>CM021110.1:105356768-105536154 GCA_007115665.2 Sequoiadendron giganteum | reverse complement strand
CCCTTTGGTCTATGTGTGGACAAATCGGATATCCGATTTGTGAAACTTCATTGTGCAAAGGTGAAATCTTACCATTGTAGAACATGTTTTACAAATTGATCAGATATCGGATTTGTGGGGCATAGAAAAACCCCATGTGGGTCATTTTTGTGCATTCCAACAGACCCTGCATTCTATTTGCAAAACTTTGCAGGCGACAAACGTGCGGTTTCAGACAGGAAGAGACAAAGATAAATTTTTTGGAGCATCTTGTACTCAAATTTGTCATACATAATGATTTTTTAGCATCTTTTATTTGGTATAATGGGGAGCAGTAGTCGTTAGAAGTAAAAACGTAAGAGAAAGCTGACAAAAGAACAAATTGAAGGATATAGACAAAGAGATAGATAAGGTCATAGGAAGAAAAGACAAGGTATGTTAAATATTGGTGAATTTGAGCCCTATGGTCTTTCAAGTGAAGAGGAAATTGAATATGTTCAAGGTGAAAATGTAGAACATGATATTGAAATTGGGAATGAAAATGTTCAAACTGATATTGAAAATTTTCAAGGTGAAAATGTTGGAATTGAAGATCCTTTCAGAGAAGTATGTGACAAATTACAATAATATCGATTGGTTATTCTAAGAATATTTTCTATTGTATTTAGTTTAACTGCTACCTTGATGGTTTGTACAGGTGCTTGTCACTCCAAAATGCCAACATACTACTCTTGTGGAAGACTGTGCCTTGAATGCCTCAAATAGGCAAATTTTGTAAAAATTGAACTTTGAAATGTGAAATAATGTAAAAAGGTCATAACTGTGTATAGGTATAATCTATATCCAGTGATGTTTTTTGAAATATGGTTCAAATGTCTGCCATTGTATAAAGGGTATGTTTAAAATGTAAAAAGATTTTTTTACTTAATCGAGCTACAATCGGAGGTTTTCTTCCTAGTTCTTTCTTGTCAATATGCTCATTTGAACCAAGTTTTGTAATATATCCTATTTATATATAACAAATTACAGTGGCTTGCCACTTTTTCGAAAAAGTAAAAATTTAATTGTGAATTTCATTTTCCATATAATTGATTCAAGTTGATTGGGTAAGAGTTTTCTGATGCAAGAGCTAGGACTTCCAGAATCTTGATCCAACCTTAAATATTTCTTCCCCCACATTTCATTGACATTAGCACTTTGGAATCTTAAGGGAAAATGCCGCTCCAATCCAGCTTGGAGCGGTTCGGTGTATTTGGGTGCAAGAGAGAATCATAGCTAGCTTAAACGTACCCATCCGGACGTGTTGGAATAGTCCATTGGGTCATATGAGTTCGAGAATGAAAGTTGCACCACTTTGCAACTTTACACCTCTGTAGAATTTAGGGATGTCCTCTTCAGATCACTCTATTCTGAATAGGTTTGCGGAGCTACCAATGTTAAATCCAAGTGACTGACTTTGAGCAAATCGTATCCCAGTAAACATGATAGAGGTCCCACTTCTTCTTGAATGCAGGAGCACCATCTGACCCTTTATCTCCATTCCTCTTGAAGTATCTTTTCTTTCCTCCTTTTCCTTCCTTCTTCGAGGATTGAGCAGAAAGAACATGAATGTCTTCATTTGTAGGGCTTCGTCCAATACCTCTCACAACCAACCTTGACTCCTCTTGAATACAGTCAGCCCTCAACTGATCAAACTTGGAAGTTTCGATCTCACGCCGATTCCTTGAATGTAAGACTCCCAAGATGAAGGAAGACCATTAAGAGCCAACATGGTCAAATCTTTTTTCATCAACAATATGACCATTTCTCTCGCTGTCTTCAACTTAGAGATCAGATAATACAACTGAAAGCACTCAAAAAATGAAACACATAAGGCAATAAGCACAACAAGAAATTTTCTTACAACTCAGGCCCAACTCATGGCTGAATTTGATACAATGAATAATAGCACCTCTCATAGATGCAAAGATACAATCGAATATGCTTCTCCTTGAAATAGGCCTGCTGCTGCAAGATGAAGTGTTGTTGCTCAAGTGCAAACTTTTGCTTGGATTGCAAATTATGCTAAATGAACTTGATTGAGGAAATGAACAAACATCACCTCGTATTTATACAAAATAAGGTGACTCTTCAAGGAGGTCGACCTCTCTTGAAAATAATAAATTACAAAATAATATAAAGGAAGTTGGCCTCATCCATTTAAATAAAATGAGTATAAATTAGATAGCCATAGGCTATCATTTAATTTATTTCAACTTAATGTGATTGGTATCATGTATGAAAAATGTGGTAGCATAGACAAGGCAGTGGACTATTTGAAAAAAAGCTTCAAAGAAATGTGGTCTTATAGAATTCAATGACAAACAAATGCAATTGACAACTGCTCATAGTTTTTAGTCATGCAATGTGAAGTAATTGCATAACTGCTTAGGTTGACTTTGTAAGAACTATATTGTAATTGAAATTTTTTCATCTATGAACATCTAGTTGTTAGTTATGCAATGTGAATTAATGATTTGACTTTGAAAGATGTGTAATGCAATGTAATCAGTGATATAAATATAAACTACATAATATAACCATTTAGTTTTAAGCTATTGTACATTGATATTTAACCATCGTTCAAGATAAAATTTTCAAAGAGTTTAATCATGCACATGAGGAACAAATTAAATTTTGATTGTCAACTTCTATATATCAAATTATCCAATAATCAAGTGTATGTCCATATACAAAAATGGCATCGACGCCAACTCAAACAAAGTTTTACAAAATGTGGCATATGCCATCTCAATATGTATTCAAAATTTACATGCCAAAATGTCTATCTCATCCTAAACTACTGGTGGATCATCAAAATGGAGCCTCTTTGAAGCACTCGTTGGCTCTGAAGGTAGCTGCACAAGAAAAATTCAAACCACAATTGAGATTAGTTATACTATATAATTTAAAATCGAATAATTAACATCAAAATCAATATACATTGAATTTTAATTGAACTCTAAAATTGAAATCTTGATTACCTGAAATATACGTCTCTTCAAAGGGTCAGGAGTCCTAGAATATACCAGATCAACTTTTGAAATGCCAATCTATATATGTGAACAAAAACATAAAATTGATCCAAGTTAGCATACGATTATTGGTAATAGGAACTTATTTACCAAAAACAAAATAAAATAAGCACATATCTCTTTAGGTTGATCTTTTTCTTTATCTCCTTCAAGTGTTTCGACACCTCCTCCTTGAGGTGTTTCAACACCTACTCTTTGAGGTGTTCCAATAACTACTCCTTTAGGCGGTGTGTCCCTTGTCATCATATTTGTATAGCTCATTATTGCCTGTACATAAAATTGACAAGTACATATGAAACTAGCAATCTATGTCGACGTATGTATAATCAATATAAGATCTTAAAAATCTTAATTCAATCCAATTTGAGTTCAATTACCTTCCCCTTATCTAGATTTGCGCCTCCATAGTTTGGACGATGTTGCACCTCACTCGCACTAGGTATTTCCTACAGGAGGAAAACAAGATAAACATATAAGTTATTATATAATTTCATTAATGACAATTCAAATGACAAGCAAGTATATAATATAAAATGTAAACGATTGAGTGCGAAAATATATACTACGTGTGTGTCCAAGCCAAATGAAATGGCCCTGAGGGTGCTATCAGTCACCCATGTGCGATCTTCCTCAGACATCAATTGTTAAATAGACCATGTAAATAAATATTAGTACTTGATACTATCTCTTATTAATATTCATTTAAAAACAAATGAAAGTTATGAAATTACAACTTAAATCTTACTCGTGTCACTATTCCATCTCCCTCTCTAGCAGGAGAGGACTTTGTAGGGTGCGCTCCACTCCCATGCGACTGATCTATAATGTCCACATCATGGAGGTCATAATCAGAAGTGTCCAAGGGATGCTTAGTGGGCTGTACAAGAGGACCCAAGCATATCTGGTGGCACATAGTGCATGGATGTGGCACACAAATATGTGGACCTGAGGAGGATGATGCAACAACACTCAAGCCTTCGCCAATATCACCAAAATGTGGCTGAGCTATTATAGAAGCATGCGAAACCAAATGACCACTCAAAGAGTGAATAGCCTGAATAGTCTGTGTGGATGTATCTTGGATAATCTCTGGATGATATATTGGAGGTGGCGGAGGAAGGGGAGGAAGGGGAACATTTGGGCGTGGGACTACTCTAACTGCCCCTAGTCTATCTTGGGGCATACCTCCACCAACGCCCTGGAAGGGTTTAATGTCAAAGTAATTGACATGATGCCCTAACACAAACTTAACATATAATTTTTTAATAAAGTAAAATGGTATGTCGGAATTATTGTTCAGTAGTTTATCAAAAACCATACACCAACGATCCCAAAAGTTAGCTACAATGTCCCTATGCATGCACCATTTTATGGAAAGTTTTGTTTTATTAACATTCACTGGCAAACCGGTGCGGGGGTCAATGAATAAAGAGGCTATTTGGGCTTTGGTTATTTGGAGGTCTTTCACATCATCATAAGACAATCCACATCGATAATATTCCCTCATGTCTTCTCTCCACAAATAAAAGGAATTATGTTTGGTGGAGAGGGTTTCTATATTTTTAATTATTTCCTTCAATGTATTTGTCATATCTCTCAATTGAGGCATTGTCTAATAAATTTCACAAATGCCCCTCAATTGCCCCAATTTTTCACCAATTAAGTCTTCAATTGGTGGCTGCGGAGATGCTGGAGCATTTGGCTACGGAGGTGGTGGAGTGTTTGGCATTTGTGGATTTTCATTCGTAGCCATAATACCTGATTAAAGTTAAAAACTAATTAAACTAATTGAAATTACACAATATAAATGAAATTATTGTAAAAAACCCCTAGTTTTTAATAAAAATCCAAAAAAAACCATACTTTTTCAGATAAATCAATAACAAATTCTTATTTTTTATAAAAATACATCGACAACACTAATTTTTAATCAAGATCCATTTCAAAACATTAATTTTTAATAAAAAATCAATGTAAACTCTAGTTTTTTTAAAAAATCAATAGAAAACCCTATTTTTGAATTTTTTTTAATAAAACCTACTTAAACTTAAGAGATTCTACTTGAAAAATCGATTACAAGATTGAAAAAACCAAATACATACCTTTGAAATCAGATATCTGATCAAAGCGGATATCGGATTTGGGTTTTTCCTTTTGCGGCCACGCAAACTGTGAGAAATGAAGTTAAACAATCGGCTATTTTTTTATATACAGTTTCCAGAAATCGGATATCCGATTTGGATCGGATATCCAATTTGTGGAAACTAGGTTTGGTTTTTGGTTTGGGTAAATGTACTGACACCCGAACCTAGAAAAGTCAACTCGGCATTTCCGCATTTTTGAGCCAATCCAAAACGTGATTTTTTCTCATTGCCACTTTTTGGCCCATCATGATCCTGCACATACCTAGATTTACAAGACATCATTCAAGGTATTATTGTCCATGATTCATGGTCTTTGCTTGATTTTTCATACCTTCATTTCATTATCTCATCATTTCGTTTAATTACCTACAAGGGGTTTGACTAAGGCAAACCCCTATTCCCTAATAATCAACACTCTCTCTCTCTCTCTCTCTCTCTCTCTTTGTGTGATTGCAGATCTAGGTGCTTTCAAGACTTGAAGATCCTTTGAAGATTAGGTTGCAAGGGTGACAAAATTTGTCAAGCCATCACAAGGTTGTCATCTTAACAAAAATTCACATACAGGTTTGAAATCATCAGTTTCAAATCTGAAAACAAAGGGGAACATAAAGAGCAGACATTGAAGACCAAATTTAGACCTTGAAGTTCCAATCAAAACCCTAACTAGACAAATTCACCAGTCCTAGCGTATGAGTCCTAGTTTAGGTCATTTTTCAGATTTTTACAGATTCAAATACCCATTTGCTAGATTCATATTTTTACACAAAAACCCAAATTTGGGACTAATTTTCCTAGCTTAGTGTATGAGTCTCATTCAACATTAAAGTCAGAATTTTCAGCATTTCAAAGCCTTATCTAGTCATTTCCATATTTCTAGGTACACACATTTCATCTTGCAACTTTTTGTTTTGTTTTACATGCATTTCTAGGTCATTTACTTAAAGATTACTTCATATTAGGGTTAATCATTCCATCTTGCATTGCATTTGTCTTTCCAAGTCCTAACTTGGTGGTGAACCCCTTATTAGTTTACAATCAGCCCCTAGGATAGTGCCTTAGCAGAAATATTTCTCCCATTATCATTATTTGATTGAGATCCCTAGGGCATCCTTGAATGTGGAGTATAGAAAAATTGAACCTAGGTCATAAAACCCCTCAGTGGCGACAATTTTCAATGTTTCATAAAATATATTAGATTATTTTATGGCTATTTTGTTGATGAAATCGATGTACTAAAAATAATAATTTTATACTTCTTTATTGCTACATAAGTCCCAACAAACACTTTTATTTTCTAAAAACTCTAGATGCTAGCACAAATTTCACATATAGTGCAAGTTTGCTAATATTTTATATGCACAATCTCATCCAAGCTAATAGACAACACCAATTCTATTTTCCAAAATTTAATGGACAATTCTCACTCTCTATAATAATATTCTTGTAATATTTTATTCCTAATATCATTCTTTCTAACTCATGAACACTTGTGTCACAAAAAATCATGACCTCTTATTTACAAATAATTCGAATAATACCAATTAAACCAAAAAGAATTACCTAGGTCTCCATGTCAACCATATACTAACTCTAGGAATGTATGTTATTTCTATAGATTAATGTTAGTTTATTTAATGGAAATGAATTTGATATGGGTTTAAAGAAGATAAAATTTAATCTACCTATTATTTTTTCCTACATTATTCTTATTGTTGTCACCTTCTATTTTCTTGTCATTTTGTAGGTGTTTGGATTTTATACCACTTGCTCAATATTTTTTAGTTGGACACTATTATAGGTTCACTATCATCTAGGAATCATATTATTATATCTATTGTGACCCCTTTCTACATCTCATTACAAATTCCAACCTTGGCCAATAATCTATTTCTCAACTTTTATATTAGGTATTCTTATATATATATATATATATATATATATATATATATTTGAAAGTGAAAATAGACTATTTTATTTTCTTTACTAGTCTAAAACTTTCCCAATCAATTTTATCATTGTATATACTTAACCACGAATATCCATTTCATCATAATTATTATTTTCCTTCTTTAACTAATTTTTTCCAAAAACTATTTTCCCTTTTTCATACATCCTTTTATGCTTCAACCAAGAATCTTTTGGATGATGATATTTCTTTCAATAAATCTATAGAAGATGTTCCACTAACTTCTTTAAAAAATGACCCCCCTTCCTTATAGGTCAATGAAATCACTTACTACTTTATCAATATAACCCCATTTTCTCTTAATGAAAACACTTCCATTTGTCTGATGATGATGTCTTTGACACCCATTCTAGTTCCACATGAGATAATATACATTATAAAATGTATAATAAGTTCTTTTATCTCCCTTCCCTACAATTTATATCCTTAATGAAGATACTCTCCTAATTAATGTTTGCACTAAAAATAAATTTATCACACTCATTATGGTAAAAATAATAATGTTATTCAACATGGTGTAAATTTTCATAATATTAAATTCCATATTCATAAGATCACTAAGAATGGAGTTCCTAACACATCCCTACCTTCTGACTTGAGCATCACTATTTGGGATTTTCTTAATGAGCCCATTAGTCCTTCCCAGTCAATTCACCTTTCCTTCTTTTCCTCTAAGGAAATCATAGCTATGGGTGAAATTTCATAATTGTGACCCTTAGAGGTCTTGCATTGTAAGAGGGAATGACCCAAGTGGTACTTTGTTTTGGTTTTCTATATAAATATTTGTGATTGTTGGGAAAGTCTTCGATCACCTGGTGCAAATTTCCTATATAGATGTGTGTCACCCTCAGTATTTGTGAGATAAGTTAAAATCCTTTCTAACGAAGGGACTGTGAGGCCTCTTTATTGAGGTAATCTCGCATCATGTATAGGCACCAATATTACCCCAAAAAATGAATTAAGAACCACTTGTTTTAGAGGCCAAAGAACCCTTTTACTTGCTTGTGGAGGAGGTTGAACCTCTAAAGCCGCCCTACATTCGACCATTCATTGTGGAGACAAAAGTTCCCTTAGTTCACAAGATCTTAAGATCTTCAAGGGCAAGATATTTTGGTGTGCCTGTGTCATGTAAGGGGAAGCAAGTGTCATCAAGATCTCTAGTTGTTCACTTTGTTTAGATGTTTATAAAGCTAATGGCCAACACAAGAATAATTTTTCAAGTTAGAGTTCCTATTGAGAAATAAAGTGAAACTATTACAATAAAATTTCTTATATGTTTATACAAATTTGAAATATAATTATTTATCCAAGGATTGCCACAAGATGATTATGTAATTGCATAAAAAATAAGAATACAATTAGAAAACCACATGAGCACATGTGATTTATATGGAGAAACTATTTTGAGAAAAAATCCACATAAGAAAGAGGACAAGTATGTATTAATAAAAAATAAAGAGATACATCCAACACACTAATACTCTCTTCATTTTGACAACATTTTGACAAAACCTATGTACTTATAAACAATGGTATGAGACCACTATACCATATCCTCAAAATATAGGCAAGGCGAGAGGATAAAATTTGTATGCATGTGTAAATGAAATAATTGAATAGCATCAAATTAAAATAAATTCAACACTCAAATCAAACACATACAAACCTTTGATTGAGTTGAGTCTAAAGTTTCAATAATTTATGATGTGGGTTGTGGAGCCATCTCTAATACCTAATTGGGTAAAAGCACAAACCTATGCCACACTTTATAAAGGAGTCAACCAACAACAAAAAAATTATGAACTTCGACCACATAAAAGTGGTCTTTATGTTTTGAATTTCAAAATGATGTAAACTAATGAAGGGTAGAAATATTGATGAAGTTTAATCCTGTAAATTTTCAAAAAAAATTAAAATTTTTATTATTTTTATCAATTTAAGAGCAGATTTTGGAATGCTAAATTTTTTAGGAAAAAGTGATGTTCACTTGACATCAAGAAACAAATAGAAAAAAAAATCATTTTCCCATAATTTTTTTCTTCAAATAGGTAACTTCAATATCTAGTGAATAAAATTTTTTTTTCAAATTTTGATATATTTTTATTGTAATAACATTTTAAAGTTAAACTTGTTAGAATTTGACAATTGTCATTTGACGTCAACTATTGTCTATTTTTTTAATCATTTTCTAAAAAAAAATTACACCCTTTTGAAGAGGATTCTCTCCTCTAGTGCACCATATATTTTTAAAAAAAATTAATATGTTTTACTATTTTTTAAATTTCTATTCAACCTCTTTTTTAACTTTAACAACCTACTTGCATTACTTTAAAAATAAAATATACTAAAAAAAAATCAAAATATTAAAAAAAATACATATTCTGATTCACCACTCTAAGCTCTATAAAAGTGTATTTTTCTTTTTTCAAAAACATCATTCTGATTGAAGAAATACTTAGTTAAAGTTGAAATTTTCAAAAAATTCTGGAAAAACTAGGTTGGCTGGCAACTAGGATGCCACATAGATAGTTTCGGTAGAAAGGGTTTCGACCAAAACCCTTTCTACCAAAACCACACACATAAAATAAGCCACATTTCGATGTGACAGAAAAAATAATAATTTTTGAGTTTCGTGTGAAAGGGTTTCACACTAAACTCTATTTGCCACATATAGGTTGTTGGTGTAATTAATTATTTAATTACACTTACATAATTTTACTTAGGAATAATATTTAATTAATTCCTAGGTTGCATTTACTAGGCAATTAGTTAATAATGGGGTCATACCCCTTTCCATGTATTTTAAAGGGTAAAAGGTTCCTTCTAGAAGATGAGTTGTCTTTTCTAGAAGCCTTATCCTATCTTCACATTATTCTAGGTAGTTAGTTAGGGTTCACATGTTGTTAGATCAAGACACATGTCAACATCCTATCTCATACTACATCTCACTCTTGCCTATATATACAAGGCATTTGTACCTTTTTAAATCATTCTAGATACATCTAATATAGAATCTCAATTTGCATACCTAAGTTGCAACATTTTCTTTATGGGTGAATTTCTTCTTGATTAAGGTCCCCTTGAAGGTTGCAACTTCATAAGTACATTGTACTTCCATAATTTCTATGTGGTATCAGAGATTTTTCATTGAAGATTCATCTCAAGATCAAGAAAGTTGGGCTAGAGAGATTCATCGCAGGCTTGAAGGTTTTCATTGCAAGATAGTTGTCTCCACTTGGGGACCAAGCTTATTTCTCAAGCAGATTGAGTCCAATTCGATTTTGCCATTATCTTCAAAAAGCCTCAAAACCCTAGGATCGCCTGTTCCCTCATCAAAATCAAAGAAATCAACTAGGAGACATCAAAGGTATTTTTTAGGGTTTGAAAATTCAAATAATATGATCTAAATAAAATCTTGAGTAAAAAAAATCATCTCCCTGCTATTGTACCTTGTGGCAATTTTTTTTTTAGATCAGGAGGCTTATTTTTCATTAAATCGGGCTTCTTCTATAGTTTTTTTTAGCAAAAAAAATATATGTTTCGCGCAACATATATTATATTCTCCATCAGCATATACATAGGGTTTATTTTTTTAACTAGCAGTATTCAATATTCCTCCATCATTATAAAATATTTGTCAATTGGATATATAATTGGAAAAGAGAGTACAACCAAAACACAACAAACCATCAACACAACAACAACCAAAAAGGAAGAACAAAAAAAGTAGCACTACATATTCTTTAGGATATCAGTTGCTTCCATGTCACTCTCCATAGTCTTCTAATAATCATCCTTGACTTTAGACATATCTTTAGCAGGGACCCCAACCTATATCTTGGTCTTATTGTGTGTTCTAGCACTAAGCCCAACCACATTTACCTCACTAATCAAAAAAAATTGTGACCCAACAACCTTGTCAACAGAAACCTCCTCCTCCACTTGCCTTTCACTAGAACCAACATCTTCACCAGTGGCAACCTCCATTCATTTCTTGGCCATTCCAATAGGATACAAAATTCCCTTAGACTCAAACTTCACAACAGATTTAGTCCCATCCCTAACCTTCTCCTCTTGCACACTAATCCTTTCCATTTGATCTTCGAGGGTCAAAATACATTGTTCAAACATCTACTTCATCTTCAGCATTTCCTCAACAAAAATCTTCAAGGAATCAAACAACTCATCAACTTGATTTTGAACTAAAGTTTCACCCACTTTACTCACCACACCCCTAACCCTAACATTAGTCATGTTGACCTCATGAAAAAACCATTTAAAAAATTTAAACAGAGAAATGGAGCCCTCATTAACCATCCCCAAAACATTGGGCACATCCTCACGATCAAAGTTAAAAACATCCTTACCCTCAACATCACCCTCCTGGGAAGAACTAACCTTATCCTGGCTAACACAAACCTCCTTACCTTTACCTCCAACCACCAACATTTGAATCTTGTGAATAGAGTTAGCAATGTCCTCAACTATAGACCTCCTATTCTACATCTCCAAGCCCAGACCCAACGAATCCAAAGCATCCTGCCCACCATCCAACTTCATGGGATAAGCAGCTTGCGTCTCCATCACTTGGAGAGAAGACCTAAAATAAAAAAAATTATTGCCACCCTCCTTCAGACCCTTCTTTCTCTTGGTCCCCAAAACAAGGGATGATAAAGACACACCTTCAGCAATTTCAATCTTATCCTTCAAGATAGTAGAGGGAGTGACAGACTTAGTTTTAGGGTATGTGCAGGATCATCATGGAAAAAAAAGGCCCTTAAGTGGCAATAAAATTCAGAAAATTCAGAGTTAGGCAACTTGACGTAAAAATTTGAATAAGTTATCTATATTATTTCAAAAATATGTAACAATAGAATTTGTAGAAAATTGAATTTAGTTTCTAAACTACTAGGTTTATTTAGAAAAAATAAATTCTATTTCGTGAAAATTTAAAATTTCAATGCAGTAGTAATTAAATTTCAGGGAAAAAAGAATAAGTAGGTGTATGTTTGACCACCCTAACCACAATAAAATGATAATATTTTTTTATAATATTCTTGATATAAGTAAAGGACTCATGTCCCCATGTGATGCATATTTTTTTGTAATTTTTTTCCAAGTAAATAATTAATTATGAATTTTTTATTAAAACTTTTAAAAAATATAAAAAATCGTACGTCTAACCACCTTAACTTGGTCAAAACGTCATGAAATTCAATTTTTTTTTTAATCCTATATTATGTGAAGCATAGAATGTGACACATGTTTTAGATTAAAAAAATATGATATCATTTGAAAGCTATAGAATTTTTGCAATCAGCGTATGAATCAGGACTTTACTCGTAATTCAAATAGAAAATGAATAATAATTATTTATTAAATTCAAAATAAAGCATAATTTATATTGGTGGAAATTTGAGAATCTCGTTTAAAAACCCTTTTCATTTCATCAATTTTGGGTAAAAAAAAAGTCATTAGCCACATGGGCCATCATATCACTTACATATCGCCACTTTTTGGCCCATCATGATCCTGCACATACCCTTTACTCAGTTTTTCAACAAACTCTTCTTCATTATAGGTTTCATAATCCTTCTGGTTATGAACCGAATGACCTTTACCATGCTTTCCCATAGTAGGAGGTTGCGGGGTCACTTCCATGGAGGCCTAAGAATCTAGGAAATAATCCTCATCCTCCTCCTCTGGGATTTTTTTCTTCTTTTCCCCTTTTATACTCATTTGTTCGTCTTTTGAAACAAATTTATATTCCACAACCATATTTAGTTTCTTACCCTTGGGAGTGATAGCAAGCAACTTAGAGACCTCAAAATCTTTAGCATAATCTGAAATTAGAAAAATAAGACCAACATGCAACACTAAATTCTTAGGGTTCCTTTTATGATCCTTCAGACCATACTTCAGAGAAGCCAAGAGGTAAAATGGAAAGGAAATTCTCTTCTTATGGAAAAAATAATTCAAGAGAACAATATGATAAGCATTAACCACAAAAAACCAACCTTCAAGAGTAATGTGCCTCATTAATTCCTCAGCAACATCCCCCCAAAGTGCTTTGATCAAACTATGTTGGTACCCACCACTCTTGGCCTACTTTACCTCTTGTTCTTCATTCCCTTTGAAGAAAATCTACATGGCCACCTTAGATTCTTTCTTATCTTTGTAAACCTTCTTGTCTTCCATAGAGATACTGGTGATCTTCGCAATGAAATCCTCATTCACATCAAATTTTGTGCCACCAAATTTCAAAACCCTGTTATTCCAACCTTTGACAAACAATGTCATGGCCTGTGGGTTATTTCCATGCAGCCTCTCCAAATATGGTGTAATCCCACCTTTCTACAATATACACCACACCACCTACTTTTTCTTAAAAGAATCATAGGAGAAAGGCTCCACTCTATTTTTGTTGCCTGCCATGGACCCAAAATTTGTAGAAATTAGAACCTTGAGAACTTTGAAAATGATTAAGAGAAACCTTGAGAAGGAGAGCCAAAAACTAACCACAATCCGTGTGGCAACGCCATTATGGTAGAGAGAAATAATGATCCTAAGACACTGCCCCATATGGATAACACACAAGGTACCTTCAGCCCGATCAAGATCTAGCTTACCATCACTCAAAATAATTAGCTACCATGTAATTATAGTCATGCCAACCCAAAACATAATGAGGCCACCATCCTTGTTAGCAATTTTGATAATCATGACTTAACAAGCAATAGCCTCAATGGGGAGGGGGTCATCCACATCCCACTCCCTAGAACCACTACCACCAAGGTTAGCAAAAACATCAGCTGATCCATTCCCTTCCCTAAGAATATGAGACATATAACATTCATCAAATGAGTTTTGGATTTCAATAGCATCCATGATAATGGATTCAACACTTCATGAAGGGAAAAAAGACTTCTTCATATTGTTAATAATATTAAGAGAGTCTCCCTCAAACCAAACCTTCTTATAACCTTTAGATTGAGTCATCTTCAAGCCATGATAGGCTGTAGCTGACAATTACATAAGTTTACTTAGGCATAATATTTAATTAATTCCTAGGTTGCATTTACTAGGGAATTAGTTAATAATGGGGCCATACTCCTTTCCATGTATTTAGGATAAAATATTCTTTCTAGAAGATGAGTTCTCTTTTCTAGAAGCCTTATCCTATCTTCACATCATTCTAATTAGTTAGTTAGGGTTCACATGTTGTTAGATCAAGGCACATGTCAACAACCTATCTCATACTACATCTCACTTTTTCCTATATATACAACATTTGTATATTTGTAAATCATTCAAGATACATCTAATATATAATCTCAATTTGCATGCCTAAGTTGCAAAAATTTCTTTGTGGGTCAATTTCTTCTTGGTTAAGGTCCCCTTGAAGGCTATAGCTTCGTAGGGATGTTGTGCTTCCATAATCTCTACGTAGGCCACATGATTTCGGGTGAAATCAGTTCAACCAAAACTATTTAGGTCAAAATATTTTTGCTCATAACTATTTAGTTGGCCAAAAGTGTGATACAACTTTGTTCTTTTACCCAATTAACTTGGTACTAATGGTTATGCACACATCTCAGAGGACCTAAGGATCCCTAAGCTAAGAAACACACCATTCCTAAGAGAGTCGCATTAAATTATCAACCAGGGACTCGTAAAAATTTAAAATATTGGAAATGCATATACATTCATTAATTTTGGGCATCCTACATCGATTGAGTTTAGGTGAATAAACATATAAAAATATAGTAAACGCTTTAAATTAGAATAAACTACTATTTATCAAAATAGAGCAAAGGAATGAAAATAACTACCTTTTTCTACAAGTAACTAATCCTTAATATTGTAACCTTTAACCATCACATTGGAGTATGTCCAAACTTATTTATCCTCTGAAGTATGAAATAAAATATCAATATACAAATTGTAATTTAGGAATTGTAACACATGCATTCACAATCGCATAAACTAGAAACTATCAATGAAATTCACAATCCATAATCTAATCTAATAACTTAAATTGAAGTGGTTTAGAAGTACCTCAAGTGGCCCTTTCTTGTGTTGTTGCTTCCATAGGATTTTATCAATCACTCACTTACTCAACAAAATATATTATTAAATAAATTCTCTTTTATTACATTCTAAACATATAAGTATTACAAAAAATCTAATAGGAAATATCTTTGAAACCTATTCAATAACACACATGATATATTCTACTATTCTACTAGTGTTGCTAGATCTCCTCCTTAATAGGGTATCCCACTATATAGGGTATGTGAGGGAGTCCCATTATTAATCAACTGAAAACAATCTAAAGAACATATGTCAACTCTTCCTCATGACCAGGAAGAGGATTGAGACTTAATAAAAATGTAGTAACTACTAAAATTGAAGTATGGAAATCAAATACGGACTTTATCCCAAGAAAACTTAACCATTTATAATAGAAAACACGCTCAATCGAACAAATTTTCCATAATTCACAATCCAGTTGAGAATAAAATTCTTCTCCTAGTTGTATTATTGAAAGATAGGTAATATTCAGTGATTCATGAACTGATCATTAAATAATCACCTCCATCTTCCTCTAAAAGTGGTCACATTGTAGTCAATTAACTCCTTTGCAAAAAATGAGTCATTATGCTATGGGTTGGAAAGCCCGTTGGTGAGGGTTGATAGCTATCTCACTGCAAATGTTAGTCTTATTTCCTAAGGCATTCTCATTATCAACAACCATAAATCAAACATAAAATCCTACTAAACTTAATGGACATTCAAAAATCATACATACACATATTAACAAAACATGTTTCCATTTTAAATGCTTAAAACTACTCAAAGTTATATGAAAGGTGTGAAAGGTCTTTGTAATGTCTTAAAGCTTAGCAGAAAATGATAATAGAAAGTATGAAATAGAAATAGTAAACCAGTCAATTCTAAAGCCCATCATTTCCCCTCAACTAAATCTCTTTCTTGACATCAAGAAAGCTTTAGGGTTGAAGGTTATGCAGTGCATTCTCTCTATAATCCATGGATCCAGTCACTCATTTTCCTTGCTTCAAGTAGAAAATGTATTGGTATAAGATCTTTACCCACCTACTATTTTCTATTGCATCTACCTCTTACTTCCTTCTTGTCTAATGGGATATAGGAAACAGGAGGAGAGGAGGATGAAATGTTAGAGGAAGCCAAGCAATTTTGTTTCTCAAGTTAGTTGTATTGTACTTGTGTGATCTTCCAATTGCTGCCATATAATTGAAAATAGAGTGAGGTTCCTTCTTGTTAAGCGTTGGGGTAAGTTCTTTCCATATGCTCTGGGAATAGTCAAGTGCCTCATTGATTTTTACTGTTTCTAGTTCCCCAAATCTCTTGTAATCTCTTTCTCTGCATTCCATTATTTTTTCTACTACTCTCTCTTTTCAATGAGGTCTATTCATTAGTCCACCATTATATTATTATCTACTATTTCTTCCCTCAACTGAAGAGGGAACAAATTTTCTTTTTCATTATATTATTGCATTAAATTTCTACTCTAATGTTCACTCCTAATATAGGAAGCTAAAGCCCTAAGTTGAACATCCCCACAAATATGAGTCAGCTTCATGCAGTGACAAGATAAATCAAGTTGTGTAAATAAAATTGTGTCACAAAAAAATGTATCCTTGGACATTTTTATGCCCATTTGGGCCTTTCTTATGGATTTTGGCCTAATTTTGCCTAGATTTAATGTTGTAATGTGTCCAACACATTCACATTAGGTCTTGAACTCTTGTAAACCAATAAAAACATTATGATGTCTTATAAAGGTGTTGTGAAGTGTTGTAACACACTTTCAAACTTTTCTAAGACCTTTCTAATATATTTCATCTAAATAACCTCTTTTTATCACTTACCAAGACTTATTTCAAAGTGTTGTAAGGAGTTGTAATAAACTCTCACACTTTTCTAGGCTTGTCATCAATAATTTCACCCTTTCTTGTGTTTAAATGGCCCCTTAATGCACTTACAAGCCCTAATTAAGTGTGTTTCAGAGAATAATCCCATTAAACATCACTAAATACACTTTATTTCCTAACACCTAGTAAAATTGCCCTGGTGGGACCAAGTCACCACTTGGGGTGACTTAGTCCCATTTGGCTTAAAAAACAAAATTATTTTATAATTTTGGTGGGATATTATTCTCTAGACCTTGAGGTCAGCTTGTGATGAGGTATTTTCAGGAATTAGGGCACAATCATGTATAAATATAGGTTTTTCCTCTCATTTTCACCCCCCTAAAAATTCATTCTTCAAGCATCCAATCATTCAAGCATTCATCCATTGGAGCTTCTATTTGCATATCTTCATATTTCTACTTCAAGGGTTTGGTGAGTTGTAGCATTGCATGTTGTTAATTCATCATTCTCTTTCTATTTCACTTCATTTTCAAGGGTTTGATTTCCAAAGTGGGGTTTGACCAAGGCAAACCCCTATTCTCTAACCCTTAACCCTTTTTCTCTCTTTGCATGTGTGTCTTGCAGGTCTTGTATCCAATTTTTTTAAAGAGAAAAGTGTTGAAAGGTGTCAACATCCCATCAAATCCATTCAAAGTGAACAAAACCCTAAAAGAAGCTTGGAGATCACCTATAGGTCAAAGTGTGCAGATTCAGATCTAGATTCTTGTCAAGAGCTGAGTACTGATCGAAAGCTATAGATTGCATCTTCAAGATTTCTTAAAGTTGAAGGTGGACTAAGTTTCCATTAGTGGTGAATTAGTCCCACTTCCGGGCTTGAAAAGTGTTTTCTGCATATCTGGATACCTAGTTTCTCGAAACTTATTCTAGCAGAATCTCCCTGAAACAAGACTAAGTTGCCCAGCTTGGCGTAAGTGTCCCAGTTGGATTCAACAATACTTTATGTAGGATTCTAGAGGTTCTCTCTAGCATATTCCAATTTCTAGGTGCACCTCTCCAATCTCTTTCATTTTCATTATTGTTTGTTTACGTTCTTAGGTCATTTTGCATATCACGTTGTGTTTTCAGACATCTTGCATTTCATTAGTTTTACATTAGTATTCAATCTCTTTTAAATGTTTATTTCATTTAGAATATTCCATTTAGGCATACTTCAATCATATTTACATTAGTCTTGAGTGAAACCCTAAGTTTTGTGGGAAATCTCTCTCTTTTTAGGTGCAAAACCCTAGAAGTGCAAGAGAGTACCTTTCCCCTAAAATTTGTTGTTCATTTTGGTGATCCTGATGTAAATCGAACATGTAACCTTTTGATTTCAAGTGCATTTTCATCTTAGGACTAGCTTGCATCAACATTGCATTAGGTTTTGCATTGTTTTGCATTCTAGGGTTTTCCAAAATTGCATTAGTGAAAAGCTCCTATAGCTTGCATTTTTGCATCACATTTCATAATTTTTTTAAAAAAAATCTACATTTTCATACTATATCTGCATTCAAAAATATAAAAATTATAAAATTTCATTTAAAAAATCTGAAAATTGTTAAAAAAATCACTACTTGGTCTAATTCACCACCCTGGGCGACTTCATCCAGTTGCATATTTCTTACTACATTTTTTTTAATTTACTCTGCAATTTTTGTATTTCTACTCACTATTTCTGCATTTTTGTGTTGCTTTCCAGAATTTCAGTTCTCAGCATTTTAGTGCTCTTTGTTTGCATTGCATTTTCATTCACCCTACATTTAGAAACCTTTGCATGAGTGTTTGGTGTCCTATTGCTAATACCTTAGTGAGAAGAAGTTTGAGACTCATGGCATCTCACAACAACACACTCATTGTATATCTTGGGTTATCTAGAGCTTTCACTTCTAGTATTGATAATAGTACACTAGGCATGGAAAATACCCTTAGTAACTCTTTATATTTAGGTAGCATGCATATTTAAAATAGGCCTGATGATATCCCACAAGACAAGCTCATTCAAATTCATGAGGACTTAGTACACTTGCAACATCAAGTGAGCCTTGAAAACATTTCAGCCACCGTAATTCCAACTATAGAAAATGAGTATGTGCAAGATCATGATGGGCCAAAAAGTGGCAATATCTAAGTGATATGATGGCCCATGTGGCTGACAACTTTTTTTTTTACCTAAAATTGATCAAATGAAAAGGGTTTTTAAAGGATATTCTTAACTTTCCACCAATATAAATTATGCTTTACTTTGAATTTAATAAAAAAATATTATTCATTTTCTATTTGAATTATGACTAAAGTCCTGATTGATAGGTTGATTGAAAAACATCTATAGCTTTCAAACAGTATCAATTTTTTTGAATCTGAAACATGCGTCACATTCTATGCTTCGCATATTATAGGATTACAAAAAAAAAAAACTGAATTTCATGAAGTTTTGACCAAGTTAAGGTGGTTAGACATATGAGTTTTTATATTTTTTAAAATTTGTTATAAAAAATCATAATTAATTATTTACTTGGAAACAAAATACAAAAAAATATGCATCACATTAGGACATGAGTCCCCTACTTATATCTAAAATCTTATAAAAAATATTATCATTTTATTTTGGTTAGGGTGGTCAGATAGACACCTACTTCTTATTTTTCCCTAAAATTTAAGTACTACTGCATTGAAATTTCAAATTTTCACCAAATCGATTTTTTTTTTTTTTTAAATAACCCTAGTAGTTTAGAAACTAAATTCATTTTGCTACAGATTCTATTCTTACATATTTTTTAAATAATATTGATAACTTATTCTAATTTTTATGTCAAGTTGCCTAACTCTGATTTTTTGAATTTTATTGCCACTTAAGGGCCTATATTTTCCATGATGATCCTGCACATACCCAAACATTCATCGCATGCTTGAAAGTGACGAAGGCCTAGATGTTGTGAAATAAATAGTTGAGATATATCAAAAACATGTTCCTTCCACCTCTATTGTCTCTCACTAAGTGAACACTATGATTAGCTAAGGAGGACCTCACACTCCTCCTCCCTCAACACTAGCCTCTATACCTACCTATATAGCTCCTAATATCACCACCACAATGCAACAATTTAGTAATGTGATTCCTTCTATCGGTATTCCTAATAGCATTCCTAACTCCTATGTGGCATTGCATGTTTTATCCTCTTCTACCATATCACCCATCAGTATTACATTCACTAGTGTTACCACTACCTACACCCCATCACCAATTTCTCTTCCACCTCATACCTGTTACACTAACCTGACTGTCATAACACAACTTTTCCAAATTGTCTCATCCATGCAACAACAAATATATACCATCAACCAAAATCAAAATGGCCCGCCCACATATTATGTTTGCATCAGCCCATTGTCCTTGGAAATATTGTCAACCCTGATGCCACAAGGAGTAGAGATGCCTAGATTTGAGAAATATGGAGGGAAGGGAGATCCTTCTAACCATGTTAATGCCCACATTGATTTATGTAGTAACTTTGTCCTTGATGATAAAGTGTTATCAAAACTGTTTCCTAGGATGTTATAAGATACTACCTTGGAATGGTTTTCTTCTTTACCAAACAATTCAATTCATTCATTTAATGAAATTTTTGATGCATTTATCAATCATTTCCAAGTGCATATGAATCCCAAGAAGACCTTGGCTGATTTGATGTGATGCAAGAAAAATAATGATGAAAAAAATGATTTTATCTCATGATATCAATTGCTTTATTCCCAAATCGATGTCAAGATCCCTGACCCACATCTTCAAAAGATATTTATAAAAGACTTGCAAACTCAACTTAAGGACAAACTCACTATGATGAAATTCCCCTCTTTCATGCATTTATGCATGACTCTTTGCGATTACCACAATTCGATTAGTAGTCGAGATACACGATCCACTTCTAGTCGAATTGATAAATTTAAACATTCCCACCAAATCAATTCCCAACTGTTTAGAAAGAAAAAAAAAGGGTTATTATAGTTTAACCCCTCTCAAAAACAACCTCAACCTATCAAAAACCAAGTAGCAACTATTAAAATTGCGGTGCCCTATAGTTATCGAGATCCAAAAAGACAATTCACACCTTTACCAAATACCCTTCATAACACAATGTCTCAACTATTACAAAAACAAATGATTACCTTACCTGTTGTTCACGCACCCCACCCTACTAAGCCTTTACCTCTAAACTTTAAATCCAATGCCTATTGCCATTATCATAGACAAAATGGACATGACACAGAGCAGTGCAAGCGTCTCAAGCATCTTGTTGAAGACTTCATTGATTCTAGTTGTCTATCCATTACAGCTATTAATAATCAAGGCAATAAGTCCCTTGCCCCTCTAAATCAAAACTTGAAAAGTTTCACTGATCCAATGCCCAAACATAATATTTCATTTGTCAAAGCTAGTGAAACTACAAAGAATTATGTGATGAATGTTGTTACAAATGGTGAACATTCTGATCATATCTCACATGTGCCCCATGTTAATCCTATGGATGAAATGGTAGGTGCGATAGATGTTATCCCTCGTAAGGGCCAACCTAAGAGATATCTTGATATTAATTTCTCCTCTCAAGACATACTAAAAAATATCCTCGAGGGTTCTCTTTACATAGTCAGCCATATCTATGACAAGCCCACTAATGGGATATTAATAGATCCTTCCTGTGGAGAGAACGTGATCACCGAGGAATTTTTGGCATTACATGATCTTTATCAAGATGACTATGATCAACCGAAAGAATGGATTAAAACACATAATGGTTTTGCTTTCCCTATGATAGGATCGATCGTCCTTCAATTACAAATAGGAACTAAAATATTGGATGTTACATTCTC
Organism: Sequoiadendron giganteum; assembly: GCA_007115665.2. Taxonomy (NCBI): domain Eukaryota; kingdom Viridiplantae; phylum Streptophyta; class Pinopsida; order Cupressales; family Cupressaceae; genus Sequoiadendron; species Sequoiadendron giganteum. The sequence goes on along the minus strand of CM021110.1, from coordinate 105,514,169 downwards.
CATAATCCCGTAGTTGGACCAGTTTCATTTGAGGCTAGGCCACCCATGGCTTCGCTCGATGAAAGTTGTCCCTTCATTTCTATAAAAATGCTTAAAGTTTCCATTTGATAATGACATTCACTATCCACCATAGTGGCTTTAACCCCTTGTCTTCCAAAGGAAAATTTTCCTTAGAATCCTTTTGGCCCAAACCCATGGAACCCATAACACCTCAAAAAGACTTCTTTTTCATTGCTTACCAAAAATTTAAAGCAAATAAAATAGCTGAATTTTCTCTCTATAGCATGTCCCCATCCACTTCAAACACTCCCATCCTAAATGAAACAATTCTCCAACCTAAACAAGAACCACACAACCAAGCTCAACCAACACTTGACACTTCCTCGACATTGTCCAAGAGACTACGAGACTGTGGAAGTAACTTTGTCATGCCTCCTTGCATAAAACAAGTTTACAAAGGAAAGGAAAAAGTGAATGAACAAACCTCTTTTGTTAATTTTGTTCCTCCCCTTAGGGATGAAAAAAAACCTATGGATGATCAACCCCCTCCTTCCCAAACACAACTCGACAAAAAAATCAAAAGAAACAGAGGTGCTAGGGAGTGTAGGCTTAGACATCATTCAATTGATTGAAAGTTACATGGAGAAGATGATAAAGAAAGTAATAATCCACACTTGATAAAAGTGATGCATGATGATCCTCCTCCCCAACCACAATAAACAGATCGTATACAACAATCAAAGCTAGAGTTACACTCTTCAACCAACATCATCATTCGTCCTCCTATTGTGATTAATTTAGATGATGATGACGAGATTGCTAAAATTGATGAAGAGGTGCATAATGATTTGAAAAAATTGTTTTCCTCTTCCATGAGCTTGCATGAATATTTTCCTAGGATGAGTATTAACATTTATATTAGTTCTTCAATTGTTATTGTCCCTCTAGCTAGTCGCCCACCCTCACTATACACTGAACAAGATTGGGAGGTAGATGAATTGCTCTATAGTTGACTTGCATTTTCCTTACTAGTATTTTGCATTTTATTTTGTGTGTTTGCATGTGTGTAACGTGTTCTCACGTGATGTTTTGTTTTATTTTATCTCTCTTTGTGCCATTCCTCTATTTGTACCTTCATTCTTCTATATGTCATGCATGTCTTTCGCTTTTTCTCCTTTCTCTTTTTTTTCGCCTTCCTTTTGGGGATTACGCAAGGCATTGAGACATTTCATTTCTCTTTCATGTTCACTCAAAAGGATTTTTCTTTTCCTTTTGGGGATGATGCAAGGCATTGAATCATTCCATGTCTCTTTCATCTTGACCCAAAAGGATTTTTCTTTTTCATTTTATTTTTCTTGTGCCTACCTTTTGGGGATGACGTAAGGAATTGAAACTGAAATGTCTCCTTCATGTTGACACAAAAGGCCTTTTCTCTTCATTTCACCTTTTCATTTTCCCTTTTGGCTTTCGTTTTCCTCTAGGGGATGATGCAAACCATCAAGACACCCTATATCTCTTCCATGTTGAACCAAAAAGATGTTTCCTTTTCTTTGTTTTCGATCTCTTTGTGTCATTCTTCCAGCTCTATGTATTTGGGGGATGATGATAGTTTTGAGCTCCTTAAAAACATTGCAGCAACAAACATACTGACCCCAAATCCATAGATCCCTTATGTGTTTGGTGTTTTCATTTTGGGGGCAACCCCTTCCCCTTCCTTTTCTTTTTCTTCACATGACGTAACCTCACTTAGAAACATATGACTTGGCATAGGGGATTTCCAAGTTGGCTCTCATGTCTTTTCCTTTCTTTTTGCATTCTTTTAATTTTAGTACTTTAAAGTAATTTCTCATAGTATAGTGTTTAGCAATTCCTTTAAAGTGGGGGCATACATTAGCATTATTCATTTTGCACTTTTCCTTTTTCTTGGTTTTTAGTGAAGCCTTGTTATTTCATATGATGTATTTTTCACTTTGTGGATGACATTGGGTGTGATGTCCTTCATGAACATGATCTATCTTAGCATATTGTGTTCCTCTTAGTGGCTTGATGCACGACACATTGCATCCCCTAAGTTGCAATTTTTCTATTCTTTGATCGGTCCTCTCTTGGATACATTAGGCACAATGTTCCATGAGTTAAAGACCTCACATGAACTAAGCAAAATTCCTTTGAACATTATTTTACATGTTGCATTTTGCAGTTTTTATATGGCCACCTTGCATAACACAGCTTGCATGCCTGTGGTGCCATCTTTTTTGTTCATGAGATCCAAGCATACGAAGTTTTGCTTGTCTCATGAAGCTCGAAAAGTCACTTTCTTTTGTGGTGCCTTATTAAAGTTATCAGGAGGTATAACTTTGGTATGGTTTAGCAGGAAGCCCATTATAAAGCATGAATTTCCCCATATCCACCTGTGTGTGTGTGAGTGTATACCAACCATGAGTGTATGTTTCTCACCCTTTTAGGCCTTCTCAACCGGTGGACAACCATGAGCTCCATCACCTCATAGTGAGTATGTGTTTACCAAACAAACAACCTAGATCTAATCCACAATGAGTTGGACAAAAAATTGAAGCTTGATTCAACTTTCTCTTTTCCTTTTCCCTTTCAATAGAATAAAGCTAATAGAAAAGCCAACAAGAAGACATAAGAATCTGTAGAAGCAAAGGATGAAGGACAAATGTCAAAACTCAGGGTATATAGGCACATAAAATACAAAACACAACATGATTGCAAATTTTTAACTTATTAGTGAAATGGAACATAATTTTTTTTTAAATGTCTCTACAACATATGCATATCTAGATTAATATATTGGAATGTTCAAAACACATTATTGACTTATAGAACTTTTGGGCTCTAATTATTGCTGGTTCCAATCTCTATGCATCTTTCACACTTGAAGTTGTTTGTGTTTGTATATGTATCAATTTGTAACAAGTTCTGTAACAATATATTTAGAGCACTGCATGTTAAAATCGGTTGAAAGAGAATTGCAGGTATGTTGATAAAGAATTGAGATGATAGAATTTAAAAATACTTGAAGAAATATGGATAGGTTGAATATATAGAAGAGTGTATTTTTCTGAATGCCATATATAAAAAGTATGACACCTCAATGACTATTTGAATAATACAGCTAAATCAAAGTATACTTTCACACACTACAACATTCAATTTTTCATTTACTTCATCTGCCCCCATCGTACAACAACAAAAAAATGCATTAACAGTCCCATGAACAAACACAAACGACCATGTAATAATGAGTATAACCCCATAGGCTTCATTGAAAATTCCAGCTACATCATTGGGCACTACTTTCATGTGGCAGTCAAAGACAGAGTATATAGGTTCAAGAAAATTAGAAATAGAGCATAGGTGCATAATTTAAAACCAATCAATGAAATACTACAAAATATTGTTGAATTTTTTTTCCGAATAGTTGAATATATACTATAATAGAATGGAATGATCAAAACATGGCAGTGGCTTGTACAACAATTTTTGTTTGCTTATTGTTGCCTAGTATCTCTATCCATATTTTCCATTATACACATTTTGCATAGATTATTACATGGTATGTTTCTATAAAATTTAACTTAGAAATCCTTGAAAAGACGATGGTATACAATCTGGAAAATGTGAGAGAATAATTGTTCCAAATCCTTTCCTATAAGTTGGAGGATGAGCTAGGGGAAAAAGCATTTGGCAAGGGCTAGAGTTGTTCCAAACGCGTCTCTTCACTGTGACGTTGAGCGGTGTATTTTTTGTTGCTAAGTCTGTAGTATCTCTCAAATGAGAATGTTAGATCAATGCGAAGACTTTCAATTGATTTAACACGAGAGATAGCTGTAAAATTCAACCCTTGTCTCTCTTTGCTACCTATGTTTATCATTTCTCTATCTAATGTTAACCCTTGTGCTTTATGTATTGTAATTCCCCATGCCATGGTGAGTGGAATTTGTGTTTGAATACCCTGAGTTATAGCTGGGATGGGGATGTCTCTCGAGTTTTTTGGGTCCCATGGTGGGCCAATGTAATTTTGGAAGTGAACAACAACATAGTCAGGTGGATTTGGCAGTTTACAATGTGCATTGTACATAATAGCTATAACAAGTCCAAGGGATCCATTCACTAGGCTAGCTTGAAACCACAAATTTGTTGTTAGAATCACTTGTTCACCAACATAAAGTAGAAATTATGGGAGAAGTTGGTCATCATATCCATCATCATATGTATGTTGCTATGCTACTCGAGCAATGCTAATGGCTATCGACAAGTTTAACTGTTTAATCATTTTTTTGTTGTGGAATACAACTAAGTCATTTGTGGAAAACAAATGTGTAGCAACATCAAATTGTTCTCTTTCTGTGGTTGAGAGAATTTTATTTGTTTATTTCATAAGCTCTTCCCAGTCATCATGGAGAGCCTCACCATTTCTTATATGGATAAGGATTGCTAGAAAATTTTGTTGGGAAGTGCTATCTCCTTTTTGACAGAAAATAGTGTCTAATGTGACTGAGACTGTGAAACTATTCCATAATGCTATAGCCGATGATCACGAGGCATACATAGGGGTATCCATGATAGGTGGAAAATGGGAAAGGTCACCAACAAGGATAATAGAAAAACTACCAAAAGGATCCCTCTAGTTATCAGGGAATGCTTGATGCAAGCGACTATCTATTTTCAACAACAACTTTAGGCCTAGGAAACTCATTTAATCTATCAAAATGTATTCAATATATTTAAATTGTTCTTAGAATATTGTCAATGTTTGACCTTGCAAAGGATTCATATCCTTTATGGGAATTCAGAGGGTTGTATGGATTGTGGAGGCACATATGTTGTACATAGCAACACCTGTGGGGGCCAGTGTGAACAAGGAGCTATTGGATCCAGTAGTAGACACATTTATTTGTTGTCTAATACAATTTATCAAAAAGGATTTTCCAGTGCCAACTGTCCCTTGAATGATCATGCAGAGAGGACCTTTGGGTGAAGGTTGTATGCGATGGGACTGGATGATTTGAAGAGCCAATTGTTGTTTTACTGAAAGTTTATGGGATGGTGTGTTTACAGGGGAAAACTATATCATAGCTTTCTCACATTGTTCCGTGGCTGATGGGATGAACTTCAAAGAAATATTATGAAGTTGTTCAGGCACAGGATTTGTATTCCATGAATGATTCATATCAAATTATCGCCTACCCAGAAGTTGGAGTTGATTTATATTGAAGTTAGTAGTTGCACCAAGCTAAGAGAAAACTTCCCATTCATATTCATCCATACAAGTTCAATGGTTCAAATCATCAGTATCACTGCCATGTTCTTCTTCAATCGTGGATGCAAGTGGAAGCCTAATAACATGCCAAGGATGATAACCAACTATTCTTAAACCTTTCCAATTTTATATGATCTCTTGTTTGAGAAGACCTATATCTATTTTTATATTTCAAAAAGGTTTGTATAACATAAGTTTAGTCCAACAAAATGTCTCAAATATTTCTATATCCTAAATGGGAACAGTCTTGAACAACAGGTACACAAGGACAATTGTAGGCTACTGTCTCGGTTTCCATTTGGCCTTTTTGCGTCGCTCTGAATGTGTATATAATTGGACTGAGTCAATTAGGGATACACCACATAGCTTTGGAGGCCTTTGCATATAGCAGTGAATATAATTTGTTGGAAAGTCTTCATCAACATCATCTTTATTAATACAAAACCATACTTTTTTGCCAACATTCAAATGAACATATTGTCAACTTGAGATGAGAAGAGGAATTTTTTGTAACATATGAAATGTCTCTTGAGCAGAGATATCACGCTCCACAAGAATATTCAGCATGAATTTTTTATCATACTTTTTTTCCAACATTCAAATGAACATATTCTCAACTTGAGATGAGAAGAGGAATTTTTTGTAACATATGAAATGTCTCTTGAGCAGAGATATCACGCTCCACAAGAATATTCAGCATGTATTTGCAAGTCTTTTCAACATATCAAGATAATTGTCTGATTTCTCCTCAAATTTAGCTGCATATTTAGAAATATAATTTAAAACAATTTTCCTAAAAACAACTGGCCAGCAATCAACATTGGCACGCTCGATTGCAAGCATGGGTGGGCTATGAATATTTAGGTGATCATCATTTCTAGCTGGCTTGTACGATTTGTTAGGCTCGACATCAGATGTCAATGTGGAGGTAGGTTGTTCGTGCCAAGGTTCTTTATACCGACATTGTAATTGCTTTCCTTTTTTCCTTAAACAAGTATATTCAAAGAATTTTGTGTGCCTTTGAACTGTATTTAACAACTATTCATAATCTATGATTGGATCATTTGAAATAATTTTTCTCATGGAAAGCAAGCACAAATTTTCTTTAGAACAATAACACATTCTAAGCAATCTTTGTGCAGGGCAACATGGATTCCAAGCCGAAACATATCTATCAAAAAGGTTCCTTGCCATTGTAACATCATGGTGATTGGACCAATCAAGACTTTTCATGTTGGGGACTTCTAGAAGCCATAAAAAACCATGCACATGTGCAAAGCCACGATGTTTCCATTCATATCTGTACCAATAATATTTTGCATGCAAAAGCTTTTCAATCACCTCTTCATGGAAAATTAAGAATCTATGATGCAAATATAAAGACATTATATGTGAATTCTAAACAACACTATCTATTAACGTATTTGATGAAGGATCCATTGCGAAATGAGCCACAAAAGATTTTTTTTTTGCAGATCAGCCCATTTTGTGTCTACACATCTCAAAGTGAAAAAAAGGGTAGGTATGCCAAGTTGTTCAATCATTGCAGTTAGCTGAGCTCAGAAAGAGATCCAAAAAGAATGGGTGTCACGCAATGACACCCCAAAGTGCATTAACTACTCAAAAATTTGGCCATCAGGATAAACTTGAAGACATTCACACAATGCAGACAATGACTTGGGGATTTTGTCTTCCAGGTCCGCTCTAACAAAGACAAAAATAGTTTGTTCGCTGCGATGCCTCATTATCAAGTTGTAGAGGAAATACCTAAACCTGACATGTTTTCCAAATTTATGGTCAAAATATCTCATTAAGTGGAGGGCATATTCATGCAAGTGAATTTTATCATTCCTCGGTTGGAGGGGAAGTGCTTCTCCTTTGGGAAACAATGTTGGGAACACCATTGTAAATAAACATTTAGTGTTGTATTCATTAACAGGAGAAGAGCTAATTTTAGGCCAACACAAAATATTTTTGTTTTTTTTTCAATCTGTAATACTTGTTTGATTGGTTGGAGCTCTCGTGTAGCATTTGGAAAGGAAGGGATAAATGATGAAAATTTTGAAGAGGCATTTCCATCCTGAGCAACATTTGTTGAGCTAGTTGATGGTATTAGCTCTTCATCGGAACCTTTCTCTATTGTATGTAAGAAATTGGAGACATCAACAACAACATCATGTAACATATTAAGAGCCTCAACATCAATCTCAACATCATTGTAGTATTTTTCATATTGAACTTTGTATTTCAATGCATCCATGACATGGTGTTTATTAACATATAAATCATAATTACCACCTTCAATAGTGGTGCACTGGATGATAACAACCTCAAGGTCTTGCAGTCAGCGCGACAAAAGTTTTGCTATGCTCGAGATATCTTGAGGAAATCTTATCGTGTGACCACTATATTTAAATTGACCTCCTCTAGCATGGGAAACTTATAAAATTGGAGCCACTCTAGCAATACAAATTTCTTCAACCTATGTCAGCCTTTTTAGCAACAATGGTTGTGGGCCTGGGTCCATTCTATTGGCATAGCTGAAATGATGGGTGCGTTTTTCAAAATAGCATCTTACACATGTCGTTTCCAACCTCGATGTATGAATGTGCATCCCTATGTAGCTTTCCTTGCATATTTGACAACCAGAAAGGTTCAAAAGTGCATCTATGCATTGTCGGAACTACTTTACCATTGAAAGGTAGCATTCATTGAACATTTCTTTCAAGTGTTGTTGTTGTCCTAGTGTACCAAGGGGATTGTTCAGAGATTGTATATAAGGGGTGGCATGCACCATTGCCAATGGGTGTTGTGAGGGAAGATTGTCAACATGTACGCTTACACCTGTGCTTGATTCAAATAGCCTTTGTTACATGTATTTTTTACGGCGCTTCATACAAATTTCCTCTCTATGTTGGCTATAGTATAAATGATTTCGTTGGTTTTTTTCAGCCTTTTTAAAATCAGCAATCGATCAGGTTATGGAACTTGAATGTACTCGTACAGTCTAGGAGTATACATACAAGCTCAACCATATTAGCATATATGAATATACATGTATAACCATAAGTATATTTAAAGTAGTAATTACACATAGACATGTAACAATATATATATGTATATGCATGTGTATATAAATGTATATCTATGGACGATCAAAAAATGAATAGCATAGTTTGAACATTGGATCATATAGAAATATATACAAAATCATTTTACAGATTTTTGTGTTAACCATTTCCACTATTTCACAATTGTTACATCCCCCGTTTACAACAATACAATATTGGATGCATGCAACTAGTTGAATGTTATGTTTGTGGAGGAAAATTGTATATAAGCATTTGTGTAGGAATCTAGTTACATAGGAACAGATAAATGGCATTAAAACCAAAACCACACCACCCATGCTATGGGCCCTCTTGACCTTTTTTTTTGTGCGGAGCGAGGGGGTTGTGTAATGTCCCTACATATGACATTGTTGTTTTTGTTGATTTTGAGTGGTTGTTAGTTGTTTATTTTATTTTGAGACTATATCACATTATTGCACTATTTCATGGATGTTATGTTAGTGGCTACACTCAGCAAATGTTATACTTGACTTTATGATCATCTGGTTATTTTCATACAATGACATTATTATGGTTATGCATGTATTGTGGTATACACAGTTTCTGAATGTTTATGATGTTATTTTGTTGAAATTGATGTTTGATATAATGTTTCATGTCAGTTCGAGTGAGGGAGATAGTGTAGCATTACTCATTCGTGAGTACCTTGCTACGCTACGATTCTTCTTCATGGTTTGTTTTTCGATATATATGTTGTTATGGTTGACAGTGCAATTTGATGCAGCTTGCAGGTACATGCATTGACTCCACTTGCTTTGTTAGGTCTGAGCGTGCCAAGGCCCAATTAAATTTGATGATGGGAAATAGTGTTTGGTCCTCTATCATGAGCCATCATTCTGGAAAGAACAAGTATCGCTTGTTACCCATTTGTCTTGTTTACGTTCGTCTTGTCATGTTGTTTGTTGTGCGTTATGTTGTTCTTAGTTCATCATGATTGGTATTGATTTGCTTAGATTAATTAAATGGTTTAATTATTATCTTTTGAAATTATTAGTGATTAATTGCTTTATTAGATACAAGGTTATGAATGATTACATATGTTTCAAAATTTTATTTTAAATGTTAGAGGAATTAATTTGTTAAGGGTCATTAAAATATAATATTTTGGAAGGATAATTATGTGCAACTTCAATGTTTTGAAATTGATAAATTTAACAAGTAGTTGTGGATGAAATTGGCAAAGTATCTATGTTTTAAACTTGATGTTTGAAAATTTGGAACTCATTGATTAATTTAGGTTGCATGACTAATGATCAGTTATATCTTGTGACTTTGAGTTGATTGAAAAATGCATTATAAAATTTTCGTTGTGCAATTATCATTCAGGGGAAATTGAATTTTTGGATGGCTGGGAAGAAAACTTTCACGATAGATTTTGGAAAAATATCTTCTCTATTTTTTGGTATAAGCGTTTGTGTACAGTTTTTTTCAAAGGCATCAGTGTTTTTGGGAAATAAGGAATTACAGGTTCAGGCTTATATCTTCATTGGATTCGAGTTAATAAATCAGGTTTTCTTCTTGTTTTGCAATTTCTTGAATTGAATCTTTTGAATTCCATCTATGATATTTGATTTTTCCTTATGTAGAATTTGTTGCTGAAAATCTGTACAAGCATCAAAAGACAAATTTGTGATTGTTTAGTTTTGATTCTATTAAAGGAAAATTTAAAGAAAAAAAAAAACTTGTGCGAACTTAGCTATGAATCCTTGAGTCTTCGAGAAATTTCCATTAACCTTTAAACTGTTAGGAAACCTCATCTTCAGCCTATAGATTGAATAAATATTTCATCAATGTATTGTTGTTTCTCATTTCTTTGTATAAAGCTCTCTTGAAACCGAAATTCTACCACATCTTGGTTTAGAAAATCCATTTCTGGGAATGGTATGTAAGATCCATGTTCATCTCATATATGTGAGTTCAGACAATCAAACTTCATGTAAAACCCTCATTCCATTCACTACAGGCTTAGTGTGCAGATTCCTTTATGTCGTCTCCTCGTTCACATAATTTGCATGTTAGAATGATATTTCCAAGCATTGTTCTACCATTGACATCTCCTTGTCTTGTTCGAGGTTGTTGTGTAGGATGTCTATGTTGTATACGTATCTAAGATTTGGGTTTATGATCATATAAAATAGTATATTTCTCATTTGACGATGCTCTTATGGCTGAGTGATCCTATCATTCAGTGAATATTGATTTGATAATCTCCATGAAAATGGAACTTGTAAATTGTTATTCGCTACTTTTGATGCATGTTACCACTGCAATTGTTTTCTTCATTCTTTTTGCATGCTTGGAAATACCATGGCTACTTTTTATCTTATCCATCCCTTTTTCCTTACTGCTGGTCTACGTATGGCCTCTATCCTGGCAAATTCATCTTTTCTTTGCCTTTCTTCTTTCCTAGGCTTGCATGGCTAGACTTTTTACAATATTTCCATTCACGTGTCTTGGCTTTGCTTAGGCATTCTACAATTTTTTTTACTGTAACAATCTTGGAGATGAATATTGATGCAATGTGGTAGTTAGAGTATAATCAGAGGATTTTTGACAACTCTAACTATTGATTCGGGGCCATGTTTAATTAACCTAACACTATTGCTAGCTCTTCACCATGGTGGCAGATAAGTAGTTGTGTTCCCTCTCCTTCACAATGTTAGTAAATGTCTTGAATCTGGTTTATACCTTGCTGCCTTTATTTTCCAAACTTTCTCTACAAAATTTGTTCATCTCCTTGTTTATGGTAATATTCAGAATCTCTTAATGTCACCTCTCTTCCTTGTTTATGCAAGATCAGTCGTGCACAACCGGTGTGGTTTCTTCTTTGTCATCCACTATTGACAAGAGCTTTGCATTAGCGATAATTATGATATGTGACTTTATTTTTAGGATAACTTATGTTACCTAATAGTTGAGTCATGTAAATGCATGCACTACTAGTTTATCGCATAATCCAAGTGCATGTAGCTTATGCTGTTATCACATAGCCTCTCTTTAATACGAGTATCTTTTGTAGAAGTCACGACCTCAATCTGCATGTAATCCACCCTGGACTCGTGTTCTTTATCTTGAGTTGAAGACCTGTGATCTCTTCCATTTACTTCAACTTTGGGTCTTTGGTTTCACTTCCTCATTTTCATCATTTGCAAATTAAATGATTTCTTCTTAATATCTTGATGCATAGAGTCCATTTGTTTTATCATAGTGTCTATTTTTTTCATCCTACCAAAGGTTCTGGTTAATTGCTTATGCATGCTCTGAATGCTTATTCTAACTAGTAGTTTCTTAGTTTGATGCATGCATTCCCTTCTTTCCGTAATCTTTTATGGGACTGGGAGTTGATCTAATGTTGACACATTTCTTTTATAATAGGTATTCTTTAAAAAGAAAACTAGTATGGTTTTAACTTATGTCGGCTACCTGATAATAGACTATAGTCTGGTATATTGATTAAGAGGCAGCCACGTGGGTTATGTTTTCTCATTTATATATGTATAAGGTTAAACAACTTTATTTTATGTAGTAAACAGTGAAACATATATATCCTTGTAGCTATATATCTATAAATTTGTTTAAGTAATTATATTAAGTTCTTTAATTTGATATTTTGATAATATGGTTATATGGTGGAATTTTGTATGTGTGCATGTTATCCTATAGCTGGAAATATTATATTTGAATTTTAGAATTTGATCTATAATTATGTGGTTATGAGGATAAACATGTTGTAGGATTAAGTGAATGATTGTTTGGAAATTTAATGAAGGAAATCATTTATTATATGTAAATAATGAAAGGTGGATACCTTATTTATGTGGCTCATCTAGTAACTAGATTTGAGTGTTTTGTACACTCACACTTGTATTTAAACTTCTAGTATTGTTGGATTCTTTTTGTGATACAAGTGTATGGGTGTAAATTTGAAATGAAAGTGGATTTTGGTTCATGTTTAATTACTTTCTGTGTTGAACCTTAGAAGTCTTCCAGAGGCTAGCATGAAGATTTTCATTGTAATGTGTTTGATGCTTGGTTATTGTTGTTCTCTCGCAATAACTTGATTTCGGACTTAGCCATGCATGGTGTGTTATCTCATTGGAGGTGTTTGAAGTTATATAATATCGTCATGTTTATGATGTCTATTTTCGTGGATTTTGCTTATGTGCATGATGGCTATTCATTGTATTTTTAATATGAGTAATGTATGTAGGAAGAGCGGATTTTGATAGGGGCCGAAACCCTAAGTGGTTTCTACGGTAACCTATCAGAAGTTGGTAATTAAGTGAAAACATTAATTAATGTACTGGGGGTTGGATGGTATTCATATCTAATTCAGATAATGTAATGCCTCGCCTTACACCTTAGAGCTTGTATAGACTAAGGGTAGGTTGAGATGCCCTGGAATGGCTTATTGATCACCTTGTTTCCTTGAAAAGTGTATCGATACCACATAAGTTTGTTTAGTGGCCGAAAATCATAAGAGGTTGCCAGGGTAACTCGGGTTGAGGGTCGTTAACCTAGGAAGATTCTCTAGGGTAACCTATTATGGTTGTGTGATGACACTCAAATCCTTGTACATATGTTGGGTCTCTTGTGTGGAATCTCCTGTGATTATGCCATTGCCTCTAGGAGTATGTTTGTTGTCATGTGGTTGTGATGTCATCATGTGTTATATTTTTGACTTGAGGACATGTTACTATCTCCTAGAACGGGGGGTTGGCTTTCAAGTTCCACACGGTTGGGAGGAATGTTCCTTTTCTTCCATTGGGTCCCCTTGAAGGTGATGTTGCTCAAGATGAGATTGCTCTTGATAGGGTCCTGGATACACATCGTTCATGGAGTTGTTCTTTGGACGTGCTCGTGGACTTGTTTGTCAGTTATACTTATACATCTTCCTCAATGTATTCACTCATGATGATGACATGAGGCTTCTGTGTATCATGATCTTATATGTCCTGAGATTTGTCACAATCTCGTTTGTTGTAATTGAACTTGTAATGTATCTCATTGGTAATGGAATGTTGGTTATGGCATTTTCACATGTTTCTTGTTTATTGTACTTGATGTGTTGTTCTTCTTGTTTTACTTTAGTAGCGTAGTTGTGGAAACTAAGAATGCCCATGTTTACGTTGATGTTGACATGTTATTTTATATTTTTAAAAATAATAATAATTTGGTTGTCTTGTTGTTACGTGACGTTCCCTGGGTTTCACGATGAGGCATTACAGCTTGGTATCAGAGCACTAGGTTCTAACACTACGCACTCTAGATATATGTAAGCCCATTACATTGATCTAGGTGTTGTACTCTTGAGTTATGTTCTCCCTTTTGGGTTGTTTAATCTTGTCTACCTAGGAGTTGTCTATAGGCGGTGTTGGTCCAATAGTGCAAAAAACAAGTCGAAGGGATAGGACCCTCTGTGTAGTGCGCAATGCACCGATATCATTTCTACTGGTGGAATGCATCATGGACATTTGTGTAGCATGGGATTGTGTTGAGTGTGTGTTAATTTTGAATGGGGTGTAGTTGTTGAGGCTACCATTAGAGGATAGGTAGCTGACTCGAGAGCCTGTGGGTGAGCTCATGAGGGTCCAATGGGATCCTAGTGACAATGCATCAACTACTTGGGAGGATGCGATACACATGTGGGAGCTTTATCCATATTTATTTGTAGGCGTCTTGGAATAAGCCTTATCCTAGGGAGGGAGGATGTAGTGTCCCTCCAGATGGCATTGTTGTTTTTGTTGCTTTTGACAGATTGTTAGTCATTTACTTGCTTTGGGGACTATATCACATTATTGCACTGTGTCATGGATGTTATGTTAGTTGCTACACTCAGTAGATGATATAATTGACTTTACGATCATTTGGTTATTTTCATACGATGAAATTATTATGGTTATGTGTGTATTGTGGTATATGTCATTTCTGAATGTTTATCATGTTATTGTGTTGAAACTGATGTTTGATATAATGTTCCATGTGAGTTCGGGTGAGGGAGACAATGTAGCATTACACATCTATGAGTACCCTGCTATGATGTGATTCTTCTTCAGAGTGTATTTTATGATATATATGTTGTTATGGTTGATAGAGCAGTCTGATACAGCTTGCAGGTACATGCATCAACTCCACCTACTTCATTGGGTCTAAGCATGCCAAGGCCCAATGAAATTTGTTGATGGGAGATAGTGTTTGGTCCTCTATCATGAGCTATTGTTTTGGAAAGAACGAGTATCATTTGTTACCTGTTTGTCTTGTTTACATTTGTCTTTTCATTTTGTTTGTTGTGTGTTATGTTGTTCTTAGTTCGTCATGATTGGTATTGATTTTCTCAGATTAATTAAATGGTTTAATTATTACATTTTGAAATTATCAGTGGTTAACTGCTTTATTAGATACAAGGTTATGAATCATTACATTTAATTCAAAATTTTATTTTAAATGTTAGAGGAATTAATTTGTTAAGGGTCATTAAAATATAATATTTTGGAAGGATAATTATGTGCAATTGCTTTAAATGTGGAACTTCAATGTTTCAAAATTGATAAATTTTAACAAGTAGTTGTGGATGAAATTGGCAAAGTATCTGTGTTTTAAACTTGATGTTTGAAAATTTGGAACTGATTGATTAATTTAGATTGTGTGAATGACGATCAGGTAGGTCTTGTGACTTTGAGTTGATTGAAAAATGCATTATAAAATTTTGGTTGTGCAATTATCATTCACGGGGAATTGAATTTTTGGATGGCTGGGAAGAAAACTTTCATGGTAGATTTTGGAAAAATATCTTCTCTATATTTTCTGGTATAAGGGTTTGTGTACAGTGGTTTTCAAAGGCATCAGTGTTTTTGGGAAATAAGGAATTGCAGGTTCAGGCTTATATCTTCATTGGGTTCAGGTTAATAAATCAGGTTTTCTTCTTGTTTTGCAATTTCTTGAACTGAATCTTCTGAATGCCTTCTATGATATTTGATTTTTCCTTATGTAGAATTTGTTACTGAAAATCTGTACAAGCATCAAAAGATGAATTCGTGATTGTTTAGTTTTGATTCTATTAAAGGAAAATTTAAATAAAATGTAGACATGCAAAACTAACATCATGCATCCAATTCTTCTATTAATCAATTAAAACAATTTATTGATTAATTCCCTAACTTCGTCATATTTAATTAAATAAATCAGGTTATTTAGTTAAGTCCTTAAGTTCTTCTTATTTGATTCAATAAATCAAAATGATTTAAACCAAATATCAAACTCCTAAAAACCTCCAAGTTAATTAATCTGGATTAATTAACCTCTAATCATAATCACTTATTCTCCAGCTTTTGACTCAACTTGAGTCAAATCTAAACTCTAAACTAATCCACCCACTTGCACCAATAAATCATTTTTTTGATTTATTAATTCTTCTAATTACTCTTAAAAGGGCATGAAGATGGAATATTCTATCAATTTGAGTCTTCCCTCTAAAGGACTTGTCCCTTCCAACAAAGCATTGAATTCTCTTACACATGCTCTTACATGTCTCTTGCACGGGTCAAACTTGGCATTTAATTCACCTTTCATCCCTCCTAAACATGTCAATTCATCCAAATTCAAATTTGAAATTGGCACATTGGCCAAAACTTGCACATTCCTCATCCTCTTAAATCTTGACAAGTGGAATCTTGTCATTGGCTTATGAATGATCCCACATTCATTAAAATCTCCTAACCTTGAATCTATAAAACTAAGGCACTACAACACAATTTGAGAACACATTTTCATGCAAAGTTACTCTCTACATGTGAGAACTAATTTTGCTCTTCATCACTATCATCTTGGCAATATTGCTTATTAGGGGGTGGGAAAGGGATTTCTTTCCACATTTCAAGAGGCACCACTCCCACTATGGGATAGGTTTGAACATACTTTGCATGCTTGCAATGAGTCTCTTTGGTATTTTTAGTGTTTTGTTTGCATTATTTAGTATGGTTCAATATTTCATAGAGATACTCGTTTTTTACTTGCTTTAAACAGACTAACACACTAATGTGGTTCATTGTTTGAAGTTTGTGAAAATCAGTGTCTACAATCTGGCGCTAGAAGGAGGGCAGAATTTTCCCATTGGTTGTCTTGTTGAGTCTATTTTTGCTAATTGCAAGTTTATATCAAATTTCTTGTTATCTACAAATGGGTTCATATTGGCACGACCTCTCTTTGTTATGTTTAGATAGAAAACTTTCTATTTACTCATTATCTGCATCGTAACTCCATTGGTTTATATTGATCATACTATTGTGAGGCATTTTGTTTTGTTAAAAAGAAAAGAAATGGAGGGCCACTATGAAGTTTAGCTGAAGACAAGCTACTATGTTTAAAAGTTTTTATGACTGTTTTTAGCATAGGTTTTTGTTTTCTTGTTTCAAATGCTATTATTTAGGGATATGATAATTTTCTCTTTACTTTAGTTCCCAACATGCATGTTTAGCTATATTTTGGGGCTATAGAATCTATACAATAGGTGCCTCCATTGTAGTTTGTACCAAAAAATTTAGAATCAAGTTAGAGTGTTATTTTCTGTCGAGCACCTACCTTCGAGTCTGTTGTGTTGAGATTTATTTTTTTATTCTTTTTGTTGTCTGCTGTAAGTAAATTTTAAAGATTAAATGTTGTTAGTAGTCTTCCTTCTGCTCCTGCAATTAATTCTCAGTTGCTTCAAGGAACAACAAGGTCAAATTCAAAATCTTCACGTACAAGGTTAGCGGGAGATTTCAGTATATGTCTTCTATAGGGTTATTATGAAAACGTTTTAGGTACTGTAGTAAGCATGGCAAAAAATGGAGGACAATAAAACTACATTTTATTTTGTATTTTCGAATATACAAAGGCTTATGTTATTCATTTTGATCATATACCACGAAATTTTTCATTTTGAAAGGTTACTTTGTGTTTTCTATTTGACAAACGTAGCAATCTTCTTTTGAATCTCATTGGAAAATTATAGGTGCAAGGAGATGCGCTAATAGTTGGTTGTGCCTATCATTTATTAAATTCAATCTGCTCCAAAGGGAAAGAATGGCGTTATAATATAACATCTTTTTATAGAGATAGTTGTTGTCTTTGTTCAATGTGGTTCTTCATTATAGAAAATATTGCTTGTAAGACAAGTTGTTAAGTATTGTGCCTGTATCCAATGGCGTATTTCAGAAATTGTGGTGCTATTAATAACAACAGAGGTGATATGAATGGGGATGTCAATAATGGATGATCCTGATGTTTACCTCGATGGCAGGCCCTATATACTACTCAGGCTATTGTGAAGTGACACCATCACCTTGTAAGTCTCCAGGCTGATAAATTAAGTTACCTATATTATAGTAGGTCAAAGATCTAATCCTCAAAATAATTTTTTGTAGCTCATACGCAATTACTATCTCTTTGATAGAATGATTAGGTTGGGAAGATGGGACATTAGAGTCTGATTGTAATAAATAAACCGTCGATCCTTGTTGTTTGTAAAATCCTGTCGATCCTTGATGTCTGTCAAAAATCTAGTCACGAAGAAGTAAACCATCTATCCTTGTTGGTTGTAAATAAAAGTCTAGACTAAAATTTATTTCCAAATGGGGGTACATCCGAAAACATCACACAAGTTAACTTAACCCTAAGTTATTTGAACTAACTCAATTCTAATAAGCTTTACGCGGTTAAAACCAATAGTGGGGATCAAATAATTTGAAGACCATCCCCTGCCTATGTTTGCCTTTACTAAGATACAGTTTATTTCTCTTTGAATGTGTTCAAGTTTCCTTTCTGGAGGTCAATATGTTTGAAGTAGATTTATTTGAATCTGAAGACCATCCCTTGCCTATGTTTGCCTTTGCTGAGATACAGTTTATTTCTCTATGAATTTTGATTAATGTTGCGTACCTCTGCAAGAGTTAATTTTTCTTCATTGGTATCCTTTTCTTTTGCATATATAGAGTTGAAATACGCATGCTTACTAAGGACTAAACAATATTGATGCTATCTTTCCCTTCGATAAGGACTGTGTGAGTTGGTTTTAGCTGCATGTGTACCTCTATTCCTTTATGGTGAGTCGTGCAATCTTGATAATATCAAGTAAAGATCTCATGTTGCTTTGGGCGCTCGGTTCATTTTCAAAATCTTTGCCGACATCATATCTTTCTTGGACTATGATTGGATTTTGTGTGAGTAATTTCTCAGTTGCGTTGTTATCTGCCTTCTCTAAATGTGCCTAGATTTGGTATGAGTAATAACTCCCGACACTTTCTTTAACTAAGCCATTCGAGATTAATGTAAGCCTAAGTCAAAATTTCTTTTTTGTCACACCTCCTATATACGTTTGTTGTAGAGTGGGGAACCCTATTAAAAGCTATCACTCTTGGGCCAATCGTAAACCTCCTCAAATACTCTTTAGATTATGATCTATCACCAGCTACTCTATTTCCATTGCAGAGTATCTTCATTGTTTGGTGTGTCTCATTCTTGAAATTATGCATATATCTCTATTTTCATTTGACATTAACAACCAAATCTGAATTTTGAAAGGACAGTTAGATATATTCTTTGATGAGTTCGGCTGACAACAGGTAGTTGGGGGGCACAAATTTTGATGTGTAACTTAAAGGTCCTCATTCAACTAAATTAGCATTGAGGTCTAGAACAAGCCGTTAGAATGGATGGCTAACATGGTCATTATGCTTTATATATTTTTAATGCGGTAGATTGAAATGTCATGTCTTTTTCTTTTCTTTTTCTCGATCATTCATAGATCAGGAAATAGCTTTATCACCTCAATAAAGAATTCTAAGATTTTATTTTTGCTTTGACATTCATGTGTATTGGATTTGACAAGTTATTTGGTACTTGAGTTTCTCATATGACCTACATCTTGTTGTCACACACAATATTTGAGTTTCTTAGAGGCTAGATTTTTTTTTTGAACACATTTTAATATATCTCATTGCCATGCTATATGGTCTGAGGTGTTGTCCAAAACAAGATCTAAAAGATTATCTATGCAGATTAACTTCACTATGGAAAGAGACTACTACTTGCATTAATTTTGACTAACAATTACTATGATGTTTGGGGATCTAAGTTTGATATACTGAGCTTTTAATGTTCAATTGTAACCATCCACAAAACATTGGTCAAATTGATGTGATATGAGTGAAGTGATTAATGAGCAAGTTGCTATTGTCTTTTTATTAAAAGATTGCAGGCTATGAACGTGTTTGTTATTAGTGCAAGGCTAAGTCAAATCTTTTGGTGTCATGCAAGTCATTTAAGAGTCACTGCTTAGTATTGCCACACAATAAATTACTTTTGTCAAGCCTTATCTTTGCCACTTTGCCAACATTAACATTGAATTAAAAAGACCTTTTGTCAGGTATTTGTTTAAAATCTACTACAATAAGTGGTGTCAAGTATACAAGAAACAACAGGAAGGCTATCTGCATCAACTATTATTTATCTTAGTGTAGCTTACGTTTCATGTTTATCCATGGCTATCAACTATTGTTTATCTTGATTTCCTTGAAATATTTTACTTCTAATTTGTGATAACTTTGTATTGATTGCAAGTTGGCATAAAGAATTAGTGACATCAGAATTGGGCATTAGAATCGAGGAAGCACAAATAGATCAAAGTTGGAGAATATTTAAGCATCAAATTTAAAATTGACATAGCATTTTTAAATGCTTAGACCTTCCATTTTACGCTTTCGTTTTCTATTTTAAACCAACTCATTTCATCTTTGGGGCTTAAAATTAATCCTCAATTCATCCTTTGTCAAATTTGGGTTAAAATCGAACATTAGAAACACTTACTAGAATTTCAATTTGGTCTAAAACTAAACAAGACAAATTTCACATCTCATTTTGATGCTTTAAAACAAGTCAAAATCATTGCTTTGTGGACTTAAAATGAACAAGTGTTTTTCATGTTTTGCAATCTTTTTCACAAATTAATATCATTTAAAAGGTGTATGCGCTTCTCTCGTGCTTCACAGTGATCTTGAGAATCAAAATCCTTTTGGTGATATTAGTTTGTTTCAAATATTTCCTTCACACTTCGATTTAGGATCTAAAATTGAACAAAACTTGTTTAGTGTGAGAAAAAGGCATTGTGAGTGTTCTCTCTTTGTTCACGCAAACAAAGATGATCAAACTATGAATGTACTTACTTGCCATTGTGCACCTTTAGAGAGCCTGCCTTAGTGGGAAAAATTACTCACCCCAAGGGAACGACTCAAGCGGTAACGAGCTAAAGCCAAGCTCTTCCAAACCGCTATATAAATTTGTGTTCACGGTGAAAGCCATGGACAATGGGAAGCGGCGCATGATAACTCTCCCCCATTATATTTATGATGCGTAAAGCCCTTGTTCTAAGAATTGGGAGATCTCTCACAAGGATTCTATCATTGAACCCCCCAAACTAGATGCCCTTACTACAAAATTTTGTTTAGTAGCCAAAAATACCTTATATTTGTTGGTGCAAGAGGTCATGTCCTCTGAAGCCACCCCACCTATACATGTGGTTCTATCGTAGAGATGAAAAGTATGCCATGGGAGATTCATGGGTAGTAATGCTTGGCTGACCTGAGAAGTGTGTGCACTGTAAGGGGGAGCCTATGTGGTCAAGCATCTAGTCAGCCACCCAGAATAGGTGCAGCTGGATTTATCCAAGTGGGAACCTGACAAATATTGCCTTTTCCAGCCTAGGGTTGTACATGTGCTTGGAATCAAAACACATTGTTTGGACCTCAAAACAAATTGGAAATGAACATGCACAAAGAGCTTCAAATTTCAAACCCTTTGGGGAAGACAAAATACCTTTGAAAAATTCAAGTGCTATTGTTTACCATAGGGATTCAATCCTTAGAGGTTAAGTGCTCGGGATTAATCATTTTTTTTCTCACCAAAGTCAACCTCGGAAACCTTTGCCTTGATTTCCTTGATTTCCACATAATGCACTTTGTGGGATGAAAGAAAATTAGGACATTGCACATTCAGTTTGAAAAGCATAATCAAGAAAGTGTTTGTGGTAAAAAGAACCGAATCTAAGCAAGATAACAGACAATTAAACCACACATGTGCTTGTTCTCTTTTGGGTCATATGGTTTTCATGCAAACTTTGGTTTTTGGGTTTGAATTACTCTTAGGTAAAATCGTGTTCTTCAAAACCTTGGTCTTGTAAGCAAATCATCTTAGGTTCATCTAGGATCAAGTTAAACACTTCACCCATCTCGATCATCAATCAAATCACATCTCACCAACAACTTTTGGAACCTTGGAAAACACCATTTATGCTAGACTTTTGAAAAATCAAAATCATCTTATTTGACTTAACACACTTAGTCAAATTATCAATCCCCTTGAGCAAATTTACCTCTAGGATAACACAACTTCCTAAGGTTTAAAAGTTCAAAATTACCTTGTTTGGCTTAACACACCTAGATAAATTAACCTTTTGTACGAGTTTACTCTAGGATAACACAACTTCCTAGGGTTTACAAGTTCATTATCACCTTGTTTGACTTAACACACTTAGTCAAACTATCCTCAATCCAAATCAAATCAAATCATGTCCTAAAGTCTAGCATTGATCCAAAGTTCCTAACAATTTCAACACCCATATCATTCACCCCTTTCATTCTTCATCTCATCATTGGTCCTAAACCCCTTAGAGGTCAACAAGGTCAAAACACAAGAGGAACATGGAATTTAAACACGATTCATGCATCATGAGTAATCCAATTCAACTAAACTATCTAAGTCTCACAAAACCACTTGATTATCGAAACTCACATTTATGCATGGAATCATCATCTCCTCCAAACCTCAATGGTACAACAAATGTGAGCATGCCCAATCTGAATTTTGGAACACCTTTCCCCGTGATAGATTTAAATACAAGTCCAAACCTACAAATCTATCAACTGGAAAATCAATGCATGAGTCTTATTCCAAACAACACTATCCCACCAAATCCATACATGCCAAATACAAGTTTGTCAAACATGACCATTTCGAATCCACATTTGGTAAACTTTGGGATAGATATGCTTGCAAATCAAACCAATGTTGTTCAAAATCCAAGCAATATGTTAATGACTTCAGATATTGATCCAATTCAAGGTAACACCATGCAAAATCAAAGTTACCTAAATCAAGGAAATATGATTCCCAACCACAACAATGTTTAATTTCAATCTATCATGTTGAATCTAAACATCACACCGAATCAAAAAATTACCCAGAATCAACTTGTCCATGATCCCAAACAAACACCACAAGGATGCATTCCAAAGCTACTTGCTAAACAACCAAGTCAACCATATGAAGAATGTCAAGGTCAAATCTTGCGAAACAAAATTGCTACACTCAAAATTCTCATCGATTCATATCAGCAGATGACAACCATCCAAGAAAACCCAATTACCAATACAATCACTCCTTTCACCAAAACAATCAACACCATTCCCAATCCACCACCACCATCACCAAAAAACAACATGAAAAATTCATTCTCCATCATGTTGCAAGCCGTTCAAGAAGCTTCTCGCAAAAAGGCGCTCCAAAAGCAACAAGCTGCACAAATTGCACAAGCCCAAGAAGCCGCACAAGTGACACAAGCAACCCAAAAAGCACAAGCTCAAACTCATGCAAAGTTACAAGCAATTCATCTACGAGCATACCAACAAGCCCTACAAGATTTCCAGGCACAATAGAAAGCTAAAAAACAAGCTAAACAAAAAGCTTTGTTGGCACAACAACAGCTAGACCAACAACAAGTTGTGTTGGCACAGAAGCGGCAGGACAAACAAAAAGCTTTGTTGGAACAACAACAACATGACCAAAAATAAGCGTTGTTGGCTCAGCAGCAGATCCAGGCATTACTCGCTCAACAAAGCTTGCAACAAATTCCCACCACAATTGTTGAAAATAGTGATCAAGATCTATCCATCAATGAACACCTTGAAGATGTTTCCACCTCATCTCATGATCAAATCAACATACATCAAGAGCCATTTTTTAATCATGATCAAGACCCCTCCTACAAAGATCTATTTCAAGGAGTGTTGATTTTATTTGATCCTATTTACATAAACCAAGATCCATCCACCAATGATCATGTTGACAATGTCTCTACATCACCTAATGAGTTAGAGGACATATCTCAAGAATTTATTAAAAAGAATGATCAACATCTATCACCAAGGTCTAGCAATGGTCCTTCCCAAGGCATATTGACATCCCTCAAACTCATGGTTGCGGATAGTGAAGGAATCCTCAAGGATCAAGAGGATATTGAGCCACTTCCCATGCCTTATGATGATGTCCAAGAACCCTTTGAAAACAATCCATCCTTTGAAATTGACCCATGTCAAGAACTTGATCCAAAGCATTTTGAAAGAAATTCTGACATTAACCAAGATCAAGAATTTTTATATCCAAGATACTACAATGAGGTAATGGGCACTCTCTTATATATACAAGATATCACAAATGATAATCATATCCATATAGCACATATTCCTTCGCCTACCCACAAGATGCTTTCTTTGGATGGACACGTAGATGATCTTCGCTCAAAATAAGAGTCTCATACTCTTGACATCATTACCAAGGAACAAGAGTCTCCTACTCTTAACATTTGTACACATGATCAAGATATAGAGAAATCCAGAGACATATCAGAAAAAAATCATGAAGAAGGCTTCTACAAAATTTGTGAATTAGAAACATCATGTGAAAGTGTATCATGAATGAATCATGAGGAAGACTTTTACAAGGATAGTGAAGCATCAACACTTCTTGAAGAAGCATTACAATATGATATCTCACAAGATCAAGCTAAAGATATCAATCAGACATTCATCCCACATATAAAGGATCCTATCAGTTATAAAGTTGGATCACTCACCTTTCTTAGGGAAAGCTACCTCATCAATAAAGAAGTTGTCACTTTTGAAGATCTACCACAGAGCAGAGAAAGATTAGCACCTTGTTTCCAAGGAAAATCATATCCTATTGTAGACAATTTTTTTCAGTAGATGAATTATCAAGGTAGAGGATTAGGCCTACATGAATAGGGTATCCTAGAACCAGTGCAAATTGTTGGCAATCCTAAGCATCAAGGCCTTGGTTATTCAACAATCAAGGGATATAAACAAATTGATAATACCTCTATAAAACTGGGGGAAACTTCATCTCAAGCAAACATCAACATAGGGAGCACGAAGAATCCTTATGATGAAACCAATGCCAATACTACAACCCGCCACGTCACGAATCCTCATCCACCCATCACCCCATCTAGGAATTGGGTCCAATTTCAAAAGAAAAATTTGAATCAAAGCATGAAGAACATTATCAAAGAAAAAGAAGCTAAGAAGAATGAAGGACAAATCAAATACATATGGATACCAAAAAATACAAAGAGAGATTATCCTTATCAAACTCCATTAGTCAAAGAAACTATGGGGAAAAATAAAAAAGGGGCAAGTATCCATCAAAGATGTCCACAAAGGAAAAAGCAAGCTTCTCAAGCAACATACAAAGTGTATCAAGCATTTGGTCCTAATTCCATGTGCACTTCCATATCCACTCATTATTGCTCATCTTCCCAAGTTTGTAGAGTCAAAGGTTCTGAATGGTCAACCAATCCATATTTTATTCCTAAACACACTCCATCCATGCCTCCACATATGATATATAATTATCAGATTAACCATGTGTTGGCAATGACCCTTCATCATAAGGAATCAGAAGGCATTCTATCATGATGTGCGCACAAAGATGAAGTTAACTCCGGTATCAGCAAAGCAGATCAGGAATCTCAAAAGTTGCATTCAAGTGCACATATCTTGGTAAAGAAACTTCTTCAAGCAGGATATCAATGGAACATTATGAAAAAAGCATCAATGTCAACAGTACCAGGTGATTCAACATCAGCTTAAAATATCTCAAAAAATACACAAAAAAAATCAAAAGATAGAAAATCCAAAAAATCAGAAAAATGATTGAAAACAGTAAAGAAAAAAATCGTCCTCCAGCAAAAACCGCTTCAGTGGCACTTTGGACAAGTACCATGATGAAAACCTAGCAAACATGCATCATGTGTAGAATTGAGCATCTACATGCACCAGTTCAGGAGAAAGCATCTTATCACATCCATAATAAAGCCAACATTCCATCCATAATAAATCCATTCATCCAGGAACCGTTTATCCAATCCATTTTCATCCATTTACATCCATATTCCAAGTTATCTTGATCTTGACAAATTTTGGTGTACACTTTACACTTGCTTGTGGTAAACATCTTGACATGGGTCATTTTCATTGATCCCATCCTACCCAAAGTTATCTGAGCCTTGAATAATTATCTGAATGATCGTTCCTCTATTTGAACACCCTTATATTATCGCAAGATGATCCATATCCATTAGTCCATCCACCTGTCCAAGATTCCACCCATGGCATTCTGAACATTGCTAGACACTAAGAGCAGATGTTTGCATCTTGCTTCGGGAATAAATCTTGATATATATTCTCTAACTTATCTGGTAATCCGAATGTTGGCAAACATGAAATCAAATTGGTCAAAACATTTGTGAGAAAAAAATCCAAATCACTAGCCCGTGGCATATTTTGACAAGATGATGTTCCTTATCAAGCTTTATCTTTCATCGAACATCAATCCAAGCAATTCCTATCAATCACATCTAATGTGTACTTTAACGTCACATCAAAATCATCAAAGCTATTTTGTTCCAAATCAAGCTTCATCAATCTTGATCAATCGAATCCAATCAATTATCACCTTGTTTGACTTAACACACTTAGTCAAACTATCATCTTGTGCACGAGTTCACTCTAGGATAACACAACTTCCTAGAGTTTACAAGTGCATTATCATCTTATTTGACTTAACACACTTAGTCAAGTTATTCAATCCATCATCAACTTGTTTAACTTAACACACTTAGTCAAACCATCCTCTTTTGTACAAGTTTACTCTAGGAGAACACAACTTCCTGGAATTTACAAGTGAATTATCACTTTTGTTTGACTTAACACACTTAGTCAAACTATCAATCCATCAATCCGATCGATCAACATTAAGCTTGGTTTTCAACAAAATCCTGAAACAAAGCACTGATATCATCACGTATCCATATCCAAATCATTAAAATCATGCGAAAATCCAAAAAAAATTAAAAAATAAAAAAATCATCAAAAATTCAAAAACATTCGGAAAAATCATCAAAAAACTCAAAAACATGTCGAAAATCTCAAAAAATCTTCAAAAAAATAAAAATAAAAAAATTCATCATTGAGTCTTGTTAGTCTTCCACCTTGTCTGAACTACATCATCTATGAGCTTCAATGTAGGCAAGGTTGATCTTTGATCATCCCCCGAGACATCTTAGGTCAGTCCTTAGGCGTCCATTGCAATAAAATGGCAATTCGTTTGCCCATCCATCTTTTCATCGAGTCAAGTCTATCGTCAGTCAAACTACGTGGTCTCTGTGTGTATAATGTAGGCAAGGCTAATCTATGGATCAACTCCCGAGACCCCTAGGATAGGTCTTTAAGTTAGTCCTTTAGTCGAAAACCTCGAAAATACCAAAAACATTTGCAAAACATCTCAAAAGTACCGAAAACAACCTCAAAATATTTGAAAACCCAAAATGGTGCACACCCGTCTCAGCTCGCTTTCACCCGCGACTTTCATCACTCATAATAAAATCAATCATCACTGTCATCCTTTGGTAAGTCAGTTAGAAGCAAGTCTAGCAGGTCCAAAAGTGAACACCCTAAACGTCAAAGTCTCAAGTCTAGGTCAGTAAGAAAGCAAGTTGGTCAACTCGGAGTACCAATAGCTTATCATCTAATCAAGCTCATCAAAACCCTGATCACAACATGTCCTAGGAATGTGACCTTCCTGCGATGGACATCAGCATCAGGTAATCACCTAAGTTTAGTCTTTGGCTAGCAGTACAAAGAACATTAGCTCATTTGTTTACTTTATCTTGGTCTTTTTGACTTATCTTATTTTGCGCTCATTCCAAGGACATCTCGATGATGCCTAAACAAAACAAGTTTAGAGAGAAAGGAATGGGGCAATGATCATTATCTTTTTATCTGTTGTGCTTGTTGGATATTCTTGTAAAATAACTTCATCATGCATACTTTGTTTTGTTTGTAGGAAGGATGTTCTAGGTGTCTTGTTGACCACATAAGAAGCTTTCCTTTTTATGTTTTGGCCCGAGATGTTTAGAATATCTGAACTGCATTCCGAATAAGGTTTTATTTGTCAAGTGTGAACAAGAGTAGTCCTATCTGATTGACGAGTCAGAGTCCATCACACTAGGCGCAACGCCATCCTGATTCTTAATACCTTGATGCATCGCACCTATGTGTGTTATCAAACATAAGGAAAGTTATGCTCTTTATCTCTCCCATCCCTGGATAAGCAATACATCATGATCGTTCATCATTTCTAATAAAGTTGGCTTGTTGAACCTCTACATCTTCTTGGATTCAAGGGTTGATCCCTCTCATTCTTCTATCCTCTTTCACGCTAACAATGCATCCATCCTGCATTTGTATTCTCATCTTGTATAATCACACTATATCATCATAGGATAACATCATTCATCTTACATGCATTGCATCATCATTTAAGTTGTTTAGGATAATATAGACTTTTTATTCTAAGCATCTTAAAAACATCTCTTTTACATCTCATTATCATATAGATCTGTTAGTCTAACCATCCATACATCCATTTTGAACCTCTTTGTCGCGAGACCAACCTCAAATCAAATATTTTTGCTCGATCTCTCGAGGAGGAAATGTACTAATGTACTTCTTTTCATTGGGGCATTTGAAAAAATTAGAATTTTTGTTAATTTCAATGTCGGCGACATCATTTTTTGAATCAATGAAACGAGTACATTGCTTCAAATAGGGGGAAAATGTAGACATGCAAAACTAACATCATGCATCCAATTCTTCTATTAATCAATTAAAACAATTTATTGATTAATTCCCTAACTTCATCGTATTTAATTAAATAAATCAAGTTATTTAGTTAAGTCCTTAAGTTCTTATTTGATTCAATAAATCAAAATGATTTAAATCAAATATCAAACTCCTAAAAACCTCTAAGTTAATTAATCTGGATTAATTAACCTCTAAACATAATCACCTATTCTCCAGCTTTTGACTCAACTTGAGTCAAATCTAAACTCTTAACTAACCCACCCACTTGCACCAATAAATCATTTCTTTGATTTATTAATTATTCTAATTACTCTTAAAAGGGCACCAAGATGGAATATTCTATCAATTTGAATCTTCCCTCCAAAGGACTTGTCCCTTCCAACAAAGCATTGAATGCTCTTACACATGATCTTACATGTCTCTTGCACAAGTCAAACTTGGCATTTAATTCACCTTTCATCCCCCCTAAACATGTCAATTCATCCAAATTCAAATTTGAAATTGGCACATTGGCCAAAACTTGCACATTCCTCATCCTCTCAAATCTTGACAAGTGGAATCTTGTCATTGGCTTATGAATGATCTCACATTCATCAAAATCTCATATCCTTGAATCTATAAAACCAAGGCACTACAACACAATTTGAGAACAACACATTTTCATGCAAAGTTACTCTCTACATGTGAGAACTAATTTTGCTCTTCATCACTATCATCTTGGCAATCTTGCTTATCAGGGGGTGGGAAAGGGCTTTCTTTCCACATTTCAAGAGGCACCACTCCCACTATGGGATAGGTTTGAACATACTTTACATGTTTGTAATGAGTCTCTTTGGTATTTTTAGTGTTTTGTTTGCATTATTTAGTACGGTTCAATATTTCATAGAGATACTCGTTTTTTACTTGCTTTAAACAGACTAATACACTAATGTGGTTCATTGTTTGAAGTTTGTGAAAATTAGTGTCTACAAAAAAAAGAAAAAAAAACTTGTGCGAACTTAGCTATGAATTGTTGAGTCTTCAGGAAATTTCCATTAACCTTTAAACTGTTAGGAAACTTCATCTTCGGCCTGTAGATTGAATAAATATTTCATCATTGTATTGTTTTTTCTTGTTTCTTTGTATCAAGCTCTCTTGAAACTGGAATTCTATCGCCTCTTGGTTTAGAAAATCCATTTCTGGGAATGGTATGTAAGATCCATGTTCATCTCATATATGTGAGTTTAGGCAATCAAACTTCATGTAAAACCCTCATTCCATTCACTACAGGCTTAGTGTGTGGATGTCTTTATGTCATCTCCTCCTTCACATAATTTGCATGTTAGAATGATCTTTCCAAGATTTGTTCTACCATTGACATCTCCTTGTCATGTTCGAGGTTGTTGTGTAGGACGTCTATGTTGTATACATGTCTAAGATTTGGGTTTATGATCATATAAAATAGTGTATTTCTCATTTCGTGATTCTCTTATGGCTGAGTGATCCTATCATTCGCTGAATGTTGCTTTGATAATCTCCATGAAAAATGGTTATAAATTGTTATTCGCTACTTTTGATGCATGTTACCACTGTAATTGTTTTCGTCATTCTTTTTTCATGCTTGGAATACTTGGAAATACCATGGCTACTTTTTATCTTATCCATCCCTTTTTCCTTAATGTTGATCTATGTACGGCCTCTATCTTGGCAGATTCATCTTTTCTTTGCCTTCTTTCCTAGGCTTGTGCAGCTAGAATTTTTACAATATTTCCATTCACGTGTCTTTCCTTTGCTTAGGCATTCTACAATTGTTTTTCCTATAACAATCTTGGAGATGAATATTGATGCAACATAGTAGTTAGAGTATAATTAGAGGATTCTTGGCAGCTCTAACTATTGAGCCAGGGCCATGTTTAATTAACCTAACACTATTGTTAGCTCTTCACCATGGTGGTAGATAAGTAGTTTTGTTCCCTCTCCTTCACAACGTTAGTAAATGTATTGAATCTGGTTTATACCCTGTTGCCTTCATTTTCCAAGCTTGCTCTAAAAATTTTGTGTGCCTCCTTGTTTAAGGTAATATTCAAAATCTCTTAACACCAGCTCTCTTCATTGTTTATGCAAGATCGGTCATGCATAGTCGGTGCAGTTTCTTCTTTGTCATCCACTATTGACCAGAGCTTTGCATCGGCGGTAATTATGATATGTGACTTTATTCTTAGGATAACTTATATTACCTGTTAGTTGAGTCATGTAAATGCATGCACTACTAGTTTATTGCATAATCTAAGTGCATGTATTTTATGTTGTTATCACATAGCCTCTCTTTAATACCAGTATCTTTTGTAGTGTAGACATGGAAAATATACAATTCAATCTGACGCACTTGATCCTGATTACTAATATCATTTCTTCTTGAATCATCCTCTCAGCTTATCATTACTTGTCGTCTCTTAATCAAATAAATCATTATTTATTTAATTAGGTCTTTCTCCTTTGTTGATTAAATTAATCAATTTAATTTAATTAACCCTAAATCCCTCTTTAATTAAATAACTCATCTTATTTGATTAAATCCCTAAAGTCTTCTCATTAAATTGAATAAATTAAACCTTATTTAATTTAATCTAACATGATCCCCCTTTAGTTAAATAAATCAAAATCTTTATTTAATTAAAGTCTAAATCATTTTCCTCTCAATATTGATTTAAATAAATCCTAAAATCTAAGTCAAAATTATCAAATCACCTAATCTCTCATTAAATTGATTAAATCTTGATTAATTTAATCTCAATCAGTAAAATCCTCTAGAGAGTGCAACTTGCACAATAAATCAATTACTTTGATTT
Source organism: Sequoiadendron giganteum (assembly GCA_007115665.2). Lineage (NCBI taxonomy): Eukaryota > Viridiplantae > Streptophyta > Pinopsida > Cupressales > Cupressaceae > Sequoiadendron > Sequoiadendron giganteum. The sequence continues at coordinate 105,482,893 of CM021110.1, read as the reverse complement.
ATTAAATGGCCTATTTTCTCTCAACATGGAATAAAGGAGGAATATTCCCTCAAATTTGAATTGATTTGTCCTTCCAACAAAGCATTCACTCCTCTTACATGTCCTTGTGCATTGATTTAAGTGGCATTAACTCCATTTCCTTCTCCCTCCAACATGTCACATTCAAATTTCAAATTTGAATTTCATAGAATTTATCATGCACATTGACCAAAATGTGCACAACCTTCAACCATTCATATCTTGACAAGTGGCATTTGGCCATTGGGTGTTGAATGATCCCACATTGCTCAATTTCACTCATTCTTCCAATTTGGAAACTTATAAATGAGAGACTCTTCCTCTCATTCTAGCATCCACAATTTGAATAAACTTACTATACTCAACTTCATCCTCATCCACCATTTTAGCAAAGCTACTCTCTTCACATTGAGAGCTAATTTTGTCCATTTCACATCAAATGTTCATCAATCTCATAATTTCATAGCTAGGTTATGTCAAAATCTCATCAAGGAGATTCAATCATCCACAAACTATCACAAAGCTTACAAAGGAGTTGGGAAAGGGTCAATTTCAACACACCAATTGGCACCAATTCCCCCATGGGATCAAGAGTTTTCATGCTTAATTATGATTTCACTTGTCTTTCAATTATATTTTAGTTATTATCATCAAACTTAAGTCACCTTTATCTTTGATATTGTTTTTATTGTATTTTGTTGAGTGGTTACCACCTTGTAGTAGTGTCGTAATTTGTTAACTTAATCTAGTTAATATTGATATTTGCATGATTTATCCACAACGATAGGATTGATAGAATTGGATCTACTACCATTTGTTAACATGTACCAGAAGAGGACTTACACAATATTCATCACAAAGTTTATATTGGGATAACATGATTCATTGGAGGCTTTAGTTTCATTCTTATTTAATTATGGAGTTACCTATAGTTGTGACACTTAACGTACTAAACTTTAATTAACGTAATGAATATGAATAAGTAGGTAAGGGAGTAGTGGTGATCCTAATTAACTAACTTATGTCAAATGAGCTATTTGATATAAGGATATTAAATGTTTTTTTAAGTATTAGTGAAATATGGGAAATATGTAGAATAGTTATGTTATTTCATTAAATAAATCTAAATGGGCAAAGCATGTTAGAACACGTATCTTATTAACTCTAGATAATGCTAAGGGTACAAATTTGAGAATTGATTGTCTAAATGATTGAGGTTATAATGGTGATATTTTTTTTATGGTCCAATTGCTATTTCGTGTAATGTTGGACAAGTGATTGTTAAGAAAGTAGAAATAATGTTTGGACTGTAGTAGATGTTGGGTTTTGTTAAGTGAAATGCGGTATTTAAAATGTGGAAATGAAGTTTAAATATATGGATTCTTTCATGGTTGTAATGTTTGATTGATTGCTCATTTATTGTGTGTTGCTTTAAATAATGATTTTCATGGTTGCAATGTGTGATTGTTTCCTTGTGATGAATTATGTGTGTGATTTTGGAATCTAAGTTGATTTTGGCTATCAATATTGATTTTTCAATTGAGTTGTGAATTGGTTGATTACTATTGTTGTTGTGGTTGTTGATTTTGTTAAAGTTGTTTATTAGCCAAATTGTAAGTTTGTTAGGTAATTAGTGGTTGGGTATCATGTGAGGAGAAAATTGAGGTCTCCCTTGGATGCCCTGTTGTTTGATTGTACTTTTGATTTTGAGGTTAATTTTGATTGTGAGATCATGTTATTATTGCCACTTCAATTGGGGAACCATTGTGTTAGTGATTTATTAGTCTTCCAAAGGTTGAGGAAAGAGTTTTCTGTATGATTGATTTTTCATATTGGTTCTTTGTGAACACTTGATTCTATACTTGGTTTATGATTATGTGTGTTCTAGCCTTGCATTCTGGAATTGATATATGTGGCTCAAACTTTGTGTGAGTTGGTGCATGCCTCGCTTTATGTGATAACTCATGTGGTTTTATATGTTGTGCAAGTTGCCTTGCCTAGTGATTGGTTTGTAGAGTCTTTTGTTGCTAGTAGGGGGATTGGCTCTCAATGGGGTTTGGTGCACAAAGTGGCAGGTCTAGGGTAACTCATTGAGAGTTTCTTAATCAGTGATAACCAAAAATAAATTAGGGGGTTGGGTAGTTCACATTAATCAAGATGATGCCTCACTCATGGCTCAAGTGCCTGTTTAGAATTGAGATGAGTGAGAAGGCTTGGAATGGTGAGATCATTTGTCTTTCCCTCTTGGAAGGTATGTTGATCTTGCATGAGTTTGCATGGGGGTCTGGTGGTTGGTAGAGGTAACCAGGGTAACCTAGGAAGGTTATGTCACCTGGTAACCCATACAAAACTATGTGATGAAAATCCTCCCTGTACCAAACTTGTATTCCTTGTTTGTTTTCCCCTTGTTGTTCTTGTACCTCTGGAAGTGATTGTTTCTTTATGTTGGATTCATGTTAGCCTATGTTTTCTTGACTGTTTCTGTAGTGGTGTTGGCTTTCCGTTGCTTGTGGTTTGTCCTTGATGTCAACATGTTTTGTGATCTATATCCTTGATGTCAACAATATCAACATTGGCAGAATGCACTGCTTTGGAATTCACATTGTTTTCTTAGTTGATTTGCAATCACATGTTACAGTTACAGGTACATGGCATTATACAGGTTAATGAAACTTTATGATAGAATTTTGTTTTCAGTATGAGCAGATCAAGGCAGACAAGGCATATGTTTTAGTTGACTTATCATGGTTTGGTGTATAAGGTGGAATACTTTGATACAAGGCTCTTTGTATTTGATCACATTGTCTCCAAGGCCTTGATGGTTCAGGTTCAGGTATATTCAATAGATATATTATTTCAATTTGATCTTGGTTTCATTAATTGTTATCAGGATGATCTTGGCATAAGTTGTATCTATCCGGTTCATATGTTTCAGATTGGTTTGATATCATAATCAACATCTAAAGGTTATCTCTCTTAAAGGCATAATGGAGTCAACATTTAAAATTAAGTAAACCCTATCGGGTTTCCTTAAGCATTTGATAGAAAAGATCTCTCTCCTATCATGCCTCATTGCATTGGTAAATGACTTTGAATAAAGTCATATTATTTTTACATATATTGATTCGGCCTCTATGTTTCATCATACATTATTATTCTTGTCGGCTTTTTATTTCAAATCATTGGACATTGACTATAGGTTTCCATGTGAGAAAATGAATCATTTTTTTTTGGAGAGTAGAGTGATATCAGAAAATTGTGCATATTAAGTTTTGATTTGATGCCTTTGATTTATGTTCATCGCTTCCTACACTCCTTTTTGATAGAAGTGAAGTCGGCTATCCTTAGGCGACAACTTATGTGGCATCGAAAGTGAAGAGGTAATGATGTAAGGTAATAATATGGTTGGCCTCCAATGGTAAATGGATTGAAAGTGGATTCATTGCATTTTTATTAAATTGATTTGTATTAAGATTTGATGTCGTGGACTTAGAAGAGCTATAATTACTTCACTGTTATTATGTTTGTCTTTCGGACTTCAAAGCTCACTTCATTTTGACAAAGGCATCAAATGTTAAGGAAAGAAAAGTTTAGGGAAAGTTGTTATTGTGAAAAGAATGCAAAATCCTAGCCGCAACCATGAAGATGTGTTAGCAGATTTCTGAGCTCAACAATGGAAGAAGATAGAATGTTGACCAAGGATAACTTTAAGAAAACCCCCCTTTGGCAAAGGTGTAAAATCCTGGTGAATCTTAATGAATAATTGGTAAAAATAATAATCACAGTGGCGAATCCTAGTGAATAATCACTAAAAAGATTAATTACAATGGCGAATCTCTCCTTTAAAAATTTGTATAGTTGGTCGACGCAGTTGCCCCATATATTTTTTTTATTTTTTTAATATTGAAGTAGGGGCCCGAGGGTGGCAGCCACCGGCAGGGTCAAGGGCAGTGCCCCTTGCGGGGGTCAAGGGGGTAGAACCCCCTTGTGGGGGTTGAGGGGGCAATGCCCCCTCACAGGGTCCAAGGACAACTTAGTGAACGGTGGAGATCAAACAGAGCTTTGATCAGATGTCTTTCCGGGAGCTTGGCGTGAATATTGTAGATTCCCTTCATGATTCTCCGAAATTACACAAGTGGTGTACCTATGCCTTGGTGGACCCCAGGTGGAGTATGGAAGCCTTATCGGCATGAGTGAACATCATCGGTGGGACACTTAGGGATGTCATGTCGATACAATGATGATGGCATATGTCATGAACTATTGGCAATAGTGAAAAGTGGAGATCAAACAGAGCTTTGATCAGACATCTTTCCAAGAGCTTGGCAAAAATATAGTAGATTCCCTTCTTGATTCTCTAGAATTACACAATATTACTGGTGAATATTATTAATATTTTAAATTATTGTATAAACTATTGGAAAATTAGTGCCAATCACACATCGTTTACATGGCGAATTAATCGAGACAAAATATTTTTTTTGTAAAAACTTGGCAATTCAGTCTCCGTTTTAGCTTGTACTATTCACCATTTTTGGAGCTCCTGATTTCTATTATTCACCAATTGGCGAAGATTCGCCACTAAAGTTTTCCCCGATATTGACTATGGAAGTTGGTTTATTTTTCATCTGAACAGTTATGATGGTCTTCAACAATGTTTAATGGTATTTGTTTCATTTTCGCCCACCGTGAATATGTAAAAGAAAAAACCTTCGCATACTTTCAAGTTTCCCTTGAAAAGTTGATTAACGATATCAAATGAATCTTTATTATTTGTTTTTGAAAAGAAAAAAATACAAAGAATGAAACTGTTTTTATTTTATTATTTGATAGTTATTGGTTATGTGGTTAAAGAGGGTTTTTTGATATTGGGTATTATGCAAACCCTCATGTGGTTTCTGATAGTTTCATTATAAATTTGTTACTTGGGATTATATTTCTTGCTAAAATTGAGTAAGTTAGGTGAAGGTTCAGGTAACCCTAACCCAAGATGGCTTACCATTTTTGAAACTGCTCATTCACAGTGGCTTTAAAAAGATGATTCTAGGCTTTTATTTTGGGATATAGAAAAGAAGAGAATTATTTTGTGAAATATCAAAAGTTATCTTTACAGTGACAAGAAATTGGGTTTACATTGAATATCATATTACCAATGCGTTGTTAAGGTTTTAGGACTACAAATCAATGCAGTTTTAAGGTCTTAATGGTTTATCCTTTGTGACATTTGTAAAATTGGGAGTTGGTGCTCCTAACTTGTAGTGGGTGCTTCAATTTGTATTTGAAGTGGGTGCTTCAGTTTGTACTTGGAGTTGGTGCTCCACATTGTTACATAGTTGGTTCTCTGTGAATGAATAAAACAAACATTTTACGATTGATCTTTTACACCCCATGAGGGATTTTCCACTAAGGAAAATAATGTGTTATGTGGTGAAATTTGTGCATTTGTGTTTTAGCCAATGTGCTTAAGTGTTAATGTTTTTCATTCTATCATTTTCCAATACAATTCATGCAATGTTCTAATACTTGACTAAAATTTTTATTCTGTTATAAAAGTGTTCAAAATATACATGAAGTCTTGTGGTAATAAAGCATTAAAAGGAGTTGTTCAGTCAAGTTTACATGCACAATCAATATCATGCTTTGACATTGTTATGTAAATTTTCTTTTATCAATTTTTCATTCTGCTAAAAGTTCTTTGATGTGTTAGAGTTCACTTTGCAAGTTCAGAGGTTTCATAAAGTTGTCTCAAGGTCATTATTTATTTTTCTCATGAAGTTAAAAGTTTGAAAAATTGTACATTACTCTGATTCACCCCCCCCTCTCAAAGTAATCCATCTTCCAACAAGTGGGTCCTTATTGTCATCTCCTAGCATGGGGGTGGGCCTTAGGGTTCCACATGGTCGGGTGGAACATGCTATGCATTCCATTGGGTTCCCTTGTTGATATTCGTGTTTGTGATGACTATTCATGCAATGTGGACTCTTGCACTGGTTCTAGTTCAAGTGATATATCTCACATGTACTTGTATTGTGTTGAAAAAAAAATGTATCTTCTATTGTAACTCAGATGTATACTCTCCCCAATTGATCACGGGGAAACATTGATGTAACGATGTAATGATCATGTATATAAATGTTGAACTCTCTTATGTAATGGACAATGAAAAGATGTTATTATATATGTTCATTAAATGGATTGGTTCTAAAGGAAATCCTTATTGTTAGATGGAATTGGTTAATATAATCATTTACTATTCTTGTTAGTTTCGTTAATGGGAATCTAGTAGAGTAACCTCAGAACCTTAGAGTACATTATTGGAAAACAAGTTATGGGACCTTTTGCAATCTTTAATATGTTGTACTTCAAAAAAAAAAATGTACTATTTTCTTAGTGTTTATCGTGTTGTCCTCTAGGGTTTCATGGCAGGGCATTACATATTCTTAGACACCCCATGAAATGGATGGTTTCTAAAGAAATAACTATCACATCTAAAATTTGACCATCTAATTATTTATCTACCACATTGAGTGATAATATTCAAACAACCAAAATATGATCATTCCATGAAATTAACACACAACACATTATGGAATAAAAAGTAAAAAATGGAGCATGCAAGCGGGAAAGGGAGCAGGAAAGGAATTTTGAATTCCTTTGGAGACATTCAGGATGGTGGTTCTAAATCAAAGGATGAATATGATGGTTTTCATTCGTTGGAGGTTGTGTCTCTCTTACTTGCTTTGGTGGACTCATGGCTGCATTTTTTTCTAGCAATTTCCAAGTCTTGTTGGGGTGTCTATTACCTCTGGAGTTTGGTTCGTGGAAGCCTAGTTTCCTATCTTGTTGCCATTTTGACCAGGTGGTTTGTGGAAGATTTGATGCCTTCCTTTAGTTCCTTTCAGGGGAAATGGTGAGGAATGTTTTGTGTTTCCTATTATATTGGACTTTTCTCCTTTTTTATGAATTTTATGCCTTGTGCTTGGTCATTCTCTTTATTGTACAGCTTGATACATTTGGTTCTTTCCATCACTACAGGCGGGTGCTTTTGGGTTGTTTTTGAAATATTGGATTTTGGCTTAGTTTGGGCATCTTGATTTTTTTTATTTCTACATGTTGGGGATGTATCTCGGCTTTGGCCCTTGTGTTGGAAATTTTCCCTTCAACTAGCTTGCCCCTTTCTTTTGAGGTTTTCTCTTCTATTGGCTTGATGGCTTTGGGTCAACAATTTATCCATTTGCTTGAGCTTCTTTTCTGCCTTGCAGTTCTCCTCTTCTGCATTGGTCTTTGCTTTGACTTGTTCCATGGTTGAGTGGTTGAGCCCCTATTTTGTTCTACGACCCCTCTTTAATGCTCCTCAGATCTTGATTGGGGTCCATGGAAAAGTTGGGGTTTGTGAATTCTTAGGGTTATTATACTCTTTACTTGAGTTGCAGTTCTTGTTCTCCATATATCTTGTTTTGGAGTGGCCTTTTCCTTTTATTATTTCTGTTGTGATATTTCTTTTGGCCTTTTCATTGGTTTTCTCAGTGAACTTCTCTAAGTCTCCCAGATTTTCCTTCAACTCTTTGGTGCTTGGGCTCTAGTAGAGTTTTAGAATGTTCCTATTGAGGTGGGGGAGCCCCTCTCTTGTTTCAAAGTGGTTTGTGTCTTTATTTGGTACCTTCAAGCTTAGTTTTCTTGAGAGTTTTATGTTTTGTTGTGTTATTGACTGTTGTTTTTCTTCTTTTACACCAATGGTTTGGGGTGTTGAATTTCTTTTGGCTGCTCTGTTGAAGATTGTGGATGTTTTAGTTGCTAAAGGAGTTGTGTATAAAGCTAGTTTGGATATGAAGAACTTTTATCGCTTGATTTATCCTGTTGTGGTTGGCTTGTTGAATTTTTCTAAAGGTGTGGTGAATTCCTAGATTTTAAACTTATTTTTTTTGATGGGGTTGATTTCTATGTTTATTTGGAAGGCCAAGGTGCTTATGTTTCTCATGGTTGGTAAGAGTATTCTTTCTTTTGAAGTGTTTATAATCTTCTTGGCTCTTCAGATTGTGTCCCCTATGGAGGTGGAGACCTATCCTATTGACGTGGAGAAGGGTTTTGAGGGTGTGGTGGGGTTTTCATGCTTCTTCATCTAGTTTTCTCTCTTGCAACTCCTATTAAGGTGGAGGCCACTCCTATTGAGGTGAAGTTTTGGTATGTGGAAGAGTATTTGCTATCGTGGTAAGAGTTCTCTTGGTGACTTCTCCAATAGAGGGTGAGAGGCAAATTGGAAGGCGATGCTTTTCTGCTTCATCATATTTAATTATGTATGACTCAAAATTTGGTTCTTTGAGTGAAAGGATTGTTGTTGAATGGTTGTTTCAAGGATATTTGGTGGGCTCATCTTGCTTGAGAATTCTTATGTATTGGAGGTTATGGATTTAGGTCCCATTTTCTTGTATTGGATTGATTTTTAGGTTGTCTTGCCCACCCTTGGGGTGGTTGTTGTTGAAAGTTATTGTTTCTATAGCCTTAAGGGTGGCTTGTTGGCTTGTTCTACTAGCCATGAGGCCTATTTTATTTTGTTGGAGGTTTGGGTTTTAGGTCCCTCTAAATCCTACTTGTAATGGTTTGAAAAATGGATAGTCTTGTCCACCCTTGGGGTGGCTCTATTGGTGGCTACTATGTTACAACTTTGTGGGTGGCCTGTTGGATTGTTCTATTGGCCATGAGGCTTGTGTTAGAGTACAAAAACACTAAGAGGGGGGTGAATTAGTGTTTTAATAGCCAAAGTCACTTCAATTGTTTCCCATAACATATTGTTTATTTGTTATAATTGGATGTTCAATTACTAGACTGTATTCAAATGTGATAGCCAAGAACAAATTATGAAAGTTCAAATGTTGTGAAGTGTGGACATCGAAATCTGCAAATGGTTAGCACAACTCCAATATCCTCATAGAATAATACAACATTCTTCAAACTAAATGACAAAACTAAATCAAGAATGCAAAGAAGACATGAAGTATATCTATTCTATGGTGGATTGGTGCTATCATTTGTGTAGAAGATAGCCCTTTCCCAACCCTTGATAAGCCAATGAGATGATAGAAAATGAGATGCTCATGAACTCAAGTTGCCTATAATGAGGATGCTCAAATTGTAGATGTTAAATGAGATAGAAGTCATTGAATTTATAGGAAAGATTGAGAGAGGAGAAGCCAAGATTGAGAGATGTGGAACTAAATCCCATCCAATAGGGGAGAGCCACTTGTCACAATGGGATTGGCCAATGATTGTGCAAGTGTTGGCTAATGTGCCCATTTCAAATTTGAAAATGGCAATAAATAAATATGGTTGAGGGTTTTTGGGGGGAATTGTGTTTGGCCAAAAAAGTCAAACATGAGAGTTAATGAGGGCATATTCCTTGGGAATATTCCCTTGTGAGGGAAAATAGGTGTTTTAATAAATCAATTTAAATGATTTATTGTGCAAGTGGATGAATCTAGAGGATTTAGGTGATTAGGATTCAACTAATCAGGATTTGATTAATCTAACAGGAATTTAGGTGATATGACATTTGATTTCAATTTTTGTATTTATTTTAAATCAAATGAGAGGAAAATGCATATGAGTGATTTAATTAGATTATGTGATTTAATTAAATTAAGAACTATAGGAGATAATTAAATAATTGGATTTATTTAATTTTGAGAGAAGTGAATTAATTAAACTGGTTTATTTAATTAGTAGATGAAGTAATGTTGAATGAAGTATGATTAGATGCATGCGTATATTTTGCATGTCTACATGTTTCCCTTCTTTGAAGCAATGTACTCATTGCATTGCTTCAAATAATGATGCCGCTGACATCGAAATTAAAAAAATTCTGATTTTTTTAGATGCCCCAGTGAAAAGAAGTACGTTTGTACATTGCCCCCTCGAGAGATCAAGCGAAAAGATTGAGGTGGATCTCGCGACAAAGAGGTTCAAAATGAATGTATGGATGGTTAGACTATATGATCTATATGACAATGATGATGTAAATGAGATTTTTGGAAGATGCTTAGAATAACAAATTTATATTATCCTAAACAACTTAAATGATTATGAAATGTATGTGAGATGGATGTGATGGATGATGTTGTGCTATGATGATATGACGTGATTATGCAGGATGCAGGATGGATGCCTTATTAGCCTGAAAGAGGATAGAAGAATGATGGATGCATTGTTAGAATGAAAGAGAAATAAAAGAATTAGAGGGATCAACCCCTAAATCCAAGAAGATGCAGAAGTCCAACAAGTCCACTAGTCGTCGAGACTTTATTGGATATGATGATGAATGATGATGTATGGATTATCCAAGGATGGGAGAGATAAAGAGCATACCCTTCTTTATGTTTGATAACACACATAGGTGTGATGCATCAAGGTATTAAGAACCAGGATGGTGTGGTGCCTAGTGTGATGAACTTTGAATCATCAAATAGATAGGAGTACTCTTAATCACACTTGACAAACATAACCTTATTCAAAATGTAGTTCAGATATTCCAGATATCTTGGGCCAAAACATAAGAAGGCAAGCCTTCTTATGTGGTCAACAAGATACCTAAAACATCCTTCCTACAAACAAAGCAAAGTATGCATGACAAAGTTATTTTGCAAGAATATCCAACAAGCACAACAAATAAAAAGATAATGATCATTTCCCCATTCCTTTCTCTCTAAACCTATTTTTTTTAGGCATCATCGAGAGGTCCTTGGAATGAGCACAAAATAAGATAATTCTATAAACGACTAAATAAAGAAAACCAAACAAGCTAATGTTCTTCATACCACTAGCCAAGACTAACTACTGTGGGATACCTGATGCTTATGTCCATCGCAGGAAAGCTTCATCCTAGGACATGTTGTGATCAGGGTTTTGATGGGACTGATTTGGGTAATAAGCTATTGATATTTCGAGTTGACCAACTTGCTGACTCACTGATCTAGACTTTCAAGGCTCTGACAATTAGAGTGTTCACTTTTGAACCTGCTAGACTTGCTTCTGGCTGACTTACCAAAGGGTGAAGGTGATGATTGATTTTATTATGAGTGATAAGATTCACGGGTGAAAGAGAGATGAAATGGATGCACCATTTTGGATTTTTCAAATATTTTGAGTCTATTTTTTTTTTTTTGAATTGTGAGATGTTTTACAAATGGTTTTGGTATTTTTGAGATTTTTTCAATGTTTTTGGTATTTTCAAGATTTATGACGAAGAGACTAACTTAAATACCTATCCTAGGGGTCTCGGGAGCTGATCCATAGATTAGCCTTTCCTACATTATACACGTAGAGACCACGTAGTTCGACTGACAACATACTTGACTCAATGATGAGATAGACGGGCAAATGGATTGTCATTGCGACAGACGCCTAAGGACTGACCCTAATTGTGAAATAGATGGGCAAACGGATTGCCAATGCGACAGACGCCTAAGGATTGACCCTAACTATCTCGGAGGATGATCAAAGATCAACCTTGCCTACATTCAAGCTTAGAGACGATGTAGTTCAGACGATGACTCTGTTTCTTGATTTTTTGGATTTTGACATGTTTTGGATTTTGAATGATTTGGATGTTTTTGAATTTTTGATGAATTTTTTTAATGTTTTTGGATTTTCGCACGATTTTGACGATTTAGTTATGGATATGTGGTATCAGTGCTCTATTTTGGGATTTTGTTGAAACCAAGCTTATTGTTGATCGATCGGTTTGATGGATTGATAGTTTGACTAAGTGTGTTAAGTCAAACAATTAAGTGATAATGCACTCATAAACTCTAGGAAGTTGTGTTATCCTAGAGTAAACTCATACACGAGAGGGTAGTTTGACTAAATGTGTTAAGTCAAACAAGTTGATGATGGATTGGATAATTTGACGAAGTGTGTTAAGTCAAATAAGATGATAATGCACTTGTAAACTCTACGAAGTTGTGTTATCCTACAGTAAAATCGCACACAATAGGGTGGTTTGACTAAGTGTGTTAAGTCAAACAAGGTGATAATTGATTGGATTCGATTGATCAAGATAGATGAAGCTTGATTTGGAACAAAATTGTTTTGATGATTTGATGTGACGCTGACATGCGCATTGAATGCGACTGATATAAATTGTTTGGATTGATGTTCGATGAAAGATAAAAGTTGATAAGGAACATCATCTTGCTGTCAAAAGATGCCCTGGGCTATGGATTTAGATTTTTGGCTCACAAATGCTTTGACAAATTTTCTTTCATGTTTGCCAATGTTCAGATCACTAAATAAGCTTGATATATATCAATATTTATTCTCGAAGCAAGATGCAAATATCTCCCCCCAGTGTCTAGTAATGTTTGCCAATGTTCGGATCACTAAATAAGCTGGATATATATCAAGATTTATTCTCGAAGCAAGATGCAAATATCTCCCCCTAGTGTCTAGCAATGTTTGAATGGTCGTGGGTGGATTATTGAATAGGTGTATGGATGGATGGATGGATATGGATCATCTTGGGATAATATAAGGGTGTTTAGATAGAGGATGCTCATTTGGATATTGCTCAAATAGCGTTGGGTAGGATGGGATTAATGAAAATGACCCAAGTCAAGATGTTTACCATAAAGTAAGTGTAAAGAGTTTACCAAACCTTGCCAAGATCAAGATAACTTGGAATATGGATGTAGATATATGAACATGGATTGGATAAATGATACATGGATGAACGGATGAAATGACCGAAATGTTGGCTTTATTATGGATGAGATAAGATGCTTTCTCCTGAACTGGCGCACGTAGATGCTCGATTCTACACATGATGCCTATTTGCTAGGTTTTCATCATGGTACCTGTCCAAAGCACCACCAAAATGGTTTTTGCTAGAGGATGATTTTTCTCTTTATTGTTTTCAATCCTTTTTTTTTATTTTTTTTTTTATTTTTATATTTTTTAATTTTTGTGTATTTTCTGAGAGATTTTAAGCTGATGTTGAACCACCTGGTGGTGCTTATGTTGATGCTTCTATCATAACATGTCATCAGTATCCTACTTGAAGAATTTTTTTTGCCAAGATACGTGCACTTGAAAGCAAATTTTGAGAAATTTTTCTGCTTTGTCGATACCGGAGTTAACTTTGTCTTTGTGCGCACATCATGATAGAGTGCCTTCTGAATCCTTATAATGAAGGGTCATTGCCAACACATGGTCAATGTGATAATTGGATATCATGCGTGGAGGTGTGGATAAAGTGTGTTTAGGAGTAAAATATTGATTGGTCGATAGTTTGGAACCTTTGACTCTCCAAACTTGGGAAGATGAGCATTGATGGGTGGATACGGAAGTGTGCATGGAATTAGGACCAACTGCTTGGTACACTTTGTATTTTGCTTGAGAAGCCTTCTTTTTCCTTTGTGGACATATTTGATGGATACTTTTCCCTTTTTGATATTTCCCCATAGTTTCTTTGACTAATGGAGTTTGATAGGGATAATCATTCTTTGTATTCTTTGGTATCCATATGTATTTGATTAGTCCTTCTCTCTTCGCTACTTCTTTTTCTTTGATAGAAATATTTGTGTTTTGATTCAACTCTTTCTTTTGTTGTTGGTCCCAATTCGTGGATGGGGTCATAAGTGGATGAAGATTCATGATGTGGCAGGTCATAGTATTGACATTGGTTTCATCATAAGGATCCTTCGTGCTCCCTATGTTGACATTTGCTTGAGACGAAGTTGCCCCTAGTTTTGTAGAGGTATCCTTGATATGTTTATATCCCTTGCTTGTCAAATAACCAAGGCCTTGATGTTTAGGTTTTCCAATAATCTGCACTGGTTCTAGGGTACCTTGTTCATGTAGGCCTAATCCTCTACCTTGATAATTCATCTGCTGAAAATTTTTATTTGCAATAGGATATGATTTACCTTGGAAACAAGGTGCTAATCCTTCTCTGCTCTGTGGTGGAACTTCAAAAGTGACAACTTCTTCATTGATGAGATAGCTCGCCCTAAGAAAATTAAGTGATCCAAGTTTATAAGTGATAGGATCCTCCATATGTGGGATTACTTCTTGATTGATGTCTTTAGCTTGATCTTGTGAAATATTAGAGTTTAATGCTTCTTCAAGAGGTATTGATGATTCACTGTCCTCATAAAAGTATTCCTCATGATTTACTTCACAGGATGTTGTTTCTAATTTACGATTTCTGTAAAAGCCTTCCATATCACCTATTTTTGCTACATCTCCACAGGATGCTTCTGATTTGCAACTTGCGTAGAAGCCTTCTGATATGTCTTAATATGATGTCTCTGATTCACAAATTTTGTAGAAGCTTTCTTCATGATCTATTTCTGCTAGGTCTTTAGATTTTTCTATATCTTGATCATGTGTACAAATGTTAAGAGTAGGAGACTCTTGTCCTTCAGTAATGATATCAAGAGTATGAGACTCTTATTTTGAATGAAGATCATCTATGTGTCCATCCAAAAAAAACATCTCATGGATAGATGGACGAGTGTGTGCTATATGGATATGATCATCATTTGTGACATCTTGTATAGATAAAAGAGTTCCCATTAGATCATTATAGTATTTTGGAGATAAGAATTCTTGATCTTGACTAATTTTGGAATTACTTTCGATATGTTTTGGATCAAGTTCTTGACATGGGTCGATTTCAAAGGATGGGTTGCTTTCTTGGATATTTTCATTAGGCATGGAAAGAAGCTTAATATCCTCTTGATCTTTTAATGGACTTGGATCAAATGGTGAGTTAAGTATTTCTTCAATATCTGCAACCATGAGGTCAAAGGATGCCAATATGTCTTGGAAAGGACCATTGCTAGACTTAAGTGAAAGATGTCGATCATGCTTTGGGGAAAAATCTTGAGATATGTCCTCTAACTCAATTGGTGATGTAGAGACACTTTCAACATGATCATTAGTGGAAGGATCACAAATTATAGGATCAAATAATGTTAACTTTTCTTTGAATAGATCATTGTTGGACATTGTTGGTGAGTTTTGATAATGATTGAAAAGTGGCTTTTGGGGTGTGTTGATTTGATCATTGGATGAAGTGGAAACATCTTCAAGGTGCTCATTGATGGGTAGATCTTGATCGTTGTTTTCAACAACTGTGGTGGATAGATTGTCAATGTTTTCAACCATAGGATCAAATGATGTCAACGTTTCTTGAATTGGATCATTGTTATGCATCGTTGGCGAGTTTTGATCATGATTGAAAAGTGGATTTTGGGGTGTCTTGATTTGATTATTGGATGAGATGGAAACATCTTCAAGGTGCTCATTGATGGGCTGATCTAGATCATTGTTTTCAACAATTATGGTGGGAATATGTTGCAAGCTTTGTTGAGCGAGTAATGTTTGCATTTTATGTTGAGCCAACAACGCTTGTTGTTGGTCATGTCGTTGTTGTGCCAACAATGCTTTTTGTTGGGCTTGTTGCTGAGCTACTTGTTGATGCACTTGTTGATGGATTGCTTGCAATAGTGCCCAGAATTTTGCTTGCACCTGCTAAGTTTGGTGTTGGGCTTGAGCTTGAGCCTGTGCTTGTTGGGTTGCTTGTCTCGCTTGTGCAGTGTTTTGGACTTGGAGTGCCTTTTGGCGAGCAACTTGCAACATGATAGAGAATGAATGTGTCATGTTGTGTTTTGGCAGTGGTGGTGGTGGTGGGTTGGGGATGGTGTTGATTGTTGGGATTTCTTGAATGGTTCTCATCTATTGTTGCGATATCCATGGCACAACTGCTGGATTTGTTATGATGCTTTGGTTTATGATTGGAGTATTGCTTGGATTCAGTTGATTGATGATTGGTAAAGGGGGAACGCTCATGCCTTGATTGTTTGGTTGATAGATTTGTAAGTTTTGACTTTGATTTAAATCTACCAAAGGGAAAGGTGTTCCAAAATTTTGATTGGGCATGCTCACATTTGTACCATTGATGTTTGGAGGAGATAATGATGCCATGTTTGGATTGCATAAATGTGAGCTTCGATAATCAATTGGCATTGTAAGGCTTGGATAGTTTGGTTGAATTGGATTACTCATGATGTATGGATCAAGTTTAAACTCCATGTTCCTCTTGTGTTTTGACCTTGTTCAAAAGCGAACCTTTAAGGTGTTGAGGACCAATGATGAGATGAAGGATGAAAGTGTGAGTGATATGGGTGTTTGAATTTTTAGAAACTTTGGATCAATGCTAGACTTTCAGAGTTGGTTTGATTCGATAGTTGACTAGGTGTGTTAAGTCAAACAAGATGATCATGCACTTGTAAACCCTAGGAAGTTGTGTTATCCTAGGGAAAACTCGCATAAGAGAATGAATTGGCTAAGTGTGTTGAGCCAATCAAAGTGATCATGAACTTATTAGACCTTAGGAATTTGCATTATCCTAGAGGAAAATTTGTTGAAGAGGGTTGATAATTTGACTAGGTGTGTTAAGTCAATCAAGGTGATGTTGATTTTCCAAAAGTCTAGCATGAATGATGTTTTCAAAGTTCCAAAAGTTGTTGGTGAAATGGAATTTGATAAATGTTTGGATGGATGAAGTGTTTTGACTTGATCCTAGATGACCCTATGAGGACTTATTTACAATACCACGGTTTTGAAGAACATGCTTTTCCCTAAGAGTAATTCAACCAAAAGACCAATGTTTGCAGGAAAACCAAAAGACAAGAGATTGCAAGCACATGTGTGGTTCAATTGTCTATTATCTTGCTTAGATTTGGTTCTTTTTGACACAAGCACTTTCTTGATTATTTTTTTCAAACTGAATGTCCAATGTCCTATTTTTCTTTCATCCCACAAACTGCATTATGTGGAAATCAAGGAAATCAAGGCAAAGGTTTCCTAGTGTTGACTTTGGGAGAAACAAATTGAGATGTCTAAATGTTTAGAAGCCTTCTAGAGATAAGAACCCCTAGGGACAAGCAGTAACATGTGGACACCTCCAAATTATTTGTTCTTCCAAAGGGTTTGAAATTCTGATGATTCGTTGAATGTTTGTTTTTCAATGTTTTGAATCCAAGCAAAGTGTTTTTGATTCCAAGCACATGTAAAAACCTAGGATGATGAGACAATATTTTTTTGGGTTCCCACTTGGACGAATCCAGCTGCACATATTCTATGCGAATGACTAGATGCTTGACCACACTAGCTCCCCTCCATGACACACACTTCTTGGGTCATCCAAGCATCGGTACCCATGAATCTCCCATGGCATACTTTTCATCTCTACAACAAAACCACATGTATAACGTGGGGTGGCTTCAAAGGACATGACCTTTTGCGCCAACAAAATAGATAAGGATTTGGCCTTCTAAACAAGGGTTTTAATTCGGACTTTCCATTCATGGAGGCTGACCCATGCGGTGAGAGAACATTGTTTCCCTTCTCGTTGGAGCCATCCG
Organism: Sequoiadendron giganteum; assembly: GCA_007115665.2. Classification (NCBI taxonomy): domain Eukaryota; kingdom Viridiplantae; phylum Streptophyta; class Pinopsida; order Cupressales; family Cupressaceae; genus Sequoiadendron; species Sequoiadendron giganteum. The sequence goes on along the minus strand of CM021110.1, from coordinate 105,465,452 downwards.
CGTGATACTGGATTTTGTTCTAGTACCCACTTTTATATCCCGGTTGGAAATACACTTGGCTTTAATGTGTTACCAGTTGGGTCATTCCCTTGGGTGAGTACTTTTTCCCACAAGGCAGGCCCTCTAAGATAAAAAAAAGTGAGTAAACATATTCGTAGTTCGATCAACCTTCATTTAGAAACAAAGGGAGAACACTCGAAATAAGTTTACTCACACTCAAAGATGTTTTGTTCAATTTTAAGTTCCCAAATTGAAATGTGAAGGCAATCTTTTTGACAACTTAATATCACCAAAATGCTTTTGATTCTCAAGATCGCTGTGAAGTGCGAGAGAAGCGCATACTCATTTTAAATGATGTTAATTTGAGAAAATTATTGCAAAAGATGACAAACACTTGTTCATTTTAAGTCCATAAAGCAGTGATGAGTTCATTTTAAAAGCCCCAAATGAGATGTGAAGTTTGTCTTGTTCAATTTTAAGTCCAAATCAAAATCTAGTATGTTTCTAAGTTCAATTTTAACCAAAAAGATCAAGTCAAATGGCTAATTTTAAACCCAAAAAGAAAGACGGGTTAGTTTAAAATAGAAAACGAGAGTAGAATTTGGATGCTCTAAGCATTTAAAAATGCTTTGTGAATTTCAAGTTTCAAATTCTCAATCTCCTCTTTGACTCCAATCTTGTTTCGCCTTTCCTCGATTCAAATTTTTAATTCCAATGTCAACCTATAATTAGTACAAAGTTATCACAAATGAGGAGTATGATATTTCAAGGATAAATGATAACTTAACATAATGAATATAGTTTCAACCATAATGAATTTACAAATTTATCAAAACAAGAAAACAATTCATTGGAAACAAGTGTTTGAGATCTAAAAATTTAATTCCACAACCATTTGAAGAAATAACTCATTTAAACATTCACCTCCTAAACCTCTTTTCAACCTGCAAATCAAGTTTATTCAATATTAGATTTAATCCTGCTTTATGATTTACCACTAGACTTCAAAAGACAGATTGCTCTCCTCACAAATGTTGCACCTGCTTGTCACATATCAAAATCTTGTGAGATAGATATACATTTTGAAAGAAAAACCTATTCAATAAATGCACATGCTTCTTGCTTCTCTTGAAATGACCTATAGACAATGTTTGAATTATTCAAATTGAGTGAATGATGTGCATTTACTATCTTGAGACAAATCAGTTGTACTATCGATGAGAAAATAGTGACATTGATAGCTCTAAAATAACAATATCTAGCCCTGTCATTCCTTTATGATGGATTAATTTCAAAAATTCCTTCATTAATTCACGCAATTTAAAAGATTCAAAAAGATTTGTTGAAAAGACTTAAGAAACTTTCAAAGCTAATGCAACTAGCAAGCTTAAAGCTAGTGACTGTAATCAAGTTTCAAAGAGAATTTTTAAAACTAAATGTAATTTGCAGGTGTGAAGTCATTTCAAAAGCTTTTAGAAGTAAATGTGAATGACAGGTGCAAAGCCAAATTTTCAACCTTTGCCAACATCCTTACTGCTCGCGTCCGTATTCTTTACCCTCATAGAACTCATAGAATTAATGAGGATGCAGCTATGAATTGAATTCCATCTGTATTTGAGGATTACAATAATTCCACATAAATGCATACATTGTCATGGGCGCCACCGTAGACACCACATTTTGATTTCAATAGTTTTTCCACATTCCCTTGATAGCTTTCCAAATCGAGGAAGCCTCTGATTCTCACTTCCTATGGCCTCGCGTCACTTTGACAACAACCTTTCTGCCCATGCCAAAATGGAAGCCGTTTGTGGCAGACCAGTCTTGAGGCATGGCCGACCAGTCTATCGGTGGCATCATTCGCATTCAAATGTTGTGGGAGTGGAGTATAGAAACATTTTTGGCAGATGTTACAGTTGTAAATATTGTAGCAAATCTGTATGCAAAATACAAAAACTTAAGCCAGGCACGTGAACTACTAGACAAAATGACTTTTCCCGTGGCTTGTCTCCAAATGGAATGACAAGGCTAGGAAATGATGGAAATACTGCTTTTCATAGAAACCACTTCTATTGGATCCTTTGACACCATTCTTATTGTTAGCCAACGTAATATGGATTCATTGGAAGGCTTTAGATAATTTCGAGCAAATGTTATTGGTAGGTGTAAATTCGCATTCCACAAACTCTGACTAGGATCCTCCTTGGCGTGGAATCAAAGTGGGTCCTTGAGTCCTTTCACTACATGTCTTGATGAGACAACACTCACCTTGGTATCCCTTTGGATTGATGAAGCATGGAAGGAGTATCATAACAAATCATACAAGCACATGTCAGAAGCCATTTAGTTAGTGGCCCACATTTCTATGAAAAGACCTCTCTAAAAAAATAAGATTCACAAATATAAACCAAACAACGAATCTATGATCATCAAACTCGTACAAAATGATAGGTCAAAGAAGAGGGTAGGCAGCAAAATAATGAATAATATCCTTGTTACACTGTAATCACTGAAATCGTAAAAATGCAACGACTTCATACATAAATACCCATGACTTCCACCAGTATAATCGAGGTTAATGGCATCTAGCTTTCAATGGGAGGTTTACAGCTTCCAACCCAAATTAACTGTACCTAACTATAGTCAAGATTCACGGACGAACCTATTACATGTGGCTTGTATTACAAATTCAGACCTTCTGAGTATAAGAAGGCTCGATTCATCATTCAAGGGAAAAAGTGACTTCCTAACATGCTCAAAATCATGAACTCCATTTGACAGAATGCTTCAGAAAAAATATGGTCTTCAACAACTTTGCACGTGCCTTCTCTATCTGTGCTAAGAACAAAGCTAAGCTTTGCTAATGTTATTTTAAGTTTGCACAAATTAGATCATAAGCCTCTCTAGTTTACTGTTAACACAATATTGGTATCATAAGTCTCTCTAGTTTACTGTTAACACAATATCACCAATAAAAGCATATTTAATAACAAAGAAAACAATGCTATTGATAACTAAGAACATTGATATTAAATGACAAAACCTTTGTTTCATTAACCAACAGAGTGATGCAACATTTTATTGTCATCCAAAGTTGTATGAACGTGAGCACTTTCTAATCTTTTTTTTTTTTTTAGACACAAATTTCATACCCATGAAATACCATTTGGTTTTGTATTTAAAGCTACTCACAAAATTCATACACTTGATTCATTGCAGAAAACACAATACTCACTGGTTTCGAGGTCCATGATCATAAATAAAAGACTCAGATACATAAAAGACAACAAGCTTTTTTTTTTTTTTTTTCAATGGCACAAAAAGACTTAGCTTATCCAAAGGATTCAAATTAGTATTAGTAAAAAAAAATCTATACAGAATCAAATTAGAGGGTCCATACACTTATCAAATGCAATCCGCCCTCCTTCTAGCACCATTTTGTGGACATCAAAATCTGCAAATGGTTAGCACAACTCCAATATCCTCATAGAATAATACAACATTCTTCAAAATAAATGACAAAACTAAATCAAGCATGCAAAGAAGACATGAAGTATATCTATTCTATGGTGGATTGGTGCTATCCTTTGTGTAGAAGACAACCCTTTCCCAACCCTTGATAAGCCAATGAGACGATAGACAATGAGATGCTCATGAACTCAAGTTGCCTATAATGAGGATGCTCAAATTGTAGATGTTAAATGAGATAGAAGTCATTGAATTTATAGGAAAGATTGAGAGAGGAGAAGCCAAGATTGAGAGATGTGGGACTAAATCCCATCCAATAGGAGAGAGCCACTTGTCACAATGGGATTGGCCCATGATTGTGCAAGTGTTGGCTAATGTGCCCATTTCAAATTTGAAAATGGCAATAAATGAATATGGTTGAGGGTTTTTGGGGGGGATTGTGTTTGGCCAAAAAATTCAAACATGAGAGTTAATGAGGGAATTTTCCCAAAGAATATGCCCTTGTGAGGGAAAATAGGTGTTTTAATAAATCAATTTAAATGATTTATTGTGCAAGTGGATGAATCTAGAGGATTTAGGTGATTAGGATTAAACTAATTAGGATTTGATTAATCTAATAGGAGTTTAGGTGATATGACATTTGATTTCAATTTTTGTATTTATTTTAAATCAAATGAGAGGAAAATGCATATGAGTGATTTAATTAGATATATGTGATTTAATTAAGTCAGGAACTATAGGAGATAATTAAATAATTGGATTTATTTAATTAATAGATGAAATAATGTTGAATGAAGTATGATTAGATGCATGCGTATATTTTGCATGTCTACATAAAGTACATAACTGGAACAACATGAAAACCATATGAAACACAACACCATAACACAATGATTTATGAGTGGAAAACCCTCATAGGGATAAAAAACCACTCAGGAAATATTGCCTCACTGGCTTAATAAAATATGACTAATTATAGAGCCTGATTGGATACTTTTTGTGCCTCACTAGCAAAGCCTCACTAGCTACACAATATGCCTCACTTTAAAAGCCTCACCAGCTACACAACATGCCTCACTGGAAAAGCCTCACTAGCTACACAACATGCCTCACTAGAAAAGGAACCTCATTGGTTACAAGTATGCCTCACTAGCAAATACACTACCTCGGTAGAAAATCATTTTCACATCAAAATGATTCAAAAAGAAAAAGGATAGAGTATAATCTATGTTTCATTACTATGTCACCAAAAAGCGTATACCTTGGCACTTTTTCACTCATTTTGGCCTTTTCCATTGGGTTTTGGCCTTCATTACCTCGATTCATCCTTGTAAGATTGCAATTCAACACTAATCTAATGGTGTTTTACTAAGGTGTTTTGAAGTGTTGTAACACATTTCCTCACTTTTCTAAGACCCTTTCAACATAATTCACCTAAATAATACATTCTTACACCTTCCTAAGCCTTAAGACAGGGTGTTGTAAAGTGTTGTGTTGCATTTTCACACTTATCTAGGCTTATCACCCCTCATTCAACCGTTTTCATATGCTAATTTGTCCTTTTAATGCATCATTAGTCCCAACCTAAGTGTGTTTCAGGAGGCAATTCTGATAAACTTTATAAAACATAAGTTAATTCCCGAGAATCATCAAAATTTTCCTAGGAGGACTAGGTCGCCACTTTGGGTGACCTAGTCCCTTTAAGCATAAAATTGAAATTTTAAATAAGATTCAACGAGAATATTGCCTCCTGAACCCTAAGGTCTGCCTATTAGGCTGCATTTCAAGAAAAATAGGGTTTCACATGTACAAATAAGGGTTTTCATCCTCAATTTTCCTCTCTTGGTTCATTTTCACTCTCTTTCTCTCAATCATCAAGTGCTCAAGCAACCAAGACTTCACAAGCAACCCTACAAGAATTAGGGTTTTCAGACTAACTCCATTGGAGCTGCTCATGCATGTTGTAGACCATCAACAAAGGTTTTGTAAGCATTTATATTATGCTGTCATTCACTCTTGCTTTCCTTTATGTTTATCTCATTTAGGTTTATCACCTACAAAGGGGTTTGACTTAGGAAAACCCCTATATCCTAACCCCAACAATTTATAGTCTTTGCATGTGTTTGCAGGTCTTTTCATGCAGATTAGGTGAAGGAAAAAGTGTTGCAAGAAGTACCAACATTCTTGTCAAGTCAACTCCAAGTCTCAAACCCTAGGAAGGACAAAAGACAAGTTACAGGTCACTTTTGGGGGTTCCTGTCACGGGTTGCTGCAGAGAAGAGGAACATCAATCGAGACCCACAAAACCAAAGCCTGATTCCTTGGAAATCCAAAAAAGGACTAGGTCGCCCCTATTGGCGACCTTGTCCCTATGCTAGGCCCGAAAAAGGGTTTCTATGTTTTTGGATACCCATTTCCCTTAAACCTGTTTCGAGAAAGTTTTCTAGTTGGAGGACTAGGTCACCCCACTTGGCGTAAGTGTCCTTTTGTCATTTTCAAGTATTTTCTAAAAGCTCTCCATAGAATTCAACTGTCACATCATCTTCTCAGGTACACACTTTCTCTCCCTCTTTGTCATTTTCCAGAAAATACACATTTAGGGAATATAGTTAGTTAGTCTGCATTAGCTTAAGTTTTACTTTATTTACATTTGCATACATTTAGATTAGTTTCTTTTTACTTTCAGCTTTAGCCACACATCACACACATTCACAACCATCATCAAATCCCTCTCCCCCCCTTTTTTGAATGAACCAATACCATTAACACATATCAACACAGCGGAAAGAGTGTTATTCCTAACCCAAGTGCTCTTAGGGTGAAAAACCCTAAGACCCTAGTAAAGGGATCCTCTTTCCCTTGTTAGATCATATTTTTTTTGGCGGTTCAATTACAAAGAATTTCTTGATTGTCTCATTTTCATTTGAGACTCAAGAATTTGTATATCTATGTATGCAAACACAACCAACACTATGAAGTGCTTCACAATTTCAAAACAAATTGTTCATCAAATATTTCAACATAAACACAATAATGACTCTTTGTAGAGTGTAAATCATATATTCATCGAACCCCTTCACAGTGACTATGTCATTTCTATATATGCATCATAATAACCATAGTATGTCAACAAACAACTGAATGGGTCATGCAATATCAAAATTTCATCACACATTCTAACCAAATGTCGAGCTTAAACATCTCATATAAAAAGCAATCATTAACTTGATAAAACTTGATATAGCTATACCTCGATCAATTTTAGATTGCAACTGAAAGAAACTTACAAATCTTAACTACACCATTGAATCCATAACTATCACTGAATATTTTATGCCTCCAAGCCTCAACTCATGTCGTTCAGTCTCAAGAGTCAAATCCTAATTTCACTATTGTCTACATCAAACTCTCAACTTTGCGTCATGCCCAAAAAACCTTGCTTTGTAAATTATACAATCTTACCCTGCTGAACTAGTAACCCTAGAAGGGGCCAATAGAAATAATGACATTAAATACCTTCAAACCTTTCACAAACATTTGTGACCTACTAGGAAGATTACTAATCAAAACAAATTTAATTTATTCCTTTGGAATTTATAAATAAATACAAACATTTCAAAAACCCTTGAAGGAATACTAGAGCCCTTTGTCACCATACACATTAGACAAGGTTACACAAGTTTTGCAATCAAATATTTTCCAAGAACAACCTCAAGGTATAAAGACAAATGTGCCAACATTATACCACCAATCACCTGAATTTGACCATCAATGACAAAAACAATGCCAAAGCCAACAACCTGTTGTTCTCTAGCTATTTCTTTATGGATAGTTTTGCTGGTTGTGAGGCCTACTTCTCACTGTTGTTTGGGTCAAGGCTCATTAACCCTATTTTTTTAATCAAAAACTATCACATCTATAATTTGATACCCTTTCTTAAAGTACCCCACTCAAGTGATATTAGTGAATCCAAAATTTGTTTCAAATAATCAACCATAAACTTGGTAATGGGTGATCCCACAAAATTGTTTTGCAATTTTTGGCCAAACTGGACATCGAACTAATTTTTTTAACTAAATCTTCACTTTCGGGCACCTATAGCTGCTAAACCATGAGGAATTTGAAGATGATGCAAACTAGTGATATGTGACATCTTGTTTGTAGATTCTATATATATATTTTAAAAAAAAATTGGAATCAAATTGCATCCTTTTCCATCTCCTTCAAAAACTAGTTTTTAACAGTAAACACCATTTTTAAAGAGTGACGTGTACTTGTTAACACATAATTCTTTTTCTATGAAGAATTAAATTCTATTTTTTGTAATTTATATTTGTAACTACTATAGCTAGTGCATGAAATTGATTTCATAGTGTTTTATTGAATTTTTTTCTCTTAATTAAGTTTTGAAGTCAGACTAGTTACAATTTAGACAAAGGTTTACTTGCTAACACAAAGTTTTTTGTATGTATTGAAATTCAATTTTATTTTTTGTTAGATCAAGGACATCAATATCTAGTGCAAAATATTTTCAGATTTTTTTTTGACAATCTGTTATTTTCCACATGTGCAAAACAAAGAGCTTGAATTCACAAAAAAATAAAAAATAAATATAATTAATCAAATTAAATATATTAAAAATTATACTTTTTGGAAGCTTATAATAAGGACTACATACTTACATAAAATAAATTTTAAATGAATTCATTTTATCCACCAAAAGGTAAATCAAAAGTGGTTTTTTATTAGCATTTTGATAGGTGTAAAGGAGAGTTCATTATAGGTATGGTTTAAAACTAGTGGAGTTCTATCCAAGGGGGTTTGATCTAAGGTGGTTTGATCAAACCCTCTTCAATTTTAATCCTTTAAATGGAAATTTTCAAGGCTTAAATCATTATATTTTCTAAAAATATGCGATTTCAACAAATTAGTATGTCCCAAAAAGTGTAAACCATTATTATGGTATCAACCTAATAATCTTGTAGTAAAAATTACATAAAGGAAAATAAATCAAAACTTTTAGCCCAAATTTTTTTAGGAATCAAAGTCAAAAAGGTATAATTTATTACTCTAAGCATTTTCTTATGAGTTTGAGACTCACATGTCACTTCCAAAAGATCAAATTATTCAATATGTCCAAGAATTTTTGGAAGAATTCAATTGGGAATCAATCAATATTAGGAACATTACCTTTCTTTATTTGGAAGAACACCTTTTCTAATTCCTTAAGAGTGATAGACTCCATTATATGAACATTTATTTTAGAAATAACCAATTAAGGGATGGAGCCTAAAATAACCCTTTCCTCCTTCCTTAATGCATGATTGCTATCCTTAAACACAAAAGAAAATAAGAAATTAATCGTTCATTTTTTTCTTGAGATGAAGACAACTAAATTCCTTGAGAAGAGATAACAAATAAAATAACATTACTTTTTCACCTTTCTTTAATTAAATTATGAAAAAAGAGGTATTTTGATCTCCCTCGTAGAGCCAAGTGATACTTTATTTCTACTTCCAAAAAATCTCATCTCACAATTCCCATTCATGAATCTCCTTAGAAAGGGATAATTTCTCTAAAAATATTTCCTAAGTCATGCAAAGTTATTTAATTTGAAAAGTGATAATATTCAATTTTTCTTCCAACTGTTGGACCGAATTCAAGTTTCCCTACCTAATCACTATGAAATTAGGAAAATAATTATTGATATCAATCTATACACAAATATAGATATACATAGTTAATTTTCTCTTAAGCATGTAATGAGAAGGGCCTAAAGGTTTCTCAAGATATGCTACTATTTATTGAAGAATATTTAGTAGATCAAAAGTTCCATATGTAAATGAAGAAGGTGAACCCAAACTGGAATCCAAGATGGAAGCTCCTCCACAAGATCAAATACAAGATGCCAAGGCTTAGTGAAAAACCCTTCTTGATTGTGAAAATATGATCCTCCTTTAAATGTCACATTTCTATCTGTCATTCTTGAGAAGACTACAAAGAAAAATGATTAGTAGCCAAGACAACCTCCATATCTCCATCTGATTGTCATGTACAATTATCCCAAATTTCTAAGAAGGTAAAAGCAACTTTAAACCTTAAATTTACATATCAATGTATTCTCTTATTAATAAAGAATATCATATGTATACAATTGATTATTTATAAATTAATAACCACAATAGGTTATCCAACTCTCTTTTACAAACACTCATTTGATAAAGAGTGATTATCCATTCTTTGATTGGAACTAACATCATGTGTAGCTTACGTGAGAAAATTAATTATATTAATGTGACCAAAGGTTGAACTGATAGATCTATTTGAATAACATATTTAAATGAAAAAAATAAAGGTTCACTAGACACCTTCTAGATCTAACCATAAGTGGGCCTCCATGCCCAAAAATGGCCAAAAACTAAACATCGAAGGGAACCAATCAAACCAAATCTTGAATAAATAATGAAAAATGAACCACAAAAATGATGAATATTCATGAAAGCACATGCAACCTTGAAAACATTTGTTAAAATCTTGATTCTTATATTTATTTCAAGAAATACATACTTTCCAACTCTAAGTTATTTAGTATATAGACCAAACATGTATTCTATACTACTATGGGAAAAGTGAGCATCATCACTTCGTACATTTATATATTTCACCCTTTCATGTTCTTGTAGTGTTTGTGCCATGATTATTGATATTACTAAGTTCTCTAGAATGTGACACATTTTCATCAGCTCTAGTAGAGTATGGGCACTGAATGGTGACTTATCAACCAAAGAATTAGGAAGGAAAAATCTCTTGGGCATGTAGTCCTTGATGTTATGAGCGGGGAGAGTTTTTCTCTACATAAACAAATTTTACTTAAAGAACATTCAATCTTGCATGACTATCTCTTTTACTGTCTTGTAATCTAAAAATGTCACACTAAGCTTGGAAATCTTTAATAGTTAAGTTGAGGTTGTAGGAATTGAGGGCCACCCTAGGATTTTTGGAACCCTTGGCATAAAAGTGAATTTGATAGATAAGTCAATTAGGATTTATTCTTGTAATTGGTGAACGTGGTCTCTATAAGGAAGATGAGTTAGTGGAACAAGTTCATTCACTAACCTTGAGAGGAGGATAATACAAAACTTTACTGATCTTTATAATAGTTACAAAAAATTAAACAAAAATAAACATAAATATCATGCATACCACAACATAGTGATTTACATGGGGAAAACCCTTTTGGGAGAAAAATTCCACACTCTAAAAGCCACCCAATATATTATTCAAAAATCACAAAGGTTACAATATACTTGCAGAGCAAGCTTCTCATAGAGTATCACCAACTAAAGATCTAGAGGCAACACGATGCTATCAGACTCAAAGAATACATCACAATACATAGTTTCAATACAAAACCATCATAAAATAGGGTTTCCTTCTAATGCAAGTCAATCCAACAAAATATCGACCATCAGATCTGAGACCTAATGATGAATTGTCCAGATTTATAATAAATATACATAAAATTTGGCTTTCAGGGGCACTTCCCCTAAGCCTCTATCAGGACACATAGCCTTCAAATCCCCCACCAAGGGGAATGATCTCCCCCTACCCCTCGCGGGGCGGGGGGTGTTAGATTTTTCAAAAGAAAAATTAAATTTATATAGAAAAGTAAAATAGTTTTTTAAATTAAATAAAGTAAACAATGTAATAAAATAAATAAATTTAAATAAAAAAAATATGTGTTCATGTATGTGCAATAAAGAAAATAGTTTTAATTACATTTACGAGACCAAAATATTCTATAAGACTATTGATTACATTAAAAACTACAACCACATAAGAATTCATGACATACTTGGCATCCTTTAGAATATCACTTCTTTTGTTGATTTGGATTATTTGTTCTTCCAAACCTTTTAATATATTTTCTTCAAATAGTTATACCATGGAGTTGACTTTTAATGTTTTCTCAAATTTGGCTAAAATGTATTTGTACCTTGGTCATTCAAAGATGAAATGTTCCTGTATTTTTACTATTCTCACATTTTTGTTGTCCATCTACTTATCTCACATTTAATCCTATGGGATCTAGTCCTTAATTGAGAAAATGGGGATATTCTCTATGTATTTGATTTCAAATCATATGGAAGCTTTTCACAAATGCTCATAATCTAGTTTGAACCCTCTAATATATTGTAGTCATTTTCTACTAATTTTCTTCATCCAAATTGCTACTCTAAATCTTTTCCATAATTTTTATGTCTTTATTGAGATTTGAGTATTTTTTACACTAAAATCCCACTATTCATTTATTTGTGTTTCTATTTGTTAGTGTAAAAAGAGTTATTATTAAACTAGTTAGATTTTATCCAACTTAGTAGATTCCTTTTCACACTACACTTAAGCTCACTTAGAGGACTTCTAGAGTTTTGTCTCACCTCATGTGGTTGAGACAAGTGTTATGCATTTGTGAGACACCTCTACACCTCTTTTTTGATCACTTGCCACTCACTACAACACTTGTCATGTGAGTTAAAACAAGTGTTCCATCTTTGAAGGGTTAGTCAGACATTGTGTTTCACATGACTACCTTCACTACCTTTCCTAATTAGGAAAAAACATATTGTACATTTTAATTATCTCTTTGATAATGTAAATTAGGCTCATTGTGTGATTATTTTTGTGGAAGCATGAGTTCTTTTCTATTATGATCTTTTTATAAATCCTAATCCTATTTCATTAATTTTTTCTTCATTATAAGAAACTCTTCATCTCTTTGTCACCATATTCCACATATCAATCATATCTTAAAAAATATTAAATATGTATATTTAAGGTATCTATAATAGTTAAAGTTTTATTTGAAACTTATCACAACAATTATATCCTACTCAACAATAACTTCCCTTATACTATATTTTTTTATAAGTTTCACTTCTTTAATTTTTAACTCCTAAAATCCCATTGGTAGAATATTTGAATTTAGTGAAGGTTATTAAAAAAATTCTCTATCACTTTTAATTTCAAAAGTAAATTATTTTTTCAAATTTGACAAACATAAAATTTAGTTAAATTAGAAGTTCAAATTTATTCGAATTTGAACAAAAAAACAGCATGAGGCTCCAATCATAAATTTTTAAAAAGGTAAGAAAGGATGCAACTCTGCCTCGCCCAACACTGAGGAGACCCAACCCACTCACAAGGGGCCTTTGAGCTTTGAGGAGAAAATTCAATTCCTGGCTAAGGAGTGGTAGGCCATTAGTGGCCTTAGACTACTAGGTGATCAATAGAAAGTCTAGTCCCGTGCTGACCTTCTATCATGTACTCTCTCTTCTATTTTTGTTGTGTGTTGAATTATAGTTGCATCTGTTTTTGTTTCTGGGTGTCTCACTTCTTGTGAGCCCCCTCGTTGAGCCTCTATGGCTATTTTGTATATGAGTATTGGACCTTCTAGACTTTAATCTAATCAAAACAATTACATCATTACATTTTATGACTTTATAAAGCCTTTCTTCCTTCCAAATTCCCAAACAACTTACTACCAACTAACACATAAATAACAAATAACTATAATCTAAATCTAATAAATTAACACTATGTTGGCCCCACAATTGTCGTTACACCAAAAAGGTCGACCTGTTAATGCTCGATACAACCGCTAGAGTTAACAGATCCATGGGAGGTGGTTAGTCCATGTCACAAATCTCGAGGGGAGTGCTGACCAATTGCCAAAAATCTCCCCCTCAGTATTATTCAAGGGGATTCAAACCTGACACCTTTGGCTCTGATACCAATTGTTGGCCCCATGATTGTCATTACACCAAAGGTAGACCTATTAATGCCCGATACAACCGCCAAATTTAATGGATCCACGGGAGGAGGTTAGTCCAAGTCCCAAATCCCGAGGGGAGTGTTGACCAGCTCCCAACACACTAACATGTTACTTTATTATTTATTACATTATTCTATGTCATGCACTAATAATTTCTAACACCCCCTTTTAGTGTTGATATAGGGGCTTTATTCTAGTGTTGCAATATCGACAATCGACTTATCTCATATTTTCCTCCATGAATAATTTTTTTTCTTCAGATGTCGGTTTTTATCAATAATGCAACCAATTACAATGTGCAAATACAAAATATATATTACACCCTTATGTCTCCACATAAAAAAGATAAATTAAATGTACACTATTGATTCAAAAGCCTCTATCTTCCACATCAAACTATGAATTAAATATTATTATTCTCAAATGGTTTTTGAGTTTTATTTTCCTCTTCATTAGCTTTGTAGTTAATTTTTAATTTCTAAATTTCATTAAGAAATGAGAAATATATTGCAATTGTAGTGAAACTATGTTAAACTTCTATTTTAAAATTGAAACAATGTACTAACAATAGAATGGCACCTAATGAGAACACATTTCCTCAATTGTACAACTTGACTATCCATCAGAAATAAGCATAACATATTAGATACTAAACTTGAAAGAAATGAAACCTCATAACGAAAAGATAAATAAATTATTCTCAACCATCTTAACCTCTTAACACTTTTCTGCAACACCTTAGATTTTGTAACTTTGAATAAATAGTTTGTTTTTTGATATGAAATGAACAAAATGGAGTGAAAACTATGAAAAGAGTGAACAAGGTGGAGAGAGGAGAGAAACTAAATGAAAATGGTTAATGAATTCTAACATATTTTCATGTGTTCTCAACAACCCTCTATTGAAAAAATGTAAGAATGGTGGATAGAAAACAATGATTGTTCCATGCGGTCCACACTACATGGCCATTGTATGCATCACTTTCGACAAGGAAAGATAAGTAAATGGAAGTTGAACAAAGAGGTCCAAGAAAATTTCTTTGATACCATATTCAAAATTAGACAAACAAAGAGGACAAGGCTCCAATACGTGAATTATTCAATCGTCTTCAACAATTACATTATTGCATTCTTTGAATTTATAAGGCCTTTCTTCCTTCTAACTACCCAAACCACTAACTACCAACTAAGACATAATTAATAACTAACTAAAAACTAGCATGTAATAACAAGTAATCCTTTATTACCATTTTATAATATTATTTTAATTACTATAGTATTATATAATTTAAAAATTTTAAAATATAATTTAGAAGTTATTAGTTAAAATTTAGTCTTTTATAATATTATAATATGTCTTTATATTATAAAAATTATTAATATTATTTTTTAATATGATTATTATAATGTTAATTTTAATTTCACAATTAAAATATAATTTTATAATTAAAAATATTTTTAATTTAATAAATTATCATCAATCTAGTTAGTTATAAATGTTTACCTCTTATTGTAGCTAGAAAATTTGGTGGTGGTTTGGGTATTAATGTTCAACCGAGGTGAATTTATCAAGAAGAAATCATGGCAAAAAGAAGCACAAACTTATTTTATAATGGTAGTGGCAAAAAAACATGAAATTTTAAGATTGCACCAACATGTATATCACACTCTTTGTAGACATCAACTTAAATCTTACACTTCCTTAAAAAAAATGATTAGGAACTCTAATATCATCATGTAACAAAAATAGAATGATAGCTTAAGTACAAACCTTAATTTAATTTATTTTATTTTCAAGTGAAAGAGTATTCTATTGATTTTTTTTAAAGTTTGGTTTAAAATAACGGATCCATTGCTCACATTTACATTGTTTTTAAGGAGACTTAGGGTAGGAAGGGAGGTTACTTCATTATTATGTTTTGGAATGGATTCATATTTTTAAATAATGAGAAGGTAAGATTTTACTCTTAACAAAGTTATCAAATATTAAAAAATTAATCAATTTACAAAGGCACTCCACTAGCAAATCATTAACAAATATTTATCATTAAGAAAAAATTAACTTTAAATACACTACTAGGTTCTTAATATCAAACTCAAAATCAACTAACCAATCTACTAAAGCTCGTTATTAACAACTAATTTAGTCATCAATTTATTAACAAATATTTGTTCTAATGAGCCAACTCAACTTCAACTATACTAATCATAATTGTGTTTAGTACAAATCAAAATTGGACCCAATACTTATGCTAACAACTATAATCTTCATTGATTCCACGGAAAACTTTAGTGGTGAATATTTGAAATTGGGACCTCCAAAAATGGTGAATAAAATAAGTTAGAAAGGATGTTGAATTGCCATGCTTTTAAAAAAAATAAAAATTGTCTCGATTAATTCGCCAATGCATTATTTTTTAAACGATGCGTCATTGGAACTAATTCGCCAATAGTTTATACTGTAATTATAGATATTAATTATATTCACCATTAATTTTATATTCCTACAATTAATTTTTTGGAAATATTGCCATTAATAATAATTTACCTTTTCATTTTAGGGATATTTTAGCCTTGAATAAGTTTTTTATTTATTGCCATTGATTAGCTTTTTAATTGAATGGTTGCAAGTCAATTATGTGACTTTATATGCACGTGCCTTTTAAAAAGGTTGTTGAGGCCCGAAATTTGATCTCCACCGTTCACTGCTGCCAATAGTTGATGACATACATCATCATCATTGTATCGGCGGGACATCCCTAAGTGTCCCACCGATGATGTTCACTCACACTAATAAGGCTTCCATACTCCACCTGGCACTAACTCATTTGATTGCAAAATCTGACGAAAACTTCCGGCGATAGCAATATAATTAGATGTATCGTCGGGAACTTGTGCGAATTTTCATTTTTTAAAAATTTTAGCCCTGACTTTCATTGGAATTTCGACGAACATTATTTTTCGTCTACGTTTCAACAAAGATCTCTCGCCGAAATTTTGACAGACATGCAAAGTTAAATTGTGGCAGACATAATAAAAATGAGCTCGACTATTTATTGCGACAGTGTTTTGCTCGACGAGTTTCTTGGGTCGAAAATCAGAAAAAACTCAAGAAGATATCGTCAGATTGAGGGTAGTCATTGTCTTTTTCAAGAATTTATTTTTGAAGTCAGATTTGTACTTCCATGTTTGAAAATCATATTTTAAAGGAACATCTCATCAGATTTCATTTTTAGTCTTGTGCATTTTTAGAATTTCATTTCCAGATTTTAGACTTGACTTCACAAATTCTTTATAAGGGAATTGTTTATAACTGATGGAAAATTCTTGATGGATTTGGACAAAGATTATATTTGCAAGGTTTCAATTTTAACCCTAATGATCAATTTTCAATAGATTTGGGAGCCATAACTAGATAATATCAAAGGTGTTGGTTGGTTTTTACTGTAATCAAGTTTATCTTCTGGACACAGCATATAAAATCTCAGATAATATTGCCTTACAATACCATAAATCTATATTCTAACCCAATACTACTTATCAAATCCTTATATGAACATATTCACCTATAAGTTATAACCTCACTCAAACATTTAAATTAATTCCTTGAATTAAAGCCAAAATGAGAATTACACACACCATAACAGTGAGATGAACAGAATAACCCTTGATCATTTTATTCAAGATAATAATATATTCATACAATGGAGAGACATGAGCTTGAAATGAGTAATTTTCATTCATATGCTAGTACTGTCTTGAAAATTAAGTACCCATGAAACTAAAACCTCCAACAGAATGACACCATACCTAAGAATAGTAACTTCACTATAATATTAGGCTCTTTACAAATTTTCTCTGCAACTTCACTTAGACTTGACCTAAAGATATCTAACTTGTAACCCATATTTCTGGTCCTGAAATCCTTCTTATAAGTAAAATGAAGGAGAAACAAGCATTGAACCAGAAATACACCTGTCACTAGTCACTTGGACTGCCTTATGACATTTCAAAAATTGGTTACAACAGCTGAGTCTCTGGAGAATCTTCTTGTTCGTCCCGTCCATTGGAGAATAACTATTACATTTGCCAAACTTTGAAAACTTGCACCAAAACTGCCACCAAGACATAGCCAAAATTTGTTATAACCATAACCGCTGAGCTGTTAACTGTCAGTTGTGGACTCTGTCCTATTCTTCTTCAATTAAGTACTTGTCTACCCATCCTTGATATTCCTCATTCGTTGGCCAATTAAAATTTACCACCTCATTTACCTTGGCACTGTAAGGTGTATACTTTACTACTACTTGATTCACCTCCCTTTCAAAAGATTCCAAAAATGTGCCAGTGTTAATGATTTTATCCATACTACTCACCAGCATGTCATAATCTGAGTCATCACAAATCAATTTGATTTATGAATTGATGATTTCATCTACCCTGTCTTGACATTTCTGCAGTGATCTAATATTTCCTTGGGAATCTACAATATCTAGTAAAGATGTCTCACTCCAGTCATCAAAACTCTTTACCAACTCTTTAATCCTCCTGCTCAAATCATCAGGTAAGGCCTGGAAACCTTGCAGTGACTTCACAAAGTCTTGAGTAGGCCTTAATTGTTGAGGCCTATTAGTTGCATCAAATCTAGAGGTTTTATATATAACATCTAAATCATAGGCCCTAGGGATCCATTTCTCAATTAAAGGCAAAAATAATTCCTGATCCCTGGTTATATTTTTAATTGAATCCAAAAATAAAGAATATAAAGAATAGACAGATGGCAATCTACCATCAACTATCTCATTCAGGTGCCTCAAAACTGTATCTACAACCTCATTTTGCTTAACAACTGCTCCCTCCTCACTTGCTTTTAGAGCTGCCTGTAGCTCTATAATCTTATTAAGCATTTTCTTTTTGGTTGGATCTACAGAGTACTCAGCCTTCTCTTCAACTGGATCTAATGAAGGGCTGGGAGCAGGAGTCTGGATGGGAGATCCGGGAGTGGAAACAATTGGAGAAGCTAGGGGTACTGACCTTGATGTTGAAGGTAAGGCCAGGGTACCTGGAGCACTAGAAGACTCCCCCACATGCTTGTACTTCAACCTGTCTACTTTAGTCTGTAGCTCAACATTTATTTGCTGCATTCTACTATATTCCCCAATGATGATATTGTACTTCTCCATCAGACTTTTCTTCTTAGATTCTTCTCTTTCAGTTGTCTTTTGGGCCAATTTGGCCACATTCACAGTCAAGTTTGTAGCTTAAGGTTGTTTTGAAACATGGGGCACGGGCCTACCAAAACTTAGGAAATAATAAAATCTAGGCAAAACATTTAACTCGATTATAAAAAGGGGCCCGACCTAGATGATGTAATCAGGCATAAGTCATTTTAACACCCACTCCAAAAAGATAATGACCAAATAGATTTTACCCAAGGTTTTACAATAGGACATTAGGATTTTTCAGGAAAGCCAAAGTAAAACCTAACCTTAACATCCTCCTAAACAATGTAGCAGACCAAGACAAGGGCGAACACAAAATGGGATTCAAAGAGAAAAATTTGAAGCTCCATCAAAAGGCATAGGGATAGCTACAGAGTCAAATAGCTGTCAAGATTCAGGCCTAGAGGGTTGAACAAAGAATTGGGAATGTTTGATAATGGATAGTTAGAGCCATTTAGCTATGATATTTTTGAAGACTACTTCATAAAGATGTATTTTTTTCTTTGCCAAGTTTCAGAAATAGATTTTAGACCTTAGATGCCAGTGTCTTATAAAAGAAGTTATGGTATATTTTTCACCTGAATTTCTTGAATTCATCTTGACTCTATACAAATGTATCTATTTTTTATTTGAACAAGAAAGAAAGAAAGCAACCAATTTGTAAATATTGTGAGATATTTAGAGCAAAAAACTAAAAAATGAAAAAATGAAGGTCAAGGCCTTGTTGGTTGTTTTTACTGTAACCAGGTTTATCTTCTATTCTACCTATAGAATTGTCAATTCTAATCGAGGGCAACTCGAAGGACTTGGACCAACTGACAAGGATTTTAACAATAAACCTCCTACACTTCAGGCTCTGCAAAAACCAGGAGGGTGGTCCCTATAATGTGTTTATAATCTATGCACCGAACTTATAAAAAATCATTAAAAATCAATAGATAATCCCATTTAATAGCTCAACAGAATAGGATAATACTAAATTGAATTGGCTTTTCATCAGTAATACCAACTACTTGGAGCATGAGATAATTACAACAATATTTCACTTGACTTAAGATAGTCATTTAATTTTTCAATTTGGTAGCAAGCTCTAAGCAAAGACAAACAGACACAAAACCTCACACATGCATATGATTTAAACCAGTGCCATATACCATTGGGGTGTCAAGTTCACAAACATTTAAAATCCCATGACAGGTTCAAACACATAGCATATTAAATCTCTGACAACAATTGCCTTACAACATCATCAATTTATATCCTAACCCAATAATTCTTACCAAATCCCTTTATAAACACATCCATCTATAACTCCAATCAAGAATTTTAATTAATTCTTTGAATTAAAGCCAAAATGGAAGTCATACACACCACAACAGTGAGATGAACGTAATAACCCTTGATTATATTATTCAAAATTATGATATGCTTATACAAAGGAGAGACATGAGCTTGAAATGAATCATGATAACTCAAATGCTAGTATTGTTATGAAACATCAAACCTTCATTTACACAAAAATCGACTACAAAATGACTCAAAACCTAAATTGAATTTACACTAGAACAATTAGGCATTACAACTTGCTTTGCAACTATGCTTAGACTCGACCTCAAAATATCTAACTTGTCAACCCTTATTTCTGGCCTTGAAATCCTTCTTATAGAGAATGAAGGAGCAAACAAGCATCGGGCCAGAAAATACACATGTCACCGGTCAATTGGACCGCCTTATGACCTTACAAAAATATGATTACAATCACCAAGTCTCGGAGCATCTTCTTGTTAATTCCACTCATTAGGGAATAGTTGCTATGTTTTCCAAACCTCAAAACCTGCACCAAAAATACGCCATGGAGACAAAACTATAACCAGTTACAACTATAACCACTGAGTTGTTAGTCGCCGATAGTAGACACCGTTTTACTCCTCTTCGGTTAAATACTTGTCCGCCCATTTTTGATACTCTTCATCCGTTGGCCAATCAAAATTCACCACCTCATTCACCTTAATATTGTAAGGTGTAAATTTCACTACAACCTAGTTGGCTTCTCTTTCAAAAGATTCTAAGAATGTGTTGGTATTAATTATTTTATCCATGCTACTTACCAAAAAATCATAATCGGAATCATCACAAATCAATTTGATTTGTGCATTAATAACTTCTTCTGCCCTTTCCTGCCACTGCTGCAATTTTTTAACATTTCCTTGTGCATCAGTGATGTCTAGAAAAAATGTATCATTCCAGTCATCAAAGCTCTTTACTAGCTCCCTAATTCTTCTACTTAAATCATCAGGTAGGGACTGAAATCCCTTCAATGACTAGGGCCTATTGTCTACATCAAACCTAGAAGCCTTATACATAACATCTAGATCGTTGGCCCTAGGGATCCACTTCTCAGCCAATAGCAAAACTATTTCCCGATCCCTATTGATATTTTTTATTCCATCCAAAAATAAAGAATACAAAGAATGTACAGATGGTAATCTACCATCCACCCTCTCATTTAAATGCCTCAAAACTGTGTCCACCACCTCATTTTGTTTAGCAGTTGCATCATCCTCACTTGCCTTTAAGGCAACCTGTAATTTTGTGATCTTATTTAACATTTGCTTCTTGGTGGGATCCACAAAATACTCCACTTCTTCTTCAACTGGCCTCGGTGTAGGACTAGGAGCAGGTGTCTAGATGGGGGATCCTAGAGTAGAAATAATTGGAATAGTAGGGGGAACTGATCCTGAAGTAGGAGGTAATGCTCTGATACCAGGAGCACTAGAGGATTCTCCCACCTACCCATATTTCAGCCTATTTACTTTAGATTGCAGCTCAACATTCCTTTGTTGCATCCTACTATATTCTCCAATTATTATGTTGTACTTCTCCATCAGACTCTTATTTTCAACCTCTTCTCTCTCAGTTGTCTTTTGGGCCAATTTGACCACATTAACTATCAGGCTTGTAGCTTCTGTTGTTGAAGTTTTAGAAGCTCCCTTGATAATTAGCCCTCCCCTTAGGTTTGGACTAATATCTGTTACATTTGGTTTTCTTCCCTGGGATGCCAATGCCCATATGGCCAAAGTTTCATACTCCTCACTGAAAGAAGAATCTTGTAAAGTTGCCTTAACCTCTTTTTCACTATTTTGCATAGGATGCTTGGACTGTATGATAGCATTGAATGCTACAACATTGGCTATGTCCCAATCAGGAAAAATTAGGACACCAGCCTGGGTCACAAGTCTCCTTCCTTCCTCAGGAGTGATGTTTTTGAATTCCTCCATCAATTCGGCCTTGACCTCATCATCATTCTCCTGCTCAGACCTATTAGGTCTTGATTTTCTCCTTCTCTTGCATTTATCCTGGTATTCCTCTAGTTTCATCCTCCAAATTAGTTGCAAGAATACAAGAGTCTTCACAAAGGCATCATCATCTAAGAATGCCTTGCAAACCTCCATCTTGGCATCTTATACACACCTCCCCTTTTATATCCATATCAGACAACACCAATTGTGTTGATCTAGGAGGGGAAGGGATACCAACCTGCATGTCTTGATCAGTCACAATTATCTCATCCATTAGAACCTCTTGTGTTTCCTCAATATTTTGCCTCTTAGGGCTTGGCACTGATGGTAGCACTGCAGGATCACTTCTTGGTGGTGAATCTAAATCCACAATCCTTATCCCTCCAGGTGCTCTGATCCTTGGGGTTGGCTATGATGATGCTTTCACTATTTGTTTTCCCTTCCTATCCCCCTCATCCTCCTCACTGCTATCATTCCTCTTTCTCTTGTATAGAGGTTTGTCAATTGGGGGTTGATAAGTTGGCCTTGTTTCCTCAGGCCTCTCCTCTGGTCTTTGAATTCCAAAATCCATTTCCAAATTGACCTTCTTGGTCATCAAGGTGCCCATGATCCCTTTAAAATTATCCAACAAGAAAGAAATTCTCTTGTGGAATGGAGTAAACTCCATTAATGGATCATATTTTGGATCCATTCTATGCACCATGGCCATCAACTTCTCATAGGCAATCCATTTTTCTTTATTCAATTAATGCCTATTCAAATCAAAGTCATTTATGATTAGGTCCTCAGGAAAATTGAATTCATGTACAAATCTACCACTTTTAATTCATTGCTTGAACAAGGAAAAGAATCCCTCGGGGTCATGCTGCCTCCTAGATCTACTCTTCAAATGATAGTCATCAAAAAACATTCCAAAGTGGACCCATCCTTCCTTGGAAAAGACAAAATCTGAAACAACAATATAATCAGGGAACAAAGTCCCTTTTCCTCTCCCTGTCAGGTTGTCTTCATGAATACAACCTAGCTGCCACATGACCTCGAAAAATCCCATCCTTGATGGTACATTATATGGGAGAATGTGAGGGGCTCCCTGGAAACCAAACACCCTTAGGACAGTGTTCACGGGGTACAAAATGATGTCACCCCAATTGTGGCAGACCTTTAAATCAGGCTTCCTCACCTTTGGTTGGAGGAAGTCATGCAAATCTTTAGGAACTCTTGGCATATTTACCACCAACCTAGCTCTGAGTCTAGAGGCAAAGCAGTTATCAAACTGCACAAAGCTGGCACCTCCCCTATTGTAAGATAAATCTGCACTCCAGAGCTGTACTGGTAACCTTTCTCCATTCACCTCTTGCCTCAAATCCATCTTCTCTGAGAAGACGTCAGCATTCCTATACAGGAACATATGCATTAATAGGGAGTACCAAAAGAAAGGAGTGCTGACATCACCCACAAGCAACTTCAACAAAACATCATGTATCTTTTTTGCAAGAAAAGATGCATAGTCATACACCATGGAGAAATTGGGATGTTGAACTTGAGCCCCCATAAACATATATGCAATGGGTATCACTGTATTTGGGTTGAATCCCAAAATATGGCACAATGAATAAAATTTTTCCAAAAAGTGATTGGTAAAATAGCTTAGCCTGAAAGGCTCCTGGTCATTTGGGCTGATGTGAATCGTTGAACTGCCTGCCCTGGCCAAGTGAGGAGGAAGTAACTTTAATCTGAAAAGAGGCTTTGACCTCACATATTCCTGCCTCATTTCCTCAAAATCAATTTGGACCAAGAATGAGCCAGACTCACTCAAATCAAAAACCTGCTGAATTTCAACTGCACTTATGCTTAGCAGAAGCCCACCATCATTATCCCTGATTACCTTTGTAACCGGGTCATAATGTGCAGCCACTGCTCTGAGTAGGTCCACGCCAGGAAACACATTTGGCACTGCTAGTTTCCCCATGTCGTATCTCCTGCCATTTGAAAAAGGGTGGGGTAGGTTTCTCTATCCATACCATAGTCTGAACATTTCTAGACCTGTCATTGGAACCCTAGCATCTGCAATATTATAGTTTTTGCACACTAGTCCCTCGCCCAGGGTTCTTCCATTCATTAAAACCAAACCCCTTCTTCTGTCATTTGTCGATAGTGGGAGTTGATCCAGAAAATCATCATATAAATTCCTTTGCAAATAATCAACATGGCCAGAGTGCTGCTTCGGTGGTGCCATATCAAACAACTAGGGCTTTCTTAAAATTCAAATTCTTGAACAAACTAGGGCTACCCAGAAAATGAAATTACAACACAACTATGCAATTTCCAACAATTCAAACGAACCAGTAACCCTATAACAATAATCAACAACCCCCAGACCAGCACACTACAACTTTTCACAAGAATCCCAGTCAAAATAAACTAGTGATACAAAAAATAACTCATGGGATTTCATGCCTTGCAGAGAACCAAACCTTCGCTGTGATTGCTTGAAAAAATTTATCTCTGGCTCTGAACCGCTTCGAAAACACTTGAATGCTTTTGTGGTGCAGATAGAATGAAATCAAATACTTTATGTCAGCTGAATTTAGCCAATAGACGTCTCATCCGCCATTAAAGCCCATTTGCATGTCATGCCAATAGCTCCAATCACATTTGATGTGAATTTAAACTTCAGCCGTCAATCTTTTGTTTTTGTTAGATCATCAAACAACCACCTTCAAAAAGGCTGATGTAATCTCCATGTCAACGTTGAGGGCCCACCACAATGCGCAAACCCAAAGGGATACAGTGGCACCCACCCGTGATATCGCAATCACTAAACACCCCGCATCTTTGGATCACGCGATGGTGGGTGACCATTGATTCCCACCACTGACGATCATGTTCACTCACAGCAGTCAACAACACCAAATATAACCGTCGAGAAACTTTTTATCAAGATTAAAACACCATCGTCAATCTCAAGCACGTGCATCTCACAACTCTTTTAGTAACCCACCTTTTAATGTATTAAAGTCCAATACAAATATTAAACACTTTATTAATCCTTCTTCGACATCGACAACTGAGACATGTGGCGCTCGCCCGTGATATCACAATCAATTGAAACCCAATGGTGATGTCATTGCGAGATCACGGGGAATGGTCAAGGTCAATCGTAGGATGATCGACGGTCATTAAAATACACTCCCTACAAAATAAGATAATTATTAGAAGGGGGAAAGGGGACCTCACCTAGGCCAATGAAAAATGATGGCATAAAGTTGTTCTTAAAGCACGGGGCACGGGCTGACCTAGACTTAGGAAATAATAAAGTCGAGGTGAAATATTAACACAATATATTAAAGGGGCCTGACCTAGATGAGTCAATGGGGCATAAGTCGTTTTAAAACCTCCCCTAAAAGGTAACGACGAAATAGATCCAACCTAGGGTTTAAGATAGAACATTAGGATTTCATGAAGGTAAAAATAAAACCCCAACCCTAGGCTCCTCCAGAATAGCATGACAGACCAGTAAATAAAGGATGAAATATGTACCATTAATATTCTTTATATTAACAAATTATTTTTTGTTGTAGATTGATTGGTGAATTTTTGTTACCACCATCAAATATTTTACCTCGCTCATACCGAGATTTATTTGGCATTATGAAAGATATTGGAATGGAGTATCAAGCAATAGATGCATGTCCCAATGATCGTATTATATATCATAAACAACATGAATTTGAAACAGAATGCCCAGAATGTCATATCAGTAGATATCGAATAGATCAACTAACAAAAAGGTGCCTCGCAAGGTTCTTCGTTATATTCTTGTTATTCCACGTATGCAACAATTATTTAGGTGCGAAAGCTTAGCGCAATTTATGGATTACCATGCACGGAATAGAAGTGGAGATGACATTCTTTGAATGCCTGCGGATGGTTCTGCATTTAGGGACATGGAGGAAAAATTGCCACACTTTAAAGAAGAACCTCGTAATCTCAAGATTTCATTGTCAGTGGACAATGTCAATCCATTTGGAGAGCTGAGATCTATTTACTCAGTGTGGCCTATTTTTGTTATCAACAATAATATTCCTCCATGGATGTCAATAAAGAGGGAGCACATAATTTTGGAAATGATTGTTCCAGATATTTTTTTACATCAATTTTTTTTAACGTAGTGGCATCTCATTTGTCTTATTTGTTGCATAATGACTTATATGTCATGTACATTAATTTATATATATTGCAGTAAAATGGTTATAATAATTATGTAATGTTTATGTTCATTCAACTAGGTAAGTACCAAGTTAAAGATATGCATGTATATATTGAGCCTCTTATTTACGAGTTACTAAAGTTATGGAATGGCATGACTATGTATGACATATCTAGACCAATAGGACAAAGACAATTTGACTTCCATGCAATGCTTGTATAGACAATTCATGATGCCCCAAGGCTAACACATTTTTTTGGTATGTTATAATGTTCGGCTGCATGACTTTAATGATATTTAATTTTATGAAGTAGATATCATGCATGTTTTTTAAATAATCTATTCATTATATATAATTATAAAAATTGACATATTTAATCCAATTATATATGATTTGCAAGTCTTCAAACAAAGGGAAAATTTGCATGTCCAATTTGTGGTCCAAAGATAAAATCTCGTCGTTCAACAAGTTTAGGAAAGCAAGTGTTTGATGAGTATAGGCACTTCCTCCACATAAATCATAAGTATCGAACTACTGAAAAACATATTTTCAATGGGAAAGAAGAGACTACATCAAAACCATGAAGAATGACATCTCGCCTATGGAAGTTGGAATATAATAGAATTAATCATCAAGGTTATACATCAGATCAAATTGTTTATCTATCATTTATGATATATTTTGAATTTATATTTTTATATTGTGTTGTGTTTACTCATGCTATAATTGACAATGATTGTCATTGTTAATTTGTTTAACTTATATGCTTCATGAAGGTCGTCAAGGCATTAATGGTCGGCTTCCACAGGGACTGAAAAGTTATCCCATGCAATTTAGTAGGTCGCCCTACTATGAGCAGCTAAAAATTGTGCATTTTTTTGATACAATGCATATCAAAAAGAATATGACAGAAATGTTATGGAAAATATTGGATGGAAGGCATGACAAAGAAAAAATTGTCAAAATTTGTAGTGACATTCAGGAAGCCAGACATGCAATGAAAAATGTCATTCAATTAAATAGCGATGGAGAAAAAATTAATATAAGTACCCTCCCTTGGTTATTAATGGAGTAGCAAAGCAATGCTATAAAATAAGTGATATGAAAAATTCAATTTCCCACAGGATTTGCTGTGAACATAAACAATATCACAACAAAGAAAGGTGAATTTGGGTTAGGGATGAAAATGCATGATTGGCATACCTTCATTAAGGTAATTATTCTGGTATATTATATATATTTGTATACTGCATGTACTTTTCAGTGTATTATGTTTACTACTTTTGGAAAAATATTAAAGAAAAGATCATTTTATAATTGTTGCAGTACGTTCTACCTCTATCTCTCCCAGAAAACTTTGAGAACAATGTCAATCAAGCTATATATGATCTTGGAAAATACATGAGGTAAGTAGCGATATTTTTTCAATTCATTGTATATTTTTGTTAAATCTCGTTAATATATTTGTGCCTTGAATCACTTGTAGATGGATGTCATCTAAAGCAATCCATAAAGAAGATATAAATTATTAGAAGAGAAAAATTCCTCGTCTAATGTGTGAAATGCAAAAGTGTCTACCTTTGACATTTTTCAATGCACAAGAACACTACCTCATACACCAAGTTGAGGAGATTGAATTGTGTGGACCTGTACACACAAGGTCAATGTGGATGGTTGAGAGGCACTTGAGATTTTTGACAGCTTTGGTTAGACAAAGAGCACATCCTGAGGGTTTTATGGTGGAGGGATAAATGGTATACCAAACCATGGTGTACATTACTGAATATCTTCCTAAGTTTGTAGCAAAGATCCATGTAGATCACATTTGGGATCCCAACTCCATTAAAAAATTCGAAGGAGAGTACCTGATTGGGAAAGGTAGATTGAGGAAAGTGACAGGTAATTAGAAGATGGTCATGAAGATTAATTAGAATACATTTTACATTTCATTTTTATGTATATTGTACTTATTTAATTATTAATCTTCAATATTCATCAATTATAAATTAAGGTCATATACCATGGTAATTAACTAATTATACGTCGTTTGTGAATTTCAATTTTGTTTTATATATTTGGTCGAGAGTGGGATGCACTATATTTGTATGTCACAAACAATATTGATTGGATGACGGTATGGATTGAACGATGTTAACAATCTGGTCGTGCATTAACATGGGAAGGTGTGGCTTCATTGGTTAAAGAAGCTCATTGTAATGGAGATTCCAATGTTACACCAAGGGAAATTGATTTAGGATATGGTTTAAGAGATAAACAGGTACAAATAAATATATTAATCACCCATATTATTTAATTATTTTCAATTATATTGATGTATATATATGTTGAGATTTTTCTCTTTGCATACATTCGGCCAAGAATAAATATGTTTATCAATTGACGATATTTTAATAAGTTTTACATGTTTGACATATTGCAGGTGAAACACCACAAGGCTATGTGGGGCAATGGTTGTAAATTTTGAATCAAAAATTTGCATGACACAAAGAAAACTTGTGATTCTGGGATAACTGCAGTCTTTCAGGTGACTAATGTTTCATCTAGAAGCGACATACATCCAGAAAGTCTCGAAAAATCAATATTATGGGATTTTGGATGATATACTTGAGTGTGACTTTAAGTCCTTCAAATTAGTTTTGTTCGTTGTCCTATGGTATAGGCTACGACTGAATGAAAATGATCCCGAGAGAATTGTTATTGAACATGATAATGGATTTACCATGGTTAATACAAGGTATTTTGAGTGAGCTGGAAATGAGCCCTATGTTCTTCCAAGCCAATGTGAACAGGTATTTTACTCAGAGGTTCCAGGTAAAGTGAGTTGGTCATATGTTGTTAGACATGATCCAAGAGGAAGGTCAATAAAGTATAATGTGGTGGAAAAAGAAGATACTGAAGAAATAGAAGATGATGTAGATGATGATCATGATCAATAGTTAGTTGATGATGTGGTTGACGGAGATGTCGAAGAGGAGGAACTAGATCATGATGATGTAGGAGTTAATGTTCATGAAGATGATATATGTGTGGATGATGACATTATCAAAACTAATATCAATGACGATGATGATGGTATGACAAATCCTTACAATGTTGAATCTAGATTGGATGATACAGACAAAGAGTTGGATGAAGAAGAAGATCAATGACATTGAAATGTATGAGTTATGTGATTGTATTATCTATTTGATATGAATTTATTGATGGAATCATATTTTACTTATCTGGTTACATAATTAATTTATGATGTTTTTAATTTTAATTATATTTGAATTATATTAGAATATGTTCAGTTAATAGATGTAAAAAATAAAATGGATAAACTAAAATATGAAAGCGTGAGACCAGTGCCTTGTTGGGTGTATGGAGTCTAATGAAGATCTATAAAAGTGTAATCTATGATGGTAATAATTCAAACTATTTGGCACACAGATGTAGTTTATAACTTGTATAAATGTGCAAGTAAATGACTGACAAACTCTACTTGAGATAGAATGACAATCCTAGTTATGTGATTCTTCTTATTGATCCAATTAATAATCTTCATTTACTGTGATTGACTAGAAGGGTTTAATCTTTACTTGAAAGAACCAAATAATCACATCACACAAATACAACAAATGTGTATCAGTAAATTGAATATATATATATGCTTGATATATCAATTTAAACAATAGAAAAGCATCAAAATGGAGACAACCAGATAACTATATAATTCCATAAACAACTGATACCAAGATTAAGCCACAAGTTCATACATATTCATTAACTTCATCAAAATTTATACATGCATCTGAGTCTTTTAAAGGAAAGTTTCATTGCAAACTATCTACTGTATCTTTATCCTATCCACCTATATCCGTTTTACATTATGAAACATATATAAATATATCAAAATTGTGAAAGGGGGCATCCTTTCAGAAATGTCTTTTGCTTGACAACAATAACAAACTATAAATTATGCTCTATTAAGCCATAAATAGATGTTTGACAAATAATCTCAGTTATTTGGTCGCTTGTGTGTATCAACATCCTTCAGCGCATTCTTTATGGCTATCTCCATTTTGAGCATCTTCTCATTGTGTTCACATGCCCCATCCATTGTTAAATCATTTCCTGTGGCTGTCTCGAGAATTGTTTGCATCATCGTCTCGCATTCCTTCATCCATCTGTCTTTTTCCTTTAGTTACCCTCTATCTTCTAACAAAATTGGTACTCCCATTTTTGTGACATTGATCATCCCCTGCTCATCACCTTGCAATTCATCATGGAAGTCTTTATGTTTTTTCATAAAATGGTTTCTAGTATCAATAGTTATGTTATCAGGAGCATCCCTTTGGTTTATTTCCTAGAACTTCTCTCAGATCCTGCCATCTATCCTCTTGTGTTCTTGTAGTGCAGTAAAATTGTTTGAACGTGTTCCCCAAAGCTTACTCAACCAAGTCATTAAGTTGGTCTGCCTCTTCCTTATTATTGCAGTGAGTGCATCACATTTACCTCGTGTGTACGTTTTTTATTCTTCCCACTGGTCTCTGTCCTAGGAGCTTTCACCATGAGTCAATTGCTTTGTGGATCCCAACGTGATTCCCATCATGTCCTTCAAGTGATCAATTTGTCTGAGTAGTCTCTCGTTATTAATCTTAAATACATTTCTTTTTCCTTGATTAGCTTTTGGATTTGGTCTTTATTTAATTTGGCCACATTAATGCCAATTTTTGTTGTAGCTATTGGATCAACCTCACCAAATTTTAACGTCATTACATGTCCAAAAGCCTTTTTAGTATCGATTACAACAGATTTCTTGTGTGGAGGATACAGGGCCCATATCATAAGTGATCCCTCATCTGGGTTATACTTAGATCCTGCATAGATCTCTGTTACCCCCTCAGGAGTGATTTTATGTGTTGCATTACTATTCTTCAGAAAACTATCAAAAACCAAAGTAGAGTTTAAATCCAACCCAGGAAAGATCATCACACGTGCATCTTCTAATAATTTCCTTCCTTTGTCAGGGGTCATCCTCTTCATTTCTTCTTCCACACTTGATTTTAAATTATTCAATAGTTGTTCCTCATTACCTGGTGTAATATTCTCCACTAATTCCCTTATTGATTTTCCTTTTATTTTGCACAAAAAGGTTTTAAATTGTGAGGTTTTAATGAATTCATCATCAGGCACAAATTATTTATATGCTATCTACCTTGTGTCAATAGTTGCACTCCCTTCAACATTTGGTTCCCTGACAACATACTTGTAGTCTTGAGTTCTCAATTTGGAAATTTTATCAATTGTATTGCTAGGCCTACCATCACTAGATGCCTCTTCATAGGAAGATAATAGTTTTGTATCTTGCAATCCCCTGTTATACTCATCAAGAACTTTTCCGGCTTCCTCTGCTTCCAAATTCCTGATCAAGTCATCATACAGATAGGGTATGTGATTGTATCCTCCCAAGTTCATTTTATTTTTGGCAAAATCAATATACCCTTCTGGATCAAATCCTTTTCGCAGTGGACCCTTCTTCATGTTGTATTACAGAAATTTGTTGAGAACCATGTCATATCCATCCCTTGCTATTACAATGAAATCATCGAAGCATAATGTACTTGGCATAAATGCCTGCTTTCCAAAAGAACTCAGATTCATAACATCTGAAAAGTCCAATTGCCTAGCAATCTCCAAATATGCAATCCTATCAGGCACCGTCTTGGGAAAAATGAAGGGTCCATCTTCAAATCCATATACTCTTATCATGGTCGCATCTTCTAGACAATACCAGTCTCCCCAATTGTGGTTGATAGGTCCATTGAAATCCTTAGGCCTTAAAAACCTTTTTATTTCATCGGACAATGAGTATTCACAATGATGATTGTAAAATCTATACAGTGGTTTCACAAAAAACTCTTCAAAATATAGATAACAAGAATTAGAAAATATGCAATCCCAGGTGGCAGTCCAGAGTTGTACTTGTAATAAGATTCCTTCCTTATCAAATTGTACAACCCTCAATTTTTCAAGCCACATCTGCAATTCTTGTCCATAATAAAGTATCATATACATTAGGATTGAATATGCATCCAAGTGCAAGATAGGAGCTCCACTTTTTAATGCCATTGATCCTTAATCAAGTACTTTAAAGATGTGTGAAGCATAATAAAAAAACCTTGAATTCTGACATTGGATGTCTATTGCAATTACCATGGGTACAATTGACATGTGCTCAGGGGCCTCCATTCCCAGCACTTGACACACTGAAAAATATGTGTACCTCATGTAGGGTTCAAACAAATCAACATGGAATGGGGGACCATCACTGTCATTCAGTGGAACTGAAAAACCATCTTTCTTAGACCTGTGTAGAGGCAACCTCCAACCCTTGTACAAAGTATCCATCCTCCAGAATTCCTTTTCCAGCTCTTCAGGTACAATTTTTTCACCACACACTCCCTCTAGGTTAAAAACCTCATAGATGGCAGCTTCAGATACATGTATAAACGGTTTACCTGATGGATCACAAATAGCTTTACATTTTGGATTATAATTGGCAGCTAGCATTTTCACCAATTCTACATTTACAAATACATTGGGGCAGACTAGTTTCCCTAGGTTTAACTTCCAAGGATTTTACACTAGTTCGTATCGGTTCCTTCATTGGTAATGAAAAATAAACAACTCATATCCCCTAATTGGGGTCCATATGTCTCGTATATGCTTGCATTTATCCTCTAACTTTTCCACTTCTTCCCTAAGTTGTGCAGATCGTCTGGCCTTAGGTCGTGAGCCGGGTAATTGATCAATTAAGTCTTGGTTTAACTTCCTCTCAGCTACCCCCAGTTCCTTCTCTGCTTCAATTTTTTGCTTCTTTTCTCTAGGTTTTTTACACTCACTCTGTTTCCTACCTTTTTCTTTTCCTGAGCTAGTGCTTTCCATTTTTATGAATCACAAAACCATAAATTTAATTGTAGGGAACTTACAAGTTTATTTAGAATTCTTTGACCGCGAGATCCTTTGGCCCTTTGTTCATTCCTCTGCTGCTAACTTTGCAAAATTTGCCTTCAATTTCTTTTCTCAAATCAGGAAATCATCGACACATTTGGTAGTAATACTACCATTAATGTCCTAGCTTTGAAGATGAGCGTAGCTAATATTCGAATTTACCCACTGTCACATCAAATGTTCTATCGGCAAGACAATTGAAACTTTGGGTGATCCTTTTATTCAGGCTTGACTAACGTTCATTAAACATTCTTTTTGTCGGGGAGACATTACGCCGATATCACATAATCTATCCATCTGATTCATATAAATGTCGCCAAGATTGGCCCCGAAGAATATCTTGATCTGTTTGTGTCTTCATCGGCAAGACATGGTATATCACTTTAAGACATTCAGTAATTTTGCTGATGTTATAAGTCTCCTCGATGATTATTCCTTTGATCTCAAGTATGTCGCCAAGACTCGTTCTGATGTAATGTTATCGGCATGACATAGTGGGTTGGGAGGACATTTTGAACTCATTCTGATAGCGTTTGTCTTGGTGATAGTATGTTTCTTTGTTTTGTTGGAAACACAAGATGAGTGTTTTGGCAATGATATTTCATCGGGGAGACAAATTCACTCGGGCTGACTCAGGGATCTTACTTTGATGGCATTGGTCTGGCTGATACAACTCCTTGTTCTTTGATCGGTGAGACAAGACAGGTTTCTTGCCGATGGAACTTCATCGGTGAGACCTATATGCTCGGTATGACCTTTTCATTTCACCCTGATGGAACTTGTCTTGCCGATGATATGGGTTATTTGAATACTAGATTTTAGAGGTTTTCATGATATCAAATGGTCAAGAATGATGTGATCATATGTTCGACTATTGATGGAACTTCAAATTTTTGCTCTTTGAATTCCATTTTATCTTGCCTTATGTCTCTGGTCTTTCATATTGTTTGAAAAAACCTAAGGTTGGGGTTTTTGTTTATGCTGAAAGTGTTTCTGGATTAGATGATAATTTAATATAATATATTATAAAAATATATTAAATTATTTTAAAAGATAATATATTACATAATTTAAAATTAAAATATAAAATTATAATTTTATTATTTAATATATTATATTATATATTAGATGTTAAAATTATATATTATACATTATATATGTTACATATAGTATATATGTTAGAATATTATAATATTTTGTTAAATTAATAATATAATATATTAAAAATACATTATTTATTTGAATTTGTTATTAGATTATTTTATATATTTCAATTTATTATTTTAATTATATTTACATCGAAGGCGTGTCCTATTTGAGAATTCCAAAGCCAATTATGAAATCAACGATCAAGAGTTCACTACAAGGAATGGATTACGGTTGATTTAATCTCGTCCGTAGAATCCTTTTAAGTATTTTTTTAATAAGTTGCTTTTCCAAATTATATTATATACAATATAATTACATTTATTATTATATAAAAAATTACATATAATATAAATTGTATAGTTATAAATAAATATAGTATCAAATAATAAATATACATAAATATCAAATATATAATTTTATAATATATATGCATTCTAGGATTTGATTTAATTAGATTAAGGTGATTTTTAAGTAAAATTTCTGGAAAATAATAAAGTTTCAGCAATCAAATTTTAGCACTCATCCCACTCATATGCATTAAAAATAGGAAAATTATAACAATTAAAAAAATATTAGGTCAAAAATTTTCAAATTCCCATTTTACTTTACTTTTTTCTTTCTTATATCCTCTACAAATATTTTTTTATTTTTTTATTTTCATATTTATTTTTTGTTGTTAAGCAAATAACAAATTATAATCTAATACAACTTTTCAACTTAAAAAGCAATGAAATAAACCATATTTTGAATATATAGATTTTTCAAATAAAAATTACTATTATGTTATTTTTCAATATTAGATTTAACATGCTATAATATTAAATTTAATATTAGTTATATGAATAAGATTCAAAATTTTGAAATGATTTTATTTTTTAAATTTATCTAAAATTAATTCTTAATAAAAATTTATAAGTTATTTTCCAAATAAATTCATTTAAAAAAATTACTTTTAACGATATGATATTTCCAAGTTTAGACTAAAAATCTATGTTTCACATCACACAATTGCACAACCAATAAAAAAGATATGAAAAAACAAGATACATAGGAGAATACTAAGAGAAAGATTAGACAAAAAATAGTAAACATAAAGTCTAAAAACATAATACAACAAAAGAGTAATAAAAGAAAATAATTAAATAAATAAATGAAAATAATGTGGGAGGTGATTTAAGGGAAAAATAGTAAGAAAAAAATAATAATAAAAATTAGAATAATATTAAAATAAGAATTCAAGATTAAGATGTGAATGCTATAAAATATTATAACAATTATAAAAAATGAGTTACAATCAAGTATAATTAGGAGTAGGGAAAAAATTAAAAAGTAAAGAGAAAAATACAAGATGATATAAAGAGGCTTGGATAAAAATGGATGAAACAAAATCCATAAAATGTCATAAAATAAAAGAAAATAATATCTCATATCTAGAAACTAAATACTTACCTTGAAAACAAACCATAACCAATGCATAGTACATGTTGTAAGCACTTTATTAAAGAAAACATTGACCATTTTATAAAAATCTCATGTGCTACCATACATAATTATATGTGGCAATGAATACAAATAATTACAACACAAATTTAACTAATATTGAAATTTAATCTTGTTAAAATAATTATTTTTTTATTTTTTATTTTCTTGAATATTTATTACTTAGGGTTATAATTAATAATTTTAGGGATATAATTAAAATAATTAATTTTAGGGTTATAACCTTTATTTTATAATATTTTATAATATTATGATATTATTCTTTTATTATAATTAAAAAATCATTAGAATTAAGATTAGGTTTAGGGTTTGGGTGAATGTTAAGATTGAGATTTGAATTAAGGTAAGAAGTAGAGTGAGAATTATACACATAGATAAGAAAATTTGGAATAAAGAAAAAAGTGTAATTAAAAATCAAGGAAGAAAAAAAATGAACCCAAATTTAGATAAAAAGAGATCTAATCAAAATATACTATAACTTTAATCCTATTAAATAGTTATTTTGAAATATTTTAATTTCATGATTATGTATCAGAGTTACTATTATAATTATTAATTTTAGAAGTATAATTGAAATAATTTATTAGAACCTTAATTTAATAATAATAATTATTAATATTATAATTTTAAACCTATTTATTAGTATTATAATTAAAAATATATTAAAATTATGGTTAGGGTTAGGGTTATGGTGAAGGTTAAGGTTGGGATTAGAAATAGGGTAAAAAGTAGAGTTACAATTATAGTTATAACCACAATTAGTGTTAGGGATAGAGTTATGTTTACAATCAAGGTTACGGTTATGTCAGAGTCATAAGAAAATTATGGTTAGAATTAAGGTTAAAAAATATGGTTAAAATTAAGGTTATGGGTAGGGTTACAATTAGGGTTACAATTATGGTTAAATTTAGGGTTGGTGTTTCAATTAGGGCAAAAATTGAATTCATATTAGGGTTAGGGTACAATTAAGATTATGATTAGGGATAAATCAGGGTTAGGTATAAGGATCAATTATGGTTGCTATTAAATCTACCAAAAAACTTATGGTTATTATTAAGATTAGGGTTAGGGTTCAATTATGGGTTAAAATTATGGTGTCAAGATCATCAAAATTTTATCCATAAGCATCTTCAATCTTCATATTATTATTCTTTGCCTTCTCATTTTGCATGTTAAATGAAAAAACTTGGTTTCACACCTTATTTAAGTCATTTAATCCTTGATTTTTGTCTCCAATAGATTTATTCAAAACTGTAGACACCATCCAATTGAACTATGAGATTCCTCTCTTCTTCTATTAGGATGTAAGAAAAATCATATGAGAGCTCTTTTTGGATCTTAGCCATTCTACTTTCAAGGAGATTCTTTCTCTGAAAAGGATTCTAAAGATTTGGATATTCCACTCTTTCAGTCTAAGTTTTATGAATTTTAACTTTATGTTGAGCATGCACATCTTAGTGCAATGATCAATTGTTTGGGTGAGGTAGGAGTCAGTGACAACCATTTCGAAGTTTGGATTTTCCAACTACACTTTTTCAAACTTGAAAGACACTCTTCTAGGGAATTTATCCTTATCTATGAGCTAGTAATTCGAACCGACTTTAAATAGGGTTATGATTAGGGTTCATATAGATTTATGGTTAGGGTTAAGTTTCAATTTGAGTTAAGGTTCAATTGATTAAAAGTAGGTGCCTTGAGAAGGATATATCTCGGTGTACTTTACATATATTTCTAAAATATAGGCATGCTAGTTGATTTGTTACAAAAGAGTTTGCATATATTTTATTTTTCAATTGTTTTTAGAAGACATATTTTTTTATTAAGAAGATTAAATTATTAATTATTAATTATAAATGAATAAGATTCATCAATAAATATGTATTAATTTTGTGATATCTTTTTTAATGAAATTAGTGTATAGTAAAATTTCTCATATTTAAAGTGTTTTTTAATTTTTAATTTTACTTTTAAATAATTATTTAGGATGCCTCACCCAATATTAAATTTTGAAAATGAAGAACAACGAATAGAATATGCTCAAAATTACATGTGACAAAGACGTGAATAAGTGAATAATTTACAAAAAGAAGAATACATCAGGTACGAGAATCTAAAGATGAGAAATACATAATAAGAAGATTACAAACAAATGAGAATTTAAACCGATTTAATGAGATAGAAAAACAACAAATACAAGTATGCAATCGTGAATTAGTTGAAAGGAATTATGAATCTCATGAGAATATAGAGGGTAAATTTGAAGGAATGAATTCAATTACAATAGATCGTGTGTTACAAACACCGGATAATAGAGTTCAAGATGCAATAAATGTTGAAACTAAAAACCATGAAGAAAATAATAGTCCACAATAGGAGTTCACCTCTCAATTGAGAAGACCAAGACGATTTCAAAGAAGACAAAATGAAAGAGATCTAGGTACATGCAATAACAATAGAAATGTGAAAATTGATTTGAAAGATTTACAAATGATATTTCAACATGGTCTGGATAAACTTGCAACACCAAGCATGTGTTACATTTGTCAAGAAAGTTACCCTACAATGAAGGTTGTATGAGTTCCTGAAGGCCCAATTTGCAATAGATGACGACAAGAGAAACATGAACATCAATTTTTGACATTAAATAATATGAATCCTAGTCCCACAACCATTAGAACTTGAAAACTTAACACAAATTGAGGAAATGTTGATAGGGCATGTAAATCCAATACTTCAAGTCACACATGGAACTAGAGGTCAGTACAAATATAAAGGACATACCATAATTTTTCCACAAGAAGTAAGAGAAATAGCTAAAATTTTACCACATCGAATAAAAGATTTACCAATTATTATTGTTCGAAGGAAGGACCAACACGAAACAAATTCCAATTTTACAGTCAATAGAGAGAGGGTGTACAAGGAATTGAAATATAAGATAGAACATGATAAGTTTTATAGAGATGTGCAAATTGATTAAAATGCTCTTAGTGAATTCACATGCAATTCAAATGAAAACATTTTTGACAAATTAAAATCTATTCATATGGATTTTGATTCAGAGATTTAACTAAATCCATGCACTACAATTCAACTAATTAAATACATGCACTATGATTCAAGTTTTATAGAGATTTAACTAAATACAAAAAGCCTGGGAAAATGCACAGGCACTACAATTCAGAGGTGAGACTGACTAAAACATCTACACCTTACAATTATCTGGTTTCATTAATATTATGCAAGAGCTTAGAAAAGACCATGGCATGGTGGGCTAAGTTAGGTTTCCATTCCTCCCTCAGAGTCTTCGTCCTCAGAGACTTTTGATTCCACCCGCTTCTTGTATGCAATGTAATCTGCAATCATTGGGTAGTCTGCTCTGTAGTTCTGGTGAGTCAGCCCCTTCACTTTCTCCTTTGGGTCTCTAGAATCGAGTGGTATCCATTCTTCCCCAAAGCCTAAGTCCTAGTCGACGTCATCTCCTGATGCTAACTCCTATGCCATCCCTTCGTCTTGCACATATCGCATTACCCAGCCACGAGGTTGGTTGGTGGTTAGCTTGGCTGCTCTAAGCAGGAAGGTGATGCTCTAGTCCCTTTCATCCCATCATTTTTCAAACCCTTTTGGGTCAATTGTCTTGACCAGAGCGAATTTCATGACCACCTTTCCTCGTATGCTCAACACGTAGTAGATCTAGGGCATTGGGATGAGATTATTTTTGTCCACATTATCCAAGGTTGCATCAATGTCTCCCAGCCATGCGTGAATGAAGACCATCTGGGTCATTTTTTGTGTGATTTCCTTCAGCACACCCATGTGGAGGAGCACCGCGAGAAACATTACTAGTATTTATGCATTGGACTAGAACCTGTTATATGCTTTCAAGAACTCCAGTCCTACAACCTTCTTGGTTGCCCAAAGTATCAGCGGGTGGGATGAGGCCAGTAGCCCATTCATACTTTGGTTTGTCACTTCTCCTCGGAATGCTTGTAGTTGCTTGTCGGTGTCCAGGGCCAGAGGAGTCTCCATCCCTTTATCGCCTACTTCTATCACCAAGTAAAAATCCTGAGCTTCTGCATGCACACACTATGTTTTAAATGACCTAGGCTGGCCTTTTTTAACTACGGTGGCTAGTAGTCTTCATGATTAATTTTCTATGATCCTCGTGGTTGGAGCATGTAAACTTATGGGCGCTCTGCTGGAGGTACCAAGTGTGATTAATGCAAAGTATTTTGAGATCCACTCAATCTTGCCTTTGCCTTGAAATTTGTTTGATTTATTTGCATCTTGCCCTCTACTATTGAGCCCTGTCACATCTGATTAGACCCCAAGTTTGTCTTTTCTTGTTAATATAGTAAGTTTATTTTTTACCTTTTTATTTAATTATTTATTAAAAAATAATTATTTTTAATAATATTTAGATTTTGATATATTTTGACTTTACATTTAGTTAATTATATTTTAATTTTTAATTTAGATTTAAGTTTTAATAATTACAAATAATTATTAAAATAAATTTAATTTACTAATATTTTGTCTTATTAAACCTTTAATTATCGTTTTATTTTTTGCAGTGAACGATTTTTTAATGACCGTCGATCATCCATCAGTTGATCCTGACCGTTCCCCACAATCCCGTGATGACCTCACCACTAAGTTTCGGTTGATTGTGATATCACGAGTGAGCGCCATGTGTCTCAGCCAGCGGTACCGAAGGAATAATCAAAGTGCTTTAGTATTTACATGTCGAGTTTTAATACATTATATGACAGGTTACTAAAGCGGCTGCGAGATGCACGTGCTCAAAATCGACGGTGATATTATAATCTTGATGAAAAGTTGCTTGATGGTTATGTTCAGTGTTGGTGAATGTTATGAATGAACACGATTGTCGATGGTGGAGATCAATGGTTTCCCGCCATCGTGTGATACAAAGATGCAAGGTGTTTATTGATTGTGATATCACGGGTGAGCGCCACATGTCTTTCCTTGGTGATGCATAATGTGGTGGGCCCTTGGTGCTGAGATGGAGATTACATCAGCCTTTTGAAGGTAGTTGTTCTATGATCTGACGAAAGTAAAGGATCAACGGTTAGAATTTAAATTCAAATCAAGCTGGATGAGACAAATGCACTCGGGCTGACTCAGAGATCTTACTCCGATGGCGTTGGTCTGGCCGATACAACTCCTTGTGCTTTGATCGGTGAGACAAGATAGGTTTCTTGCTGATGGAACTTCATCGGTGAGACCTATATGCTCAGTATGACCTTTTCATTTCACCTCAATGGAACTTGTCTTGCCAATGATATGGGTTATTTGAATACTAGATTTTGGAGGTTTTTCATGATATCAAATGGTCAAGAATGATGTGATCATATGTGACTATGATGGATTATACTCAAGATAAGGTTTTCTTTAGGGAATCAACGAGTGCAAAATCACTGTAAAGGCTAGTTGGTTTTTGATGAATGTTCTATTGTGGGCCTCTTAGGTCTTTGTAGTAGTTTTTTTTATTATTTGTTATCAGTTTTTCAATGTTCTATACAATGGCCAAGTTTCTATTTGCAATCTACTTTAAGTTGGTCATTAAAAAGAGATATATGGTTTGTTTCCTTATATAAATAATGCATTTATAACATTCATATGTTTTGCATTTAAAATAATGGCATTTGGTAATAATAAGAAGGAAGTGTGAAGTTTGAAAAGTCATATTTTCAAAAAAAAAAATTGTCTATTTTGAAACAATTAAATAAGTTTGATGCATAAGAGGATTCAAAAAGTTGTTTAGAATAGTAAAATGGTGTCAATGTTTGTGATGAGGAAAAATTAATTGGAGAGTGGTTCAAAACTAGTTACAAGGTTTGAAAGGGATGTTTAAGTTGTACTTTTTAGAGTGATAAGGTTGACATTAAACTTTTTAAATATTTTTAGTTCATATTTTTAAGATAAAGATTCTTTTAAACAAAAAAAAATGTTTTAAATTTCATGCATGGAAAACAAAAATGCAAATGCAATAAATGAATAATAGAGAATCATGCATGGGAACAAAACACCACCTACAAATGCAAATAAGTTATTGGAATGACATAAAATAGATGATAAAGTCAAATATATTATTGGTCTTTCCCTTTCTGACATTAAATTTTATTATATAGATTTAGATAAATCATCATAGGAAATTTGGGATAATTTCAATAAAATATTTGGAGCAAAAATAGTTAATGTGAAGTTTTTCTTAAAACTTCAACTATTTAGATTCAAAATGAGAGATATAATCACTATGTCTAATCACATAAGAAATTTGAGATCTCTCATTAAACAACTGGTAGAACTCAAGGCTCTATTAGATGATGAAGATGCTAAGGATATTTTGTTAAATAGTTTGAAAATACAACAATGTTATTTCTATGCTTAGTCCAATAACTTCTCAAACACAAGAAGATGTGATTTTGGCCCTATTAGGAGAAGAAAAAAGAACAATGGAAAAGATTTAAAAGTTGATTCTCAACATGAGAATGTATTATACTCATGAGGTAATAATAATTAAAAAATAAAAATGAATGTTATTATTGTAAGAAAAAGGATCACATGGTGTGGACTTGTATAACTCGAGCCAATGATGTTCTTGAGGGAGAACTTAAAGAAAAATCAAATGATGTTAGCTTAGCCTATATATATTTGTTTGTTTCAATCAACATGTTTTGTTGTGAGGAATGTAAAACTTAAGGGAGGGTGTTGGAATATTAATATTAACATTAATAAATTCACCTTACTAACTTGTTTATTTTTGTTATTAAATAATTAGTTATATTCTTATAAGATAGTAGTTCAAATGGGAAAGTATATTTGAAAGGCTTTGTAAAATCCATATTGTAATATATTCCCAAATGAATTGTATGATATAATTATTATTTTGAGTGTGTTTGTGTGTAGATATAAGTTCTCTTGACTTTTCCAATATATTTTGTATGCTCTATTAGCCATGATTTCATGATTAATTTTCCACTTTTGACACTACTTCTTACTAACTTTGCCATCCAAATTTGGCTCTTAGACTAAATATTTCATAAAGGTGCATTTTAATTATCTTACTATCACCTTTGGCTGAATTTTTAAGGTTGTTCAACCATGCAAAAAGTGTGGTTACAATTTTCTAATTAGTTCCACTTAAATGTTGGTTACAATTTTCTAATTTTCTTTCCATTTAGCTAGTCACAATTTCATACTAGCATTAAACCTTGAAAATGGCAATTTACTTCTACTTAAAACTTGTGGTAATTTCATTAATCTCTTGCTACCTCTGGTGTTGAATTGGACTAGTTATGTCATCTAGGATTTGTTCCTCATTTTTTTTTTTACTTTTTTCAAAAAAAGGTTATGATGGTTATACTTATATTACCATGAATGGATATAAATTTGAGGATTTTGGGTGTTTTCATTCAATTTTTCATGTTTTCCCCTTAGCTCCTACTTTATGTGTGTTTTATATGGAAGCCTTTGGATATCTTTTGGCTAATAGTATTTCATGGAACCTTATTAAGGTCCTACTTTTTGTAACTCTATAGCCCAACTATTCAATGGTAATTTTTATAATGACTCCTTTCTCACTCTCTTGGAGGACAAATGCGACATTATTTAGGATATTCAATGCCTAGATATTTTTTGGAAAGCTTTAAGGTCAAATATATAGTGGCATAAAACTCAATGTTATAGGAAATCCTTCTTATCCAAGCCCAATTGGTTCAATTCCTATGGATAGAAGGGGCTTGATCATAAGGAAGTGTTGAGATTCCTGAGCATCTCTTTTACCTCTTAGGTTTCTCCTTCCTCTTTAAGGAAACATATCATTTCTAGAGCTGAGAGAAATTATCATATTAAATTATGAAGCCCCTTTCTTTGGCAAGGAGATTCCATGTGTGTTCAAAAATTCTTGTTGCACACATTTCCATTACTCATGTTGCTAAGAACCTTGCAAATCCTCATATTTGAAGATTGAAAAAATCCAAAGGTATATTTTATGGCCTCCCTTTAACCAAGGAAAATGGTTTCACAAAGTATCCTAGGAGTTTTATTATTTCCCTCATGACTATAATAGGCTTGGCTTGCTTTATATTCACTACTCTAAATGGAACCATAATTTTAAATTTAATTAGCATACTCTAAAACCTAACGAAACTAGGTTGTAGCTCGTCAAATTGGAGAAGTGAAAGGTCAATACCAGCACTGAGGAAGAGTTTGGAGGAGTGAAAACAAGGTCAATACCAGCACTGTGGAAGAGTTTGGAGCTAAAACAAGGTCAATACCAGCACCGAGGATGAGGTTGAGGGCACTCGGGGAAAATCAACGAGCAAGGGATAATGAGTACTATAAGTTTGGCACCCCCATTCTCTTTAACCTGCAATTTTCATGCCTAGTTTCCAAAGATCTTCTCGTACATTGGCCCCCCATTCTCGTAAAATGGTATAAGATAAGACAAAAAAAATAAAATAGCTTAGTCTTTCACATTTTTATAGTGATTACTAGAGGCACATAGACCAATTCTTCATAATAGAAGAATTTGATCATACTTTTCCAATGATGGCATTATGAGAAAACCTTAGGTTAAATGAATAATTCCTAGCTAAGTTCTTGAAATCATGTCCAACCGTATAAGAGAAGACCGTTGTTATGTGTACTTGGATAACATGGAGAAAGGCTCTTTGGGCTCTTTCATTAATCTACATATTGTTAAATTTTAACACCCAAAAGTGAG
The DNA here is from genome assembly GCA_007115665.2 of Sequoiadendron giganteum. Lineage (NCBI taxonomy): Eukaryota > Viridiplantae > Streptophyta > Pinopsida > Cupressales > Cupressaceae > Sequoiadendron > Sequoiadendron giganteum. The sequence goes on along the minus strand of CM021110.1, from coordinate 105,421,003 downwards.
AATGAAGAATCTTTCCTAGGATGGTGGCCAATTATGCTTCTCAACACCTAGATTACAAAATCCTTGTCAATATCATTGCCATCACAATAAAACCTATTGCTTGAGATATAGTCATAGAGGTAAACAAATTGTCTTTCTTGATAGTAGATACATTCTATACAATTCCATCCTTGCATCGAAGATTGTTGAATGGGCCCAAAAAACTACTCATGATGCCCTTACTATTAAGTTAAAAGTTTGACAATGCATATGATTGCATCAAATGTCCTTTCATTTATAAAAGGCTCAAATGGATTTATTTTTAACCCTAAATTATTATCACACATTCAAAATTACAAAATACCAGTTGAATGAAGAACCTTCATTTGAAGGTGATGTCATCATGACCTTTGAATGAAGAACCTTCATTCAAAAATGATGTCATCTCAAGACTTTCAAATGAAAGTATTTTTTATTTTAAATATTTCATGTCCAAAATGTTTTATAAAAGGAACCTTGGCATGAAGGACCTTCAAATGAAGCCCTTAATTCAAAGTTCCTTAATTAGAAGATCCTTCATATGAAGGTTCCTTTAATGCCATCCCATTATAGCTCTTAGAATTGTTAGAGATATTTTTGTTTTGAAGTAGAGATTGGACCATCAAATAGTGCCACCATGACTCTACCAAGATATCCATCAAATTGATAAATCCTGACTTAACAACCACAAATTCACAAGAAAATTTCCCCTATCAGCCCTAGGGCATCAATTCAATGCCCAGTTTCTTGCTTTAACAGACCCCTAAATGCAATGAACTTTTCTACTTCTCCATCAAACTTTTTTTCTCAACTTCTTCTCTTTCAGCTGTCTTTTGGGCCAATTTGGCCACATTTACAGTCAAGTTTGTAGCTTTTGTAGTTGAAGTTTCAGAAGCTCTTTTGATTATTAGCCCTCCCCTTAGGTTTGGGCTAATATCAGTAACATAGGGCACGAGCCAACCTAAACTTAGGAAGTAATAAAGTTAGGAAAAATATTTAACTCAATTTATAAAAAGGGGCCCGACCTAGACGAAACAATGATACATAAGTCATTTTAATACCCACTCCAAAAAAGTAATGGTCGAATATATCTCACCCAAGGTTTTACATGGAACATTAGGATCTTTATGAAAGCCAAGGTAAAACCCAACCTTAGGTTCCTCCCAAACAATGTAACAAGCCAAGACAAGGGAAAAACATAAATGGAATTCAAAGAACAAGATTTTAAACTCCATCAAATCCACCATGATGCACACCAATCCACCGAGTTACAGTTCCAAGATAGTGGGTGGATTGGTGGATGTCATTTCTATTTAGCCCTCAAACCCTTACATAGGCACAACAGGGCAGTCCCTGTATTTGATTGTTTTCTCCCACAAAATAGTGATTGAGAACTTCAAAACAAATGCAAATGAAAGGGAACACATATTTATCTACACCAATGATCTCAGAGCATTTCAAGCTTGTATGGATCCATACAACACAAAATAACTTCAGAAAAATTATAAAAACACAGAAAATTTCTTCAAGAACGTGGTATCTGATATGAAATTTTGGTATCAACTCCTCCAACAATTGCAATGGGATGGGAATACAATATGATAGAAGTGGGATAAAAAAATGCATCGTTGGAAGCATCAAACCAATATGCAAAGATGAAAGAAAGTGCTAACACCTTAAACTGAAAAAGTTTCTTTTAATTTTAAGTTTGTTGGGTAGCCAATTCTTGTAAGTTATCAAATCCTACCATCATACATAATCAATTTTTTTTTGTTTCAAATGACTATGAGCACTAACATTCACTATTTGAAGATGTTGAAATCTTGTCATAGAGAATTAGAACATTGATCCGACCACTCATCCTACCTTAAAACATACCAAAAGTCTCCTAGCAATTAGACATAGGAAGATTTAAGATGACGTAAAACAAAATTATTGCCAAAGCATAAACTTATGATGAATTTTCCAGGCCTAGTACACACTCCCTCCCCATTAACCACTTAGACATATGAAATTTAAATGTAAATTTTCTGCTATTTTTAGTCGTGTAGGTGTCTAATAAACCACTTGGTGGTGTTTCCCTTCAAGCTTATTTACTTGAATGAAGAGAAAAAGTCCTTTGATTACAATAAGAGAATACATTTGATGCCTTGGTTGTGTAACTGGTGGACCATAGTCACATTTAACACTTGTTACAAAGTTTGGGAGTTAAAACATTAAGTAGATTTGATTTGTGATGGACACATTTGGACGGTAGTAACAATAACTTGCAATCTATCAAGACTTGATTACCTTATAACCTATCAAATTATAGTGATGAAATGATAGATTAATCATAATGTCACCTTCGGATCACATCACCATGAAAGAACTTCATCCAACATCCTTATGAGTGCAGGTACCACAAAATAGGTATTTGTCAGATTTGTCTTCCTCGAGCGAGGGAAATTCAGGAAGAGAAGAGGAAAGCGAGACATGTAGAAGGTCTAAAAGAAGGAGATCAACTAGAGGTCAAAAGATTAGAAGAAAATTTTGTAAACGCATGGATTTTTTTCTTGCTGAAGGGGGGTCATGTTCTTATGATGATGAGAGCATAGGCGACATCAAAGTTCCCTTAAGGTACAAACATCTACGGAAACAATGGGTATCCAAGGAACTTCCTCCAATAAACACTAATCTTTGTGTCAACGAGAGGATATATCGCATAGCACCATCGTCATTACATGGTTTGGGCCTATTTTGCATGGACGACATAAAGGTTTGTTATGAAAAAGTTACTGAGTTGATGGAGTACGTTGGACCCTATTACAGTTACAAAGATTGGATGCAGCTGGTTCGATATACACGAAGTATGCGTAGGTATGCACTATCAACAAATTATATACAACTAAAAGATAAGGATCAAAGTAAAGGAGTGGCTAGGTACATTAACAGGAGGCCAAAAGCATCAGGGAATATTGTAGGGTTTATAAATAGTATACGACCTGGGTCAACAAATAAGCAACCCGATTGTATATTTGAGGTGCGAGAGGGAAACCATGTATTCGTATGTGCGATAAAATCAATAACTATAGGGGAAGAGTTGCTAATCGATTACAATTTAAATCGCTTAGATACAAAAAAAATTACTATGGGGGTGGTATGTACTATATACCATTTTACCCAACCTCCAATTAATGACTCCAATTAACTATTTTATTATTATGTTTTTTTCATAAGTCTATTGGTTTCATTTCGGTAATGTTTTTTATATTTAATTTTTGTCACAGTTGGACATTGATCATACGAGGAAGGCTCCAGCCCAGAGCACAGATCACAATCCATCTTCAGGTGCTTCTATCCGACAAGTTTACCTCATTTTAATTGTACAAATTAGATACGAGAAAAATATTTTATTATTATGTTTTTTTCATGAGTTTATTGGGTTAATTTCGATAATGTTTTTAATATTCTTGTTGCAGTTGGCTGATCGAGGAAAGGAACCAACAATACAAGAGAGCATCCATATGGAGGTGCAGTCACTATTATACGATGATGACATCGCATTTTCCGCAAACCCTGTGGATATGATGAGGAAGGCCCAAAAAAATGCAATGAAGAAATCCTTAAGTTGGTATTCATAGTGCCTCAAATAGATGAGATAAGAGAAAGGGTTAAAATATTGTCTGAGAGAGCATAGAACTTGCAAGTAAGCTATCATGAGATCTTTAATTATAACATAAGTTCATTCATGGTTTTATATTTTGTACTCTTTTATGTCATGCACTAAAATATGTGTTGTTTTTACAGGATTATTTGCGTCCTCATCATGTTGTTCGCCATGATCAAGGTACTGCAAGTGTTGCTCAGGAAGTAGGGGTCAGTACAAGTGTCAATCTTGATCTTCCTACGCATACAACACATCACCCGACCCCATCATCCGTACCTATATTGGCGACTGAAATGTCGGTAACACATACCATGCAGACATTAAGTAGTACACCGTTTGGAAGCGAACACATGCCATGACATGTGTTAGTACCTGTGGATACAAAGGCCGCTAGTACTAGTGATTTTTCAGTAGCATTTCTTGGATCTTCCCGTGTTACTAGTACGGGAACATTGTCGGTCACATTTGTGGTGACTAAAGATTTCCTTCTCATAAAGATAGAGAAGGTCTCGGGTACTTATATATATAATCCAATTGAAATATACTTATTGATCACTCTTTATAGACTAATGATCCCATGATCATTTTGCAGGAATGATGTTTTTTATAAACATCTAAGTGATCTTACATTGGAGCTCTTCGGGCCCACCATACGTACACGGTGGAATGCCCAAAATCAAGATTTAAAAGATGAGCTCATTAACCGTTTAGTTGTGTTGTTCAGTGATAAAACATTCAACCGAACCAAGGTCCTTAAAAAAGTTGGTACCTATATAAAGTATGTGAGGGACCAATATAGGTCACATTTATAGAAGAACAGAAAGTATGAGCGTCCCCCTATGATTTCAAAGAGGGAGTGGAAGGACTTGGTGTCGGATGGAAAGGAGAAGGCTAAAAAGAAAAAAGGAAAGACACCACCGGGCCAAGGAAGGTATGTGATACTATCAACAATTTAATTATATACTGATTACTCTTTTTGGTTTACATAATCCAACATATTTCAAATTTTTCATAGGTTGCCCGACACATCAAAGGCAACAAAGGCAAGACTAGAAAAACACGGGTAGCACAAACTTGTCTGTGGTGGTTATATGAAATTAGCCGCACGATTTGTAAGTATCCATAAATGAAATATTACATTCAAATAATAAATTGCAAACAATTTTGGTTTTATCACACCATAGAAGGAAAATTCATGATAGCATGCAAAAATGAAGGGTTGTGATTTCAACAGAGTGCCCATAGAAGAGGACCTGAAGATTTCCTTCCACCAAGGCTATGGAGCCCTGACTGAACACCTAAGAGTCTCGACTGGGCAAACACAATCTTCCACTACATCCAACACACAGGTAAATAAGCTCAATAAAGTTTATTTCAAATTGAATACTTGTGCAATCTATTCAATATTAATTTCCACCATAATAATGTGCCTATTTTTTTTACACAGATAAGCAATGATAATACTACACATGACATTGGAATGCAGCCTGGTGAGGGTGGAGCACAACCTGTAGATGAAGGCCATGGTGTGCATCCCGGTACTGGATGTATTCATGTGCTATACAAAATGCAGTATGGATTAATACAATTAAACATCTTTAATTGCATTTGGTTTATTAATCAATGTAACCTTTCGTGTTTCAACTTTAGAGCATGTAGAGTGTGATCAACATGTTGAGCATGATCAGGCTAGACAAGATCAGGAACATGATGTGGCTCCATCAGGTAAAGAGGACCACTCTAATGTTCTTTTAAACATATTTAATTGCAATTGGTGTATTAATTAATGTAATCTTTCGTGTTTAAACTCCAAATTAGGATTTAGAGGGTGTTCAACATGTTGAGCATGGGGCCCTATAAGACAATATCAGGAATATGATGTGGCCCAATCAGGTAAAGAGCACCACTCTGATGTTCTTTTAATTAATGAATTAAGTGTAACAATAATAATAAAACATATCAATTTAACATTTCTTTGCTATTGCAACAGACCCCCCCTTGCAGCGGTGTCCACATTGTGAGTACACGACTAGGCATACATTAAGATCACGAGCAGAGCTCAAAAAAACTGAAGGGGGGACAGATGATTTTGAAAATGATACTCCACTTCATCTTTTTTTAGCTGCAAAAGAGAAACAAAAAAAAAAAGTGATTGTTATCATATTATGACAACCATATTTTTGATAATATGTAAAAACTGAAAAAATGAATGTTATATGTTAATGAATGAATGTGAATATGTTATATGTTAATGAATGAATGTTATATGTTATTAATGGATGAGTGAATGAATGTTATATGTTATTAATGGATAAATGAATGAATGTGAATATGTTAATGAATGAATGTTATATGTTAATGAATAGATGTTATAAGTTATTAATGTAGGATGAATGAATGATTAATGTTATATGATCAGGTATGGGGAATTGAGAGTGATGTGAGGGGGGTGGAGGGGCCAAATGACCTTCTACCTTCACGTGGTTGGCCTTGTTAAGTAGAGAATATTAAACTATTCTCAAAATAAAAAGAAGCTCAATAAGGTAAGTAATGCACTTTTCAATATAAGAAATGCATCGTTTGAAGCATCAAATCAATATGCAAAGATGAAACAAAGTGCTAACTTTTCACTATGAACATTGTGTTGTGTGTGGATTTGGTTTCAAAGCTCTATTTTTTATTTTTATTTTAGTGGTCTCTAAAATTTGACTTTTGTGCATAACAGGTTAGTGGAAAATTTGACAACTCTAAAGGGTTTAGAGGCTCGATTGAGATAGATACATGGATATTTGGATCTTGGTTTTGATGGGAGGCTTCCACTTAACCATGAAATTTTGTACCATCTGTAGGTATGCTAAAATATCTCTACTTACATTCATTCAACTTACTGTAATATAATATCCGACAAAAATCTCCTTTTCATTATACTTAGATGGATTTTCATGCCCTGTTCCAAAGCACATGTTTTAAAACAGGCAAGAAGGATGCTGGCAAGGGTTAAGGAATTTGAATTTACACCTGCCAATTGCATAGTTTACTTCATTCATTGACCATATTGCCAATGTGTTTCACAATTGTTGGAATTATATACTATAATTACATAACTAGTAAAATTAAAATATGTAAGTTTCAAATATGGCATTACATATCTTTCTATGAATTTTTGAAAGAAAATATCAAAATGGAGAAGTATTAACAAAATAATCTGCATAATTTCTAAGAGATCAGGGAATTTTTTTGTAGAGTTATCTTGAATATATTTAAGACAAAAGTAACTTATAGAGATTGAAGCAGAATATCGGTAGTCTAAAATCACCAATCAACACATCTTAGTAGTATCTCAATTCAAAAGAACTAGGTCCACTATCCATTAGCCAGTAAAACAAATAAAATCAATTCATAAGATTATTCTGTTCTAATAGGGTTGATTGGTTGCTTCTTTCTTTTTGATTGTTAGGAAGTCATCAAAATACACTTGGTTTTCCTACCTTCTCTTGCCTCATGGCTAGAGAGTTTCTACAGAAGGTATCAAAGTAACCTTCAAGATTGACAATGGCAATGAGTACAAGGTCAGTATAACTTAATGCTAATTGGGTATGATTTTATTTGTTCAAGACCAATTTAGATTCATTTTCTGCTCACACTACTTTTATTTACATTTATGTTTTGCTAATATCCATTTTCCTTTACATTCATATTCTTCTATACATATTGTGTTTACAATAATGTTTTCCTTAATTCAATCTAGGGGAGATGACCCAGTACCTAAGCAACTTTCAATGTCATGCTGTTAGGATTTACTATAAAGCTAATCCAAAGTTTTTCATTGTTGCTCGAGGCCATATTGCAGTGCTTTCTCTAGGAAGCCCACATGATCCCCATCATGTATCTTCTTTTTGTAGTCTCTAAATTTCTTAGAAGAAATCAACAACCAGTTTGTCTAAATGTGGCTCCTTGTTTACACATTAATATCTCTTTTGGCAGGAATGGATCAAAGTGGATTCATGGGGTCTTAAAGAGAAGGCTCTCAAACATGGAGATCAAGAGTGGGACCAGGTAAAACCATTCATAATCATGCTCATATTGTTTTATTGACTGTTTAAGAGCTAAGTATCCAGGATAACATTCTGTATTTTTCTATTAATTTCCAGAGAGAGAATAATTTTGGATTTACAATCCTATTTTTTAGTACACTAGCTAGATATCCAAGATGCACTGTAGGTACTCTTTCTCACCAAATTGCTCATTTTCCACAAATTTAGATTCTAGTGTGTAGTTTAATATTCACTAGTTTGATTTTTTCTTTTTTAGCAAAATTAGAATCTAGTTTGTAGGTTGTGCTTGTTGTCCATGACAGTCCCCTTGATCTCATGACTCATCATAGGTTTATATTTTTCTCCAATTATTGATCAACATCAATTGTGGCCATCATAATATCATCCATAGCCTCCATATTCTACAATTATGCATTGCTCATTTCTCATACATAGTAACCAAATAATGCAGGCCTAGAGCTTGGATTGCAGATGTATGCAAAAAATGATAAATCCCTACCTCTGTAAGCCTAATTAAACACAACAACTAACATGTTGTTTGATATTTAAATAGTCATATGACTGTCCTTTTTCTACCTTGTAAACACTTACTCAATGCACACAATAATTTATTGAAATGCAAAGTTGAATGGCCTCTTAACTCTTGACACTAATGTCATTGCATTTGTCCAAACAGGGTTAATCATATTGTGATCTAAATTTTCATAATGAAGTCTTCCAATCTGTCCTTTATATCTGAGCATTGATGACAATCCATCTTGTCTTTTACTACCCCTATTAAATGCTCATGGTCCTGGCACATCAACTTTCTCTCTTTGATTGACCTGTCCTTATGTCCTGTCATTATCCCTATGGATACACTTTGGAGCCTCCTAATACTTTTAAATATCGTCCAAAGTCACCCTGATAATTATTTCGATCCATTTGTATCTTCACCGACAAGAGATCATATATCGCTAGGATATTCTGCAATTTCCCCGACGTGGTGAGTCTCCCCAATGATTATTCTTTCGATCTCAACTATGTCACCAAGATTCCTGCCGATGTAATATTATCAATGTCACATAGCGGGTTGGGTAGACATTCAAAACTTACTCTGATGTTATATGTCTTGCCGATATGCTTCCCTCATGCTTCATCGATGAGAAAAGATGAGTATCTCGTCGATGAGAATTCATCGCTAAGACCATAGGCCAGTCCTCCTGATATATCTTCTCAGGAAATTCTGATCATTGAAACAGTCTTGATCTTTCATCGATATGCCTACATTTGAAAAAATAGCTTCTTTTTAAAAAAAAAATTGTATTGTTTCATTGAATTTTCGATGGACCTCCAAAAGAGTCTGATGAATTTGCAATATATCCGACGAACTTTCATCATAATGACTTGCCTATTTCATCACACATTCGACGAACTTCTGTCATTATTTTGATATGTACTATGTCACCAAGACTCCTGCCGATGTAATCTTATCGGCGTCACATAGCGGGTCAAGTAGACATTCATAACTTACTTCGATGGTATATGTCTTGTTGATATGCTTCCCTTGTTCTTCGTCGATGAGACAAGATGTGTATCTCGCCGATGAACCATCATCACTAAGACCACAATCCAATCCTCTTGATATATCCTGTCAGGCAATTTTGATCGATGTAATAGTCTTGATCTTTCATCGATATGCCTACATTTCAACGAATAGTTTTTTTTTTTAAAAATTGCATTATTTCGTCGCATTTGCGATGAACCTCGAAAAGCATCTGACGAATTTGCAATGTATCCGGTGAACTTTCATCGTAATGACTTGCCCATTTCGTCGCGAGTTCGACGAACTTCTGTTGCTATTTCAATCTGAAGTATGTTGCCAAGACTCTTGCCGATGTATGCTTATCGACGTCAGATAGCGAGTCAGGTAGACATTCAGAACTTACTTCGATGGTATGTCTTGCCGATAGGCTTCCCTCATGCTTCGTCGATGAGACAAGATTTGTATCTCGCCGATGAAACTTTATCACTGAGACCAAAGTCCAGTCCTCCCAATATATCTTGTCAGGCAATTTTAATCATTGTAACAGTCTTGATCTCTCACCAATATTTGGAATACGTCGAAACTTTCGTCATAATGGCGACAAACTTCTATTGTTAATCCGACGTTTTGGCAAAGGTATGCCGCCCATGCTCTGCATCCTATGCATCATTAGATCCACAAAACTATCGGCGTGGTTCCGACGAACGTATGTCACTGCTCCGACGCTTCAGCGAAGGTATGCCGCCCATGCTCCGACCACTACTCGTTGCTGGATCGATGAAGTGGGCGTCCCGGTTCCGATGAGCTTGCGTCGTGAGTGTGACGTTTTACAGTCCGTCAGAATATAGACAAAAATTGAGCGACGACGTTGATTTCTGTAATTCATCGGTCGACCGACAAAATTGTGTCAAAAATTCGATGAACAACCGTCAGAAATTGGAGTCAAATTCAGTAGTGTGGGGTCCAGCAAGGCATAGGTACACCACTGTGTAATTCTGAAGAATTGTAAAGGGAATCTACAATATTCACGCCAAGCTCCCAGAAAGACATCCGATCAAAGGTCTGTTTGATCTCCACTGTTCACTATTGCCAATAGTTCATGACATACGTCATCATCGTTGTATCAGTGGGAAATCCCTAAGTGTCCCATCGATGATGTTCACTCACACCGATAAGGCTTCCATACTCCACCTAGGGTCCACCAAGGCATAGGTACACCACTTGTGTAATTCTAGAGAATCATGAAGGCAATCTACAATATTCATGCCAAGCTCCCAGAAAGACATCCGATCAAAGCTCTGTTTGATCTCCATCGTTCACTGTTGCCAATAGTTCATGACATACGTCATCATCATTGTATCAACGAGACATCCCTAAGTGTCCCATCGATGATGTTCACTCATGCCGATAAGGCTTCCATACTCCACCTGGGGTCCACCAAGGCACAGGTACACCACTTGTGTAATTCTTGAGAATCATGAAGGGAATCTATAATATTCACGCCCAGCTCCCAAAAAGACATCTGATCAACGCTTTGTTTGATCTCCACCATTCACTGTTGCCAATAGTTCATGACATACGTCATCATCATTGTATCAGTGGGACATCCCTAAGTGTCCCACCGATGATGTTCACTCACGTCGATATTCGCTCACGGAATGAACTTGCAACCGTCCGATTTAAAAGCTAATCGATGGTAAAATTTTCAAGTTTCATTTAATCTTACTTTTCTAGTGATATTTTTTTAAAACACTTCATCCATGTGTTGCCCCCTCGACCCCCAAAAGGGGCTCTGCCCCCTTGACCCCTGCAAGGGTCACTACTCCTTGACACCGCTAGTGGTTGCCGCCCTCGGACCCCTACTTCAATATTAAAAAAAAAAAAAATGGGGGAACTACGCTGACCAACTATGCAAATTTTTAAAGGCGAGATTCGCCATTATAATTAATCGTTTTAGTGATTATTCACTAGGATTCACCACTGTGATTATTTTTTTTACCAATTATTCATTAAGATTCGTCAGGAAAATTTACTATTTTTTTCAAATAAAAGGAAATATTCTCCAAGATTTTACACCTTCGCTGAGGGGGGGTTTCTTAAAGTTATCCCTGATTAATTCAGTAAAATTGTGACACATATGACTTTCAAGAATATGTAATCTCAAACTATTATTTGACTTGCACCTAATTTAGTATGTCATGTGAAATCCATCAACTAACTAACAAATACTATTATTGCAAACTTAAAAACAAGTTACCACTATGTGACCCTTATATATAACTAGCAATCGCACGTTGGTGTTCAATGGGTATGCCGAAAGAGATTTGGAAGGTCAATCGGGTTAAATTTTGGTCAATTTTGTTTTGCATAAATTTGTGCAATACATGAGGTCAATTGGTAGGTCATTTAGAAATTGATGTTGTTTGTGCAACATAGATTAATCAACATAAATATATATAGAGATATAGAAAGTGATATATAGAGAGAGTTAGAGAGAGGGTGAGATATAGGGGTAGAGAGATGGAGAGATAACAAGATAGAGATAGAGAGATAAATAGATATAGATATAGAGGTCTATGAAGAGGGAGACATGTCTAGAGATAGAGGGGGAGAGAGGAAGATAGAGGTAGAGATGTTAGATATGAACATGCGAGATAGGAATAGGGAGACAAATAGATAGAGAGATAGAGAAAGGTAGAGGTAGAGATAAAGATAGACATGGATAGGGAGATAAAGGAGAGATAGAGAGATATAGATGGTGAGATAGAGTGATAGAGAGAGATATAAGGATATTGAGAGAGAAGGGGAGAGGGAGATAGACAAAAAAAATTGAAGTAGAAATAGACAAATACAAATCTTCTATATATTTTTATATTTTTCTTCCATTTTATGTAAATTATATCTAGTATGTTTTATTAAATATAAATAGAATATTAATTAATTAATTTATTATTATTTTTTGAATCAAATTGAAAATTTATTTATTATTAAGTAACAAATATATAAATATCAAATATATGTTAATATAAATATATAATTTTATTATATAATGATATTTTTAAATAATATTCAATAATTTATATAATGTTAAATTAAAAAAATGTATATAATAATAAATAAATATATTTAATATAGATAGCAAATTTAGCTTCAAAATAGAATTTGAATCAAGTAGTGGAATGTATAATCTCTCTCTATCTAAAAGGAAAGTTAAATTATTAAATTTATTATAAAGTAATTTAATAATACTAAATAATAAGAAATATATTATATTTATTTATTTTATTTAATAATATGTAATATGTAATAATAAATCTAAGATATATATTATATAATTAAATAACATAAATTAATGAATAAAACATATATTACAATGAAATATATTATATGTTATTTTTTAAAATTTTATACATAATAAAATAACTATAATGATTATATATATATATATATATATACACACACACATATATATATAGAAAAAAGTGACAGGCCACTGAATTTTAATTATTTTATATATGTTATTCTATACTATATAATATTAATATTATGCTTATTAATATATATAATATATAATATACTTATAGAATATAAGTATTATTAATGTATAACTATAATACATAAATAATAGATACTATTAATAACTATAATATAATATAATATAATTAATAGCATATATTGTAAATAATTATAAATAAATAAATAATGCAAATTTATGATTAATTAAATAGTATGATAATAATTGTTTAATATATTGTTATTATATTAATTAATGTATGAAGGTTGAGATGATTTAACATGATTAAATAGAAATAAGAACATACAAAATATCATTACAAAAAATATATTCATATCATGTACAAATAAATATTAATAAAATTAATCTTATAATATAAATATATGTCACGTAGCAATATTTATTTGTCTTAAAAATATTATATCAATAAAATGTATTTTGTAGCAAAAATTATTTTATCCATGTAATGTTTTAATAATTTTTCAACTTTCTATTATTGATATAATGTTTATTATGTCAATTGACATAATGTATTCTTATGTCAATTAATATGTAAATTAAATTGGTAAGATCTACTTATAAGGCACCCGCTATAGTAGTTGCCAATATGGTCGGCTACCGAAGGCAGGCCTTTGGTGGGGTTGGACCTAAGGCATGCCTTCGGCAACGCTATAGAGTTGCTAGCCTTCGGCACCACCCATACGACAACTACTATAGCGGGTGTCGAAGGCATGCCACAAACCCCACCGACCAAAGACGAATGGGCCAGTCCAACCCCAAGGACCAACCCCACCGACCCCCCTACTATGGCTCCCGAGGCGCCTTGGGAGCCCCCCCCTGCTTAGAGGTAGATTCTAGTGAGTTGTCTGCCGAAGGCAGCCGACCCCCCTACTATGGAAAAGGGGCAACTACTATAGCGAGTGTCGAAGGCTATCTTAGAGCGGCAAAAATGGGGTTCGCCCTCGGCCTAACATTCTCAAGGGCGGAAAGCAAGAGCTAGATAATTTAATTTATTTAATATTTTGTTATAGTTTAGATCTATTTAAAAATTACTTTTCAATTTATCTAAAAGTTATTTTGATTTCCCCTACAACTATTCAAGAATTATTTTTTTAACACACTATCTCTCATTTCATCTCTCTAAAAGATTAATAAGTTGTTAGATTTTTAATACATTAATTTATATAATATATTATGTCAAATATATAAATATTATATGTATTAATTCTATATTATATATATTTAGTTTAAATAATATACCTAAAATTATAATATACAATATTAAAAAATAGAAGGCCAAAAAATCAAATCCAAAATCATTAAATTGGTTGTGGCAACTTTTAAGAAACAAAGAAAAATCAATGCAAGACTCCAACAATTGCAATTATCTATAGGGGAGAAGACCCCGTATCCGTCATGGCTAACTTCGCACAACCATAGAATCTAAACCATATGTCAAATCCAAAAATAAAATTATGGGTTTTTTTCGCCCACGAGTTAAGAGCTTGTAACTAAGCATTTGGCTTTTGGGCAATTTGGTAGAATGCGGGAGCATTGGATATACGCACGGAGGTCAAAAAAATACCTTTTAAAGGTGTCGTCCGGTTGCCGCCACCTAATGTCCCAGTATCCGCCCACTCTAATTTCCATCAATTATAATTGTTTATGTCTTAAATCCACTCTAAAACATGCACTTTAACACTTAATGAGCAGCCATTAGTGTTTTTGTAATTATAATGAGCAGTCATTGGTGTTTTTCTAATTATTTATTCAATCAAATAAAAAATTTTAATGGATCAAAGTGAAAAAAAATTCGAGGGTTAAGTGAGCATGGACGTGACGGTTATTCAATGGGGGCGGTAAGTGGGTCTTCTCCCCTAGTAAGAAAAAATGTTTGCAAAGACCATTCAACAAAGGAAAAAATATTATCCAATTCCTCGGTGATGTTAAAATTAATTGCAGTGAAAGATATCTATACCAAATCGTGAGAGGACCTTCTTTTTACCCACATCAATTTTTACGCATGAGAATCAAAGTTGCACGCACGAGAATCAAAAACTGGCTGTAATTATGAGCAATATATTTATGATGAGCTTTTAAGACTGGCAGCAAACAGAACTGAGTAAAAGGAATTCGGCGGCAAAGGACAAATATAAATGAATGGGTACTTACGTGACTTCTGAAGACTGTAGGATCAAACGACCCAGATTAAATTAATGGTCCTATATACTTGTTGTATAAATTTGGGACGTTGATTTAAAGATATGACAAAGATTTGGGTAGGAGACTCCATATAGAGGGAACTCCTTCGGCGTAATTATATTTAATATATCACTTATTTCAATAAAATTATCTTCCAAATAAACCACCGTCACATTAAACATTGTTTTCTTGTCCAAACTGTGTTCAATTTTTAGTGGTCTACGGCTCTTAATGATAAGAAAGGAATCTTCCTGCAACATCGGGCAGAAGCAAACTGAAATTTTGGTGGAAAACAAGTCCAAATGGAGAAACGCATAGAGGGCCGTGAAATTTCGAGGCCACATGTAGCACTCTATCCAGCTGTGAGCGCGGGTCTCGGCCATCTTATTCCCTTCCTCGAGTTTGCAAGGAAGCTCGTTTCCTCTCATGGTTTCGCCCTCACCCTAATCACACCCGCCTTGACCATTTACCCTACGCAGGCCAAATATGTCTCAGAACTCCTTGATACCAATCTCAACACAATCCATCAAGTAGAGCTTCCAGAGATCCATTTGGACGAAGAAGACTCCAAGGATGATGCCACCAAATCCTTTCTGGCAAAAATAAGCAAGTCCATGCCTGCGGTGGAACAAAATCTGAGGATACTACAACAGCCCAACCGTCCTTTCCCGCCGGTTTGTGCGTTGATATCAGATCTCTTCAACGCGGAATCCCTGGATGTGGCTGATCGCCTGGGCTTGCCAAATTATGTCTTGTTCACATGCTCTGCGGCCTTCCTCTCTTTCATGTTCTCTGCCCCTCGCCTTTTCATGTCCGACAGAAACGAGGCTTCTCCGGTTTCCGTGAATATACCGGGCTGGAAGAAGCCCTTTCGCGAGGGCGACTTTCCAGATCCGTTTCGCAACAAGTCAGCTGCAATTTTTGATGGGTTCCTGCGCCTTTGCTCTCCCTTGCGAGCGATGAAGGCCATCCTCGTCAACAACTTTCACGACTTGGAAGCTCAGACAATTCATGCGCTGTTGTCCGGAAGCGTAGGAGAAATCGATCGCCTACCGCCGGTACATGCGATTGGGCCGATTACACGTTTGGTTGATCTGCCCCAAGCGGACGGGGAGGGAGAAGAGCGCCTGAAAGCATGGCTGGATAGCCGGCCTAAGGCGTCGGTGGTGTTCGCGTCATTTGGTACGTGGGGGTTGATGTCGACACAACAGTTGAAGGAGATTGCGTTAGGCTTGGAAGCGAGCGGGCTAAATTTTGTTTGGGTTGTGCGGGGCATTAGCAATTCTAGTGATGCTAGGCCTACTTCTCGTATCGGTTCTAGTTTTGAACTGGAGTTGAGCAGCGTTCTTCCCGAGGATTTCATGACCCATGTTGAGGGCCGCGGACTGGTGCTTGCTTCCTGGGCTCCCCAGGTTGCGATCCTTTCGCATCCGGCTGTCGGAGCTTTTGTTTCTCATTGTGGATGGAATTCTGTGTTGGAAGCTATTTGGTTTGGAGTGCCCATTGTTGCCTGGCCTCTTTATGCTGAGCAGCGAATGAATTGCTTGTTAGTTGTACATGAATGGATGGTGGGTTTGGAGGCTATCAAGAGAGAGGATGGGTTGGTTGGTCGGACGGAGTTGCAGAGAGTGCTGGAGCAAGTTATGGATGGAGAAGAGGGGAGATTGGTGAGGAAGAATATAGAGGACTTGAGTTTGAAGGCCAGATTTGCAGTCACAGAAACGGAAGGAAGCTCCTTTGGCAGCATGGAAGCTGCATTTAGCGGCCTTAAAGTCACTGAAACTAAACACGACTACAACGTAGAGTTAACTACGCCCCTTTTATCCTTTTTCCCCTGAATCCTATTAGATGGATGTCGCTTCCTGCATTTGCTTTTTCTGAATAATGGAGATTGTCCGGTTAGAGTTTGTGGGTGTGCAGTGTATCTTTTTCTTTTTTTGGAATATTGTACTGTTTTATGTAAAGTTAAATAATAAATATTCATCAAAAAGTTGTCTCTTCAATCTTTGAAATAGTAGGCATCTCTATCTAACATATTGGATGCACATTTGAAGGTATTTATTAGTTAATTAAAATTAAAAATCATATAACATTCTGAATTTCAATTAATTAACATACAATCAAATGCATATTTAGAGTGTTGGATAGATCATATGATCTCCTTTCTTTAAGGAAGAGTGGTCAATGGTTAATTTCGTGTCCTTGTAGTATTTATATAGAATTATGTCGGGCTTCATTTTTTAAAATGTAATGTTATCTATTTATAATTAAATGTTTGGAGGTGTGAGTCATCACACAAATTGTCATATTGATGCAAATAGTGAGAGGTGTCTATTAAATAAGCTTTTAAATAGTTGATCATATTTTTAATTATAGAACAACTTAATAGTTGAACACAAAGGTGTCATTTGTTTATTATTACATAAAAGGGTTCTTGAAAAGGCCATAACCTATATACAAAGCGAAATAGATGAAACACAACATCTAATCAACAACACAACTACAACAAAATTACTTAAACCAAACAACTAGGAAGAATAAACAATACTAATCCCAAACCTAGCAACACTATAACTAGAAGATCATCACTTGACAATGCACACAATAATATTAATAATAGTAATATTATGAACCTTTTAATTTTAGTTACCTTGTGGTGTGACCAAATATTCTTATAATAGTGTAGTTTATGGACTAGATAATATTTGTACTTTCCATTTATACTAAATCTAATCTTAATGGTAAAAAATAATGGATTTCTTATGACGACCATAACTTTAGATTCGATAAATTTTTAGATTAATTGTGTGTGATTTTTGCATCATCATTTTGAATCATACTTCATGATCCATCATCAGTATAAATATATGTAGGGAAAGGATTCTATATTATGCCTCAAACAAAAAATATATATTTGTCTAAATGTGGGTTTTTAATCATGGCCTCGATGCAATTTATGATTAGAGATAGATCTGTATTTTTCTTTTCTCTTCTTATTTTGAAGTATTTTTAAATTTATTTATATATTTAAGAATTAACCTATGATATTTATGTAATTATTATTATATTATAATTATCTAAAATATTATTATATTTATCTTACTATAGTCCTTTAATTTAATATAATAAATTTTAAATAGATTATTTAACCAAGATTATCTAGTTGTTAGTCTTATTTTTTCCTTATTTTTTCTCATTTGGGCCACTTTATATGTGGTTACTTAATTATTTTTTATTTTCTTTTTTAGATTAATTTATTCTTCCTTTCCCTTCTAGGTTTTAGAATCATTTCCCTTAATCTATTTAGTCTTCTTAGTTTGTTACTATCCTCTCAATTATGTTCTCTAACTATTTCATTTTGGTGATAGGTCATGAAGTATGATCCAAAATGTTGATGATAGAAAAATTGTACACAATTTAATCTAGAAATTTATCAAATCTAATATTATGGACTGTGAAAATTATATGAATTTAACCATATGTTTTTAAATCAAACCTTTTCATTGTGGTTAGCAAAAATTTACCACAACCAATTATATTACACTTTACATACTTACAATTCTATGCATAATTCCAAAATTGAATCTTAAGTTTCATCTTGACATCACTATCAAACAAAATCTATGGGACATTTGCCAATATGAATATTGCAAAAAAATCAATGATAATATTGTGCCATAAAAACAATTTTAATTTTAAGCACTAAGTATATTAATTCTAGTCACTGATGGATCCAAAATTACAAAGAAGAGTTGTGCTATCATACAAGGCCCAATACTAGGTCCTTGGCTTCAATTACTATAAGTATGATGTAAACATTGTATGCTAGTTGGCAATGCTTTCAATTGGTTCAAACCACATACCACATTAATAGCAACCGATAACCATGAAAGTATAATTTTTTTTATCATTTCTAATAGTATACCGCTAGATATATGGATTTTTATTGATGATCAAAGAACATAAATCTAATTAAATATCAATAAGTTATTAAAACCACACTTTCTCCCTTGCATGAGGCACTAGAAAAATACAAGTAATTTTAAATATTATTCACACAACGAGGCTACGAGGGGAATTTATCACTAAATGAAATCATTCAAGAGCGATTTTATGTATAAATTCTTCATTACTACTACTATACATAAGTTTAGTGAAGGTTGTGGTGATAGGAATGACATTTGTCACTACATCATGTGACATAAATTTTATTTCTATTATTCCATGATGGATGTACAAACCATGTTCCAAAACTCCAATTTGATCACAACATGGAGGATGCTAGTTACATGTGCTTATAGGTCTCTAAGGTCCTTTTTAACAAACCACTTTTGTAACTTACCTTGCTACTAGGGCTCTCAAAGAGGCCATATTTATGTGACTTGGTATTTTGTTAAAGAAATCACTTGCCTTGTCTAGGATTCTACAATTTGCATACATGTTTTCCTTGAGTGTGTGAAGTGAGTCAAAACTTAACCCAACACTTCGAGCAACATAA
The DNA here is from genome assembly GCA_007115665.2 of Sequoiadendron giganteum. NCBI lineage: Eukaryota > Viridiplantae > Streptophyta > Pinopsida > Cupressales > Cupressaceae > Sequoiadendron > Sequoiadendron giganteum. The sequence continues at coordinate 105,401,542 of CM021110.1, read as the reverse complement.
ATTATCGAGGTATTCATAATACAATATGAAATGGCATGCACAAAGCACATGAAATGTTTTACAAATTCTCTTTAGGAAATGTGGAGGTAGGTGTAGGGCACATGAATGGTTTAATAAAAGCCCTCAAAAAAATGTTGAAGCTTGCACATAAGCATGAATCCACCAAGATTAATTACCTTCGATTACATGAATGGATAATTTAAAACTAAACACCATTTTTGAGAAACAAAGTAGAAGAATATACTTAAACTCCATTTAAGTATCTTTCATCTCCCTTCTCTCTTTTATTTATAATTTCCCACTTTGACTCCTTTTATTTAAAAATGTTTTAACTGATTCATTATTATTATTATTTTGTCAAACATCTTTTAATTAGTTTATTGAAAGATCTTTTAATTAATTATTTATTTATTTATCAGTTAAAGATCTTCTAATTAACTAATTATTATTATTATTATTATCATGTCCACGCAATGTGGCCTACCACGGGGGATGTGAAACTCACTGTGCACAAACATGGCCACTATGGACAAGCCTTTTAAGGATGTTATTTTCATGCTTTGAAAAAAGAGAAAATATCATGTTCTTAGCTTGAAAATATGAGTTCTTACAACAACAAAAAGAAGTAAATCAGTTCTTTTATTTTGTCTTAATCCAATTTCCAATCCCAAAAGATCAATGACTCTGAATTCAAACTCTCTCTTCTTTATCGAACTCACAATTCACAATGACCAATCAGTTGTCAAGCTCAGTGACATTTCTACCATTGTTGAAGAGATGAGACTGCTTTATAGGAAAAGCTTTTTCTCTTGTTCAATTCTCTTTCCACATAAAAACTATTAGATGGGAGAATTTTATACAGTGGGGCTATCGTCTGGATGAAAGTGGAAAGCTTAAACGGTTTCAAGTTGTACTAAATCATTTAAAGATGATGATGTGAATGTTTACTAAGATTATGAATGCATGTTTTGTAATATGCACTTGCATTCCATGGTGGATATTATCACAGATGGTTGTTTGCCACCTCATTATAATTATGAGAAAAGTATCAGGTTGTAATAAATATTGTTTGATCTTTACAGATTTACCTTTAATAAGTGTTTTATTACGAGTTGTTTTTATCATTGTTCTATAATTCTAATTATAAATATTTCAAATATATTCATCTTAGAAATGATAAGAGCCTTGAGCATTCAATTGAAGATTTTGTAAATTAATTTTTTTTATTTTAGAGTATAAATATTTGATTAGATGTATATTTGGTTTTTTAGGTAATTGAGTTTTATAGAATCAAAAAACTAATTGGGAGTATGTTCATTTATAAAGTGTTTTTGATTCTTTCAATTGATTGTACCTATTCTAATTTATCATTTATAGATAATATATTTTTATGTTTTTAATTCTGTTATTTTTGGTTTACTGATTTACTATGCTCTATCATATGTTGTATTTGTCCATGAGCTAAAATGCATAGTCTTATCCATAGGGGAAAGAGTTTTTCATTTTGGGTATATAGCAATTTGGGTAGATTGATCTATTTTAAGGTGTTGAGTAGGGTGTGATGTTTTGTAGCATGCATTGTTACAATTTTTTTAATGTTGTAGAAGGGGTACAAGATATAGTATTCATATCTAATAATTATTCTTGTTGCCAAAGACAAAATCATTGGAGTAATTGGGAAGAAGTAACAAATGAATGAAAATTAAGTTTGGGTGATGGGAAATTCTAACATGAAACTCTTGTCTTGAACACTTGTTGACAAGATTGCACATATATGTGCTTTGGGGGTTTCATAACACACTAAAGTGAAAATGTGTGGGTGTTTTCCCATGTGGGTTTCTAGATTTGATCAATTGATTTGAGACTTTTTTTTAGGATTGTCATGGATAGAGTCCACTTTATCCTCCTACTATGGTTTTCTTATTTGGGGCGATTTTAATGAGAGTGTCAAGATTATGGAGATAGATGAGAACTTCATTTGTGATACATTAGATTGGTGGCCTCCTAAAAAGTGTGATTATGGTAGATTCAATTGGATTTAGTCTTTCATTCTCATTTTGGTTAGTATTTCTTTTCTTCATTGCTATTGTTATTACATTGTGAGTTTAATGGGCATGTTTAACAATAGAAACATTCATACATTATATTGTTTGGGAGAAAACTTAAAATCACAATTTTAGTAGAAACAATTACATTTGTATTTTCTTATATTTTATGACTGATCTTGCCTATCAATGAAAGTGACAATTTTATTTTAAAAATTACCAAGCTTTATTAGTAGTACACTTTATTTCTAAATATTCCTAAGAAATATTACTTGTGTGTGATATTATTTTTGGGCTCTTGAAAATTGTATGTTTTGCAAAATTTATACAAGGTATGCACTTACATTCTTTGCATTTTTGGATCATAAAGATTACAAATATGTGTATTGTTATACATTATCTTCTATAATGTTTGTGACTATGTGAATTTGTAAAAACAACACATTGTAGAAAATAATGTATTTTAAGACATGGTGGGGAGAGACATTTTTTATTTTTATCATTTTGAATTTAACTAGGTATCCATATATTGTTTACAAAGAAATCTTAGCTAATATGAAATCATAGTGTTTGAATACAAATTTTACACTACTCAAAGATAGAGAAGACTAGTTGAAAATCTATATTTCATGACCATTAAATGAGATGGGGTTCCTTATATTTCCATAAGATCCATTCAAATTTGTACCCTATTAGGCCACATAATTTATTTTGTTGTTATTGATTTATGCAAATGAATTCTTTAGATAGGTAAAGACAAAATTTATAGGCACAAGACAATAGAAAAGACATCAATTACCAAACCCTCATGCCAAAATTTTATAAATGAACATTAAAGTAGTCTATGAACATATTTATGAGAAAACATTGAGAAAGATTCCCAATAATTTAGTACTCATTTTTGTCAGTATGAAATTTACTAGATTTAGAACAAATAAGAAAACTAATTACAATTCAATACTGATATAAAATTGTTAAGATAGAGTAATTTTATAGGTGTGGCTTGTGAATTATTAGAAGATGGAACAAATAATGTTGTAGGATAGGTCTTGAATTGGCCACAAAAAAATTCATTCTTCAAATTGTTATAGAAGGGGATTCAATGGTGATAATCTCAACTCTCTCAAACCAAAAAAAAATCAGAATCATAGCATTTAAATTATATTTTGTCACACATTCAACTTTTATTAAAAAAAATTTATCTCTTCTAGGTAATCCATTGTTATAGAGAAGCTGAACACTTGTTGATTTTTTGGCAAATAGGGCTGTTAATTATTCTAATGATTATAAGGAATTTTCTAGGCATGAATGTGATATTTAATTCTCATGCTAACGGTTTTGTTTTTACTCTCACTACGGTTAGGGATGTTTTGCTAGACCTCACTGGTGTATCGGCATGTTCACTGGTTTGGAGAAGGTTATAACATAAATAATTTTAAATAAACATTGCCTATATATCATATTTATCTTGATTTTGTGTCCCTCATCATCTCCATTCACTCGTGTGAGGCTGTCTCCCACAGATAGATGAAGTTAATTGGGATGGTGACGGTCATTTATGGCGAAATTAATGGAATAAATAAAGATCCTTCACTTTGGAAAGTCCTCATGATGTCCTCTTGACTTAGCATATGGCTTTCCCACGACATGCATTGGTTAAATTGGTAAATTACCAAATATTTGGTGCTTTTTTAAAATTTCCTTTAACTTTCATCTGCCCCTTTGAGGTTATCTCATACGGACGAACGTTGTTGAAGATATATTTGGTGGCTCCTCTACAAGGAAAACTTTAAGAAACCCCCCCCCTCGGCACAGGTGTAAAATCCTGGCGAATCCGGTATACTTCCCGATAAAAAATATTAATTCTATTGGCGATTTTTTTTGTTTTACGAGAAAAAAAAAATCCCAATTGGCGAATCTTTTATAATCCCTAGAATTTCGTTGAAAATCTTGGAGAATTGCAAAAAAATTTAATAGAATAAAATATTATTCATTGGCGAATAAAACCGTTTTTCAAACCAAAATTGTTTTTCCATTGGCGATTAAAACCTTTTTTCAAAGAAAAAAATATATTTTCATTGGCGAATTAAAAAGAATCTCAAAATAGTAAAAATATCTAGTGGCAAAATAAATAGATATGCCAACAAAAAATCATAGGGGTCGTTTGTTGAATGTTCGATGGACGACTGTAGTTGCATTTCGGAAGTAAATCTCTGAAGCACTAGACTTGCGAGTTGAATGTTAGATGCAGACATGTGGTGAGATCAAGGCTCATTGCTCATCACTCATTCTATCTTTTCAATGCCTCGACATTGTACATTTCATTTAATTGAAATTCTTATTCTTTTTGAAGAAAGTGTGGTTGTCGTACTACTAGTGCAGGTAGTGGCAGCGATTAATGCCATATGTGATATGAACATCTGAAGAAATTTCCTGGACAGCTCATAGCTTTAATGAAACAAGATTTGTAATGATTTCATATTGTTTGAACTTTGAGTGATTTTGACAGCTTGTCAGCTTGAGGTACAGTTCAAGTTGGCACGTAGCCACTAGCCAGACGTCAATCAAATTAAACATTTTAATTATATAGGCTGGTAGCGGCACTAGTGGCCCATAAATAGGGATAGTGATTTAGTGAATAGTAGATAGTGCCATAAGGGTTTTTATTTTCTAGGGTTAATAAGGATTCATGAAGAAGATGATGTAGTATTGGGGATACTGTAAATTATCCTACCTACAGTTATGTAGTTATAGAGTAATCAGTAAAAGACGAATTTCCTTCAAGTTCAGAATGGGTGGAATTGGAAAGAAGTTGATTTGGTTAACCTAAATTTTCAGACGGGTTTTGAACCAAGATGAGGAGCTCTAATGGAGATAAGTGCTATCCAAATGCATGGAGGCAGCAGGTAAAATATGGGAGCAGATTTTCTTCTCCTCCTGTATTCTAACAGCTCCCATTTTCCCAGCATGGCTCTGGTTCTCAAAGGGGATAATTACATTTTGTATATTCATGACTCCCATTTCCAGGACTGATTGGAACCCCCTTTCCCCAGCATGGTTGGCAAATCCACCAGTAGAAGCTTGGAAATTTGAAATCATGAATTTATTTTCAAAGCCACATTTATTTTTAGAGATACATGTGTAGTAAGTTTTCAGCAACAAAGCTTGGAAATTGGAATCAATTTGTAATCCATTGTAATGAGAAACAACTTGGAATAAATTATTAAATTTTGTCTATGTAAAGTACTAAAGTGACACACTAACATATGTTATTTATACAAAACATGAGCTACAATGCTACTCGTCTGTAAAAAGATATGTAATAATGTGAAATTGAAATTCAGTTGCAATAAAATAAATGGTTGTGTTGTGTTATTCTTGATTCCTTGAATCTTCATTATTCATTTACGCTTAAGAGTAAAGAGTTGTTTTCTGAGTTCGGAACTTCAGTGTCTATTAATAATTTAATATATTCAAATCAATTTTTTTTCTTTTGAGAAATTAAGTAATATACTCTATGCAATATGCACTTGAGAATTCATGGTAATATCGAGCCATCGAGGGAATGCAATCATTCATTCCACCGATGTTTATGTGTTACAACGATGTGCTTACTTTTGTTGACTCTATTGGTATATCGAGGAGCGCACCTTATGAGTTATAAGTCTTCACCTTCAGGCCATCTGCAGGGCTGTGATGGGGGTTCCACCGATAAAGCATTGTTAGGCCGATGCCTATGGTATTGACTTTAAAACACATGTGTCATGTTAATTTTTTTAAGTTAATATCATAAATTAGTAAATTACTCAAGTTTCAAGTTCAACCGTTGGATGAAAATTTGATGTATGGTTGTAGTTACATTCCGTAATGAAATGAACAGAGTGATGGGCTTCCCAACTTAAACCTTTGGAATCACCCTATAACCATTAGATTTAGAAAGATCAACGGTTAAGATTAAGAATTTGCAACTTTTAGAGTCTAGACCTAAGACGTGTCATTCACTTTAATGTTCCAATTTTGAGAAACAAAGCATTTAAAGCACTTTGTACTGCTAAGTGTCAATTGTCAAGTGATTAATGTTTATTTTTAAACTTTAAAGTTAATATCTTAAATTACTCAAGTTTCAATCGTTGGATGAACATTTGATGTATGGTTGTAGTTGCATTCCGTAATGAAATGCACAGAGCGATGGGCTTCCCAACTTAAACCTCTGAAATTACCCTATAACCGTTAGATTTAAAAAGATCAACGGTTAAGATGATGACAATAGCAAACAATCAATATGAAAATTTTATGATGGTTTGGTCATTTAAATGCCTATCAAAAAAATTGTTTAATTTACGAATTTTTATATAAAATCTTTTATAAATGGAATATCTTGAAAAATTAGAAAACAATGATAATTATTAGTGATAAATATAAAAATCTACTGTTATAATTAACAATTAACAAAAGTTTCTAAAATCGTATTAAAAATAAATCTTGTTAAATATATTCTAAAAATAAAAAATAATTATGTTTTATTTTGAAAAGATTCTAAATTAATATATATTTTTATAATAATATTATAGATCACATATATTAATATAAAAAATGATAGCTATTATAAAAAAGTCAAAAGTTTCTAAATTATATTAAAAATATTCAAAAAAGTTATATTCTATTTTCTTTTTATAATAAAAATTCTAAAATGATATATATTATAAATTAAAATACTATATAATATTTTTTTACGGTTTAATAAAAGTATAGCAAGTCAAACTATACGGTCTATTAAATTTTATAGCTATAATATATGGTCTAAAATTGAAAAAACAGTCAAATATTTAATAGACCATCAAATTACAGGCCTGATGTCAACTGTCAAGTGATTAATGTTTATTTTTAAAGTTAATATCATAAATTACTCAAGTTTCAACTGTTGGATGAACATTTGATGTATGGTTGTAGTTGCATTCCGTAATGACATGCACAGAGTGACGGGCTTCCCAACTTAAACCTCCGGAATCACCCTATAACCGTTAGATTTAGAAAGATCAATGGTGAAGAATTTGCAACTTGTAAACCTAAGATGTGTCATTCACTTTAATGTTCCAATTTCGAGAAACAAAGAATTTAAAGCACTTTGTACTGCTAAGTGTCAACTGTCAAGTGATTAATGTTTATTTTTAAACTTTAAAGTTAATATCATAAATTACTCAAGTTTCAACCGTTGGATGAACATTTGATGTATGGTTGTAGTTGCATTCCGTAATGAAATGCACAGAGCGATGGGCTTCCCAACTTAAACCTCTAGAATCACCCTATAACCATTAGATTTAGAAAGATCAGCGGTTAAGAATTTTCAACTTGTAGTCTTGTAGACCTAACTCCCAAGATGTTTCATTCACTTTAACGTTCCAATTACAAGAAAAAAAGCATTTAAAACACTTTGCACTTTGAAATTGTACAGGGATTTTTAAAGTATTCAATCTTCAGATTGCTCATTGCAGTGCACCACCCTATTTTGGATTCCACAGTTCCACTTCCAACAATGCCATTCTAGTTTTCAAGTGCCAGGACTCAGAATCTGGGTAAGTGAAAGAATTCATACGGCTACGTTTCATTGTTTGACATTTCTTAAAATCTTATTTTGTCAAAGTTTGAAGTTTGGTTTTAGACTTTAGAGACTCAAGAATTCATTAAAATTAAGGAGGACTAATAGGTATTACTTATTAGGGAATTCAAATTTCACAACTTCACATTTGTACAAGCATTTCTACCACCAGTACCACTAGAGAAATGTCTGATAAAAAAATACATTATGTAGAATTGCTTAAAACCCCAAGTTTTGCCGATGGGTACCATGATATTTATGATCCTGAAATCTATGGTAGGCGTACCTCAGAACTTAGATTTTCATCTCAGAATAAGGCTGAAAAGCAAAAAAAAGTTGATAGTATCAGTGCACCGTGGGTAACTGGATTAGGGCGCATGATGTTACATGAAGTTTTCCCTTGCCCAGAATTTATCATGGTATGTGCCAAAAATTATGATGATAAGAAAATATCAATTGTTAATAAAGATAACCAGGAATAATTGTTATCCATTAATGCAAAAGAACTTGGAAAAGTGTTGGGGTTTACAACCGAAGAATTTGGAAACCACCACATTGACCTAGAAAAGCTTGCTAGTGATTATGAAGCAGTGGAAGAAAGGCTGAAAAATGATTTCTTAAATAAAATAGTTAAGGATAGAAACAAATTGAAAGGTGATCCTAAGCCTCCTTATAATTTGGATATTTTTAAACCATGGGTTCAGGATACTATTTCCATGCTAGCATTTTGCCTTGGTCTGGATAGCAATTTGGAAGTGTGTGCAAGCCTCCTTGAAATGGTATATAATATCCATTATGCTGATGAACATGTCAAATATAATTATACTCAACACATTGTAGAATCCATGCATAAATAATTTTTAATGATTAAAGTAGGTTCCATGAAGACATTTAGGTTCACAACCTACTTATGCTATCTTTTTCTATTCAAATTTAGATGAATGTTTCAGACCAACAAGCTTCAGATTCAGCCCTATAGTAATGCAGAGGAAAATAAAATGGCTCTAGTATATGAATGAACCACTGTGATAAGGATGCATAATTCTTGAAGGAACTATAGTCATTTTGTAGACTACTTTTTGGCTCCATTGCATCAAGTAATTACAAATAATCCAATGCCTAGATTGCCTATGTCATGTAGAAACTGCATGCAACTAGGAAAATAAATACAATTGGTTGATTGGTACTTAATGAAAGAATATATTGTGCTAAGATTTTATGGATCGAGAGTACAGCCATACAAACTTCCAATACATGTGATAGAAAGGGTTTTTATATTGGAATATGTAAGGCAGGTGCAGAGTGTTGATGAACTACACTTTCTCAGTCAGCAAAAGAAGACCTTATTTCCTTCTTTACCTTTTTCATGTGGAGGGTTCACATTCAAGAGAAAAGAATTTAGTGTGGCACATAATCTTTTGATTTTTTTTTACTTTGATGCTATCTGTCACTGGCAGTATGATCCATGCGACATCATTAAATCAATGATTGTGGCCAATAGGAATGCTACAAATAGAATTCAACATCAAAGTAAACCCTTGCTTGAAAACTTGAGAAACAAGGATTCTTGGGATGAGGTCAAAATAGCAATGGAGAAAAGTGTTGTTGAGAATGGTATTTCTTTTGAACAATTGTTAGCAGAAATTATGGCATTGCATCGAAAGACAATCAGGACATACAAAAAAAATTATGAAAAAAGTGATAAACCATCTAGTAGAGTAAAAATTCCAGGTTCTCTAGAGGCGGAAGTTATAGATAAAAAATGGTCACAATAAAAAAATTACTGCCTTTTGGTCTATGAGGAAGGACCTAGGTGATCCAAGAGCTCTTGCAGAGTATGATGCTAACGAAGAAGATGAAGAGTTTAGCAAATTGTGGAATATAGAGCATCCTGATGAATGTGATGAATCTAATGATGATATTGATAGGGAAGAAGAAGAACAAAGCCATGCCAATTACAAACCTGGTTTAAGTGAGGCCGCAAAAGAAGAATATGCTTCAACGTATACTTCAGGAGCAACCATACTTGAAAAAATTGGTTATGAAGGCGGTCCTTTGGGGTCCAAAGGACAAGGCCCTTGGACAATACAAAGTGTTGAGCATAGAAAACCAGTTGATAAATCTGGCCTTGGGCTTGGAGGTGAAAAAGTAGACCAAGGGGATACAAGACAAAATCCATTTGTTAGAGCTTCTAGTCCTCATCCTCATGGTCAGATATAATCACAACTAGGACATGCCCTTGGTGGACAGTTTAGTGCAACTGGGAGTGCCATTGGTGGCGATGGTATGGGTAGTAGTACTAGTAGTGGTCAACATGTGCTACAACGACAAATTACACACAATACTAAGAGGAAAACAAAAAAAAATACCACAGAAACACTAGGAGATCAAGGCAATCAAAAGAGGCAAAGGATTTTGACAGGTCCAAGTCACACTATCAGTGCATCCACCAGTACCACAAAGGAGTTATTTCCAGACACTCCCACAAATCTAGTTAGTGTGGGTACAACATCATTAGCAACTGCAAGTACTCCTATTCCTTCGCCATTCAAGCATTCCATTGTTCCTACCTCCCCAGGTTATGATTTCATTGAAGAGTTTAAAAAGAAATCAGACTTGAATAAAAAAGAAAAGAAGCAATTGATGGAGAGTGTGTCTATTGTAACTTCAGAGACTGCAACAACCATGGTATTACCCACATTTGACACAAACAAAGAAATCATGGAGTACACAATTTTTGTTCCCATAGTTCAAAACAAACCAACAAATCAGATGGATCAATCTGAATACCAGGTAACCAATTTTCAATTGGATTTGTTTGGCCTGAAAAATACTGACAAAATTAATGTATCAAAGAAGAACAATGAATTGGCATACACATCATTGCTAAAGCAAGATAGAGAGAAGAAAAGGTTGCAGACCCAAATAAAAAAGTTACACGCAGACCTAGCAAGTGAGAAAGCAAAGAGGAAAGCAACAGATAACAAGAGCAATGAATTAGAAAAAAGAATAATAAAATCCACCTATACATCAACAAGCAAAGAGGATAAATCAAATGAGAGGGAACTGAATGACCTGAAGTGAAGGCTAGATGAGAGCAACAAGAAATATGATGAGGAAAAATCCACTTCAGAAAAATTAAGAGTAAGCATTGCGAATGGAAATACATGGTGGGAACAAAAATTGGAGAAACAAAGAAAAACAAATGAAAGATTGGAGAAAGAGCTGACGGAAGAAAAAGAAGAAATTAAGTCTTCTCAAAATAAGTTATCTGCATTTTGTAGAGATACAGTGAGGCATATGAAAAAAAAGATCTGGGATGAAATAATGCAGAGGTTTGATCATTTGTGTGACATGTTTCAATTGATTGATGCTATCAGACAACATTATAAGAAGTTCAACAAATATTTAGTGGACAAAAAAAAGGTGTTGGAATTAGAGAAATCTGCAAATGAAGTTCTACAAACAGTCTACAAAGCCAGTGACAATGATCTGAAATCAAAAGGGATTACTAATCAGATTGAAAGCTCAATGAAGTTGTCATCTATCATTGAAAAGTGTTCGAGAATGTTTGAAACAAAGGAATATTTGCATTTGGTTGCAAACAAGATGAAGGTGGTGGATGAAAAGGTAAGGAACTTCATAGAGCTTGGTTTTCAAGAGGCTTTTGACACAAATGAACGATTCATTGGAAAGGATGCTTTTAGAAAGAAGATGGAAGGTGCAAGGAAGATTGATTTGGACCAGTTTCCTCAGAACCAAGATGTGAACTATTTGGATTCCATCATAACACTGATAATCTTGAATGCAAAATTGACTGAAGAATTCAAGACAGGTTTCGTTTCCAATTACAATCATGAAATGTTAACAAAACTTCAAGTCAAATAACATCAGTTAAAGAAAATGGCAATTCCACCACCTGAAGAGTGGAAGTTGCTAGAAAAGTTGATACAGTGACTCGATTTATTATTTTCAATCTTTGATAATTTGAGTTTCGAAGTTCCAACTCAGCTCTATGTAGACTTGTCTTTGGGCATTGGCAAGATTTTGCATTGCCAATGCCAATATGTACTCCTTCATGTGAAATTCAATTAAAAAGCTCAAATTCAAACTTCAGTAATGTGATGATGTTCAATTATCTGGATTATGTATTATTTATTTTATCATTTGAACTAGTGATGAACTGTTAGCTCATTATATTTACTTCTTGGTAGAGCTTCCATTTCCAAGTTATGGATGTTGAATTGTTAGCTCATTATATTTACTTATTGGTAGAGCTAAAGATTCTAAGTTATGGATGTTGAACTGTTAGCTTATGTTATGTTTTGACTAAAAATCCTAATCAGTATCCACCAACTTACACCTCACCCACATCCCACATACTGCAAAAATACACTACATTTGATTTTATGATTAGCAAAAATTGCAGAGATTTGTGTGACAAGATCCATTTTGTGGCCCACATTACTACTTGATCAATGATCATGTCCATAAATAAATCTAAAACCCCATGGTCACAACCCCTATTTCTGAAGAATTCAAATTCAATGTACTGACAAATTAATTGTACTTCCACACACTCAATTTGAATAACATAAACAACCACTTTGGAGACAGCCAAATAAGTTAATAACTTATAAGCATATGAATCCACAATAGTTGAACACTCGAAAGAAAATTAGTAAATATGTGTAACCTTCTCCATTGTATTGATCTTCAAAGTTCAAATGATATGCATTATAAAAATAGTTTATGATAGGAGATGGATGGGAGAATTGGTGTAATCTATTATCTATCTTCTTACTATTTTCTACTCTAAAGTCTAATTAAAAATGATGTCATGATCCATTGATCTCCTATTGGGGTCTTGATCTCTCTTATATATGAGAGGCAACAAGCTACAAACCCCTTGCAAAAAGTCATGACGTTTTGACAACTAAACATAACTCAAATTATAAATAAAACAATGTCCTAGGTGAATGCACTGATCCGTTAATCTCCAAGCAGAAGCTCGTGACCACTGACCACCTAAGATCTATTGAAGGCTTCTACTCCATTATAGGGCACTCATCATGCGGTTAGCTGGCGTTCTTCCTCTGAATCTGATGGTTGTCGCGTTGGATCTGATTCTGACACTTCTACAGTTTGGCTAATAAACATATTGACTGCAGAGAGGTGATGGATGTACTCCTGTTCAGCATAGGTGTCCACATTAGAGATCGCCTCTTTCATATCATATTCCATAGACATTATTTTTTCGAGTTTCTTATGAGTGTTTTGTAAAACCATATCCTCATCATTTATTTCTTGCAACACAGTAATCAGAAGCCCAACAAGCTCTTCCTTCCAATCATCAGATTCTCACGGATTTCCAATGCCAAAATGAAGTGTTAGGAGTGGGACTGAATCAAAGTAGTCAAAATCTTCCCTAAGCCTGTTATGATATCCATTATGTGATTCTACCAACTTGTTATATGTCAGCAATATTTTTCCTTTCATGACATTCTTATCGAGGAGCTCCTTTTTTTTCTCCATCATTCTAGGCTGCAATTGTTCATTCTGCACCAATGCAATGCGTGTCTATTTGAATCTTTCCCAATATTCAATAGCACATTTCATCATTTTATTGAACCTTTCTTTTATCATTTCAGCTACAGTGTTATATTTGATGGTCTTCACTTCTTTCTCCAATTCTTTGCATTTCCCCTCAGATTTCAGATGGCAATTCTTCCAGTAGGCTGCATCAGCCAATGCATCAAGCACTCTCTTATCTTTTTCAAGCCATGGGAAGTACAACTCTGATGTGGAGGAGGGATATTTTTTTTCTCTCTGATTTGCTAGCTCCTTCTTCAGTTTGTCATTTTCCTTAATCAGTTTATCGATATGCTTTGGTAAATTTTGCCACATTTATGTTCAATTCTGTTGTCTCCATAGGGTTGGTATCCACTACTCATTGAAACAAGAGATGGCCAAACACTTGATTTGGATTACTAATTATAAAAGGTATTTTATCATGGGGATACAGTGACCAAATAAGAAAGGTGGCTTCGTCTGGGTTGTACCCAGATCCTGAATACATTTTCTCACTTGCTTCTTCTATTAAGTTTATTGGCGTATCCCCTCTTTTTCTGAAGCTATCAAATACAATTGAAGAGCTAATATCCCACCTTGGAAAGAGCAACACTCCAGCTTCTTGAAGCAATTCCCTACCTCTTTCAGAAGTGATGGACTCCATTTCCTTTTCTACCTCCCTTTTCAATTCCTCTAGAGTGGTTGCCTTATGTTCATGAGTGATATCCTGTATCTGTTGTCTCATTTTTCTACCTTTATATTCATAAAGAAATGATTTAAATTTAGAAGATTTAACAAAATCACATTCAGAAATAAACTGTTGTCCAGCCATGACCCTCACATCATCAGATAGTTCATTTGATGCCTCAAATCTTACAATATTCTTCTCTTGAGGGGGGTCGTACTGTGCAATCACAGGAGCACTAATTTGTTTGACCTGCTCAACCTCTTTATCACCCTACTCTTCTTCACTTATATTAGTATCTACAGAAAAACATACCTCAGGAGTAGGATGTGAAGGTATGTAATCCAAGGGCTCTATGTCTTCAGTTTGTACTCTTGAATAGGTTGCATGAGGTGCATCAAAAACAATTGGGGGAACATCCTTTACTAGTTCATTGACATGAGCGATGAGTTGCTCAATTCTTGTTAAAGGATCCTGTATCTCACCAAATGCCTTTGAATAAGATGGGACATTTTTCCTCTTCCATTCCTCTGCAAGCATAATCTTGTTATAGGTGGCGATTCTTTCCTTGGTGGAAGCCTCATCATGGTTTCTTATGACATCTTTGATTGAGAACAAATGTTCATACCCTGATAGCCCCTGCGATAATCTCGCCTTGTGAATAAACCCTTCTGCATCAAATTGTTTCCTTACATCATCTAGAGGTAGGTTGTACTTTGCTAATTTACCATAAATTTCTCCATATCCTTCATTGACAACCACTGTAAAGTCTCCAAAACATAAGGTGTTGGGCATAATTGATTGTTTGCTATGTCCTTTGAGGTGTTTGGAATCAGATTTAGCCAATTGCCTCACAATTTCTAAAAAAGCAATTTGGTCAGGAACTACTCGTGGCATCAAGTGTGGAGCCCCTTCGAACCCATAAACCCTTATCATTGTACAATCAAGGAAAGCATACCAGTCTCCCTAGTTATGATTCACTTTATTTCTCTAGTCATTTTCCTTTGGTATTAGAAATCTTTGTACTTTTGGGGATAGGTTATAGTTGCACAAATACCCCAACAACTTCATCAATGGTTTTACAAAAAAATCTTCAAAATAAAGGTAATGAGACCTACCAAAACAACTGTCCCACAATGAAGTCCACATTTGTATAGGTTTAAAATCTCCATTTTTATTTGTATCTTTTATCCTTAATTCTTCACTCCAGACCCCTCTGACTTGTCCCTCATACAATAGCAAATGCATAAGAAAATAATAGTGTTCAAAATTAATATTATCACTATTATTTTTAATCTTTTCAAGCTCTCGATGTAGGGCATTGGACAAGTAGCTAGCATAATCAAATGGCTTGGCATCCTTGCTTTGTATGTCTGTAGCTAAGACCATTGGGGCAATTGACATGAGAGGTGGAACCTCTACTCCCAAAACCTGACCAGCTGAATAATAGGTGTATTGGAAATACTCTTCGAACAAATATTCATGAAAAGGAGGGTTTTCACTGCTAGAGAACCTCCTGAGTTGGCCTCCTTCATCCTTGGGCCTATGCAAATTTAATTTCCATCTCTTATAGCTGGTATCCATGTGGTGATACTTTGTCAAGAGATATTTGATCGTGAATGATAAATTCAGTGAACACTCTAACTGAAATACATTAGAAATGAGATCCCTAGAAATAACAAGCATGTCACCCCCACCATGTGACTGAATAGTTCTTTTCTTGGGGTCATATCCGATAGCAAGAGCTTTAATTAGCTATGCATTCACAAACACATTGGGCACCACAAGTCCTCCCAGGTTCAACTTCCATGGATTGCAGACTGGTTGGAACCTAAATTGTTTTCTATAATGGTACATGAAGAGGTCGTACCCCTCTTTGCGGTGTCCAAATATCCCCTAAGCCATTTTGTTTGTCCCATAATCGATCCATGGAAGGATTCATTTGAGCACTCCTCTTGGGTCTCAGCCCTGACCCAGGACATTGATCTATCAGGTCTTCATTTAGGAGTCTCTTAGGATTTTTGTTTTTCTATTTTTTAGCTTTGGGTTTGTCTGTACTCTCTTCCATTATTTAAATCTTAAGCTTTTGAGTAAAATATCTTCTCAGCTGGGTCTGAAAGTGAAGAACTTACGCGAGTCTCATCGAGTCACCTCCATAGTCCACCGGTCTTTGTTGTGTCAGAACTCCAAGTTTTTGCCTTTCTGCTTCTGCCCTAAGCGAAATCTTCCAAGATTTTGTAACAACTGTGCGATCAACTTGTGATATAATTCACTTCAATTCTAGTTCATAAATGCACCGCAACACGGTTACACGATGCCACGGGATGTCACATTAGTCTTTCACTGATAGCCACCCTCTCCACCGATGGACACCTATCCTTCATTCTATCGATGGGACGCCAGATAATGTTTCCCCGATGCACCATAGTTCCCCCGATATACTTTATGAATTCAATAATTCATCCCCATGGGCCATGGTTATAATTCATGGTTACTTTTGTTGACAACTTGACTCTATCGATATATTGAGAGAGCACCTTAGGAGTCAGCCCGATAGAGTATTGTTACACAGATACTAGGTTTGAACTATTTTTATTGGGCCATTGGAGGGATTGTGATGGGGGTTCCGCCGATGAAGCATTGTTAGGCCGATGGTATTGAATTTTGTTAGGAATGGGGGAAGGACTACATCACTACATAATTTCAAATTTTGTTTAATATTTATGGATGCAATGTGAATGTAGGCTATAATATGGATCTTGTCACACAAATTTCTACAATTTGCATTGTTCATAAAATTAAAGTGTGGTATATTTTTGTGATTATTGATCAAATAAGATAATTCATGCCCATGGTCATAAATTATAATTCATGGTTGCTTTTGTTGACAACTTGACTCTATCAGTATATCGGGAGAGTACCTTAGGATTCAGCCTGGTAGAGTATTGTTACACCGATACTAGGTTGTGAGTTGTTTTTATCGAGCCATCGGCGGGATTGTGATTGGGGTTCCGTCGATGAAGCATTGTTAGGCCGATGGTATTGAATTTTATATAATTTATAAAATATCATCAACTACGTTACTACAGTTTGACTTTGGCATATGTATTATGATTCATGAAGTGCAATATAATATAAAATATCATGGAGACTTGGAGTGCAATATAAAATAAAATATTCTGAACTTGAAGTGCAATGATTCACAATTTATTTTAATACAATATAAAAAACCATCAACTACAGTTTGGAATATGATTCATGCTGACATGCAGTGCTTGAGTGCAATATAAAATAAGATATCATGAAGTGCAATGATTCACAATTTCAATGCTCATTGAATACAATATAAAATATCATCAGACATCAACTACAATTTGGACTTTGGAACAAAGGAAACTGATTCATGAAGTGCAGAAAAAATACCTAAAACCTGCTAATTATCTTCCATTTCCCAAACGAAGTCAGGGTCCTCAAACTGATGCTCATCTTCAAATAAAGTAAAAGAGCCATCTTGATTCTGAGACTACTCTGCACTTTCTTTAGTCTGTGTCTCAAATTCAACATTCATTGTTTGATTTGTGTCAATTTCAATATCATTGTCATTTGTCCCAGGCCCAGTCCCACTGCCACTACCACCAATACCGGTGGCTGTTGGAATTGGAGAGCCTGTGTTGCACAACCCGGTCCCTCTTCTTTCACATGTGGACCTCTAGACTGCGAGTGTCCTTTCAAAAGGAATTTTTTTGACATTATATGCAGTTCCTTTCATCCTCAAGCAATTTTCCAAATTCTTGTCCAGTTTGTTTCTTAACTTTGATTTCAAAAACCCCAATGTATTGAAAACTCTCTCATCCTACACCAACCCCAATATCATTGTTTGACATAAATCAACAAGTTTGAAATATTCTGACATCGAACCACGTAATATTTCACTCTGACCTAAGCTTGTCTAAAACTTTTTTATTGATCCTGGTTCAAAGGCCTTCACCTTGCCCATGGATTTATACTACTCCCTCATAGCTATTGCAAAACTCCGACATTGCTTTCTAAGCTTATTTTCATCTAAAATTCCTTCTATTATTTGTTCATTATATGTTACCTTTTCTGAAAACTGTTCGATCAATATTTTTACTCGATCATGAAAATATTTTGGGTTATCTCGGTTTACCCAAAATTGAGGATACACAATACCCTTGGCTTCAAGTATTTCATGTCGAGGGAATCTTTCATGAATCTCTGAAAGAGATTTTGCAATTTCCTTCAAATTATCACTAACAGATTTAACAATGTCATTAAAATCTTCCTCGTTAACAGGTGCTTCTTTTCTAGAGTGTCTGCTTGTCTTACAATGGCACATTGGTATCTCATATCCACATACAAAAATACATAAGTGCCTGCTTGCATTAAACTGTAAATAATTATCAGGATTATTCAAATCAGTAATTTTCTGCCACATCAAATAATTTGTGCCTTCTTCTGTTAGATCTAGATATAGATGATCGAGGGAAAAGCATGTAAGTTTATGTAGATTGGAATATTCATAAATATACATAGATCTGTCTTGGGCTTTCTTCACAATATTTTTCATCTCATCCAACATGGGGAGAAGACTAGCTAAAGTCAAGAGTGTCTCTATATTGCTCAACCTATGCAAGAGGTCAGGAGCTTTGTCTACTGTGCTGCGATGCTCATACATCACTCCAATCAAGGATTGATATTCTGAACGAACTCATTGCACTGGTCCATGTAGGGAGATCCATCTGGTATCGACATCCTTGAGAAGCTTGTTTCTAGGTGTTATTCCCTCAGAAAAATGTTGAAATTCGAGGAAACGTTTGGGACTTTGATAGAAGTATGCGTGGATCTCACAAACTAGATTTTCAACTTTTGATACTATAGGAAACTTGCTTACAATTTTGAATGCTAAATTCATTATGTGGGCCATGTAGTGAATGCCAAGCATGTATGGTGCACAAGTAGTTTGTAACTTTGTGCAAAGACCGCTCCTTTGACCTTGCATCACTGCAGCTCCATCAGCTCCTACACACACCAAGTTTTTGGCAATTGTCAACTCATCCATACTTGCAATTTCATTCAAAGATTTCTTAACTAGTTCAAAGAGATTTTGTAATGTTGAACTATCCTTCATTTTATGAACACAAAGAAGATGAGCTTGGTGAACATGTTGTTCTGCAGTATACAAATGCATACAAACGCAAGAAGTATTGTCTACCGCAGTAACTTCATCTAAAGATAATGCAATGAAATTTGACTCTTTTAATTTCTCCTTTAAATCTTGCTTTTCCACTGCAGCAAGACAGTTCGCCCATTCCCATCTAGCGTTTACTGGACAATGTGAGAAGGGAAAGTGGGGAACACTCAAATAAGATAATAAATCAAAATATTCTAGGTAGTCTATCATAGGATGCCCCCTGGAAAAAATATGAAAAACAACACTCATCTGAACAGTTTTTGACAGATTTGATGTTGCCATGGCTTTTCCAAAATGAGCCTCAAGTGTACCTTCACATTTTTTAATCTTCAACATTTTATGCTTATGCTCTCCATAATCTGCGACATACTTAACATGAAGACATTCTTCCTTTGATTTCCATCATATGACTGATTGTTCCTTTCCGTCTATGATTTGTTTTTCATAAACTTTGTCGATATGTTTTTCTATAGTGTCAAGCTTTAGCTGCATCGTCTTGTCTCTTCCACATTCCCAACTACAAATCTTACATTTGACCTTTTTTTCTCTTTCAATATTGTTTTCGTTTGATACCCCCACTGCTTAAAGGAATGGGTACTTCAACAACCAACCAATTTGAAAATTCCTTGTCATTTCCCACTTGCACCCCAATTTTGCTTTGCCTTTTCTTTTCTTGCTACCAACATCATCCTCATCCAAGTCAATTATCTCATTTTGGCTATCCAGGATATCCCTTGGAACATCTTCTGTGGTATTGCCATCCTCAATTGATACATTTTGATTTAACACA
The DNA here is from genome assembly GCA_007115665.2 of Sequoiadendron giganteum. Lineage (NCBI taxonomy): Eukaryota > Viridiplantae > Streptophyta > Pinopsida > Cupressales > Cupressaceae > Sequoiadendron > Sequoiadendron giganteum. Next base: position 105,381,643 of record CM021110.1, on the reverse strand, counting down.
ATGACAATCTCACCTTGACCTTCCTGTGGTGGTGAGGTATTGTCATTGCCATCTTCAATAATATTTGGTGGAAGAGTCGATGGTGTAGATCCACCTTGATTTGATGGATTAGAAGATTTGCAAATTCCAAAGTAAGACTGTATGGCACCTCCATGTTTTTGGCATTTTGATGGCCTCCCAGTCTCTTCGTTACCCTCAGGAGTCTTACCCTTGCAGTTGTTGCTCGACATATTGATATCTCACTTTGAATAAAAGATGGAAAAAATGTCTTCTTGTTTAAGAAGGACAAACCAATAGAGAATATAGATCCCATTCCCTACTCAAAATCATGTTTAAGACTGAAGCAAGAATGGAAAACAGATAAAGAAATCTTATTATTATAACTAATAACCAATAACAGTATGAAGAAATGATCACTCACCTTTGAGTCTACGTTTTCGGGTTTCGCTTACTTCTGAATCAAGAAGTAGAACCTCAGAACTGAACAAAATGTGTAAGAACAAATAACAGTTTCAATTGTATTTATATCAATCCATATTTGGCGAATTCCGCTAGATTTTTAAATGGTATGTTAAAAATTTGGTGAATCTCGCATGCTTATACAACGATACCTTGTAATTTTCAAGGCGAAATAGGTCCTCACAAGCAACTATTTATAAATTTTAATTGGCGAATGGGTCTTCACAAGCAACTATTTGTAAATTTTAATTGGCGAAATGGGTCCTCATATAATGTTGTTTTAATAGTATTGGCGAATATGTTGGTGTTTTATGACATGCTCCCTGGGATTCCAGGTGAAAATATTGATCGGTCCATTAGAAACACGTAGTCTGTTATGGAGAATTTATTGCCTAAACATGCCTAGTAAAATAAAACCGCTGGCGAATGGACATGCATTGGACTGATAGTTCATGAAATCCAGGCGATTTGAACACCTTACTGGATACCTAGAATTCGCCAAATTCGATTTGCCTGATTCCTAAGAATTCGCCAATTGGCGAAGATTCACCACTAAAGTTATCCCTGCTCCTCTAGCCGTGGGCACTAATTCTTAAAAAGTATGAATGAAAATCAATTATATTTGGAAATGCTTTGTTTGCGGTGGCTCTCCTCATTTGTGGCATTTGGCTACCTTTCTTGGAGATTGGTACTTCTCTGGGTTTACTTAATACAGGTTTTCTACCACCCATGCCTCTTTATGGTACAACAACATTTAATTTTCATGCTAGATTATAGATTTATTTAATTTACTTGTGTCGCTTCCCCTTGCACATTTTATGGGCATTTTGGGTTCTATTAATATCTTTTGGTGTATATTTTAAACATGGTGTTTTTTCTATCATGGTAATGGAGGCTACTTTCAAAATTTTCATTTTTGTTAGGTATCATGAGGTCAGGGACTCTATGCCTTTTTTGGTTGATAAACTGAAGATGTCTTTTTCTATAGAATGTAATCAGGTGGCGGATGTTATTTTCATGGTGCTTGTTTGGGATCAGTTGGATTTTTTCATCCAATGGCCTTACCAAATGAGATTTCTTCATTATTTTTGTTTAACCTAGTTAATGTTCTCTAGTGTTTAGAAATGGTCAAATTCCTTGCAAGAACTTATCTTCTTCCACACATTTTCCCTCTCCCAGTACTCCAACCCGTTCTTGATGGTTACAACTTACTGCATGGATCCAACATGGTTAGTGGGTTCTTGTGTCACAAGCATTTGCTTATGGATTCTATTTTTTTCTTCCTTCTCAACTCAATGGCTCATGGTCTTATTGATGATTGTTCATATGAGTTTTCACAATGCTTGAATGCAATGAGGTCTCACTTGGGTAATCCAATTTATGATACGGTACAAAACCTCTTCAATGTGATACAATTTATGATAGGGAACACTTTGGAAGAGCCTCATTTTGTCCCATAGTCTCCTCCCCCTACAGAATTGGCATCTTCTTTTGAAAGTGGAGTCTAATATTCATGTGGGCAGCTAGGTTTTTTGTGTTTTCCACCCATTTTTCAATTGTGGTCTTGTTTTGGCACTTTACCTTTCATGACTTGCTGTTGATAGTATATTTTTCTTCTCTTCGAGATTACATTAAAATTATGATGTGTTTGTAATATAAATCCTCTAATCTACATATATGGTTTTGGCCGATTTTCACTCCTTGGGAGCTTGCTTTCTATCTGTGTAAATCTTGAGTTGTATTTCACTCTTTAAGAGCTCAACCTCTTTCTATGTAATTCTCAAACATTTTTTCCTTTGGGTGATCCCACAATACTAGTTTACAATTTTTAGCCAAACTAGACACTGAACTAATTTTTTCTAACTAAATCTTCACTTTCGAGCACCTATAGTGGCTAAATCGTGAGGAATTTGAAGATGATGCAAACTAGTGATTTGTGACATTTTGTTTGTAGATTCTAAATATATATTTTAAAAAAAATTGGAATCATATTGCAGTTCTTTTTCCATCTCCTTCAAAAACTAGTTTTTATCAATAAACACCATTTTTAAGGAGTGATGCTCACCGAATACAACATAAAGTTTTTTCTATGAAGAATAAAAGTCTAATTTTTTCGAATTTAGATTTGTAACTACGATATCTAACCCCTTCATTTGGTTTCATAGTGTTTTATTAAATATTCCTTCCTTAATCAAGTTTTGAAGTCAAACCAATTCCAATTTAGACATAGGTGGACCGTATACAACATAACCTTTTTTGTATGTTTCAAAATTCTTTTTTTTTTACTAGATCAAGGAAATCAATACCTAGCCTGCACATATTTTTCAGAATTTTATTTTGATAATTTGTTATTTTCCACATGTGCAAAATAAAGAGCTTTATTTTCAATGAAAAACCTATGTTTAATCAAACTAAAAAAACAAATACATAATAAAACCAAACATATTAAAATTATATTCAATGGATAGATCATTCTAAGGACTACCATCATCCAGTTGGGTCTATGAAGTTTCCTCCATTTTCATCCTCAACTCAAGCTTTGAAGGGAAAAAATCTACAAAATTTTGGTGCCAGAGGGGGAGAAGGGGGGAAAAGGGGGGTTTGAATGAACCCAAGTTTAAGAGAACCCCCCTTGGCCTGTTCGAATGAAGGGTTCATTCAAACCTAGGTTGGATCGAACCCCCTCTTTTCCATTGTCTTCTTCAAAAAATGCATAAAAAGACCAGGATCCATCATTTAATATGGTTCACTCACACTAGGGTCCATTCAAACCCCTTTTGGGTCCATTCAAACACCCCAGTTCATGCGAACCCCTACAAAGAAAAAAAAAATTCTTAGGAGCATTTTTGCAATTTTCCTTCCTCACTGGAATTGTAAACCAATTTTGTGGGTTTACCCAAATCTTCTCAATATCAATAAAAGTTTAGTGTCTTTCCACTTTTATTTTAAAAAAATATGTTAATTATGAAGGTTTTAAGTGCTCTATTTTTATTTTAGTTGTCCTAAAGTAGTTGTTAAATTCTTCCCTTTCTAAGAAGAAGTTACATTTCTTATTTATTTATATCTTTTTAAATGTAAATTAGGTGGGATATTGTTGACTATTATAAACTTTTTATTGATTTGTTAGATACAAACTATACAAAATTATGGTAAGACAAGATGAACTATCAAGAATTCATACTATCTATAAATTATTATTAAATTAAATGGGCTTTCCTATTATTGGATCTACAAAACTATTATGGCATGATTGAATGGAAGAATATGAATAATTTAGTCTAGTTTGAGATAAATATTAATGAAAAACTATTGGCAACACAAGGGCAGTAACTGAGAAGGGGGGTGAATCACTTGTCACAAAATTTCAAACTTAATAAAATTATTAACCTTTATTCTTAGATCTGATTAATAACAGTGAAAGCATGAATCAACAACACATCAAAAATACACATAACACCAAAAAATTTGCGTGGAAACTCTATTAGGGGAAAAACCACGATGGAGGTTAAACCACAAGTTATACCTTGTTAAAAGTATAAGAAGATTAAAATGAGGAATGCACATGCATTCAAGAACACTTCCTAGAGGTCACTGCTCAAAGGAAGACTCGTTGTCTTACATAAAACTTTCAGATTAAATCCATTTAAAGAATTTGAATTGAGAAAGTAGCATATGCTAATGCCTGAGTACAGTTTCAGTTAAGCACATGAATACTTCTTCACTCTTCTTCACCCTTCTTCACACTTTTATATACTTTCAAATGATCTAAACCTTATTCTCACATAGTAGTCACACACCTCAAACAATCACTTATATATATATCTGCAACAAGAAATTACATTGCTTCATGTCGACTTCAACAGAATAATAGAATGAATGCAAATTGTCGGCCCAAAATAATAAAGATTATCAATGTGCATCATCCAAGGTTGACCACAACATAGTAGAGACCCAAAAAAATGTCCTCGAACACAAAACATGTTCAAATATTCTTCCTCGAAGATCCAAAACATGCTTCAGTCACCTTGTCGACCATGAACATGAAAAACATGAACACACAAGAGAAAATATTGGATCTCGAGCATAATGATAAATGTGGATGTGAAACATGGATAGAACATGATCTAGAAACATCCAAAAACACTTCAAGAGCATACACACCACTTCAGATTACCAGAAAGACATTATCTTCGGGTATGCGCAAGATCATCATGGACCAAAATTGATGAAACGAAAAGGGTTTTTAAAGGATATTCTCATATTTCCACCAATATAAATTATTCTTTACTTTGAATTTAATAAATAATTATTATTCATTTTCTATTTGAATTACGACTAAAGTCCTGATTGATAGGTTGATTGAAAAAAATCTATAGCTTTCAAATAATATCATATTTTTTTAATCCAAAACATGTGTCACATTCTACGCTTCACATACTATAGGATTAAAAAAAAAAAATCATGAAGTTTTGACCAAGTTAAGGTGGTTAGACATACAAGTTGTAATAAAAAATTCATAATTAATTATTTACTTGGAAAAAACTAACCAAAAAATATGCATCACACGGGACATGACTCCCCTAATTATATCTAAAATCTAGTAAAAAAATATTTTCATTTTATTGTGGTTAGGGTGGTCAAACAAACACGTACTTCTTATTTTTTCCTTGAAATTTAAGTACTACTGCATTGAAATTTCAAATTTTCACCAAATAGATTTTTAAAAAATAAAAATAAACCTAGTAGTTTAGAAACTACATTCAATTTTCTACAGATTCTATTCTTACATATTTTTGAAATAATAAGATAACTTATTCAAATTTTTACGTCAAGTTGCCTAACTCTGATTTTCTAAATTTTATTGCCACTTAAGGGCCTATTTTTTCCATGATGATCCTGCACATACCCCTTCTTCTGTGAACACCATTTCTAGTAACAGAATAACTATCAGAATATAGAACCTTATAACTTGCTCAAATCTTCATGGGCACCTCAGAAACTTATAGAGTAGAAACTAGACAGGCTTGAGAACAAACCCTTTAATACACAACTTCTCACCATCAACATACTGAACTTTTCACATACTGATCTTCACTGCTTCACAAACAACCTATAACATATTTTATTACAATTTTCCCAATATCCTCGACATATACAGTTTTAAAAATATTAATTCTAATAGTGTTGACATCATTTACAACGACATATCAACGATACAACCGCAACATCAAACAAAAAATAACTTATATTTACAAATATAATCATAGCATTATACAACATAATTATGGTCTCAAATTTTAAGATGAGTTTTCATAAGTTCAAATAGACCATAATAATACTCAAATTCAACTAAATATACATAGTGTGTCCATACTACTACCTCATCTTCTTTTGGGCAGCCATCCTCAAAAGACTAAATTTTGAGACACCCTTAGTCCTAATGTAATTTGGACTAAGGTAGGGGCTCATAAACTATGATGTTTTTTTAATATTCTTTGTATGTAAATAATTAAGGGAATTATCATTGATGAATTTGGGGCATTTTAGTTTACATGGACTTTAGATATATCACATTTATTATTTTTTATTTTTCTAAATCAAACATATAGGAATATATATTTATGACTAATCTAAAATAATTTTTATCAAATGAAATTTTTGAATGGAATATTTTTCAATTTTGTCAATGCTAAGATCTAAGGTGGTGTAGACTATATGGTTATATCTTTGAGAAAGGTTATATTGATAGAATGATATACACCCACTTAAGTGTATGTCTAATCTAGGTTAGAGGTTCAACAAAGGGTAAGAACCCTATATGCAAATAAACACTTAGAAAAGGTTTCATAGTCTAAATATGTTGAATTTGTAGGACTTTCCAATCTATATGTCTAGTAACTAGATGATCATTTGTGCTTATTATTTTTGATTCATTCCCTACTTGCTGATTATGATATATACCTATATTATTATCAAATTTTTAATCTAATTTAAAAAAATCCTTTAGTTACCTATTAGATTTAACAATAGCTTTTATATATATACATACATGTACATACATATATACATAAACATCTATACATGTATATATGTCTATGTATATATATACGTACACACACAAATATATATACAGTTATGTGTAAATATATACATTCATACACACACACACACACATTTGTCTATATGTATTTGTATACATATACATATACACACATATATATAAGGTTAAAAATTGAATACCCTACAATTTTGACATTATAAATCGTACCCATTTTAGTGCATGATTTTGCCATGTTTTTTAGGATGTGTTTTAGATCATTTTATAGTTACATTTTTAATCAAAATCCTAAAATTAATATTTCCTAGTGTCTTCTATCTATTTTAGTATTTTGTGTCCTATTTCTTAAGGATGTTAGCTCTAGTGCATTTGCATCTATGTGGGAAAGGTAGCATCCACCTACTATATAGTCATTTAGGATCTATTTGACACTCAAGACAAAGACATTTTTTATTATTCTTATTTATATCTAGCACCAAGCCTAATTAATTTATACCTCCAATAAACATACTTGTGATTCCCTTTCTAGGTTTAGAAATATTCTTATGTAAGTGAGAACAATTATTGGTTCTCATATCTTGCATGAATGGTTTGATGTAAAGCTTCTATATTTTTAAAATTGATAACTTCTCTTGTAAAATCTATAATATTATCTCATGATCATGAGATTTATTCATCTCTTTCTTTTAATATCTTAATGGCACATGTATTGTTATTGTTTTTTCTTTATTGTATCTTCTTATCATTATGAAACTCAATGGTTTTGTAGGTTCCTTCAAGTCTTCCATTACTTCTTATTACACTATTCTTAGTGGGTCCTCTCATTAAGAAAAGAAACATATTAATCACCATCTTAAAGATTATATATTCCTCAAACTCTTGAAAATAAAGTGATTCAATCCTTTGGGTATGTGCAGGATCATGATGGGCCAAAAAGTGGCAATATGATGGGTATGTGGCTGACGACTTTTTTTTAATCCAAAATTGATGAAACGAAAAGGTTTTTTAAAGGAGATTCTCAGGTTTCCACCAATATAAATTATTCTTTACTTTGAATTTAATAAATAATTATTTTTCATTTTCTATTGACTTATGACTAAAATCTCGATTTTAAGGCTGATTGAAAAACATCTATAGCTTTCAAACGGTATCATATTTTTTTAATACAAAACATGTGTCACATTCTATGCTTCACATACTATAAGATTAAAAAATGAAAAATTGAATTTGGTGAAGTTTCGACCAAGTTAAGGTGGTCAGACATACGAGTCTTTATATTTTTTAAAATTTGTCATAAAAAAATTATAATTAATTATTTACTTTGAAAAAAATTACAACAAAATATGCATCACATTGGGACATGAGTCCTATACTTATATCTAAAATATTATAAAAAACTATTATCATTTTAATGTGGTTAGGGTGGTTAGACAAACACCTACTTCTTATTTTTCCCTGAAATTTAAGTACTACTATATTGAAATTTCAAATTTTCACCAAATAGATTTTATTTTTTTGTAAATAAACCTAGTAATTTAGAAACTAAATTCAATTTTATATAAATTATATTGTTACATATTTTTTAAATAATATAGATAACTTATTCAAATTTTTATGTCAAGTTGCCTAACTCTGATTTTTCTAATTTTTTTGCCACTTAAGGGCTTGTTTTTTCCATGATGATCCTGCACATACCCCTTTCTTTCAATCTAGAATCTCTTCCCTCTATTCTCTACTTTATTATTTGTTGTAGCATCCTTTATGCCATATTCTTAACATTGATATGATCTTATCATTCCTTATGATTTAACCTCATATTTATTATCATTCTCTTTGTATGAACATGATTCTATATATCTTTTGAGCTATACCAATACTTATATATTTATATATACACTACCTTTGGCTTCTAGATATAGCCTCATAGTTAACGATTTACTACTCTTTATCTCTACACTTTTCATTTAAATGATTTAATATTAATTTAAAATGGGGCAACAAAAAAATTACGCCTTTTCCTTGCTTGATTTTGAAATAATTAATGATAAAATAGACTTAATATCGCCTTGATCTAGTGTTGTGATGAGTTTTACACATCCACATTAGGTTTTGGGCCCTTTTAAAGCTAAATAAACCTAAATTTTCCTCAATTTACTGTTGTTAAGTGTATTTATTTACACATTCACATTAAATTTAGGAGGCTTGTAAACTAAATGGACCTAATCTACTATTGTAATTTATATTGTACACATTCACATGGGATTTTGGGCCCTTCTAAGCTAAATAGACCCAATTTTTCCTTAATTTAATGTTGTAAAGTATATTTGGGTGGGTGCATGGAAATGGGTAGCAATTCTGTGGACACCCTCAAAAAAAAAATAGAAAACCATAACGTGAGCGCGTTATAACGCGCTCGCATTATGTCTTCCGTTAAACCTAGGCAAGGTCCCAGCGGCTACAACTACAAATCCATAATGTGAGCACGTTATAACGTGCTTGCGTTATCGACTGTTAAAAGAAAAAAAACAAATGCAAATCTCTCATTTGCATTTTGACTGGTTTTTTTGCTCCACCCGCGGCCAAAAACCTCAAAATATCGCGCTTGCGTTCTAGGAGAAGAATTTCTTCACCAAGAATCCGAATTTCTTCTCAACGATGGCGCCACAACGATGAGGAGCTGTAAGAGGTAAGGATTCTATGCTTTTTGTTTTGAATTTGTTAGTTTTAGGTTGAATTTGATATCTATTTATTTGAATTTTTAGGAGATGCAAATCAACCTGCAAACCCTCAAAATCCTCAACAGGAGGACCAACCAAATCCTTAAGATCAAAATCAAGCACAACATCAACCTCCTCCACCAATCACTCAACCCCCTCCTGGCACTCAACAAAATTTAATGAGTGAAATTGAGAACAACAAAAAACAAATTGAGGATTTGATCAATAGGTTGAGTGATCCAAATGGTTCAACCACAGAAAGAATGACCCTAGCAAATTCATTGAAAGATATGTTAACAAACATAGATTCAATTAGCAAACAAATAATTGGATGGGAAGATAGGAGGTAGGCGGCTAGGGAGTATTATGAAAATAAACTATCATACAAGGATGTGAAAGATTTAAAAATAACAAAAGGTGATTTGTGCTCATTATTCACCGACCCACGCACAAATCATAATCTTACCCTCAATGCGAAGAGGTTTCCTATCCATTGGTGCTACCACCAACAAATGAAGGAGCAGTTTTATGATAGGTGGTACATGGTCTTCGATTACCTAGCGTGCAAAAATTGCAAGGTCCCGCAATATTTCCTTAGAAAACTATACAGTGAGTTCATATTGAACAAAATCCCAAATTATTTTGATATGAGGGATTTCCAAGGGAGAGGTGGGGGGTCAGCTTAGGATAGACCTGGTGCACAGCCGGATCCTACGCGGCAAGGTAGACGAGCTCTCGCTAAGCCACCTCATGAGCACATTGTTATGCCTTCCGTCGTGAAGGAAAGTGTTGACGTAGAGACATTGCAGGCAATTAGCACTTTGACCCAGAGTGTCATCCATCATACTAGCCCTATTCTATAGCACCATCCAGGGGAGTCTTCTAGTGGTGGTCTTCAAACACATGTGTGTCAATCTTGCGGGGCTACTTGTTCACATGACCCCACCGACCCTCAGGAGACTGGTACGCAGGATCCGTCTGCAGCTATGGAGATGGAGAGGGCAGCTAACATTTTGCATGAGGCATATGGCATTGATAGTCAGATAAAAGTTAGTGCATGTGTTCATTGAATTTAATTTATTAAATTTTGATTTTGAAATGCAAGATTAACTAAAAATGTTTTATGATTTTAATAAAATTGCAGGGTCACAGTGTTGAGACTAGATACACCGGCCCCCCACCAACCTACTATTTTAGTACACCTATCACTAGGGTATGTAACTAGTAAACAATTATAAGTTTATTGCATATTAATGACATTGTTTTACGAATGGTAATTTAATATGCAATTTTGGATGTTGAACAAACTAATATTGGAGGTTTTGATGGAACACTTCCCAGTGGCGATGGATTTACTCAAACCTTCACATAGGTAATAGAATAAAGAGTTTAACTAATGAATCAAGTACTTAATAGATTTGTGTAGTTTATACATGCACATCGTTGATTATGTTGAATAATTTGTTGTTTTATTTTTAGTTGTTGCGAGATGATACACCTCTGAATGTGACAAGGGCAATGGATATTGGTGTGACATCTGCTATACAATCCTCGATGGCTCTGACAGAAGAGGTATGAGGCAAATTAGTAAATTTTAATTTACATTTGTTGTTATAGATGTTAGTTAGTGAGAAATCAAACCATTATTGATTCACGTAGTTTTTGTCTATTTGCATGGTTTATACAGGGCTTGAGCACGCCTGAGCATGGGCGTGAGGATATTTCCCTCATGGAGAGAGATCATGAGATGGCTGTAAGTGATTATTTTGTCAAATATATCATTTTTTATAATGTAATTTCTATATATTCATGTCTTTACTTCTTATTGTAACAGTTAAAACTTCACCATGAACTAAACCCTAGGAGGAGTAGCAGGAGCACTCCACGAGTGCAGCAAAAATGAGTGATAGACCTATCACCATCCGAGCGAAAAGGAAAGGCAAAGATTTTATTTCCTAGGCATGGAGAGCAATGACTTTTGATTCCATAGTCCTTTATTGTATGCCTGCATGGCGGTTTTGTACATATTTTTTATTCGACATATTTGACATTGTATGCCTAGATGGCATTCTCGTAAGCCTATATGGCTATTTTGTACATATATTTCATACTTATATCCACATATATTTATGTATGCCTACATGGCTATTTGGTTAATACAAATATCTTTTTTCGATGCCTGTCCATATTTGCATTCTAAATTGATGGTTCAATAGATATGAGTTACGTATATTCAAGTGTATACTTTACAACTTATGTGTACTTTGTGACTTATGTGCATTCGAGTGTATACTTTGTGGCTTACATGTTTTCATTCATATACCTTGTATTCGTGCATATACTTTGTTTTAATTTGTGTATACTATGTATTCGTGTGTATACTTTTTGAGGCTTACGTGTTTATGAGTACTTGTAGTTCCCTTATTGACATGTACATGTTTGACTTATTCACATGTATAATTATTAATTGGTTAGCCCTAGCATTGATCTATGTCATCCTCAATGCATGATCCTTGAGATGGAGTAAGTACACCCTCAAGGTCAAAAGGAGTTTCACATGCATTCTTTGTAGGCTCATTTTGGTAGTGAAACCAAAAACCTCTTGCATCATTGAAATGAATTTTTTTTTCCTTTATAGCAGGTCTGGAGCCATTATCATTCTCCATCAGTTCTTCATGTATCCACTCCCCATTAATGGTTGTCTCATGACCATGAAACCAAACACTTATCTCATTTGTGATATAAGAAATGTATGAATATTTATCTTCCTCCTTATGAACCATTCATTATCATGAGAAATGGGTTCTTGTGAACCACTACTGATGAATCATGGGTCAATGAGTTTCACTTGTAAAACTACACGATTGAATCCTGATAGCAATATCACAATATTTATATATCTAAATGTGTTATTTCCTTTAGCTAAGATTTGTGCTTATACTTATGTGATTGATGTATGTTTGTGTATGGGATCATAGTAATTTCTATTTGATGATGCTATTGTGTCTTTAAGGTTTATTTATTAAAGGGTGCATGAAACAAGTTTTAAATCCTTACAAATCTTTGAATTTCTTAGGTTTTTCTATTTGTTGAGTCTGGGCTTCGAGCCCGAGTCCAAGTCAAAAAATGGCTTGTCAAGTCTGAGGCAAGTCCTAGTCTTATAACACTAGTGTGAACACATCGAGGAATAATGTATATGCCAATGAAGAAAGAACCCATCCTTGTTTCCAAACAAACCATGGTATAGATATGGTAGGTTGAGATAAAACATCACTCTCCTGGATAGTTCAAACCATAATCTTTCATGGCTACAAACACACCTTCATTATGTGTGTTCTTGATCCTATTGAAGAAATGGTAGAATATGTTGTAGATCAAATATTGCAACCCTAAGTCCACAAGAAGGTTACTTGTCCCAATTTCCGCAAATGTCTTTAAGATGTTCATCCTTCTTGAGTAATGTGAACTATTGATGTTATCTAGATCTTTGAAACTATCTGCAATCATGTGCAATACTGTAGAAGCTAGAGCTATATCTAATACTACAAATGACTTCTCAATGGAATCCTAATAGCAATATCACAATTTGACACATTGTAGAAAATACCTCCTACTTATCAATTGATGAGCTAAAGTGATGGGGAGTCCTATCCCTCAAGAGCACTCTTGCTCTTCCCAAGACCTATTCTCTAGTCTTCCTAGGGTATTCCTCTCTACCCTACTTAGGGATCACTCCTAAACCCCTCTCACCACGTAAGACTCTCCACCAATTTCAAATTCTTCTCCATCACTCCCAATCCACAACTAAGCTTCCTTGGGCTCCACACTGACCCAAAGTTTCCTAACCACTCTAGGGCTAGGGAAGGGTATCCTAGTTGTCCCTTTGTTGATTTGTCTCCTCACTGATCCATCTTATTGGATTCTTTCACCTTTTACCGATCACTTTCTTGAAAAACTCAATTTTAGGTCTTGTAGCCTTCTGCCCCAATTTGGCCTCCTAGAACCCGTTTTCTTGACTTTTCTCACAAACAGTCTTAACAACCCCCAAATTTTTTTGTAGATTCTTTCTTTTGACCATCAAGGCTCCAAGATTTACCAGGACTTAGGTCCTACAAGTGTTCGTACATATGATTGTCCTCAAACCGCCTATTTTCAAGGGTTCCTAGGATTTTTGGCTCTTTTTCCTTCTTTGAGGGCTTCAACAACCTCCTCAGCTCTCCTCCTAGAACACACATGACTGAGATACATGTGCCTAAACTCCCATACTCTTGATTGGAACAAACCAATCCATTTAGCAACTCTCCTTGTTGTTGTCCTCTCCAAGCTACTAGCCAGAATGCACTTGCACTCGCCTAGTACTTGATGATTTCATCACCTTCCCTGCAAAAAAAGACCCCAAAACCTATATGTACACTATTTACATAGTCCCCAACCTGATTCCAAGTGGCCATGAGAGGGAAGCCATGGGAAGTCAAGTGGGACTCATTATTCACAAAACTGGCTTGAACCAGCAATGAGACCAAGAACACCAAAAACTTGCAAAAAGATAACCAGTCGGTCTAGATGACTAATCTAATGCTATAAAAGATAAGTAAGTGACACAAATGGAAGAATCAAAGCATCAGATAAGTCCTTTCAATCCATTCTTGACTAGATGAAGGCTCAAACACATAAATTCAATGAAAACTTGCTCTCTTCCAATCACAAAAATGTACTCTCCAAGTCTCAATTCATGAAAACAATCCTCCAACCCAGGTATTAGGGTTTTTCTAACCTTATATACCTTTCACCCATGTGCTAGGACCCTTTGGTCGGGCTTAGAGCATCATTAATGCCATTTTCCAACTTTTAGGACAAATAGCCAAGGCAACATTGCTCAAAATGCTCACAGTGTCCAAGACTTGCCCAAACCGCAAGCCCCTAACAAACCTATTTCCAATTCACTCATCAAAAACACTCTTGGGACTTTACATCATAGTCCTTATTCCTTTGGTGGTTGGCTAGAACCACCTACAAGCCAAAATTGCAAAGATCTCTCCAAAAGACCTTAAGGTCTTCCTACACCATTCTCCCCCCTGCAACAAAGAAGTTAAGGAACTTATGGTGTCAAGAGCTCCTCACTAATTCCATGCTTCTTAAAGTCACTTTCTGCTATCCAAGTAGCCTCTGACTCTGGTTGATGTCTCCACTTCACTAGGTGCTCCATGTATGTCTTGTGCCTAGTCTTCTTCTTCACCCTTGAGTCTAGAATCTTGTCCACTTGTGGTTTGATCTAATCAAGAACCTTGAGTTCGTCCACATCCTTACTCACCTCAACACTATACTATTCCTCATCCATTTCTGGTCCTTTATACTTCACCAAGTCCTTCACATTCAAGATAGGAAAAATGGACATCTCCTTGGGTAACTCCACCTTGTATGCATTGGATCCATACTTAGCCAACACTTTACATGGCCCTGTCCTTTTCATCTACAGCTCACTTGGTATGCCTTTCTGTAGTCTTTCCTTGTTCAAGTATACCATCACCAAATCACCTATTTCAAATTGTAGATCTCTCTTCCCTTCATCTCTTTTAGCCTTCAACTTCTAGTTAGCCTCCATTAATGTCTTCTTTACCTTCTCATGAACCTCTCTCATTGACTGAGCAAAATCATCAGCATTTCCACTGATTCCTTCATAACCTTTTAGGTCTCTTAGCTCAAGTACACCCCTTGGATGTAACCCATATACAATTTCAAATGGGCTCTTACCAGTAGACCTGTTTGTGCTATCATTGTAGGCAAATTCTGCTTGTGAAATGACTTGTTCCCATCCTTGTCCATACTCCTTAGTTAGACACCTGAACAAGTTACCAAGTACCCTATTTATCAAGATTTATGGTGAGCTTTTCCTCTTGAATTTTCTTCAACACAAGTTCTAGGTGCTTCATATGTTCTTCTTTTGTTTTGCTAAAGATGAGGATATCATCTATGTAGACTACCACAAAGACTCCTATAAAGTCCTTCAAGACCTCATTCATCACCCTCATAAAAGTGCTAGGTGCATTTGTAAGCCCGAATGGCATTACTAACCACTCATATAACCCCTCTGTGGTTTTAAAAGTTGACTTCCATTCATCTCCCTCTTTCATCCTAATCTGATAGTAGCCACTTTTCAAATCAATCTTGGAGTAGTACTTAGCACCCCCTAAACAGTCCATTAAGTCTTCTATCCTAGGAATAGGAAACCTATATCTAATGGTTATCCTACTTATGGCCCTAGAATTAGTACACATTCTCCACTTATCTCCCTTCTTAGGTGCCAACACCATTGGAACAACACATGGGCTTATGCTTTTCTTGATGAACCCTTGGTCCAAAAGTTCTTGAACTTGCCTTACTATCCCCTTGTTCTACTCTGGTGTCATTTTTTATGCAGCCTTGTTAGGCAATGTTGCTCCTGGTACAAAGTCAATTTGATGACTAATTGTCCTCTTAGGTGGTAGTGTAGCTAGTGTGCCTTCACAAATGATATCCCTAAATTGATCCAACAGTTGCTTCACCTCTACTGTCATAAGTAGCCGACTAGGAGACTCCTCCTCCTTTGGCTTCAACATGATTGCATAGACAACTCCTTCTTCCTCCTTCATGTCTCTTATGAATTCCTTTCCACTCATCAAAAGTACAGTGGATTCTGCCTTTTCCACTATGCCTTCTTGGGCAAAAAACTTCGTGGTTAAGCGCTTGAGCTGGAGTATACTGGAATGGGTGACCTCCCAAGAAGGCCTAGTGCCTCACCTCTATGAGCATCACTTAGATGCAATGAGTGCTAAGTGGGACATTCAATAGGGACATTCAATATTATTTCAAATTTGTTGCTTTAAGCAACTTACAAATTTGCAACTTAAGACTCCTCCAATCTAAGGGATCGATCTGGTGGAACATAGCTTAGAGTGATTCCACATGTTTCAGTGCAAAAGAGGACCATTCCTAGTGTAAAAATACCTATTTGGACGTGTTGGAACAGTTCACTTGGTCACACAAGTTGCACAACAAAAGTTGCACCACTCTACAACTTTGCACTGCTTGCAATTGATACTTTTTCCATCAAGTGAAAATCCGCCACCACTAGAAAACCACTCCGAGATAGCCAAAACCGAGAGAGGTTTTTGTAGATAGGCTCAACGCGATCCTATAGAATCAGATGAGAAGTTTCTAAGCATCATGACATCTTAGTAATAGCATGCTAAAGTTTGCAGCCATTTTGCACATTGGACCCTTAAGGGATCGATCTGGTGGAACATAGCTCAGAGCGATTCCACGTGTTTCCGTGTGAAAGAGGACCATGCCTAGCATAAACATACCTATTCAAATGTGTTGGAACAATCTGCTTGGTCACACGAGTTGCAGAGCAAAAGTTGCACCACTTTGCAACTTTGCACAGCTTGAATTTGACACGTTTTCCATCAAGTGAAAATCTGTCGTCACGTGAAAACCACTCCAAGATAACCAAAATCGAGAGAGGTTTTTCTAGAGGGGTTCAATGCCTTTTTGTAGGATTAGACAAGAAGTTTCTAAGTGTCAAGGTATCCAAGTAATAGCATGCTGAAGTTCACAGCTATTTTGCACTTTGGACCCTTAAGGGATCGATCCAGTGGAACATAGCTCGGAGCGATTCCACGTGTTTTGGTGCGAAAGACGACCATTTATAGCGTAAAAATACCTATTCGAATGTGTTGGAATAGTCCACTTGGTCACACGAGTTGCAGAGCGAAAGTTGCACCACTTTGCAACTTTGCACAGCTTGAATTTGACACCTTTTCCATCAAGTGAAAATCCGCCACCATGAGAAAACCACTCCAAGATAGCCAAAACCGAGAGAGGTTTTTTTAGAGGGGCCCAATGCCTTTCTGCAAGATTAGACGAGAAGGTTCTAAGTGTCACGGTATCTGAGTACTAGCATGAGGAAGTTTGCAGCCATTTTGCACTTTGGACCCTTAAGGGGTCGATCCAGTGGAACATAGCTCGAAGCGATTCTACATGTTTTGGTGCGAAAAAACACCATGCCTATCGTAAAAATACCTATTTGGATGTGTTTGAATAGTCCACTTGGTCACACGAGTTGCAGAGTGAAAGTTGCACCACTTTGCAACTTTGCACTGCTTGAATTTGACATCTTTTCCATCAAGTGAAAATCTGCCACCACGAGATAACCACTCCAAGATAGCCAAAATCAAGAGAGGTTTTTTAGAGCGGTCCAATGCCTTTCTATAGGATTAGATGAGAAGTTTCTAAGTGTCACGGTATCCAAGTAATAGCATGCTAAAGTTTGCAGCTATTTTGAACTTTGGACCCTTAAGGGATCGATCCAGTGGAACATAGCTCAGAGCAATTCCACGTGTTTGAGTGTGAAAGAGGACCATGTCTAGCATAAAAATACCTATTCAGACATGTTGGAATAGTCTGCTTGGTCACACGGGTTGCGGAGCGAAAGTTGCACCACTTTGCAACTTTGCACAGCTTGAATTTGACACCTTTTCCATCAAGTGAAAATCTGTCGCCATGAGAAAACCACTACAAGATAGAAAAAACCAAGAGAGGTATTCTAGAGGGGCGCAATGCCTTTCTGTACAATCAGATGATAAGTTTCTAAGTGTCACGGTATCCTAGTACTAGCATGCTGAAATTTGTAGCCATTTTGCACTTTGGACCCTTAAGGGATCGATCCAGTGGAACATAGCTCGGAGCGATTCTAAGTGTTTCGGTGCAAAAAAAGACCATTCCTAGTGTAAAAATACCTATTTGGATGTGTTGGAACAGTCCTCTTGGTCAAACGAGTTGCAGAGCGAAAGTTGCACCACTTTGCAACTTTGCACTGTTTGAATTTGACACTTTTTCCATCAAGTGAAAATCCACCACCACGAGAAAACCACTCCAAGATAGCCAAAACCGAGAGAGGTTTTTCTAGAAGGGCCCAACGCCTTTCTGTAGGATCAGACGATAAGTTTCTAAGTGTCACGGTATCTGAGTACTAGCATGCTGAAGTTTGCAGCCATTTTGCACTTTGGACCCTTAAGGGATCGATCCGGTGGAACATAGCTCGGAGTGATTCTACGTGTTTCGGTACAAAAAAAGACCATGCCTAGCATAAAAATACCTATTCGGACGTGTTGGAATAGTCCTCTTGGTCACACGAGTTGCAGAGCGAAAGTTGCACCACTTTGCAACTTTGCACAGCTTGAATTTGACACTTTTTCCATCAAGTGAAAATCCGCCACCACGAGAAAACCACTCCAAGATAGCCAAAACCGAGAGAGGTTTTTCTAGAGAGGCCCAATGCCTTTCTGTAGGATTAGACGATAATTTTCTAAGTGTCATGGTATTCGAGTACTAGCATGCTGAAGTTTGCAGCGATTTTGCACTTTGGACCCTTAAGGGATCGATCCGGTGGAAAATAGCTCGGAGCGATTCTATGTGTTTCGGTGCAAAAAAAGACCATGCCTAGCGTAAACATACCTATTCGGACATGTTGGAACAATCCGCTTCATCACACGAGTTACAAAAAAATGTGTACAAATTGTTTACATGACCTTTATATGACCTTTTTCACATTGTTTAAATTTGAAAATTCAAAGTTTGCAAATTTTCCTACTCAAGGCATTTACAGAACAAGGTGCTACTACACCAAACATGAACTTCAACCTTACAATATTTGAGTATATCTCATTATGTAATTAAATCTTATTACAATGCCTCTAGCACTTCATTCTCTTAGATCTTTTACAATGTCACTCATACATTCAAGATTCTCTTTAAATGTCTTAATCATAGGTGCTCATCATGAGGTTAACTTCAAATGAGTAACTTGATATTCCCTCGCTAAGCTTCACATGCTCTCTTATAATGGCGTGAAATCAAAATTGAGATTTGTCAAAATAATCAAAATAAGTATGTTGCATTGCTTTTTTGGCTGAGATTTTCTTTGATGGCTCTTAAATCAGCATTTTCTGCAATGAAAGATCAATCAACCCTTAGTAGTTTACTTACAAATATGCAAAGTAAAAGAGAAAAAGAAAGAGCATACAAAATGGAAATGAAATAAAAATAGATGGAAGGCACTTACAGATGTTGCATGCGGGCATCAAAATAAGGATGTTGCATTGCTTTTCTAGTTGACATTCTCTTGGATGGCTCATATATCTACATTTTTTGCAAGGGGACACCAATCACCGTAAAAGAAGATGATAGCATTGGCATCAAATAATTTATGTGCATACAAGTATAAATTAATAAGAACCAATGTGCATATACTTAAAAATTAATCAATCAAACCATCTGGGTCTGCTCTACTCTTTATTATGTCAAGTATTGCCTCATGGTCAGACTCACGGACCTTCCATAACATCTTGTTCAAAGGTCTACCCCCATATTTGGTCAAATGAACATTGGATGCCACGACAAGGTTTGAGTAATGAAGAATCTTACGATGCATGTCAAAGTTTTGAAATAGCCAATATTTAACACTTGAATGTGGGTACCTTCTAAGCCATGTTCCAGTAACCACAACTGAGCCTGTAGGGTATTCGATGTTTACTCCATCTATATCTAGGGCATCCAATTTATTTTTGGTCTCAACCCAATGACACAAGTAATAGTTTGTTCCCTCTTCATTGTCTTCATCTGCAATAACTGCATAAACATGCCCTGCATTGATATGTGCAAAAAATCTCTTGAAATTTGTCAACATTACGAATGCAGTACAAAGTAAGATCTAACGATATGGAATTTCAACAACTAAGAAAGTAGATATATCACCTCGTTGAACTAGATTTGATATGTGGTCAAAGTCGACCGATGATTCTATCTGTGTCAGTTCCAATGCCGTCAGAGGGAGATACGTGTGAAGTGGGCTAAGATAACTTGTGAACCATTTGTCAACCCACTCCCCTGACTCACAATCATTCCAGTCTTGCATTATACATGAAGAACAAAAGCATTCCATCTTTGGTGTATCGATACTCCATGAACCTGTATTTGAGCTAAGGAAAGAGTGTACCTCACTCGATCCTATTAGTGTACAACAATCTTCATATGGTGCAATGTTAGTATCATCCATCAACCAAAAAAATCTATGAACTGAAGACGTACCTTCATTACCTGGACCCATCAAAGCATTACACCACTCGATGATTAATTTTGCATCTGTCAACTTTGCATTGTCTTTATACTTTAACTCTTCTCGTGCTAATGCTCTTTTCACGCATGCTCCTGCACCATCATGCTCCCCCTTTCCATGTCCAACCTCACAAAAGTTCCACATATGTTGAACACCTGTAATGACATGTATCCTGCACAACCAGTAGAACATGCGCGAGTTCTTGAACTGTGTTGCACAGCTATCAGACCATATTATATGTTGATCGTCTTATATGCCCCTCTGACCCAAACCACTATAGAACATCTGGAAGCAACCTTGCACGAACTCTGGAGAATGTGTGCGACCATCACTAATGTAAAAATGGTACTCCCTCAATACCTTCATTTGCTCATCTATACTATCAGATGCATGAATGAATGTTATGTGCACAAATATTGAAACTTCTGTGGAGTTGCAATACTGTGACTGGACCTCATGTTGTGGTTGTAGAGTGTAGTTCTCTGCAAAATCAACCATGGATACTATGCTTCCAACTGGAAAGGTGTCCTTGCGTAGCTTGAACTATGTGTCCAACCATCAGGCTCTATGGGTATGCATTGCATACTCAGACAGTATACTGTCACGAAATGTGGTCATAAATTTGTACACTGGAATCTTCTCAATAACCAAATCACACCTTTTCGCTTGAGACCCATCTTTTGTAGCATATGCCACTGTTTTATACTTCTCGAACTCTACTAGTTTTTGTCCCACCTCATCTGTGCTTTCCATATGTTGACATACTGGCATACGTTGGAAGCCACCACAACGCTTGCATGAACCATCCAAGCATGTTGTCCTATAGAATATCTGGCCATCCTCTATTTCACATAAAAAATTTGATAAGAACTCTCTTGAAGATTTTGGTGGGGCTTCTATGCCACAATCCTGCAAAACATCGTTAGTATGCAAATCTAAACATATAGAACGATAAACATCGTAATGGTTAGAAAATTCAATATGTAGTCTACAACAACAAGTAGTGCGTGTGTGATTTATCTTGACATAAAAAGGTTTAAGCAGTTCAAAAAATCTTTGAGAAATACTAATTTGAAGATAATCATTTTCAAATTTCTGAAAAAATTGGGTTTGAGTCATATCCAAAAAATGCTTTGGATGTGGCTCATGATTCCGACTACCGATTCTCCTTCTTACCACATCCCTTTGATTCAGAGATGGCCTTGTGTTATTCTTCCAATACTCTTCAATTAGTGTTCTCAAGGCTTCGACAACTTCTTTATCCTTTTGTGACAGTCTCCCCGAGAATGCCCATAATTCATTTGTATCATTTCCCTCAATTCTTTGCCGCCTTTGAATGGCTCTTGATAAAGTTTTTCTACTAATTCTCATTTTTTCACTAGTCTTTTTAATTAGGCGAGCTCTCTTTGTTTGACAACTTACCAAAGTCAATGTAATGACACATCAAGTGACATTACTATCCTTTGAGCATGAGGTCTTACCCACACTCTCATAAGCATCCATTAGATTCTTCACAATAGTGTCTTCACTCGATGCATTCGATGTTCTCAACCCAAGAGTCTTCATGATGTTCCTATACTTTACACCCCACATCATTTCAACAAATAGTTGACATCTTGCAGTCTCATTTAGCCTTTCAAAGAATTGTTCCCAAATCTTATCAACATATATCTTCTACAAGTGTGTGTTGAAATCTTACCTTCCATGTGTTGCAAAATTTCATCATCAATATTAATCAAATACTTTGGCTTTCTACGCAAAATTATTGGTGGTGTTCTCCTAGGTACATACATCTCAACATTAGGAATTTCATCAATATTTAATTGAGGTGGGCTAGATTGCATACCTTCGATCGAGGGTGGAGAAGAAGACATACCTTGAGGTTCACATGGGAATGATGGCATACCTTCTTCATCAATTTCGAGTGATGATGTACTCTCAACTTGAGATGTTTTGGATGGTGTCCAACAATATTCACTTGCGGTAAATAGTGTCCCTCCATATTCACTTGCAGTAGATGGTGTCCATCCATATTCACTTGTGCTAGATGGTGTCCCTCCATATTCACTTGTGCTTAATGGTTTCCCTTCATATTCACTTGTCATAGAGGGTGTGTCTCCAACTACGGTATCTAAATCTGTCTTACGACGATGCTTTCACATTCGTGCCTTTTGTGCTGCCTATTCCTATTCTCTTTTTGACGGTTGAGGTTCCTTTACAATCAAGTTGTTTTCATCAATCATTTCCAATTTCTTCTTTTCACGATATTCCGCCACCCGAACTCTCTCCTTTTCTTTCAAGGTTTCGTTCTCTTCGTCTGTTAGTTTCCTCTTTGTCTTTTTCTTTGGCATGGCGGATAATTTTATCTGTACCATGGTAATGAGACAAATATTAGTTCCTAAAAAATTCTTGAAGGAGTGGTCTATGTAATAAACTTTTGACCTTGTGCAAGGTATTTTGAAGATGTTTGATGCTTTGGAATTATAGTTTGTGTTTGTAAACAATGGTGCCAGTATGGAAGATTTAAGACAACTTATGAATGACATAATCATTGGTTGATGTTTTGAGGAACCTAGCTGATTGTAATCAGTTATTTTCAATATTTTCAAGGTGTTTTGAAGGTCCTTAAGGAATTGGGAACTCTTTATGCTAATTTGAGTATACGAATCAAATGTTTTGTGCAGAGGTATTTGAAGGTGTTTGGACCCTTCAGAGGAATGGGAGAGGCTTGGATTTGTCTTAAAGGATGAATTTTGGTGAATGGTTCTGAATTTCTATAATTGGCAAGTGTAAAATGGTAATTGGCAAGTGTATATAATTTGGTAATTTAAAATTTGCATTGACAACCTAAGGTTATAATGACAAAAAAAAATGAAAGCAAGCCATAATAGAATGAAAGAAAATGTGTAAAGACCTCACATACTTTAAAAACCAAACTTTCAAATGGAGTAGTTCAACCCAATTATGTAGCCTTAGCTTCTTCTTTGTTCAAACTCCACAACAATTTGACTTGTTCAAAAGCTTGTTCCCTTCCACACTTCAATTGTATATCAATTTTCAATGGAATTCAAACTTCAATTGATATTATATGTCTTTCAACATGGAAAATCTGCTATTTCATGCAAAGGTGGTAAAAATATCATGGAAAAGGTGATGGAATGTGAAAACGATGCTTGCACACTTCACAACATCATCAAAAAGCTATTTTTTGTCGGAGCACACGCAGAACCAGGGGAATATGCAGACTATGGGCCTTCAAATCACGGGTATATATATTTTTTTACCGTTTTAGTGAGTAAAAAACGCGTGCGTGTTATAACATGCATGCGTTATGTGAAATTTGGTTTTCTTAGTGTATTTTTTAGAGTATAGGAGTTTCTGAGAGAGTGGGAGATAGAGAGGGAGGGAGAGTGGGAGATAGAGAGGGAGGGAGAGTGGGAGAGAGAGTGGGAGGGAGATAGGGGAGAGTTTGAGATAGAGAGGGAGGGAGAAGGGGAGAGTGGGAGAAAGAGAGAGTGGGAGGGAGAGAGGTAGAGAGTGGGAGATAGAGTGGGAGGGAGAGAGGGAGGGAGAGATGGTGAGAGTGGGAGAAAGATAGAGTGGGAGAGAGTGGGGGAGAAACCCTAAACCCTAAACCCTAAACCCTTAAACCCTAATCCCTCAACCCTTAAACCCTAATCTCTCAACCACTATACCCTCATAATCTTTCAACCCTCAACCCTCAACCCTATCCCTCTCTCAAGTATCTCTCTCTTAGTCACTTCCTTTGTCTCTCCCCTCTACCCTCTACCTGAAAGAGGGAGAGGGGTTAGGAGGGAGATACTTGAGAGAGAGAGGGAGGTAGTGGGAGAGAGATAGAGGGAGGCATGGTTAAGGGTAGAGGGTAAAGGGTAAAAGGGTTTAAGGTTTAAGGGTTTAGGGTTTAGGCTTAAGGGTAGAGGAGAGAGAGATAGAGGGAGTGACTGAGAAAGAGACCTAAGAGAGGGATAGGGGGAGAGGGGGTAGGAGGGAAAGGGTTGAGAGAGAGAGGAATGTAGGGTGTTGGAGAGAGATAGAGGGAGGGAGGGTTAAGGGTATAGGGTAGAGGGTTTAGGGTTTAAGGGTTAAGGGTTTAGGGTTGAGGTTTAAGGGTAGAGGGTAAAAGGGTTTAATGGTTTAGGTTTTAAGGGTTAAGGATAAAGGATTAAGGGTTAAGGGTAGAGGGGAGAAAGATAGAGGGAGGGAGTGAGTGAGTGAGAGAGACCTAAGAGAGGGAGAGGTGGTAGGAGAGAGAGAGACTTGGGAGAAAGAAAGAGGGTGGGATGGTTAAGGGTAGAGGGTAGAGGGTTCAATGTTTAAGGGTTAAGGGTTTAGGGTTAAGGATAGAGGGGATAGAGATAGAGGGAGTGACTGAGAGAGAGAGAGAATTGAGAGAGGGAGAGGGGGTAGGAGGGAGAGACTTGAGAGAGAGAGGGAGAGGAGATATATAGACTCTCCCTTATCCCCC
>CM021110.1:105334096-105356668 GCA_007115665.2 Sequoiadendron giganteum | reverse complement strand
AAAATATTGCCTTTTTCCCAGCCTAGGGTTGTACATGTGCTTGGAATCAAAACACATTGCTTGGATCCAAAATAGTGAAAATCAAACATTCAACGAATCATCAAAATTTCAAACCCTTTGGAAGGACAAACACTTTGGAGGTGTCCACATGTTAATGCTTGTCCCTAGGGGTTCTTATCTCTAGAAGGCTTGTAAACATTCAGACATCTCAATTTGTTTCTCCCAAAGTCAACACTAGGAAACCTTTTCCTTGATTTCCTTGATTTTTGCATAATACACTTTGTGGGATAAAGGGAAATTAGGAAATTGGACATTCAGTTTGAAAAACATAATCAAGAAAGTGTTTGTGGTAAAAATAACTGAGTCTAATCAAGATAAAATATCAATTGAACCCCACACATGTGCTTGCAATCTTCTATCTTAATGATTTGTCATATGAACATTGATCTTTTGGTTTGAAACAATCTTAGGGAAAAGCATGTTCTTTAAAACCTTGGTCTTGTAAACAAGTCATCTTAGGTTCATCTAGGATCAAGTCAAACACTCCACCCATCTCAAACATCAATCAAATTTTCATTTCACCAACAAACTCTTAAGAACTTTGAAATATCATCCATGCTAAACTTAGAGGCAAAATTTAACATCATTACATTTAACTTAATACACCTAGTCAAATTATCAATCCTCTTGAATGAATTTACCTTTGGGATAACACAACTTCCTAAGGTCTACTAGTTCACAATCACTTTGATTTGGCTTAACACACTCAGCCAATTCATTCTCCTAAGCAAGTTTCTCTAGGATAACACAGCTTCCTAGGGCTTACAAGTTCACCATCATCTTGTTTGACTTAATACACCTGGTCAAACTATCAAAATCAATCCAAGCCTTAAAAATTTTAGCATCACCTCTAAAATTTCTCTAAGAGTTTCACTCATCCACGCCACCCATACCTCATTTATCACATCATCATTTTTGGATCGTTATACCTTCCTAGTTCTCCTCTCTTTTGTGCCTAAGATTAAGATCAAGCGATCTCTATTTTATGGACCAAACAAGATCAGAACACAAGAGGGACATGGAATATAAACTTAATCCATCCATCATGAATAATCCAATTCAACTGAACTATCCAAGTCTCACAATGCCAATTGATTATCGAAACTCACATTCATACATGGAATCATTATCTCCTCCAAACCTCAAAATTACAACGAATGTGAGTAGGCCCAATCCAAAGTTTGGAACATCTTTCTCAATGGTAGATTTGAATCCAAGTCCAAATTTGCAAATCTGTCAACCAAACGCTCAATGCATGAGTTTTCCAAACAACATTATCCCACCAAATCCATACATGCCAAGTAAAACTTTACCAAACATGAACATTTCAAATCCACACTTGGTAAACTTTGGGATAGATATGATTACAAATCAAACCAATGTTGTTCAAAATCCCGACTGTATATTGGCAACTCCATATGTTGATTCAAGTCAAGTTAACCCCATGCAAAATCAAAGTTACCTAAATCTAAGCAATGTGTTTCCCAATCACAACAATGTTCAATATCAATCAACAATGCCAAATGAAAACATCACACCGAATCAAAGCATTATCCAGAATCAACTTGTCCACGATCCCAAGAAAGCACCACAAGGATGCATTTCAAATCTTCTTGCTAAACAACCAAGTCAACCATATCAAAGGTGCCAAGATCAAATTTTGCGAGATCAAATTGCTTCACTTGCCAAAGTAGTTGATGCATTACGCGAAGAGATGTCTCCACCCCAAAATCAATACACTCTTCCATTGGTTGAACCATGTCATCAAAGCATTGAGCTATCTCCAAAACCACATCAAGAACAATATCTCCAATGTCAAGAAATTGGATATCAAGATCAATGAAATCAACAACAAACTCAATCACCACATCTCAAAGATCAATCACCGCATCTCCAAAATCAATTGCCACGAGGTCAATTTAAAGTACAAATCTCACAAGGTAACAAATGAAAATACACACCTCTTGGGGAACCAATTGAGTCTCTCTTGCAATAGTTGATACAAGAAAATCTCATTAAAATCCCTATTTATGTGAATTATCAAGAGCCCATGGTGAAACCACCAGGGTATGATGAGAAACACTTTTGTGATTTTCACAAAGTAAAGGGACACATAACATCAGATTGTATTTGACTCAAAAATCTCATCCAAGACCTGATTGATCAAAAGCTAATAGCTATTGGGGACAGTAATCAGAATTCAACCACTAGCAATAGCATTAACAATCTCTCCTCCACACTAGTTGAAAATGGTGATCAAGATCAATCCATCAATGAACACATTGAAGATGTTTCCATCTCATTCAATGATCAAATCAACACACACCAAGAGCCACTTTTCAATCATGATCAAAACTCACCGACGATGCCCAACAATGATCCAATTCAAGAAACATTAACATCATTTGATCCTATGTTTGAGAACATTGATAGTCTTTCCACCATAACTACTGAAAACGGTGATCAAAATCAATTTATCAATGAGAACTGTGAAGGTATGTCTACCCCATCTAGTGATCAAATCAACATTCATCAAGAGCCATCTTTTAGTGATCTATTTCAAGATGTGTTAACATTATTTGATCCTATAGAAATAATCCATGACCCATCGACTAATGATCATATTGTAAATGTCTCTACATCACTTTATCAGTTAGAGGACATATTTCAGGAACATATTTCAAAGCATGATCAACATATTTCACCAAGGTCTAGCAATGGTCTTTCCCAAAATATACTGACATCCTTTGACCTCATGATTGCGGATAGTGAAGGAATCCTCAAAGATAAACAGGTTATTGATATACTTCCCATGCCTAAGGATGATA
Source organism: Sequoiadendron giganteum (assembly GCA_007115665.2). Classification (NCBI taxonomy): domain Eukaryota; kingdom Viridiplantae; phylum Streptophyta; class Pinopsida; order Cupressales; family Cupressaceae; genus Sequoiadendron; species Sequoiadendron giganteum. The sequence goes on along the minus strand of CM021110.1, from coordinate 105,353,780 downwards.
CCCAAGAACCCTTCATAAGCAATCCATTCTTTGAAATTGACCCATGTTAAGAACTTGATCCAAAGCATGGTGAAAGTAATTCCAAAATCATTCAAGATCACAAATCTGTATCTCCGAGATACTATAATGATCTAATGGGCACTCTTTTATCTATACAAGATGTCACAAATGATTATCACATCCATAAAGCACATATTCCTCCATCTACCCACAAGATGCTTTCTTTGGATGGAAACGTAGATGATCTTCATTCAAAACAAGAGTCTCATACTCTTGGCATCATTACAAGCAAACAAGAGTCTCCTACTCTTAACATTTGTACACCTGATCAAGATTTAGAAAAATCTAGAGACATATCAGAAGAAAATCATGAAGAAGGCTTCTACAAAAGTTGTGAATCAGAAACATCCCATGAAAGAAGTCAAGAGGAAGACTTGTATGTGGACATTAAATCACCAACACCTCTTGAAAAAGAATTACAATATGATATCTCACAAGATCAAGCTAAAGATATCAATCAAACATTCATCCCACTTATAAACTTGGATCACATACCTTTCTTAGAGAAAGTTATCTCATGAATAAAGAATTTGTCACTTTTGAAGATCTAGCACAGAGAAGAGAAGGATTAGCACCTTTTTTCCAAGGTAAATCATATCCTATTGCAAATAGAATGTTTCGATAGATGAATTATCAGGGCAGAGGATTAGGCCTACATGAATAGGGTATCCTAGAACCAGTGTAGATTGTTGGCAATCCTAAGCATCAAGGCCTTGGTTATTTGAAAATCAAGAGATATAAACATATCAGTGATATTTGCACAAAATTGGGGGCAACTTTGTCACAAGCAAACGTCAAGATAGGAAGAATGAAGGATCCTTATGATGAGACCGATGCCAATACTACAACCCGCCATGTCATGAATCTCCATCCACCCATCACCCCATTCACGAGTTGGGACCAACAACAAAAGAAAGATTCAAATTAAAGCACGAAAAAGGTCATCTAAGGAAAAGTAGCGAAGCACAAAGGAAAAATAAGACACAAGTGGATACTAAAAATTACAAAGAAATACTATCCCTACCAAACTCCATTAGTCAAAGAAACTATGGGGAAAAATCAAAGAGGGAAAAGTATCCATCAAAGATGTCCACAAAGGAAAAAATAGACTTCTCAAGTGACATACAAGGTATATCAAACAGTTGGTCCTAATTCCACACACACTTCTGTATCCATCCATAATCACTCATCTTCCCAAGTTTGGAGAGTCAAAGGTTCCAAACTGCCAACCAATCCATCTTTTATTCCTAAACACACTCTATCCACGCCTCCACGCATGATATCCAATTCTCACATTGATCATGTATTGATGATGACCCTTCATCATAAGGATTTAGAAGGCACTCTATCACAATGTGCACACAAAGACAAAGTTAACTCCGATATCAAGAAAGTAGATCAAGAATCTCAAAAGTTTCTTTCAAGTGCATGTATCTTGGCAAATAAACTTCTTCAAGCAGGATATCGATGGCACATTATGACAGAAGCATCAATGTCAGCAGTACCATGTGATTCAACATCAGCTTAAAATCTCTCCAAAAATACAAAAAAATGTTAGCAGTTTGGAGATGTTGTGAGGATTCTGGAAATGTAAAGAAGCTGGAAAAATATGCCTTGGAGGACCAAGACACCCAAGATGGCATATTAGTCCCGCTACTATTTTTTGAGGAAAATACAAAATCTTCAAATGTCAAAACTAGATCTAAAAGAATCTATAAAAGATATGCTTGGGAGGACTAAGATGCCCAAGGTGGCATATTAGTCTTGCTCTAAATTTCTGAAAAGGCAAAATGTGGTCTTGAGCTCCAAGGTCTACTTTTGCTTCTTTTCAGATCTTAGGTTTTGAAACTTCTAGATCTGACTTGTAGGTGAGTTTCCATGAAGATGACAACTTTGCAATGCAACTTTTGCAATTTTTCAAATTTTCACTCCAAATGATCTTCATTTCTTCAACCTAGATCTACAAATACAAACACACAAGAGAGGGAAAACTTGTTGATTTTAGTGAATGGGGGTTTGCCTTGGTCAAACCCCTGTAGGTAATTAAACCAAATGATGAAATGAATGAAATTAAGCATGAAACATGAAATGTGTAAATGATATCACTTCAAGGATGATGTCTTGTGAAGAAAATCTACAATATACCATGTAGTTTCAATGAAGGATGTAGATCTTGGATCCTTGGATTTGATGTGAACAATGGTTGTAGATAGATCTTCAATGCTACATCCACAATATTGGCTCAACAACACGAATGGATGCACTAAACCCTTGACATGATGCTTGAATCAAGATGATGGCTCCAAATGCTTGATGAATTTCTCTTCAATGCTTTTTTGAACTCAAATATGCTATTAGGAATTCTCTTACAACTTGCTTAGATAAAAATGAGTGAATGAACCTTGTATTTATAATTATTCATGCCTAATATCCTAAAATTACTCCTCAACAAGTCGACATATGAAATCATTAAATAAAGTAGGCTAAATCCCGCTCGACTTTGAAATTGGAACCTGAAAATAAGCCAACGAGGACTAAGACACCCTAGGTGGCATCTTAGTCCCAAGGCGCAAATCATGGGGAACAAACTCCAAAAAGGGACCTTTTTAGGTGGTTTCAAAATTAGGGTTTCAAGACCCATGGAGGAAAAAGATGCCCAAGGTGGCGTATTAGTCCCACTCCACAAATCAAGGACACATAGATAGAAACATTTAATGATCATTTAAACCTTTTGATGTTTTTTTCAGGATTTTCCATCAAATATATAGTTCATAGGGCTTGTGAATGCAAAATAGGACCAATTAAGCCATAAATGAGCATAAATAAAGAAAAGTGGGCTCAAACAAGTGTGAAAATGCAAGGGTATGCATTTTACTACACTACACCTAGAAACTAACAAATTCCTTCACAACAAATTTCACTTGAATAATGTACACACCTAGTACACTCAAATAACTCTGCCATACACTACAACTCAAGAAACTAAATTTTGAAGCCACAAACCTCAAACAAATTCAATGAAAGAAAGATACGAACACTATCAACACCCTTCTAGATATACAAGACCTAAAACCACTATGTGGAGAAATGCGAAGCAAAAACATTTATCTCAGACACCTTTGCAATATATAGTTCACACACTAGTGAACACAACTTCCTTTATGCATTGATATAGCACACCAAATTATGGATGCAACACATTTGAACATATCTTCTCAACATATATGAACCACACAAGAAGATTTCCAACCCAAAAGAATTACAAATAAAAAAAACACTACTTTGCAATAGAGAACACCACTACAATAGATTATTTCCTCTTTTTATTCAGTTTTTCTCAAAAGCGCTTGGAAATTAGGCACTAGAGACACATCCTCAACATCTTTGATAATTCCTCATCACCATCAATCCAACTAGAACATAGAAACTCAACCATACATCCAAAGATAAAAAACTATCAAAGCAACATGAGAGGTTGATACCAATAGCTTACTAATGACAACATAATGAAACCAATCAAAGAATCACTAGAGACAACAACAAGTCAATACCAATTGAAAAAAATCTTGCAACAATCTCTTTCCCATACAATTGAAACCAATGACAACACCAACTGCACATACTTGCAACAATCTCCCCCTTTGCCATTGATGGAAACAGATCATGTGAAAAAATATCTACAACAAACACAACAACTCCAATCATTAATACTTTGCTCCATACCATCTCATTATCTCTTTTCTCCCCCTTACATAATTGACTCATGTTGCTTTCTAGTTCCCTTTGTAGCTTGTCTTTTCACATGACTCTCTCTCCCTTAGTTTTTTTTTCACATTACTGTCTCCCCCTTTGAAATCAATGGAAAAGGAATTGAAGTATTTGCATCCTTCATTCTCCCCCTTTGACATTAATCATATTGTTTGCCATTACTCTACAACTTTATTTCCTTTACTACTTAACATTGTTATGCCTTGCATAACCAACCCATCTTTTGCTTTGGTCAAAATGGGTTCCCCTTTGTGTTTTTTTTCGCCTTTGGTTTGTTTTCAAACAAAGTTTGGTGTCTGTTTTTTCCAATACTTTGTTATTTTTCTTTGTTTTATTCTGTCGGAGGCGGAACTGGAACCAAATCAGGTTTTGAAACTTCTTTTGAAACATGTTCTCATTCCTATCTCGACAGTTTTCTTTCACTTTGTTGTTGTTTTGTCTTTATTGGAGTCGGAGCCGAAATGAACGTTAAGTCGGTATTTTATTCAAAATTTCAAAATCAAATCTCATTCCGCCTCCTCTTTTTGGTCTTTTGTTCTAGACTAAGGTTTGTATATTAAGTTTTCTTGTTTTGGTCTTTTATTTTATTTTTTGTGTTTGGTTTTGTTTTACTCTTTGTTGGCGGAACCGAAACCGGAATGGGAATAAAGTTGGGAAGTTAATTAAGTTTCCAATTCTGTTTTCGTTCCGACTCCGCTCTTGTTGGGTTTTGTCGTTGAATTTTTACTGAAGTCACACTGCTGAAATGAACCAGTTCCTCAGCAGTTCTGCCGATCTACTACATTTATGACATTAATGACAGATCCCATGCATGCGTGAAACTTGAAGTTTTTACCTTAATTAGGGATTAACGCTTAGTTACCATCATTATTAAGAGATTGAAGAGCGAACCGAAGTTGCAGTGAAGCTTTTGTGCAAGTGAATCAATTGATAGAGAGACTGTTGTGCGTGGATTGCTTTAGGAGGTTAGCCTATTTATTCGCATTCGAGGTAGGGTTTTCTATTCTTGTTCTTCTTCAGGTTTTCACATTTTTTTGTTTTATTCATCTTGGATTGCATAGGTTAAATGCGAATTCTGCAGTGAGTTTGTATATTTTGAGTTTGTTTAGGCTTTTCTTGTTTTCTTATGCTTTTATAGTTTTTGTTTCCTGCTTGTTAAGTTTTTTTGACGCGGTCATTTTTCACGGTCATTTTTCACGTTTTGGTCATGACCGAGTCGTGGTGCCCTAAATTCTAAAAGCATAAGTTAAATGCGGTTTTGTTTTACATTGAAGAAAAGGTTTAATAAATAATAATTGTTACTTAGGATCTTTTATGCGTTCAGTCTGGATAGTTTAGAAGGGTTAAATTCGTGCCCTAGTTGTTTGTAATTGAGGGTTTTTTAGTTTAGGGTTTCTTGGTGCATTTCTGTGTTCGCGTTTAATTTAAATATGATGCCCTAAAAGTACAGTCGCCTCGTGGTCATATGGGCATGATCTTATCATGTTGTATTTAAGCCCCTTTTCATTTTAAATATGACCTATTAGTTAATCATGAGGTTATGCATTAAACTATTGAAATCATTTGTGATGTCATGGTCAACCTAGGTGGAAGCGGGATCGGAATTGATTTGGATTGTGGGCGTATTGTATAATTAGTGTTAATACCATTTTTCATCCCGTCTCCGACTCCGCATATAGTGAGAAGCTTTATTTTCAAAATAATGATTACCCCGACGGAAGCGAAAGTGGAACTGAAACTGAATATGAGATTAGAAAATTTAAAAGAAACCGAATTAGTTTCTATTCTGGTTCCGGTCTCGGTTACATTCTTGTCCCGACTCCGGTCCCACTTCTTGTTAGTGTAATCTTAATGGTTGTTTAGGCTTTGAGCCCGATAGTATGTTAAAAAGAGATTGTTTAAAATGCTTTCTGTTTGGTTCCGCCTCCGATGTATTTATGAAAGGTATAATTTTAAGGCATATTTTGTGATGTTTGTTCAACGATCTAATTAGAGGTTTTGATTGCAGGAAAGCTAAAGGATGTCAGGAACATCAGGAGAAGCCTCTCAAAGGAACTGGCCTGCAGGAACATCAAAGGCAGCATCAAAGCCCAAGAAGATGAAGCCGAAATAGTTACCCTATACTTTGAGATATAATCACAAGGGTCCTGTTGTTACAACAAGCAAAGTAGAATCAGATCGGTTAGATATAACCGACACTAATCTGGGCTCATATAATTTTGGTGAGTTGTATTTGGAAACATTCTTAGAAGATATAAAAGGGAGAACACAAAGAATAGTTGAGTTTGGTCTGGCTCATATCACTTTATTTCCTCTATCTGTCCAGTGCCTGGAGTTGATCATGATAGCTGCCAGTGCTTACAATCAAGCCACTAGGCAGTGTACGGATTCATAGGACAATGTTATTATAGATCTCACTCCTCAAATGTTCCAAACTATGTTTGGTGTTCCAGATCCAAAGGACCTGGTACAGTTGAAGGAGGTAGAAGGGTATGTGCAAGATCGTCTTGGAAAAACAGGCCCTTAAGTGGCAAAAAATTCAGAAAAATCAGAGTTAGGCAACTTGACATAAAAATTTGAATAAGTTATCTATGTTATTTTAAAAATATGTATCAATAAAATCTGTAGCAAATTGAATTTAGTTTCTAAAATACTAGGTTTATTTTCAAAAAAAAATAAATCTATTTGGTGAAAATTTGAAATTTCAATGCAATAGTACTTAAATTTCAGGGAAAAAATAAGTAGGTGTCTGTCTAACCACCCTAACCACAATAAAATGATAATATTTTTTAATAATATTTTAGACATAAGTAGAGGACTCATGTCTCGATGTTATGCATATTTTTTTGTAATTTGTTTCCAAGTAAATAATTAATTATGATTTTTTTATTACAACTTTCAAAAAATATAAAAACTCGTATGACTGACCACCTTAACTTGGTAAAAAATTCATGAAATTCAATTTTTTTTTTTTAATCCTATAGTATGTGAAGCATAGAATGTGACACATGTTTTGGATTCAAAAAGTGTGATACCGTTTAAAAGCTATAGATGTTTTTCAATCAGCCTATCAATCCAGACTTTATTCATAATTCAAATAGAAAATGAATAATAATTATTTATTAAATTCAAAGTAAAGAATAATTTATATTGGTGGAAAGCTAAGAATATCCTTTTAAAACCCTTTTCATTTCATCAATTTTGGGTAAAAAAAAAGTCGTCAACCACATACCCATCATATCTCCACTTTTTGGCCCATCATGATCCTACACATACCCAGAAGCTTTAGAGAAGTATAGAAAATACAAAGCATCTAATAAATCTTATTTGAATAAGAAATGGTTGAGAACAAAGAAGAAGTCTTTGAATAAACTTCATGATCAACCAAAGAGAACATAATTCTATAAAAATGTATCAGACTTGATCATGATGTTATCTAGAGTATTTGGGAAAAGGAATGTATTTCACTTCAAGGAGTGGATGTTTCCTTTCATTCAAACCATCTTGAATGGAAAACAACAGTTTGATAGGCCAATGGTTGTGTCTGATGCTATACATGACCAATTAATAGGGATAAGGGAAACTAAATGCTTCTTTATGGCTTCGTATGTTGTTTATGCAGCAGCTAGAGGAGGCATTTTTCCAGGATTGAATAGAGTTGGTGTATTGGGAGAAAGAGATGGACAAAGGAAAGTGTGGGATCATTATGATCAGCTTTCCCTCCAAGTTGCTGAAACACATTTTAGAAGGGTCAATGATGCATTTCTATATGTTATCATTAACCAACTCAACGAAGATGCAGGGTATAGACTGAGCCAAGAAGCTATGGCATTCATCATAAAGTGGGGATGTTGGTACATTCAATACCTTAAGTTCACATACTTCAGGCTAGCTGGATTTGAAGGTCATCCACACTTACTCCCAAGATGTTGTAACAATAGAATAGTTTTGATGGAATTTGTATATCAGGCTCTAGGGGTTAATGCCCGGTTTATATTGAAGCACAAAACAGGATGTCATAAGTTTCCCATGCAATTGGGTGAATACAATTGTCAACATTTTGTGGGAGCAAAGGTAGTATACAATGAATTGATACATCTGAAGCTAGGTTTGTACACTGCTCGGAAGCATTTTGATCCTAAGAATAAAATGAATGCCTTGCTACCTTCTATTTTTGATAAACATTTTAATTTGTTGGAGGTTTTTTGGAGTGATCGGCAGGATGAGTATGACCTTAGAAAGACAAATTATGAAAGGCTACCTATCTCACTCATGGTAGAACTTGGGATCAAAGATGATATCCCTGACACACTAGTAGATGATGGAATGGTATTAGATCCATCATATGAAGCACTCAATATTGGTACCAAGAGCTTGGATCTGGTGGACTGGGAAGGTGAGGAGACCATTGACATAAAGCAAATAGGAAGATCAATCTTGGATAGAAGCATTCAATGGGTTGTTCTGTGAACTAAAAATCCTCAGGGACCAACTCCTAAAAAGGGGAAAGGGTATAAAAGAATCAAAAGAAAGTTTCCATGCAAGGAGCCCTTGGAATTCTTCCCACCAGACATTGAAGAGATTGAGCCTGCTCTAGATGAATCAGAGACACAAGAGGAAGGAGTTCAAACAAGATCCATAGGTCCAATACCAGCACTAGGTGAGTCTTCTACTCAAGTCCCACTAGAAAAGCAACAAAGTGAGGAGTTGCCTAAGGGAACTCTTCATGATGTTGTTGAATCCATGAAGGGAAAAGGAGTAGAGGTGGAGGTTCATGATGTTAGATCAGATTCTGATGAGACTCTATCAGAAAGGGGTGCATAAGAAAATAAGCCTCTAGAGGAGGATACTGAACAGGTATTGACAAAGCAAGATTAATTGGAGCTATTTGAGGAGGCAAAGAAGGCCTCGGATGATCAAGCACATGTTGTAGCAGTAGAGAGACAAAAATAAATTGATACCAAGATACAAGCTGATACCATACTACAGCAGCAATAGGTAGAAGCTAAGCTGAAAGCTGATGAGATGGAGAAGCAGCAGAGGCAAAAAGAGAAAGAGCTCAAGATTAAGGAGGAGAATGATAAATTGGAATTAATACATAAAATTCATGATCTTGAGGAAGAAAAGGCAAAGCAACGTAGGGAGAAGGAAGCTCTAGAGGATAAGTTCAAGATGGTTGAAGAAGCCTACAAAAAGAAAGATGTTGAAGAAATTGCAAGACGATTGCAGGAAGAAAAAGAAATTTCAGATAAATTGACAACATTAAAGGCAGAAAGGGATAGAATGCAAGAAGAGAAAAGAATAGAGGAAGAACAGGTAGAAAAGCAGAGGATTCAAAAGGAAAAGGATGCCGAGGAATTGATCAAAACGCTGCAAAAAGAGAAAGAAGATGCAGATAAACTCAAGGCTTTGGAAGAAGAGAGAAATGGAGAACAAGAAAAGAAAAGATTAAAAGAAGAAACGTTGAAGAAGGAAGAAGAAGATAATAAAATACATGAACAAAAGGATAGGGAGGAAGCTGAAAAGCTTGTACAAATGCATATGGAGCAAGAACAATAAGAGGAACCAAGGGTTGATTCTCAACATCAAGTAAATATGCAACCACCCTCTACTACTATTGTTGCTTCTTCTTCCACTATAATGACCACTACTCCAGGTGCTCCCACTTGGTTAAAATTGGATCTTTAGAAGAGATCATCTACACCTTCACAACCTCTCAATTGGGAGGATATGATTAAGGAGATTGAGTAAGAAAGGCCTAAAAAGAAGGCCAAGATCCTAAACTCCACCAGGCTCACTGATAAAGGAGAAATTGTGGTGGAATGTGCTATACCCATGATAGACAAATATGTAGGAGACATGCAATTGACAGATTATAAGTTGGGCACTGTCAACTTGGGAAGACCTACCAAAGACCAACAAATGAATATAGTTGATGTGGTATCATCATCAACCAAGTCAAGAATGCTGAAGGAGAAACAAAAAATAGATGAGCTTAAAGCTCAGTTAGATCAGTTGCATGTTTTCTTAAAAGGTATTTCTGCTCCGAGGACACAACAGGTTGCTACTATTGAGACCCCAATTTTGTTAAGTAAGAAAGAAGTGGATGATTTAGTACAAGTAAGGGGCAAAGCAGAGATGTTGGATAGGTTGATTGATAAGTTGAACCAGGAAGTAGGTGAAGTGCTTGTTAATGGTTTTGAGGTTCATAAAGTAACAGAAGAGTTGATAGGGGAAATGAATCAATATATTGAAGCATTGGAAAAATAGGTTGAGGAATACAAAGGATATAGTCAGAAATTGAAAGAAGTTGATAAATTGCCTACGACCACTCTTCTAGAACAATCAATACTCTAGGAAGATAATAAATATTTTGTGGAAAAGACTTCTCGTATACTCTGATTTAGATAAGATTTTCTATATAAACATAGAAATGAAGTTCAAGATTCTGTTAAGGATCTGAATGAATAGTTTGAGGAGTTGGAGGCCATCATTGCTATCATTGTGAATGTGGATATACCACTGAAAGAAGGTTTACCATTGATTCAAATAAAAGAGAAGTGGGATGTGAGGTTTAAAGAGGTAATACAAAGAGGAGATAATGGTGAAGATCTACTGCTAGATAGATTAATGGACATTAAGGAAGAGATAATGGTAGCTAAGAGGGAGTTGACTAAGCTAAAGGACATAAGAGAGTTTGCTGCTATGGAGTTAGAAAGGATTATATTTGAAGATAATTGGGTGGATGGGCCAGATTTGGACATGCTTCAGAAAGTTTTCTTGAGTTATGATGAGTATGTAGCAGATCCAACTTCTCATGCATGAATTGATCCATGCACTAGATGTTGCATGGATTTCTTCTCTCTCTCTCTCTCTCTCTTTTGCATGCATAACAGGTGGTTTTTAAGCGGATGGCTTTCTTTTCTCCTCTCTAGTCTTTTCTTCCAGTTCAACTGAGTTTCCAAGATAATTGTAATCCCTAAAAGGGTGGATCAACTTAAAATAGAAAGGGTTTCAAATTTTGTACATCTATAAATAGCCTTGGGGTATCATATTGTAAAGGTCAGCTGATAGAGAATAGAATTGGCCACCTGATAGTAGGAGATAGAATTTTTCATAGTTGTTATAGAGATACATTGTTACTTCATTTTTACAGTTAAATACAATTACAGGTTTTTATGCAATATGGTGTTAGAATTAAGTTTTACTTGATAAGGTTGATGAGTTATAATCTATCTGCATGCCAGTGATTGTGTTGAAGCATGAGAGTTTCTTATGTGATGAAAGTCATTAGAAGAAACCAGATTTAAGGATTATCCCATTAGATTATCAGTCAATTGAATTTATTGAAGTCTGTTGATCTATAATCTTGGCAATGAATGAATGTGTGTTATTTTGAAATCTTTGAAATAATTGTGATGTGTGGGTATGTGCAGGATCATCATGTAAAAAATAGGCCCTTAAGTGGCAAAAAATTTAGAAAAATCAGAGTTACGCAACTTGACATAAAAATTTGAATAAGTTATCTATATTATTTCAAAAATATGTAACAATCGAATTTGTAGAAAATTGAATGTAGTTTCTAAATTACTAGGTTTATTTAAAAAAAATAAAAATCTATTTGGTGAAAATTTGTAATTTCAATACAGTAGTACTTAAATTTCAGGGAAAAAATAAGTAGGTGTCTGTCTGACCACCCTAACCACATTAAAATGATAATATTTTTTTATAATATTTTAGATATAAGTAGAGGACTCATATCCCGATGTGATGCATATTTTTTTGTAATTTGTTTCCAAGTAAATAATTAATTATAATTTTTTTATGACAACTTTTAAAAAATATAAAGACTCGTATGTCTGACCACCTTAACTTGGTCAAAATTTCATGAAAATTGTTTTTTTATTTTTCAATCTTATAGTATGCAAAGCACAGAATGTGACACATGTTTTTGAGTCAAAAATATCATACCATTTGAAAGCTATAGATGTTTTGCAATCAACCTAAAAATTAGGACTTTAGTCGTAATTCAATAGAAAATGAATAATAATTACTTATTAAATTTAAAGTAAAGCATAATTTATATTGGTGGAAACCTGAGAATCTCATTTAAAAACCCTTTTCATTTCATCAATTTTGGGTAAAAAAAAAGTCGTCAGCCACATACCCATCATATTGCCACTTTTTGGCCCATCATGATCCTGCACATACCTGTGTGATTATGAAGTTAACTTAAGCACCTTAGATGTATGCAATAGTATGGAATATTCTTTAAATTGTATCATGCTATGGTTTTCTTGATCTGTTGGAAAGACATTCATTGTTGAAGATATATGTCCGGATGCTACATAAGTTTTATTCATGTTTACTGATTCACCCTCTGATCTATCTTTTTCTTTTGTTTAAAACCCCTTTTCTTTATAAAGAACAGTCCGATGAATAAGTCCTTGCTTGTATTCTTTGTTACCAACATAGGCCCCCTGAATATTACAGTTGCATGAACCAATTGAGTGACACCACACAGTTGAGAACCAACTATCAGGACCTTGGGAGTTAGGCTACTATATGTTGTCTTTCTTTTTCAGGAGAAATAAAGTAGAAATATTCCATTTACACGTTGTTTGTGTCATTTTCACCATCAACAGAACTAGTGCTAGAAGGAGGGCCTAAAGAAACAAGCTGGCTCAGATTAACTCATTCTCTCCGAAAAAGTATGAAAGGATCCTCAGATCCTCCACCAACCCAAAACCATTGCTAGAACTCCAAAGCTCAGATAGATATAGACCACAAGCTCATAGAATTTTGATCCCACCATTGCCACCACCACTTAATCCACTTGGATTTCCATCAAGTCCACAAACACCACCACCAGTGCAATCACCACCATCGATTCAACCTATTTCACCACCGTCTGCTCAACCAAGTCCACCCATGGATTACTTTGTGAATAACCCCTCTCCTTTAGGGACTATTCTAGGGGGAATCCATGATTTACCTAAGAATCCTAAATTTTTTTGCCCCAAATACATGCATGGAGAATCAAGAAGCACCGAAGAGCATATACAGGCATTTAAAGATGCTTCTACCCGTGCTCAAGTGGCTCATCAAGATGTGGTATGTAGATTGTTCCCATACTGTTTAGGGGACATGGCAGATAACTGGTACTTAATATTCCCTAGGGATCTATTTTGAGTTGGGCAGACTTAGAAAATGCTTTTATCAACCAGTTCAGGGTTTATGTAGACTCTGCTATCCTCTATCATCAATTTTCCACCATAAGAAAGGAGCACCATGAGCCATTGCCTTTGTTTAGTTAACACTAGATTTCAAAGAACGTATCGCAAGCTACATGATCCTTATTTCAATAGCTGAGGATATTGATATTCAAGAATACTTAAGAGCTATTGATCCTTTGATTGGTTTATTCCTACAGAGAACTTATAATGCCAATGAAATAAATTCTCTGTCTAAGGTGTATCATCTAGCTATCAAATTGCAACATCAGATAAGTCTGCAATCAGGAAGTTTAGGAACAACTCTTCCTCCCATGAATTACCAGATGCCTGGCCTACCATTAGATAACACTGTTGCAAGGATGTCTTATTCCCAATACGGACCTATGCCTGAGTTACAAGCCCCACCAACTATGCCTTTTTTTGGGAATGGTGTGCAAGCTCCTTCCCAACAAGTTCAAAATCACCAACAGTCGATAGGAGGATCAACTCAGATTCAACCCAAACCTGTAGTGCAAAATGTGCAAAATGAGCAAATGACTCAATTGACTAATGAGGTAGAAACCCTAAAGAGGACTATCTCAAATGTCCAATGACATGGCACAGCTTAGGCAGAATCCTTCCCATCACAACCAAAATTCTGAAAACCAGGGAAGTTACAACAATCAAGGGAATTATTCCAACCAGAATATGAATGAAAACTCCAATCGTACCTTTCAAAAGCAGAATTCTAATCAGAACTATCAAAATCAGAACAGAGGATATAACCAAAGGTTCAACAACAATAACAGACAATGGAATACTGGACCTAACAATGGGGGAGTTTCTCACAATTATCAGCCAAGTGAGGATAAGTCACATACTGCTAATGTTGCTGATCTGAATTTTATGACTAATTGGTGCAGGCTACATGATACTTCAACACATTATGGGGTAAATTGCCCGGAAATGGAGAAAATAGTAAAGATTGCACAAGCTGATTCTCATCCTTCATCATCAAATTCTAATAAGGACAATGGACCAATAAGTACTGCTATGGCTTTTGAGACTGTTGAAGAGAAATATCAATTTCCCATGCAGGAAGATAATGAGCCAAAAGAGGATGTGTATGATTCTCAAGCTTTTCAGTCAAAAGGTGGTCATTTTCTGAGAAATCAGAATAAGGGCCCTTTTACTACATCTGCACCTCCAAACAATATGGTCCCACCAAATCAAAATGCAGATAACAATCCTTCACCACCAAAGGGACTTTCTGACTCTTAGAATAGAGCTAATCCACCTCCATTTCCCAAATATCAAGTTAAGGCTGATTCAAAATTCGATTTTATTGCAGAATTGCAGAGGCAGAAGACATCAGTTTCATTCTTTGACATAATGAAGTGGTGTCCAACCCAACGTGAAGTGGTATTAAAGGCCCTGGAGGAATTAGATCGCTCAAAGGGAAAAGGTAAAGCGAATTCAACAAAGGAGACCAATACCGTGATGTACAAAGGTAAGACCAGTACCCCACCTTTTCTTTTAAGGATTTTTGGGAGGAATTTACATAATTGTTTATTGGACTCTGGTGCATCGGGTAATGTTATGCCCTTTTCCATTTGCAAGAAGTTAGGATTAAACCCCACCCAAACCAATAAGAAGATGATCTAATTAGACAAAACAAAGGTCAATGTTGTATGAGAGTTGAAAAACATGCATGTACAGGTTGGATCAGATCCAAGGATCCAAACTTATATAGACATCCAAGTTGCCGACATACCAGAAAATTCTGGTATGCTCTTAAGTCGGGAGTTAATGAAAAGTATAGGAGGGTATTTATCTTTAGATTTCTCCCACATGTGGTTACCTTTGAAAGGAATAGCAACCCAGATAAGAATTGAGAGTGAACCCAGGCTCAAGCATATGATCACATAATATAATGCTCCGAATGAGGTAGCATATTTTGAGACTGAGATGGGAGTCTACAAACAAGAAGAAGTTCTCACCTTCTCTATGCATAATCCTGAGGATATGTTGCCATTAGAATATAGTAACCTGATGATCACCATGAATCAACAAGTTCTCACAAGGAAATTGCAAAAAGATAGGATGGTAATAGGGGAGAAGACTGATTTAAGTAGTTTTCTGCTTCCTAATTGGTGTAGGATTCACTATCAGAACCATTCTAAGTTAACTTGCCTACCATGTCGAGAAATCCTACATCATATTGGTCAACATCAGCAAATAGGTCAAGAAGAACCTCAAGTCAATGAATTTCCTTTTAAGATCAAGGATGCAACTATTCTTACTAGGAATGGTTCTTTTCTAGAACAACATTCCTCACAGTTTTTTCACACTCAGGTTCTATGTTCCAACATTCAAGAAGGGATGAAAGTATCCCAATTCTTGTCTAATATACCTACCCTAGACAATCTACCAATGCCAAGGGCATTAATGAAAAAGGAAATAGATTGCCATGAGATCCAAGAAGTTCCTTAGGAGGTAATTCTTGAGTTAGTTGTAGATGCAACAAAGCCTTCGAGTGAACCTTGCTTCAATTTAACATCTGATGACCATCACAAGTTTTAGCCACCACATATTCTTAGCATCACTAGAACAAAAGAGCTCCCAATAAAAGACCAATTGTGGAGTCTCAAATTTGATGGTTCCAAATCCAAATCAGGAAGTGGAGTAGGTATTGAATTGAATAACCCAAAAGGGAAAACTTACTTTGCCTCTTACAGATTGTAGTTTGGTTGCACAAACAATGTGGATAAGTATGAAGCACTTGCTTGAGGACTTATGTTTGCTCATCAAAAGAAGGTTACAACTCTCATGGTGATGGGAGATTCAGAGGTGATTGTAAAACAAGTACGTAGCCAGTACACATGGCATAATAAAAGACTGGCTGCATACAAAAATAGAGTATGGAATCTAATTGAAGACTTTGATGCTTTTGGGATTAGTCTGATCCCTTGAGAAGCCAATCAAATTGCAAATGCACTTGTTGTGGCTGCAGTACTTTGGAACCTATGCAAGACTCCAATCTAAAAATATTTTCTGTTGAGTTGATTTCAGTTCCAGCTGTTCTTGATAATGTCAGACATTTTTAATTTTTTGATGATGATCAACACATCTTGGCCTTTCTGGCAAGTTTTGATGTTTTCGAAGGACAAATTATAGATGATTCAGAAAGAGATCAAGGAGATTGGGATCCTGAGAAAGAGAATCCAAAAGGGGTATTGGATTTAAAAAGTAATAGCATTCTAAAAGGGATGGTAGCCTTGGAGAGAATATTTGATTCTAACCCACGGGCTCGTCAAAAAGTGCCCATTGAGAGTGAAGGAGGGAAGTATGAATCTGTTAATTTGACTCACCCAGGCCCTCAAAGGAATGTTATTATAGGAAAGACTTGTCCCCAAGAAATTAAGGCTAAGATAGTTAATGTTTTGGAGAAGAAAATTGAAGCTATTGCTTGGAGTTATGATGACCTCAAAACCTTTGACACTTCGGTGATCACTCATACCATACCTCTCAAGCCAGAAGCCAAGCCTTTTCACCAGAAGCAATGCCCATTCAATGCTTTAATTGAGCCCTTGATTCAGAAAGAGGTACATAAACTCCTATGAGGAAGGATAATCTTTCCTGTTAGACATTCTAACTGGGTGGCAAATCTAGTTTCTATGCACAAAAAAAATGGTGAGATCAGATTATGTGTTGATTTCAGGAATCTAAATAAAGCATATGAGAAAGATAACTATCCATTGCCTTTTCTTGATTAAGTATTGCAAAAGGTTAACAGATCCCAAATGATGTCATTCTTGGATGGCTATTCTGGATACAATCAAGTTCTTGTTAGTCATGAGGATAGGATGAAAACAACTTCCACTACTAAATGGGGCACATTTGCCTACAGAAGGATGCCATTCAGTCTCATCAATGCTGGAGCTACTTTTCAATGAGTGATGAATGTGGATTTCAAAGATCTAATAGGAAAATGTATAATGATTTATGTAGATCTGATTTAAGCATCTTCTCTAGGAATAGAGAAGACCATGCTGCTAATCTAGAAAAGGTTCTTAAGAAGTGTATAAGTTATGGTGTCTCTCTTAACCCAAAGAAGTGTTTGTTTGGAGTATCTGAAGGAAAGCTCTTGGGACACATTATATCAGAAGAAGGGATATCCATAGACCCAAATCGAGTAGAAGCCATCTTGAAATTAACTAGACTAGGGAGCAAGAAAGAAATGAGGTCCTTCTTTGGGAGGATCAATTTCGTGAGAAAATTTATAACAGGGTTTGCAAAGATTGTCAAACCTCTGAATGAAATGATGAAGAAAGAATCAAAGATTGAATGGAGTAATGAGGCTAAATCTGCCTTCTCGCAGATTAAACAGTCAATTTTTGAGGCACCTATTTTAACAAGCCCAGATTATTTAAAACCTTTTTATATCTATTCTCTTGCATTTGACCATTCATGTGCTGCAGTGTTAACACATCGAAGAGGAGAGGGTGAGGAAAGACCTATTGCCTTTATGAGCTCTCCATTTATGAATGCATAAGTAAGATACTCGTCACTAGAAAATCAAGCCTTTGCATTGGTACGAGTAGTAAAGAAGTTCAGACATTACATTCTTCAAAGTCAAGTGATGGCTATAGTTCTAGATCCAACTTTGAAGTCTATTCTTATGCAAAGTGAATTGGGAGAACGAAGAGGGAAGTGGATGGAAATCTTACAAGAATTTGATTTAGAGATCCATCCAATGAAGCTTGTCCATGGGAAAGGTTTATCAAAAGCAATGGATGATGTGGATAGAAATATTACTTGTCAACAGTACACTGTCCAATAATTTACTAAGGATCCCTGGTACACATATTTGATTTTCTTCCTCCTCAATAACAGATGTCTAGATGGAATGAATGCTACTCAGAGGAGAGCATTGAGGATGAAGAGTGCTAATTACATGCTCAAAGGGGGATCCATTTATAGAAATAATTTTCAAGGAATTTACCTACGATGTTTGGATCAACAAGAGGCCAAGAATGCTATTTCTGAGTTCCATGGAAGGCATGGAACGAGACATGGATTTGCGGATGCTCTGGCCCATCAAATTCTTAGATCAGGCTATTATTGGCCTTATGTATTTTGAGATGTACATCAACACTACAGGACTTGTCATGTATGTCAAACAACTGCACCCAGGGAAAGAAACCCTACAATGCCTTTGCAACCAGTGTATGAGGTAAGGCCGTTTGCTCAATGGGCCTTGGATTTTGTAGGTGTTATTAATCCAAACTCTTCTGCAGGACATAAATTCATCTTGAATGCAACTGACTACTGTACACGCTGGACTGAGGCTCAGCCCTGCAAGAATAGCACCATTGAGGTGGTCATTAAGTTTTTGACTGAGAAAATCACCACCAGGTTTGGAGTTCCATTTGCTCTGGTATGTGATAATGACCCTGCTTTTTCTTCTGCTGAATTCATTTCATGGGCATATGAGCATAAAATTGTTTTAAAATATTCATCTAATTACTATCCTCTGGGAAATGGAGTGGCTGAGTCCACTAATAAAAACTTGTTGGAAGTGATAAGGAAGTTGTTAGAAAACAATCCAAGGGATTGACATACCCAGTTAAGATTTTCTTTATGGGTAGATCGAACCAGAATCAAAGCAGCTCTAGGAAATTCACTTTTTAAGTTAGTCTATGGCCAAGATCCAATCTTCCCTATCCATTTACAAATAAATGTTTTGAAGTTCATGCAGGAGTTTTATACCAAGGATGATAGGATTGAGGTTAGATTACTTAATTTACTCAACATGGAGGAACAAAGAGATACTGCTTTGCAGCAATTCTCTAAACATCAGGCTATCGTCAAACATTGGTTTGAAAAAAGAGCTAAGATAAAGGATTTTAGGATACTAGATCTTGTATTACTATGGGATAAAGCTAGAGAGAAGAAGGGAGATCACCAAAAAATTGATAGACTTTGATTAGGTCCTTATCAAGTGGCTGAGATACTAGGCGAGAATGATTTTTGTTTAAGTACCTTAATAGGAGAGCCTGTTCCATTACTAGTTAATGGTCATTTTCTCAAACACTAATTTGGTGCATAGAAGGTCTGATGTTTTGAAAAAGAATTTATTATACTGTATCATATGTAATTAAGTCTTTGTTTTCTAGTTAGGTTTTCTCTTTTCTTTGTTGCTTTTGTTTTTGTTTTCTTTCTTTGTTTCTGTTGGTTCTTACTTTTGGTTTTGTTTGTATGTTGTCTTTTTTCGTTGGGGATCTTCATTGTTGTACATCTCAAAAATTGGGGTTGTTATTCAAAGTATGCTATTGGTACTAGGAGAGAAATTGGTTTAGGTATTTTCATCATTATCTATTGAAAAGGATTTCATTCTGAAACTTATGTCTTATTATCATTCTAATGTTGGTTTGAAAAGATATTTAAGGGTAGAAGATACATTGTGAATATCTCATGAATTATGATAAAAAATCTGTCACCAAATTAGATAAAACATCTGCATGAGTAAATGCCTATCTATTTTAGAATGGCTCTACCTTTGATTCAAGTGAAAAATCCGATTCCAAGACTATCATGAAATCCGTTGTAGTTCTCAACCCCTATTTCAGATTCATTAT
>CM021110.1:104999519-105333996 GCA_007115665.2 Sequoiadendron giganteum | reverse complement strand
GGAGTTGGAGAGATATAGAGGGTGATAGATTTTTTAAGGTGAGGAGAGAATGAAGGAGTTAATGAGTGAGAGAGGGAGACCTGAGGGAGAGGAAGTGGGAGGAGAGACTTGAGAGGGAGAGAGGAGGATGATTGGGAATGAATGAGAGGAGTAAAAATTGAGAAATTGGGGGTTTTAATGGTTGGGGACTAGGATGGAGATAGAGAGAGAGAGAGAGAGAGAGAGAGAGAGAGAGAGAGAGTTGAGAGAGGGAGAGGGGGTAGGAGGGAAAGACTTGAGAGAGAGAGAGGGGAAGGGAGTTGGAGAGAGATAGAGGGTAGAGGGTTAAGGGTAGAGAGAGAATGGTGAGATAGAGAAAAAGATCGATTGAGAGAGAAAGAGGGGGAGGGAGGGACAATAGTGAGAGAGATTGGGAGGAGAGACAAAAAGAAGTAGAGGGAGGGTGAGGTCAAGAGAGGGAGGGAGAGGAGATATAGAGAGAAGTAGAGAGGGAAGGATGGATGGAGGGAGTGTTAGCAAGGGAGATATATGTTTGTGTGTGAGAGAGAAAGAGATAGAGAGAGTGGTGAGATAGAGAGGGGAGAGTGAGATGGAGGGAGAGAGAATTATGAGATAGAGAGGAGAGAGTTAGAGAGAAAGTGGGGGAAGAGAGGGATAAAGAGTGAGAGAGAGATGTAGGTAGAGGGAGGGAGAGGAGAGATAAAGAGTAGAGAGGGAAAGAGGTAGGGAGGGAGACATAATTGAGATACAAAGTGATGGAGGGAGAAGTAGGTAAGGAGAGAGAGAGGGGAGGCGAGGAGGCAGATGTAGGGAGGAGATAGAGGGGTGTGAGAGAGAGAGGGGGGAGAGAGAGAGCAAGGGAGAGGGAGAGAGAGAGAGAGGGAGTGGAGAGATAGAGAGTAGAGAGAAGGAGAGAGAAAGTTGATACAACTTGCTGACTACTAAAATTTGACCTCCTAATTACTAAAATTTGAATTGCTGATTATTGAAATTTGACTAAGTTTGAAATTTTTAAGATCTTCCAAAAACTAGAATTTGCATTATAATTCCTAGAGATTTGAAACAACTCTCAAACATCTTGCCTATATACATGTAATATAACTTAAAGTATAAGAAAATAAATGTCCATATGTAAATGTAAACTTATACTTAAATGTTTATTTCATGTATATAGTTTCCTTGGAAGAGAAAGCGAAAATAAAAGAGTTTAGAAAAATGCATTCCAACATTCATTGCAAAAAGAAAGAGAACTCACACTTGTTCATTCATTGAAAAATTCAAGCCATTTGGCGCTCGCCAAATGGTAAAGCCATTTGGAGAGCACCAAATTTGGTGCTCGCCAAATGTGGCATTTTCAAATTTGGCGATCGCAATATGGCTTATTGCGGGTTTTTTTTTGTAATTTTGCATCAAAATTGTGTCATAGATTGGTGCACTTACCCTCTACCCTTTACCCTATACATTAAACACTCAACCCTCAATTCTCAACCCTCAAACCTTAATCCCTCAACCCCCAATCCTTAAACCCTAAACCCTCTACCCCTTACATTGGACCTTGAACCTAATCCTTCAACCATATACCCTCAAACCTATACCCTAAACCTTCTACCCTCAACCAAGTAAACCCTTAACCCTAAAACCTTAACCCCAAACCCTTCAACCCTAAATGCTTCAACCTTAAACCTTCTACCCTATACCCTCAACCAAATACCCTCTACCATCAAACCTATTCCATCAACCCTCAAACCTTAAACCCTAATACCCTAGAAACCATCAACCTAGGTATAGGTCCTCCACCCTAATCCCTCAACCCTATACCCTCAACCCCTATCACTTTCTCTCTATCTATACATCTCACCTCTCCCTCCTGCCCTCCCTCCCACCCTCTCTAATTGTCTCTATCTACCGTCTCCTTCTTTCTACGTACCTCTCGTTCAATCAATCCCTACCACCCTCTCTCACTCCCTCTATCCATCTCTCTTTATTTCCCTCCCACTCCATCCCACTCTCTCCCACTACATCTCTCTCCCTCTCTCTCATGTCTCTTCCTCCCACCCCCTCTCTCTCTAAGGTTTCTCCCTCTGGCAACCTACCTAGGTAACTCTCTCTTTGTCTCTCTCCCCTCTCTCTATCTATCCCTCCAACCCTACCTAGATAAGTCCCTCTCACTCCAACCCCCTCTTTCTCTACCTCTATCAGGTCACTCCCTCTCACTCCCTCTCCCTCTCTCAGGTCTCTCACTCACACTGCCTCTCTCTCCCACTCCCTCTCTCTCACACTCCCTCTTACTACCTATCTCTCAAGTCTCTTCCTCTCACCCCCCTCACACTCTCAAGTCTCTCCCTCTCACACTCTCAATTCTCTCCCTTTCGCACCCTACCTACATAACCCTCTCTTTCTCTTTGTCTCTCTCCCTACCTCTATCACTCCCACCCCCCCTCTCTCTCTCTCCCTCCCTCTATCCCTCCCACCCTACCTAGCTAAGTCCCCCTCAATCCAACCCCTTCTCTCCCACTCCCTCTCTCTTAAACTCTCACTTCGACCCCCTCTCCATCTCTCTAGACTCTCTCTAAATTCTCCCTTCGTCTAAAGACATACATAAATGCATACATACAAGCATAATACATATGTACATATAATCTTACATCCATACAAGCATACATACATACATGTACATAAAAATATATCAGCATACATTAATATATTAGCATTTAACATAAAGTAAGACATAATGAGCGCGTTATAACGCGCTCGCGTTATGGGTTAGTAGACATGTTCCCCGCAGAAGCAAAAACCATGTCAAAAGTGAGATATAACGCGAGCGCGTGCGCGCGTTATATCTTGCTTTGGAATTACCGAACTTTAAGCTTGGTATTGCCTTGGAATACCAACCCAAAGGCTTGGAGGGCATTCCCAACGACCAGAGACGTGTTTTTAAAAAATCCACCATATTTCTCATAATCGAGTTCGTGCTCACCGTCAGGATTGCACGTGGTTCAATATCAAAAAAATCGAGCACATGGGTAATGTTGGGTTATCTCTTAGCTATCCAACGATGTAATTTTTTTCACTTTTTGAAAATGTTAAGTCTTTCATCCATAATTTATTTTATCTGTATGTCTTTTTTTTGCCAAAAAGCAGTGTTTGGTATTTTTTTCGTTATAAATTAACCGTTCATCAATTTTTCAAATAAATTACATTTTTAGAAACTAGACTCCATTCTACAAAATTAAAAATTTTTTAAAAAAACAAATCAATTAGTTTCCAAAATTTGTAGGGGTAGCACGGCCAAAATTCTATTTTCAGGATATGTCCACTTCGCAAATTAGTAAAAAATCAAATATTCATTAAAAAATTATTAGAAAAATCATGCATCAACTACATACTGTTAGCTAACTTTTGACTTTTGCGATTTTAAAAATACTAAAAAAAAGTTCACCGTACGAGGGTTGTACAAGAGTTGCTATGTTATGTTTTTCTGACAAAAACAACACCAATTTGTGTACGTCCCTCGTTTGAACCCCTTAATCTCAACCATTTTCAAAATAAATTAGTAGTTTAGAAAGTAGACTCGGAGCACTTGAATCCTTCTTTTTGTTCCATCTCAAAATTTTGAGTCTAAGTATCCTCAATTTCATGTCCAAGGTCAGTATTTCCTGATTTCAGAAAAAAGTTGTCCACTTAAGTCCCATTTTTGGGAACCATCTTGGTGCACTTACCCACTTGTGTATTTAAAAGGTTAGTGTACTTTGTAAAACTCATGTCACTAGGTCATATACATTCACCACAAATTTGATACTCTATAGTAATTGATTTCTTGTATACTCTTATTATTACATTAGAATAAAACAATTGTTGTTATGCCCTATGTAATGCCTTCCAAACCCATATACTTTTAGGTTTTTATGGACACTGTAACATGGGAGCTTTGATTTCCACATTTATGTGATTGTAGAATGCATTTTGGTATAGCAATGATTATATTCACTATTTTCTAAATGGTATGTTAGAATAGACATATTATGCATTGAAATGTATTTAGTGACTTTTTCAGTTGACCTCATTGTATTAATAAGAGCTAAAGTAAATAGAATAAAATAATTCATAAAAAATAATAAGAGCATACAAATATTTGCTTCTCCACTTCTATTTGTAACAAAAACAAATATTGAATGGTAGCCTTTTAAAAATTTAAATTTAAATTATATAAATAAGTAAAATAGCTTTTCAAATTAAATAAATTAAATAATGTATTAAAATAAAATAAATTTAAATGAAAAATGGCAATTATATGTTCATGTATGTGCAATAAATTAATTAATTTTAATTACGTTTATGAGATTAGAATACTCTATAGGACTACTAATTACTACAACAACATAATGGTTTATGGTGTACATGGTGTTCTTTGAAATATTTCTTCTTTTATTGATTTGGATTAGTTGTTATTCCAAACCTTTTAATCTATTTTCTTCAAATAGTTATACCATGTCCAGTTGACTTTAATGTTTGCTAAAATTTGGATCAATTATCTTTGTGCCTTGCATTCAAACACCAAATGTTCCTTTATTTCTACTATTAATAATATGAAAATTTCTTCTCATTCTTCTATTAACTTTGTCCATCTATCTATCTCACATCTAATCATATGGGAGATATTCCTTAGCTAAGAAAATGAGGATTATTTTTTATGTATTTGATTTCAACCCATACATAAATGCTTTCCAAAATTCTCATTAAGTAGTTTAAACCCTCTAATATATCATTGTTATTTTCTACTAGATTTCTTCCTCCATATTACTACTTTAAAGTTTTTACATAATTTTAATAATTTTGTTGAAGTTTGGGAATTTTAGATCCCACTCAACAACAACTTCCCTTCTATTATAAATTTTTCTTTTATCAAGTTTTGAACTTCTTTAATTTTTAACTCCTAAAATCCCATAGATAGAATATTTTAAATTTAGTGAAAGTTATTAAAAAATTATCTATCACTCATAAATTTTAAAACTCTGAATTATTTTTAAATTTGAAGAACGTGAAATTTAATCAAACTATAAGTTTAATTTTTCCCCTATTTAAGTTTGTCACCAAAAAGTGCATACCTTGGCACTTTTTCACTCATTTTGGCCTTGATTACCTTAATTCAACCTTGTAAGCTTGCACTTCAACACTAATCTAATGGTGTTTAACTAAGGTTTTGCAAAATGTTGTAATACATTTCCTCACTTTTCTAAGACCCTTTCAATATAATTCACCTAGATAATAAATTCTTACACCTTCCTATGCCTTAAGATAGAGTGTTGTAAAGTGTTGTGTTGCATTTTCACAATTATCTAGGCTTATCACCCTAAATCAACACTTTTTATATGCTAATTTATTCTTCTAATGCATCATTAGTCCCGACCTAAGTTTTTTTCAGGAGGAAAACTTGATTAAATTTCTAAAACATAAATCAATTCCTAACAATCATCAAAAAATTCCTAGGAGGACTAGGTTGCCACTTTGGGTGACCTAGGACCCCTTTAAGCATAAAATTCAAATTTTAAAAAAAATTAAACGTGAATCTTGCCTCTTGAACCCTAAGCTTGGCCTATTAGGTTGCATTTCAGGAAAATTAGGGTTTCACCTGTACAAATAAGGGTTTCTACCTCCATTTTGCCTCTCTCCAAGCTCTTTTTTACTCTCTTGGCTCATTTTCACTCTCTTGCTCTCAATCATCAAGTACTCAAGCAACCAAGCAAGTCTACAAGAATTATGGTTTTAGAATAACTCCATTGGAGCTTCTCATGGATGTTCCAGACCATCAGCAAAGTTTTGGTAAGAATTACTATTGTGTTATCATTCATTCTTGCTTTACTTTGTGTTTATCTCATTTGGGTTTAATCACCTACAAATGGGTTTAACTTAGGCAAACCCCTATATCCTAACCCTAACAATTTCTGGTCTTTGCATGTGTTTGCAGATATTTTGATGTAGGTTAGGTGAAGGACAAAGTGTTGCAAGAAGTACCAACATTCTCCTCAAGTCAACTCCAAGTTTCAAACCTTAGGAAGGACAAAAGACAAGTTGCAGGTCACTTTCGAAGGTTCCGATCACAGATTGCTTCAGGAAAGGGGAACATCAACCAGGACCCAAAAAACCAAAGCCTAATTCCTCAAAAAACCACAAGAGGACTAGGTCTCCCCTATTGGTGACCTTGTCCCTGTGGTAGGCCCGAAAAAGGGTTTCTGTGTTTTTGGATACCCATTTCCCCAAAACCTATTTTGGGACGGTTTTTCAGTTGGAGGACTAAGTCACCCCACTTGGCGTAAGTATCCTATCATTTTCCAAAATTTTCCAGAAGGTTCCAGGAGCCTTCAACTGTCACATCATTTCTCCAGGTGCACACTTTCTCTCCCTCTTTTTCATTTTACAGAAAACACACATTTAGGGCATATAGTTAGTTAGTTTGCATTAGCTTACTTTTACTTTATTTGCACTTGCATACATTTAGATTAGTTTCATTTTACTTTCAAGAATTAGCCACACATCACACACATTCACAACCATCATCAAATCCCTCTCCCCCTTTTGAATGAACTTAGCCTTAAACATATCTACCTAGCAAGGAAAAAGTGTTATTCCCAAACCAAGTGCTCTTGGGGTGAAAAACCCCAAGAGCCTAGTAAGGGAATCCCTCTTTCCCTAGTAAGCATTAATTTTTTTGGTCGTTCATTTTAGTGAATTTGACCATTGACCATTACCTACCTTTCTGATTTTGTGCATTTCATCTTAATACTAGCTTGCATTGCATTCAAATCTTGCATTGTTTGCATCCTAGGGTTAGTGATAATAGTGACTTTAGTGAAAATTCATGGTAAATCTACACATTGCATTGCATTTTTAATAAGAAAACATAATTATTATTTTTGCATTTTCAGTTTCTTCTTGGACCAAAATCTCAAAAAAACCATAAAAATCAGTCAAAACTTCAAGAATTTTACAAAAACAGCACTACTAGGACTAAGTTGCCATCCTGGGCAACCTAGTCCTTTGGCACTATTTTTCTATCAAATTATCAGATATTTACCAATAGTATATGCTTCTCAGCTTCCTGGTTTTTCCTTTCTGCGTTTGGTTCCAAAATCTTAGTTATAGACCTTTTTCCATCTTTGCTCGCATTGCCTTAAGGGTATGTTTCTAAGCATTTAGTGTTCCCTTGCCAATACAGTTGCGAGAAGAAGTTCGCAGACCCATGGCATCTACTAATAGAACCCTCGTTGTATATTTTTGCATCCCTCCAACTTCAACTCCTGGTGTTGACAATGGTGCATTAGGCTTAGAAACTATCCTTAGTAATTCCTTGCATCTCAATGATACAACTGCTGATAATAACCTCCCACATGATAAGATTTTCCACATTCATGTGAATCTCATTTATTATCAGCATGAAGTCATCTTTTAACCCATCTCGGGGACTGGAATTCCTGCCATTGAGCTCCTACAATGTTTAATTGATCATGATAATGGCTTAAGTGTCATGAAGAAGATTGCGGAAATCTATGAGAAGCATGCACCTAAGCCATCCCCTTCACTCGCTCCTTAGTCTGGCCATGGAGGACCTTCCACTCCTCCTCCATCGATGGTAGCTTCTATCCTAACCTATACCCCACCTAGTTTGACAACCACTATGCAATCGGTTAGTAGTGCGGTACCTCCTCCCCCATCACCACTAGTATCCCTACTTCTCTTGTGGCATCCCACCCTCTCACTTCCTCCACTATCCCTCCTATCAGTATTCCTACCACTTCTCCTCCCACCACTCTCACCCCTTCACCTCTCTCTATTCCACCTCATAACACTTACAGTGACCCTCTCATTACACAATTATTTCACACTATCACTAACATGCAACAAAAAATATATTCCATTAACCAAAGCCAATTTGGCTCCCCCTCTCATTACGTTCGTAGTAACCCATTGTCCCTTGACATCATCCACACTCCTTTGCCAAAAGGAGTAGAGATGGTGACCCTTCTAACAATGTCAATGCCTACACTACTCTTTGTAGCAACTTTTCTCTTGATGATAGGTTGCTCGCCAAATTATTTCCAAGAACTCTTAAAGATGCAGCCTTAGATTGGTTCTCTTCCCTACCCAATAACTCCATTAGTTCATTCAACGAATTAGTGGATTCTTTCATAAATCACTTTCAATTTCATATGAGTCTGAAGAAAACTCTAGCAGACCTCATGAGATGTAAACAGGCTAATACCTAGAAGATCACTGACATTATCTCTCGCTACCAAGCCCTCTATTCCTTGATTGATGTCCAGATTCTAGACACCCATCTACAAAAGATGTTTACCGAGAACCTTGTGGCATCCCTTCAAGATAAACTCACCCTCGTGAAGTTCCCCTCCTTCATGCACCTATGTCAAGCACTTTATGATTACCATAACTCTACTAGTAGTCATGACTCACGGTCCACTACTAGTCATGATGAGAAGTTTGATAACTCTTCCCAATCCACTCCCCAACCTTTTTGTAAATCTAACAAAGGATTCCTCCAATTTAACCCTTCATCTTCCAACCCCCCACCAATTAATAACTAAGTGGCCACTGTTAAATCTGTTGTGCCCTTTAATTATAGAGATCCTAAGCATACTTTCACACCCTTGCCCGACACCCTTCATAACACCATGAACCAACTGCTTCAACAACATATGATTTCTTTACCACCTGTCCATACACCTAATCCTTAAAAACCATTACTCCCTTCCTACAATTCCACTACTTATTGCTATTTTCATCACCAAAATGGCCATGATATTGAACAGTGTAAGCGTCTAAAGCACCTAGTGCAAGACCTCATTAATTCAGGACATCTATTTGTTGCCAGCATTAATGTTAAAAGCAATACATTCGTGGCACCCCCTAACTTTTACCAACCCCATACCTAATCATAATGTGTCATTTGTCAAGTCAAGTGAAGCTTCCACACCCGATGTGATGAATGTAGATTCACAAGATTTACATTATGCTTCTCTTTCACCGGTAACCCATGTCTCCCCTATTAATGAAATGGTAGGCGCAATAGACACTATCCATCGAAAGGGCCCAATCAAAGGACTTCTTGACATATCCTTCTTTGCACAAGATATAATATGAAACCTTTTTGATGGCCCTCCCTACATAGCTTGTCGCATCTATGATAAGCCCACCAATGGGATACTCATAGATCCTAGATGTGGTGAGAATGTCATCACTGAAGAGTTTCTAGTATTACATAATCTTGACCAATATGTCTATAATCATCCTACTACATGGGTCAAAACACACCATGGTTTTGTGTGCTTGATGATCAGATCGATTGCCCTACCCTTGCAAATAGGTCCCAAAAAATCAGATGTTACCTTTTCAATTATTCCCCAGTCAGACCAATTTCGCTTGCAACTTGGCCTTTCATGGCTTCATTCTATGAAAGTGGTTCCATCCATTATTCACAAGTGTGTGAAGTTTCCTATCAATAACGACATATTTATTGTCCATCATAGTGGTTTTAACCTATTATCCTCTAAGGGTAACTTTTCCCTGGATATCTTTTGGCCTGAACCTATGGAGCCCATCACCACTAGATGAGACTTCTTCTTTATTTCCTATCAAAAGTTCAAAGATAAAAAGATCTCCAAACTTTATTTGCGCAACATACCTCCTTCTACCTCAAACTCACCCATCCTTGATGAAACCATGTTACCACCTGAATCTAATATGCCTAGCCAACCTACTGCCAAAACCTCCGCCACATCATCCAAGAGGACTACGAATCACAATAGTAACTCTGTCCTCCCACCTCACACCAAAGAAAAGGTAGATGAACCACCCATTTTTCCTCCTATTCCTCCTCCCCGAGATGATCCACAACCTATAGTGGATTGTCTCACATCTTCTCCCACACACCTTGATCGGAAAACCAAAAGGAATAAAGAGGCGAGAAAGTGTAGACATCGTCGTCGTGCTCTCGTCCGCCAATCTCATGAGGAAGAACAAGCTGAAGAGGCCAACCCTCCTATGCCTGAGGCCACACTTGTTGATCCTCCTCCTTCACCTCTGCAGCCATATCCAATACCTCCTACATCACCTATTTTACAAGGCACCACCAATATTGTCATTCTTCCTACCATTTTCATCAACTAAGATGATGACGATGAAGAGAATTCCAAAATTGATGAAGAGGTACACCATACCTTAAATTCCCTATTTTCCTCTTCTATGAGAATTCATGAGAATTCTCCTCAAACAAGTGTCGATCTTGACAGTAGTTTGGTAATCGTTGACGTGCCTCTTACTAGTCACCCTCCCAAAAATTATAGTGAGCAAGATTGGGAGGTTGATGACTTGCCTAATGAGTGATGTGCACTTTCCTAGCTAGTGGTTTTTCCTTTCCTTTTTGCATTTATTTGTTCGTATTGTGTTCCCTGTCTTGTTTGATGTCTTGTGACATTCTTTTATATGTCTCTCACTTCTTCTATATGTTGTGCATTTGCTTTGTTTTTCGCTCTTCGCCTTTTTATTCCTTATGGGGATGACGCAAGGCATTGATACCACCAGGTCTCCTTCATGTTGACCCAAAAGGAAACCTTCTTTTTCCTTTTTGTTTTTACCTTTTCCCTTTGCTTTGACCTTCATTTGGGGATGATGCAAGGCATTGATACCGCAATGTCTCCTTCATGTTGACCCAAATTCTCCCCTTTTTCTTTTCGTGACATTTTTCCCTTTCATTTGAGGATGATGTGAGGCATTGAGACCACAATTTCTCCTTCATGTTGACTCAAAAATAGGGTTCTTTTTCATTTGTCCTTTTTCTTTTTCCTTTTCCTTTTTGTTGTCCTTTAGGGGATGATGCAAAGCATTGAGACATCCTATGTCTCCTCCATGTTGACCCAAAATGACTCTTTCTTTTCATTTTTCTTTCACTCTCTTTGTGTCCTTCTTCCAGTTCTATGTGTTTGGGGAGATGATGATAGTTTCGTGCTCTCTAACAACAAACATTGCAGCAATGAACATACTGACCTCAAATACATAGATCCCTTGTGTGTTTGGTATTTTCCATTTTGGGGGCATGTTTCCCCCCTTCTCTTTTGCTTGCTTCTTCTTTTTCACATGACGTAGCCTTTCATGGATACTCATTACCTAATAGGCTTCCTAGTGCAACCTTGTCACTTCACTTGATGTGTTTTCCCACTTTCTGGATGACATTGGGTATAATTTATTTCATAAGTGTGACTTATCTTAGCATATTACATTCCTCTTAGTGGTCTAATGCGACACACTGCATCCCCTAAGTTGTGAATATTTTATCCTTTGATCAATCCTCTTTTTGGAGACATTACACGTAATGTTCCCCTAAGTTAAAAGACCTCAAATTAACTAAACAAGACTCTGTTGAACACTTGCATTTTTATTTTCTTTTGTATTTTTCACGTTTTTGCATTTTGTGCATACATGGCCACCTTGCATAAAACAATTTGCATGATTGTAGTGCCAGCTTGCACTTGTTCATGAGTTCTAAGCATCCAAGGCTTTGCTTGTCTCATGAATCACACCCTTATCCTTGTGGTGCCTTATCAAAGTTGTCAGGGATTACAACTTTGGTATGGTTGAGCGAAAAGCCAAACTAGTGCCATAACTTTCCCTATAGCCACCTTTGTGTGTGTGAGCACATACCAACTAAGTGTATATGTCTCTTGCCACCTTTTGGCATTCTCACCCAGCGAATAATCAAAAATTTCATCAGCCCAGAGTGAGTACATCCTTCCTTTCAGACAAACAACCTAGATCTGATCCACAACTAGATAGACAAACGGTCAAAGCTTGATCTGACTTTTCTCCACCCCTTTCACATCACTCCTTGTGTGATCTTTCGCACTTATGTTTAGTTTACCATGGGATCTTGATCCCAGGGGCTTGATCATAGTCATCTCACTTTACTACCATGAGTACATTAGATTCCGCTCAACACGCATGATTCAACTACTTTAGTGTGAGTTTGAAGAACATTCATACTCTCACTAAAGTGAGGGCTAAATGTGTCACCAAAAAGTGTATACCTTGGCACTTTTTCACTCATTTTGGCCTTTTCCACTAGGTTTTTGGCTTTGATTACCTTAATTCATCCTTGTAAGCTTGCCCTTCAACACTAATCTAATGGTGTTTTACTAAGGTCTTGAGAAGTGTTGTAACATATTTCATCATTTTCTAAGACCCTTTCAACATAATTCACCTAAATAATACATTATTACATCTTCCTAAGCCTTAAGACAGTGTATTGTAAAGTGTTGTGTTGCATTTTCACACTTATCTAGGCTTGTCACCCCTAAACCAACCCTTTTTGTATGCTAATTTTTCCTTCTAATGCATCGTTAGTCCCAACCTAAGTGTATTTCGGGAAGCAAACCTGAGGGTATGTGCAAGATCATCATGGAAAAAATAGGCCCTTAAGTGGCAATGAAAATTCAAAAAGTCAGAGTTAGGCAACTTGACGTAAAAATTTGAATAAGTTATCTATATTATTTCAAAAATATATAACAATAGAATCTGTAGCAAATTGAATTTAGTTTCTAAACTACTAGGTTTTTAAAAAAAAAAAAAAATCTATTTGTTGAATTTATTTGAAATTTCAATGCAGTAGTACTTAAATTTCAGGGAAAAAATAAGAAGTGTGTGTCTGTCTAACCACCCTAACCACAATTAAACGATAATATTTGTTTATAAGATTTTAGATATAAGTAGAGAACTCATGTTTGGATGTGATGCATATTTTTTTGTAATTTGTTTCCTAGTAAATAATTAATTATGAATTTTTTATTACAACTTTTAAAAAATATAAAAACTCATATGTCTAACCACCTTAACTTGGTCAAAAATTCATGAAATTCAATTTATTTTTTAAATCTTATAGTGTGAAAAGCATAGAATGTGACGCATGTTTTAGATTAAAAAATTATGATATTGTTTGAAAGCTATAGATTTTTTTCAATCTGCCTATCAATGAGGACTTTAGTCATAATTCAAATAGAAAATGAATAATAATTATTTATTAAATTCAAAGTAACGAATAATTTATATTGGTGGAAAGCTCAGAATCTCCTTTAAAAACCCTTTTCATTTCATCAATTTTGGGTAAAAAAAAGGTCGTCAGCCACATGGGCCATCATACCACTTACATATCACCACTTTTTGGCCCATCATGATCTTGCACATACCCCTGATTAACTTTATAAAACATAAATCAATTCCCGAGAACCATCAAAATTTTCCTAGGAGGACTAGGTCGCCACTTTGGGCGACCTAGTCCCTTTAAGCATAAAATTCAAATTTTAAATAAGATTCAACGGGAATCTTGCCTCCTGAACCCTAAGCTCGGCCTATTAGGTTACATTTCAAAAAAAATAGGGTTTCACATGTACAAATAAGGGTTTCTACCTCCATTTTTCCTCTCTCCAAGCTCATTTTTACTCTCTTGGCTCATTTTCACTCTCTTGCTCTCAATCATCAAGTACTCAAGCAACCAAGCAAATCTACAAGCATTAGGGTTTCAGACTAACTCCATTGGAGCTGCTCATGCCTATTGCAGAACATCAACAAAGGTTTGGTAAGCATTAATATTGTGTTATCATTCATTCTTGCTTTCCTTTGTGTTTATCTTATTTGGGTTTAATCACCTACAAAGGGGTTTGACTTAGGCAAACCCCTATATCCTAACCCTAACAATTTCTGATCTTTGCATATGTTTGCAAATATTTTGATGCAGGTTAGGTGAAGGAAAAAGCGTTGCAAGAAGTACCAACATTCTCCTCAAGTCAACTCCAAGTCTCAAACCCTAGGAAGGACAAAAGACAAATTGCAGGTCACTTTCGGAGGTTTCGATCACGGATTGCTGCAGAAAAAGGGAACATCAACCGAGACCCACAAAAACAAAGCCAAATTCCTCAAAAAGCCACAAGAGGACTAGGCCACCCCTATTGGTGACCTTGTCCCTATGCTAGGCCCATAAAAGGGTTTCTGTGTGTTTAGATACACATTTCCCTGAAACCAGTTTCGGAACAGTTTTCCAACTGGAGGACTAGGTTGCCCCACTTGGCGTAAGTGTCCTTATGTCATTTTGCAGAAGCTTCCAGGAGCATTCAACTGTCACATCATTTCTCCAGGTGCACACTTTCTCTCCCTCTTTGTCATTTTCCAGAAAACACACATTTTAGGGCATATAGTTAGTTAGTTTGCATTAGCTTAGTTTTACTTTATTTGCACTTGCATACATTTAGATTAGTTTCATTTTACTCTCAAGCATTAGCCACACATCACAGACATTGAAAGCCATCATCAAATCCCTCTCCCCCTTTTGAATGAACTTAGCCGTAAACATATCTACGTAGCAAGGAAAAAGTGTTATTCCCAAACCAAGTGCTCTTGGGGTGAAAAACCCTAAGAGCTTAGTAAGGGAATCATATTTCCACTGTATCTTCCTACTACCTTTGACCTCGTAGTTGAATCTAGTCGTCCTCCATCCTCCATTCTCCAGCCTTGGCCAGTGATTCCTCTCTACACCAACATATATCACACCAACCACTATGGGATTTGAACCTGGGGCAGTTCAACTACGGCCCTTGCACTATGAGGTCAACCCCAAGATTATTTTAATTATTATAATATTATAGTGTTTCGATTTAATAAAAATATAATTTAATTATTATTTAAAATTTATCCTTTATATTATAACAATAATATTAATATGATTATCAAGATTTTTAATATTCATATAATTTAATATTATGATTATAATTTTATTTTTCACAATCATCACTTGATATTTTATAGTACTTAAGGCAACTTAGAACTTACAGCTCTTAGCCACAATACATCTATGATCTAAGAAACACCCTAAGGCTCATTTCTACCAAAAGAAGGCAACTCAATCCGTGTGAAGCAAATAGATGCATTTTCTACCACCTGCTAATCAAAGATCCATGAGAAATCAACAGAAGGAAATAATATTTTGACAAATATTTTCAAAATTCTAACCTACACTAATTACATAACAATAAAAAATTCAGAACCAATGAAATTCTATTCCTTTAACTAGGTAAGTAACTATAAGAGAGTAAATGCATATGTTAAATAGATGTCACCTTAGAAATGGGCATACTTTCCAAGTTTTAAGTAATTTGATTTAAAAAACTAAAAAAGCTATAGATTCAACTTTCTCGACAAAATTATCAGTCATATGCAACTTGTTAAACAAGACAATGCAATAGGAGTTGCATTTCTTACCTAGTAAAAAATTGGTACAGCTTCTCCCAACTACTGAGCGATGCAAAGAACCACCTGCACAAACAATCAATTGCTGTTTCAAACATTTTTTTCAAGGTGGGTGTATATTACTACTTTTTACTGTATGGTCTCTACTCTCTAGAGTCCCTGTTTCCTCTGTCATCTTCATATAGGTATCGTTTTTCCTTATTTTTACATTATATTTAATAATATATTGCATGTTATATAATTCTCAAATTTATAGTTGTTTGCAAAAGGATTTTCAGAAAGTGTGAGATTGATAAACAAACAAAAATATTTTCATGGGTTTGTGTATTCTCTACATCAATATGAATTAACACCTTTGCTAAAGAGAAGATCTCTTAAATGGATCAAAAATTCATCCCAAAGAATCTTGCATATCTCTAATACTTACAATGATAAACAAACATTTGTATATTGTTCACCTTGTTAGGCATATTTTCACTTGTAGAAATGTATCGCCAATCGCTTTTCTCTTGGATTTGAAAATCTTCATGTCTACAGGATTTTATGAGGCATATGTAACATAGAAAACACTCTCTTCTTTATCCCCGCATGTTTTAACATCAGCGCTTGTAATAGATAAACCATTCTCACATAAAATGCGGTTAATAGCTGAAAGCAGGCCAACCCTATCACCATTATAGATTTCAAGGTGTAGCTCTTGCTCAAATATTTTTATTTTGATACAAAGAAATAAAGTGATCGTTAGACAAAATATAAGAAACAAAAATAGGTAAAACAAGCTCGGTATGATAAAAGAAAAAATATTGAATGAGACTCACCTACGATACTCCTCTCTATTGCAACCTCTAAACATTTGATTTGTCGTTGTTTTTCAACTTCAATGTCCATGGTACATCCATTCATGTAATATTAGTGCAATGTCACCTGGAAGGAGAATTTTAATAAAGTTGGGTCCTTGGTGTTAAATGAGTACATCTTTGGCATCAGGGATTATGAAATGCCTTGATATAAATTAAAATTTGCACCATGTATTGCCAGTTGCTCCTACCAACCACTTTTCTAGAATCCAAATTAAAATCAGGGAAAAGAGATGACTATAAACATCTTAACTTAGACTACATGAAATTTTAATCATTAAATTTACTACCTTGTTATATCTATACACCACATAGAATGGTGTAGATTGATCATATGGCTTGTAATTTATCTTAATGAATGGCCCATGATAGTGTGTTCCTTTCATAATTAATTTTAATGTTAATCTTCATCCTTAGTCTGAAACATTGTAATAATTCGGCCAATAGTTTATTCTACTAGTTTTCTTAAAGACCCAAGTCAAAATCATACTTCGCCACTGGAAAAGGTATTGCAAGATCAAACTTACACACCAAAAAAGGAAGAAATTCAATCAGGTGGGTATTTATACTTTACCTGCAATGTGCATGATCCATTGGATTGATGCTAAAAAAGTATTTTTGCTTTGAGATGGAAGGGAATGCTACAGTATAGTCCATATTTATCCTGAAAAAAAAGGATTTTCTTCCATGGAGAAAGTGCATGTCAAAGCATGCCACCACTTGTCTTTGTAAGTTGCAACTAAGTTTGTAGAGAAAACATGCATCCCATTTGTGCCTTGCAAAAATTTAACCTACAAACGTTGTGATATTTGCTTAAAAAATTTCCTGCAAGGTGTTCAATGCAAGTAAATAGTTTTTGTCCCAAAAACTATGGCCTTCACACACTGCAAGGAGTAAAAATCAAAACTATTTAATTTTTATTGTTACCTAATTTTCTTATTGGGAAAGCCCAATTCCAAATACACGGTTAACCTTACTGAGAAAATTCCAGTCCTACAACAAGATGACACTAATATAATAGCAAGTACATATCTTCTAGGAGGAAAAAGTAATTAGCCCAAAAAAACAATTTCCAGAAACAGAATAAAACCATTATGATTCAAAATTACACAAAATAGGCTAAAATCATGTAACATTGTACGGTAGAAAATTACAAAAAATACTCTTAAATTACACAGTGAAAAAATTGGAGAATATACATGCTAAAATCACATTCAGTACAAAAAGAAAAGTAAAAAAGGCCAAAACCATGCGTAG
Source organism: Sequoiadendron giganteum (assembly GCA_007115665.2). Classification (NCBI taxonomy): domain Eukaryota; kingdom Viridiplantae; phylum Streptophyta; class Pinopsida; order Cupressales; family Cupressaceae; genus Sequoiadendron; species Sequoiadendron giganteum. The sequence continues at coordinate 105,316,582 of CM021110.1, read as the reverse complement.
AAATCAGGTAATTAATTTTAGATTTTTTCCAATTATAGTTAAAAAGTCTTGCTAAAATCACATGAAGTACAAAATTCGATAAAATACACTAAAAACCACATCTAGTGTGAAATTCTAGAAATACCATTGCAAACAAACAAATAAATAGAATCTATTCAAAATTGATTTAAAAAGGGGGCCGCTAGCAAAATCTCCCAGGAATTTCCAGGCAAGGCGTGCACACATATGAAACACAAGCATTGAAGAAAAAGGGTACAAGAATCAAATAAATTGAAGCCTTTTTTTTAATTTAATAACATCCTTCGAGAATGGAGAATGTAGAGATAACTAAAATTAATCATGACACTTCGGGAGTGGAAGATAGCTTATCTTCTCTCCTAAATGAACTGGGCATTAATATAACAAAAGAATCTAAGAAAAGCCATAAGGCAGGAATAGATGATTTCGAAAATGAACGTGTCAAACTCAGACCAGAGTATTCCCAAGATAAACGCCCAACAGTTGGCTCTTCTGAAAATAAGGCAAGCTAAACAAAATCATGTCTTCATCCTGATCCTAGACAAGGAGCTTTATTCTTTCAACTCTATATACTTTAAAGAAAACCAAGTTGGGGAATCTCAAATTGAGGCTGATGCCTTGGGAGCAAGAGATAACTTGGTTGGACCCATGTAATGTCCCCATTTTAGCTGACATTGTTTGTTGAGGAGTGAGCCTATCTTTTGACCCTCGTAGGCTGACAGTTATGGACAGAGGGTCCTTTGTGGCAGTTACTTGGTGGTTGGAGACAATACTTCACTTTTTGATTCAGGTTTGGACCTTTGCAGATGCTCATAGAGTGATATTTAGACACTTACTATTTATAGTAAGTCGGGTCATCAGGGATACTAATTTTGGCAGGGCACCAGCTCAGTTGTTTTTCTCAGTATCGACTCAGTTTGACAGTTGGATGAGTAAATGGAGAATATTTGAGCATTTAATGATAATTAAATAATTATTATTGTGACTTTATATTATAAAGTCAAATAATGAAATATTAATTATTAAATGGATTATTATAAAGTATTAATTAACTTTATAATAAAGGGGTGATTATTATTATTAAATGAGTATTTATTACTCATTAAAAAGGACACCATTTAATGATTATTAATCCTAAGTATTGAAAAGGGCGAAATTAATTATCATTTAAATCATTATTAAAATGCTTTTTGGGGGTCGAACTTGTGAAGAGAAGTATTTATTGCTTCAAAGACAAATCAAACTCATGTGAAATAATTATTCAACTTTGTCTTTTTTGTGAGAGCTTTGGGATTTGTGAGAAACCAAGAGTTTCTGTCGAGTTTCAGCATTCTACAGGCTGTGGAGAACATCAACTCTTCATAGACCAGCATTCTGAGGCTGTGAAAGATCAACTAAAGTATGCTAATGGTTGGCTTCATTATAGAGGTCAAATTCATGCTTCATTGGAAGAAGATTTACATTTTCTACAAGGGGTTTTAAGGGATAATCAATTGCAGACCAGAATTAGTGTTGGTTGCTACAGTACATGTGAACAGTGTCGCGCTATAGTAAAATCGCTATAGTGCCGCTCTACAGTAGAACGCTACAGTAATGCTACAGTAAATGCTACAGTTCTAGAGGCATTTTGAGGAGGTTTATTTCATTTTTCACAAGGGTTTCATTGAAGAATATTAAGTTTATCATTTGTTGTTTAAGTCAGAGCAGATTTGAAGGATTTAAAGGTTAACAATCTGAAAGTCCATGTTGCTGTGTGCATTTGTCAACTACACCAGCCAACTGGGTGATATCTTTGCATATTACAAGCCATAGACAATAACTACAGCCAACCGTCCTATGTGTTTAAGCTAGACATGTTCATCTTTGGATGGAATGCCATAATAAGAGTGCCATGATCATTGTATATAAGAAGATATGAAATGATAAAGTGCAGGGTTGTGGACGTGGCATGAGAAAATCAACCTCCAGCAGCAGATCAATTCAACTACAAGTTCATTTAATTTGTTGTTAGAGTTCCATATTTTAAGATATTTCTATGTAATCATTTGGGCATGAGAAGTTATTGGGAAAACATATAATGCATGCTGTTGTGATGAAGTTCTAAGATTTAAAAAATCAACTATTTTTTTATATGCATGTATGCCTTTTTACATTGTAAACATGTATTGGAAAATAGAAAGGAATTTGTAGCTCATTGGTATCAAGCATGCATTGATGTGAGCATATTTATTGTATTTTCATTATCTGGCATCATTTTATTTTAAAAATCAGTGAAAAACATTTATATGCAAAAATCATTGAAAAACCACAAAACACTCAAACTTAGCAAAACATCAAATAAATTGCAAAGTTCAGGGTTGAGAGACACCTGGTCTCTTACAGTGGTATCAGAGCATAGTTTTCCTGCCATCATGTGCTTTCAGATGTGACTTCATGAGTAGAGACATTATTTCCTACAATAAGGGTAGAGGAACATGCAGAGTTGAGGATTGGATAGGTCCACCCATTCCAGAAGGTGAAACAGTATCAGGGATTCTTGGTATTCATAGATCTAGCTCTAGTAGTAGTGAAAACAGTGTGACTACACTCATGGTAGATCGAGAGATTCCTACAGAGACTCCCAGAGATTCGGGGAAAGAAAAGGAAAATGTTGAGATGACTGAGGCCGAATTCAGGAGTAGACATGACAACATGATGGACATGATGTCACAACTGATAGGTACCATGAGACAGTATACTCCACCTCACCAGCATTACATTAAGCTAGGACAGTCTAGTGGGACAACAGGTGTAGACTAGCCACAGATGTCTGAACGGTAGCAGTAGTCACCGGTAGTTCATGAGCGTAGGCCTGGACAACCCACCTTTATTACTAGGGAGGCACCACTGACTCTGGAGGCAGAACAATAGGGTCACCAGACAGAGTTTCAGCCACAACATGGTACTTCAGTAGCAGACGTGACCAGACTTTTCGGAGAGTACTCAGCTTTGGCTCTTGAGATTAGGCAGTCATTGTCATTTCATGAGTTCATGGATGTGCATAAGCCTAGGGGTGGAGGTAGATTTGAGCGCAAAGCTCACTAGTACTAGCCACCACCACAGGTGAACAAAGATCTTCAACATGCAGTGAGCAAGATTGTCTTGCCTTATTTTGATGGCTCGGATAAGAGTTCAGCGAGGTCTTGGGTACAGAAGTTAGACAATTACCTATCTTTGAGACCTATGTAGGAGGACGAGGCCATTAAATTTGCCACACTACACCTTGATGGATTGGCGCATGATTGGTGGCATCACGACATGTACACATTGGGTCATCACCAGGTTACTACTTACCAAGAGTTCACGAATAGGCTCATAGAGCGATTTGATAAGAAGGATCCAGAACTATACTTTAGAGAGCTAGCACAACTCAGACAGATAGGTAGTCTGGATGCCTACATTGGCGAGTTCCAGAGGGTTGCAATCATGGTGATAGGTATTTCAGAGAGAAGACTTGTCATTTTATTTATTGAGGGATTATATGAGCCGATGAGAGGTTGGGTCAAGGAATTTGATCCTCCCACCCTTCAAGAGGTGATGCGAAAGGCACGGAGTATGGAACTTGCTACTCCAAAAACACAATTTCAGACAAAAACAAACACCTTGCCAGTTGAGGAGAGTCACACACCAGTTGCAAAACCAAAAAAGAAAGCAGCAGCAAGAATTGATAATGCAACTCGTGATGAATTGAGAAGGAAACAACTATGTTTTTGGTGCAAGGAACCCTACAGCAAGTAACATGATTGTCCCTTGAGGCCAAAGGGCAGAGCCAACCGTGCCATGTGGGTTTATTATGGAGATGTTGAGTCTGAGGATTCAGACCAGCATGTTGTTTCAGAGCATACGAAGGCTGGGAATGCCTCTATGGAGTTTGGGCCTGATGCCAATTTGTCCCCGTTGGTATTGTTTGCTAGTGCACAAGATGTTTCATTCAGGTTTAGGGGATTAGTGGGTGGACAACGATGTATTGCCATGCTTGACACCGAAGCCACACGCAATTTTATTGATGAGAGTTTGGTCAGTAGATGCAGACTCCAGGCAGAACATTTCGTTGGATTTAGAGTTCGGGTGGCAGATGGATATACCCTCACTTGCACTCAACGAATTTGTAATCTCACCCTCATGCTCAATGATTATGAGTTGCAGGCAGATTTTTATGTGGTCAACTTGGGTGGAATGGATTTAGTGTTGGGTATGAGATGGCTTCAGGACATTAGTGTGTTCACCCTCAACTTGCCTAAAATGGAGATGAGATTTGAGATACAGGGCAAGAAATATGTGTTGAGGGGGATCACAGATGGGAGCCTATGTTCTATATCTCTTGTTAATGGGAAGAGCAAGAAGGTATAGGAGGATTTTGAGCAGATTAGGCATGGTTATACTCAGTGCCCTGGGGGTTCAGAGGTGGCCATTTGGGATCAGCCTAGAGGGTTGGGTAGGTTGTTGACCAACCCCTTGTTCAAGGCGGATGTTACATCGACATATGGCAATCCACTCTTTGACTTTGATGTTGATCACTCTCCTGACCCTAGTCTTGAGATGAGTGTTGATCTTGTGTGGGATCCTACTTGTGCCCTGGGATTTCAGACTCAGCTCACGAATGAGTTTCACAGTCTATACACGGTGCAGAGTGCATACGGTTTCATGTTTGACCCACATGTACACGATTTGTTTCAGGTGCACAGTTATGGTATGCACGTCATAGATATGTTTGATGATAATATATATCTTGTGCAGTTTTAGGGGGCAAGTGTTGCTTGCAGATTCACTTGCGCCCTCTTGAGTTTCTTGCTCCTATGACAGACAATGCTAAGGTTAACAGGGGATGGCGTTCTATTCCAGTTGATCAGTTGTGGGAGTTACATGAGATATTTGTGGCTTACAGGAACATTTTCCGACACTATCCTTGGGATCCAGGTGGTGTGGTGCGTCCTTATTTGTGGAGATTGCTTGGGGACAAGCAATTTCAGGAAGGGCGGACTGTAATGTCCCCGTTTTAGCTGACATTGTTTGTTGAGGAGTGAGCCTATCTTTTGACCCTCGTAGGCTAATAGTTATAGACACAGGGTCCTTTGTGGCAGTTATTCGGTGGTTGGAGACAATACTTCACTTTTTGATTCAGGTTTGGACCTTTGTAGATGCTCACAGAGTGATATTTAGACACTTACTATTTATAGTAAGTCAGGTCATCAGGGATACTAATTTTGGCAGGGCATCGGCTCAGTTGCTTTTCTTAGTATAGACCCAGTTTGACAGTTGGATGAGTAAATGGAGAATATTCGAGCATTTAATGATAATTAAATAATTATTATTGTGACTTTATATTATAAAGTCAAATAATGAAATATTAATTATTAAATGGATTATTATAAAGTATTGAATAACTTTATAATAAAGGGGCGATTATTATAATTAAATGAGTATTTATTACTCATTAAAAAGGACGCCATTTAATGATTATTATTCCTAAGTATTGAAAAGGGAAAAATTAATTATGATTTAAATCACTATTAAAATGCTTTTTGGGGGTCGAACTTGTGAAAAGAAGTATTTATTACTTCAAAGACAAATCAAACTCATGTGAAATAATTATTCAACTTTGTCTTTTTGTGAGAGCTTTGGGATTTGTGAGAAACCAAGGGTTTCTGTCAAGTTTTAGCATTCTACGGGCTATGGAGAACGTCAACTCTTCATAGACCAACATTCTGAAGTTGTGAAAGATCAGCTAAAGTATGCTAATGGTTGGCTTCATTACAGAGGTCAAATTCGTGCTTCATTGGAAGAAGATTTACATTTTCTACAAGGGTTTTTAAGGGATAATCAATTGTAGACCAGAATTAGTGTTGGTTGCTACAGTATGTGTGAACAGTGGCACACTACAGTAAAATCGCTACAGTGCCACGCTATAGTAGAACGCTACAATGAATGCTACAATTCTAGAGGCATTTTGAGGAGGTTTATTTCATTTTTCACAAGGGTTTCATTGAAGAATATTAAGTTTATCATTTGTTGTTAAAGTCAGAGCAGATTTGAAGGATTTAAAGGTTAACAATCTAAAAGTCCATGCTGTTGTGTGCATTTGTCAACTACACTAGCCAGTTGGGTGATATCTTTGCATATTACATGCCATTGACAATAACTATAGCCAACCGTCCTATGTGTTTAAGCTAGACATGTTCATCTTTGGATGGAATGCCATAATAAGAGTGCCAAGATCAGTGTATACAAGGGCATATGAAATGATAAAGTGCAAGGTTGTGGACGTGGCATGAGAAAATCAACCTCCAACAGCAAATCAATTCAACTACAGGTTCATTTAATTTGTTGTTAGAGTTTCATATTTTAATATATTTCTATGTAATCATTTGGGCATGAGAATTTATTGGGAAAACATATAATGCATGTTGCTATGATGAAGTTCTAAGATTTAAAAACTAAACTATTTTTTTATATGCATGTATGCCTTTTTACATTGTAAACATATATTGGATAATAGAAGGGCATTTACAGCTCATTGGTATCAAGCATGCATTAATGTTAGCATATTTATTGTATTTTCATTATCTGGTATCATTTTATTTTAAAAACCAGCGAAAAAAATTTATATGCAAAAATCATTGAAAAACCACAAAACACTCAAACTCAACAAAACATCAAATAAATTGCAAAGTTCAGGGTTGAGAGACACCTGGTCTCTTACAACCTAGGCCTCGGAAGAGGGAAATGAAACTCCTATTTTCTCAGACCTGGTCTTGGGGCTTCATGACTGCATGGTGGAGAGGAAAAATTGGATAGACCCACCTTTCTTAATACTATCTCCTTTGTAATAGGAAATGAGAAGGTGCATGAAATTGTGGTCCCTAATCTAGCAGTGGATCATGTTAATCCCCTGAGTGGAGTGGTTAGTTCTGACGGGTTTGCATCACATTTAGGCATGGACTCTGCAAATGAGATTATTTTTCTCTCTACTAGAGATACATCTGAAGGAGAAGATACCCCCTTGGAATTCATTGTTAAAAAAACTAGGAGATTCAGAAGAAAAAAAAAAAGGATTGGAGGCTGGAAAACCCCCCAAGATAAAGACACAAATCATCTGCAGAAGGATAAGAGGAAGAAACTGAGTGGAATCTTTCCCCCTAATGCTAAAAGGGTAGAAGCTGAAAATAGATTACCTAAATGTTTTGATAATTTCAAAAGTAACAAAGGACCCCCACCTAATGATCAGGACTAATGGAGCTCAATTGCATCTCTTGGAATGTAAGGGGGTTGGAAACCCCCAATAGAAAACATGTTGTAAGGAGATTCTTAACATAGAAAAAAGATATTGATTTTGTAATGCTACAAGAGGTTAAGGCCACCGAATTTACTCTGGACACCAGTCTGAGGGTCATCTAGAAAGAGGCTTCACAATTTGTAACCAACCATGAGAAGGGGAAAGGGGGGGGTGATGATTCTAGTTGCAAAAACATGGGATCAGTTTGTGGATAGCTCTGGAACCTCCCCGTGCAAACGAGCTATCTGGGTGATCATCAAGAAAAAATAAATATATTTTGGGGTATGTGCAATCTATGCCCCCAATGACTATAAAGAGAGGATCCTCCTTTGGAATTGGATGTGCAACTTGCAAGACATCTATGGATCATTGTTGGAGATTTCAATTTTGTACAGAGAGGAGAGGACAAGTGGGGAGGCTTTGGGTTTGACTAGAAAGGAAATGAAAGGTTTTATTGGCAAAGAATGAAATCCAAGTTGAAGGTTGAGGATCCCATTGAAGGTCAAAAGAAGGACTCTTTGGTAATCTGGTATATTTGGTGTTACTCTCAAAAAGGGGGTCGAAGAATCTATTATAGATTGGATAGATTCTACATTAGTGCAGACTCTTTTTTAGCCTCCCTAATCATGAAAGAGGGTTGTAAGGTTGAAGTTACTCCCTATTCTCTCTCGGATCACCACCCAATAAATGTCAAGTTTTTCCTCAAGAAGGGTGTTCCTAAGCTGACAGGAAGTGGCATGGGCTTTTGTTTGAATACCATTCTCCTTAAAAATAATTATTGTAAAAGTGCCATCTTGTGTCTTAGACAGATCAACAAATGGATGCACTGGAATCTTTCTCATATTGATAGATGGACCCTAAACACTGAAGGGTTGAAAGTATTGTTTAAACAATTGGGAAAAAAGAGGTAAGGACAGCCGAAGGAGGGAGACTCTCCTCCAAGACAAGCTCCTATAGGAAGAGATTGATCTACAAAAGAACCCTAGAGATGAAGCACTTACAAGCAAGGTGATAATGGCTAAAAATTATTTAAGGAAGCTTCAAAGCACTAGGATTCAAGGATTAAGAGTTAGAGCCAAAATGAATGGGCTTGAAAATGGAGATAAAGGTACTAAATTTGTCTTTAGATATATCAAGGAGAAATAGACTAGAGAAAAAATTGACATGATCACTGTAAATGATTCCACTGTGAGTAATCCTGATGAAATAAGAGAGCAATTTTTTCTGTTCTACAAGAACCTCTTCTCCTCAGAGGGGGAGATAGAATATAATCATAAAGAAAGATAGTATATTGAAAGGATTATCCTTAAAAAGGTCAATAATGAAATGGCAGGGGAACTCGGGAAGGAAATCTCTTTAGAGGAGATCAAAAAAGCTATCCTCTCACTTAAGAATGACAAATCCCCCGGAGTTGATGGTCTCCCTGCAGAGTTTTACAAGACCTTTCTGGACTGGGTGTGTGATGATCTACTTAGGTGGTATATAAAGAAGCATTTGAAAAAGGCTCCCTAGGCACCAAGATAAACAAAGGGATGATCAAATTAATCCCTAAGGAGGTTGATAGAACCCTAGTAAAAATTTGGAGACCAATAACATTGCTCAATGCTTCATACAAGATCTTGGCTAAGATTCTGGTAGATAGGATAGCCCTCATCCTCCCCTCAATCATTAATTCCACTCAAACTGGATTTATAGGAGGGAGATACATCCTTGAAAACTTGATCACTAGATGGGAGGCCATGAATTGGGAAAAGCTAACAGAACAAAATGTTGTAATGTTGTTATTAGACTTTGAAAAGGCTTATGATAGAATAAAATGGGGTTTTGTGCTCTTAATGTTGAAGGCCTTTGGATTTCCTGACTCATTTTGCCACATGGTCAAGACCCTCTTTCGAGATGTAGTTGCTCAAGTAGATGTTAATAGTATCCTCTCTCAAGAAATTTCACTTGAAACATCCATAAGACAAGGGTGTCCACTTGCCCAGACACTATTTGTAATTGCCTCAAATGCCATGCATTATGCGCTAAGAGAGAACTCATCAATTCCAAGAATCAGGGGTATTAGGCTGCCAGATGATAATGAGCTCCTTAATTTGAAGTTTGCAAACGATACATCAATCTTGTTAACCCTAGAAGACTCCAATCTATCAAACCTATTGGGAAAAGTGGATATCTTCTACCTTGCCTTAGGGCTAAAATTGCCCCCTCTAAATCTTGTCTCTTGGGGTGGAATGAGAAGCCCTCAAATTGGATCAGTAAATATGGGCTCCAATGGGGTGGTCCACACAAACTGGTAAGATACCTGGGTATCGCCTATGTAGTGGATCCCAACATCAAGGAAATGTGGCACTAGATTAGGGACAAGATTGAGAGGAAACTGACCAAGTGGAGCAAACAGTTCTTGTCCTTAGCTGGGAGAATTCAAATATGCCAGAAGATTTTATTTTTGTATATTATATACTTTGCCTCGATGTGGTTTTTTAATTCTTATCAGATTAACGAGATTCAAAATAGGATAAGGGCCTTCCTATGGTCTGATGGTAAAGGAACGAGAAAGAAACATTCAATGAAATGGGAGTGGTGCACTTTGGATAAAAGCAAGGGTGGTTTAGGGCTAAAGGACCTTTGAATGCAAGGTGTAGCTCTGGCTGCAAAGTGGGTGCTTGGGGCCCTAGAAGGTGGCAAACCTTGGAAAGTATTGATCAGACAAAACATCCTCAATTTTGTCCCCAAACATTCTAAATCTTGGAAATCTCTACCACTCAGTGATATCCTTAGTAGCGAGGAAGCCATGTTACCTACATGATCCAATGTTTTCAGAACTATCTGGAAGGCTTGGGAAATGATGAAGACCTGCCTCACTAATATCCACTTCACCTCAGGGGACAATGGGACCATTCAGGGTTATAGATCTATTTGGTGGAATCTGAGACACAATGGAAAGCTTTTGGCCCTACTCCAAGGGTGTTCTCCTAGGGGATGGGATCACAAAGGAATTTGGTGTTTCAAGGACATACTGAAAGATGGCAAACTTAAAGATTGGAATGACCTAAATATTGCATTTAATATCCCCCTCACCAATTGGAGAACGTATTCAGTCCTCAAAAATGCTTGCAACCAGTTGAACTTCCTTGTGAAATATAAGGGGGGCAATGAACAGTTCAAGGATTTTCAATGGAAAAATGGTAATAACATAATGAAATCAAAAGTCAAGGAAATCTATTTTATACTCACAGATCATATTGACCCGATAGATTACTTAAATCAAATTTGGAAACTTACGTGGAACAAGAACCAATGGAAAATAGTTTTTCAAACCAATTGGACCAAACACCTAGAGGCTAAACTAGCATGCTTCAGATGACTACTTATAATACAAAAGCTACCATTCAAGACTAATTATGATGACATTGACATTTGTAGCATTTGTAGAACTCTAGAGACTATTAATCATATATTTTTTGAATGTAGCTTTGCTAAGGAAATTTGGAAATTATTTTGTGATAAACAAGATATTATGGGAAGTATGGAACAACCACTGAGAAGATTATTTTTAATCAAAATATAAAAATGGGGAAAACTGCTGCCTTATTTTGGTTGTGCTTATCTTCTAACATTTTGTGTTCCATCTGGAAAGCAAGGAATGAGAACAGGTTTCAAGGGAGGAGGAGGATGCTTATTGAATATTGTAGAAGACTCATTTTCACAATGTTGCTATACAGGTCTATATTACAGTGGCACTCTCAAAAGACAAATTCTGGCAATATCTCGAAAATAGGCAGGTCACAATTGATATAATGGAGGCTCGTAATGGGCACATGTGGCCAGAGGGCCACCCAGGGTTGGATGTCTTTCTGAGGGCTCTCCAGGCTTTCAGGCAGGACATTGCTGAGAGTCACAAGGAAAAGAACAAAAAAGGACAGAATGTACAGCTGAGGGGGTGGAAGTTGTTGAAGCTCTGTGGGCAGTGAGGAATGGCATTGAACCACGTGGAAACCAATAGTTGGATGCTCATCAGAACACTCATATCCTTTTTGTATTGAATTCTATGCTTTCTAACACTATGCTGATATTATCTGTATATTCTATTTTGAAGCTGTTGTACATATTGATATTCTGATACAGGTGTATAGTGGGCCTTTTGACCTCTCACAGTTGAGGAGTCTATGGGAATTTTGTAACAGGATAGTCTAGGGGGGCTATAATGCCAAGAAACAATGTTTTTTTTATAACTTGTAATGGGGGGCTTGTCAGTACTGATGTTGTTTTGAACGTTTCTACTGTTTGATCTGTATCTTCTGTTCACTTTACTTAATATAATTTAATAACATGATTTATCCACAAATGTGGCCGAAAAGCATAGTTTATGGCATCAATATTTTAAATGTATATAAGAAACTGTAGAATTTATTGTACCAAAGACATTGTTAACACAAGATCCAGAGATTCACGACAATGAATGCACAAGAAAAACCCGACCCACTATTAAAAATTCAACCAAAAACACGAAATTAACAGAGAGCGATACCAAGAAAATGTCAAATCTTCACTGTTTTTAAACCGCTTAAAAATATCACTTAGATCAAATAAATTGGCACAAACGTAAGCAGAATTTACCTTCAATTTTAGGTTTTTTTTATACGATTGTGGCACTACATATGGTGATTTTCGTCCTGTCGAGGGTGGAATTTGAAGCAGAAAGGATGATAACGTTTATACAGGATTTTTGGAGAAAAAATAATATTTCTATGGATAATAGTCTTAATAAATTAATCAGTTTGGCGACCAAGAGTGAGGGGTGCCATTCCATCAATGAGGCATCGGCACCATGTGAAGAGGAGGATGTGCACTGGTAAGAGGAGAAGATAGAAGAGGTCAGAAAACAGGTGAAGGTATGGACATCCCTCACTGCATCAATGTGTTCTAATGGAATACCGTGATTGTAGGATATGCACAAAATCGATTTGTTGAAACTTCCAAGCAAAGCCAATCGGCAGTTGCACAAACCAGACTCCGTAATCTTTGACGGCATCCTCCCTCCATGCACCAAAATGAGAGCTATGGAATAGGCTATGGACGTCCCTCAAAGCTTAGAGGCTGGAGAAATTTCATCAAACACAGTTGATCTAGTTGATCTGTTGTAGATCACAACACCAGAAATCATTTTCTTTTTCAACTCCAAAGTTGTGTTCTGAGGGCAACCGTGAAAATGACAACTTCTAGCTTATTCCACGTGTAGTATGTATGCAGAAGGTGGAAGCATAGACAAGGCACTTGGTTTCTTCTGTAACCCCAGGCTACCAGTTCTTTTTAACGCATGGAAGTGAAAAGATGCCAAAACCTGTGAGTTGTTCGATAGCATGCCTAAAAATACACGCCATTTCTAGCCTTCTAACAATCTGCGGGGTCCTCTGTGCATAGGTCTCGGTTTTCACGCCCTCTCTTGCCTGGGAATGCTCGCAGAGCCTCTGGAAATCTCTAGAAGGTCAATCAGAGGGCACAAAAAACCATTATTGAATATTTCAGTTACAAAACTTGCAACTTGCTTATGAACTAATCGAAAATAAATCTCTCCAAAGAAATTGGACCGATTTTTACTGGCTGGATGAGAAGAGATTAATCACCGTTTCAGCTTCCCTGCAGTAACTAATTTTTTTTTTTTTTTTAAATAATCATCAATCTAATTAGTCATTAAATTTTACCAAGTGATAGTGGTTTGGGCATTAATTCTCAACCATGGGTTAGGTAGGTGAATTTATCAAGAAAAAAACATGGTAAAAAGCAGCACAAATTTATTTTATAATAGTAATCGGGAAGCTTAAAATTTTAAGTCTGCATCAGCACATATATCACAATTATTGCGTACATAAATGAAAATATTATACTTTTTTCAAAAAAATCTTAGGAACTCTAATATCATCATGCAAAAAAAATGGAATGATAATTTAAGCATATGCTTTAGTTTTTATTTTATTTTAATTATAAGTTGTAGAGTATTCTATTGAGTTGTTTTCAAATAGATTGGATAACTCACATTTACATTTACTCTAAACAAAGTTATCAAATATTAATCAATTAATCAATTTACACATACACTTTACTAGCAAATCATTAATAAAATATTTATCTTTAAAAACCATAATGTTTATTGACTCAATAATATTATGATGCATATACTTGCAAGAATCTATAATCTCAAACAATTATTTGACTTACACCCCCAACCAATTAATATATCATGAATAATCTATCAAATATTTAGAGAGAAAAAATAAATTGTCAATATTTAGGGATCGGCTGCCGTTAATGGTTAAAAAGGAATCTTCCTTCAATTATAACATCGGGCAACGCAAACTAAAATTTTGGTGGAAAACAAGTCCAAATGGAGAAACACCGAGTGGGTTGTGAAATTTCAAGGCCACATGTGGCACTCTATCCAGCTGTGATTGCAGGTCTCGGCCATCTTATTCCCTTCCTCGAGTTTGCAAGGAAACTCGCTTCCTCCCATGGTTTCGCCCTCACCCTAATCACACCCGCCTTGACCATTTACCCTACGCAAGCCAAATATGTCTCAGAACTCCTTGCTTCCAATCCCAACACAATCCATCAAGTAGAGCTTCCAGAGATTCCTTTGGACGAAGAAGACACCAAGGATGATGCCACCAAAGCCTTTCTGGCAAAAATAAGGAAGTCGATGCCTGCGGTGGAACAAAAACTAAGGATACTACAACAGCCCAACTGTCCTTTCTCGCCGGTTTGTGCGTTGATATCAGATCTCTTCAACGCGGAATCCCTGGATGTGGCTGATCGCCTGGGCTTGCCAAATTATGTCTTGTTCACATCCTCTGCGGCCTTCCTCTCTTTCATGTTCTCTGCCCCTCGCCTTTTCATGTCCGACGCAAACGAGGCTTCTCCGCTTTCCGTGAATATCCCGGGCTTGAAGAAACCCTTTCTTGAGGGCGACTTTCCAGACCCGTTTCGCAACAAGTCAGATGCTATTTTTGATGGATTCCTTCGCCTTTGCTCTCCCTTGCGAGCGATGAAGGCCATTCTCGTTAATACCTTTCACGAGTTAGAAGCTCAGACATTTCAAGCGTTGTTGTCCGGAAGCATCGGAGAAATCGACCACCTACCACCGGTACATGCGATTGGACCGATTACGCACTCGGTTGATCTGCCCCATGCGGACTGGGAGGGAGAGGAGCGCCTAAAAATGTGGCTGGATAGGCGGCCTAAGGCGTCTGTGGTGTTCGCGTCGTTTGGTTCGTGGGGGTTGATGTCCACACAACAGTTGAAGGAGATTGCATTAGGGTTGGAAGCGAGCGGCCTAAACTTTGTTTGGGTCGTGCGGGGCATTAATAATTCTAGTGATCCTAATTCTCGTATCACTTCTAGCTTGGAACTGGAGTTGAGCGGCGCTCTTCCCGAGGGTTTCATGACCCGTGTTGAGGGTCGTGGACTGGTGCTTCCTTCCTGGGCTCCTCAGGTTGCGATCCTTTCGCATCCGGCTGTGGGAGCTTTTGTTTCTCATTGCGGATGGAATTCTGTGTTGGAAGCTATTTGGTTCGGAGTTCCCATTGTTGCCTGGCCTCTTTATGCCGAGCAGCGAATGAATTGCTTGTTAATTGTACATGAATGGATGGTGGGTTTGGAGACTGTCAAGAGAGCGGATGGGCTGGTTGGCCGGACGGAGTTGCAGAGCGTGCTGGAAAAAGTTATGGATGGAGAAGAGGGGAGGTTGGTGAGGAAGAATATAGAGGACTTGAATTTGAAAGCCAGATTTGCAGTCACAGAAAATGAAGGAAGCTCATTTGCCAGCATGGAAGCTGCTTTTAATGGCCTCGTTAAAGGCACTGAAAGCAACCATACCGACTAAAACGTTAGTAGAGTTAACTACGTCTCCTTTTATTCTCTTTTCTGAATCTTATTATTAAGATGGATGTCGCTTCCTGCATTTGCTTTCTGAGTAATGGTTATTGAAAGATTCTCGAGTAGGTGTGCCATTTACTAATTTTTTAATATTGTACTAGCTTTTTATTAATACAAAGATAAAAATTGTCTTTTAACAGATTTTATTTGTGTAAGATTAACCATTGAAATAGTAGGTGATGTCTATCTAACATGCTGGATGCACATTTGACAGTATTTATTAATTAATTAAAATTAAAAATTATATAATTTTTTGAATTTTAATTAATTAATATATATAAATCAATTTTTGTTTCTGGTTTTGATTGTGTTTTTGTTTTTGTCATCAATATTTTGGATCACATTCCATGATCCATCATCACAATGAAAGAGAGCATAAGAAAGATAAATGAATTGTTGCAGACCCAAACCAACTAAAAAAGAGAAGTTACACACAATTCAAGGAAAAGAAATAATGAAGCAAAAAGAAAATCAATAAAAAGAAAAAAAATTAATCAATAAAATAGAGCTAAGAAGTTAAAAAACCAAATTCTATGCTAGAGAAAGGTAAGAACAATAAAATAAAATTTAAGCAAAACCAAAAGCGAAAGAATTGGAACTTTAATTATGTGCCTAAAGTACTAAATAGTTCAAGAAAAACAAATAATCAAAAATAAACAAGCAAACAAAAAAGAAACTAGAAACTACAAGAAATTTCAAAAACTTCAAAGATCAAAGAAATAAACCATTAAAAGAAAATAAACATTAAAAGGAAACTAGAAACTACAAAGATCAAACAAATAAATGGAACAAACAAAATAAGTAAGGAGCATAAAAGAGAATCAAAAGAAAAAAGATAAGAACTAAGAAGAACTATATATTTATGTAAAAATATAAGAAAACAAATAAGATAAAAGGGGGTAAAAAAGAAGCTAAACATTAAAATAGAACCAAGAGGATCCATAAATAAAATAAAATAAAGAAAGATCAAGAAACAAAAAGGACTAAAAAAAGTTAAAAATTAAAATAAGAAGGCACAAAAACCAAAGAAAAAAAATTATAACCATATAGTTCTATGACACCATAAAATGAATAAAAAAGAAACAAATAAACTAGAACAAAACAAATAGAACTATAAAATAAAGAAATAAAGAAACAAAAAAGAAAAAGCAAATGAAGGAAATTTTAAAAAAAAAGAAATAAACAAACAAAAAAGGAAAAAGCAAATGAAGGAAATTGTAAAAAAATATTTAAAGCAATACAAATGAAAAGAACAATCAAAATAAATTTAAATTTGCAAAAGGCACAAAAAATAACCTAAAGAAAATAGAATAAAATTAAGAGGATAAATGTACAAATACATATATTTATATAAGCCAAATATAAAAATGTCAATAGGGCTAAAAAGAAAATAAACATTAAAATAAAACCATGAGAATCCACAAATAAATTAAAATAAAGACAAACAAGAAGCAAAAAGGACAATATAAAGAAAATGAAAAATTAAATTAAGGAGACCCAAAACTTGGAAGAAATTACAAATAGAACCAATAAATTAGAATTAAATTTGCAAAAGACACAAAAAAGAACCAAAAGAAAATAGAATAGAACTAAGAGGATATATATGAATATGTATATGTATATGTATATGTATGTATATGTATATGTATATGTGTATGCATATGTGTATATATGTGTGTGTGTGTGTATATATATATATATGTTTTTGATAGAGGAAAAATGGGTTTTACAAGGATCCAAACCACAAAGTTTACAAGCCAAATAAACCATCAGAGTACCTAGAGATAGGAAGGCTACAAGACAACATAAAGCAAAAAAGGACAACAACCACCATCAAAAAGCTAGCAAAAAGTCAACAAGAAGCCAACAAAAAAAAATACAACCCAAACTAACCAAGAGACTTTAAAGTCTCGGCAACTTTAGCTTCCTAAAAAAGATATGTATGTTTATATATATATATATATATATATATATATATATATATATATGATATATATATATATATATATATATGTATATATATATATATATATGTATATGTATATATATATGTATATATGTATATATATGTCAAACATAAAAATAAATAAGCTAAACTTAAATATATATAAGCCAAACATATAAAGGAAAAAGCTATGTATCTGTATATGTGTAAGTATATGTGTGTATATGTGTATGTATATTTGTGTGTATGTATGTATATGTATATGTATATATATATGTATGTATATGTATATATATGTATTTTTATATCCATATATGTAGATATGTATATATATATGTCAAACATAAAAATAAATAAGCTAAACTTAAATATATATAAGCCAACCATATAAAGGAAAAAGAAAATGGAACCACAAAATTAAAAGAACCAAAAGGAACCACAAATATCATTAAATAAAGAAGCAAAATGGACTATAAAGAAAATAAAAATTAAATTAAGAATTAATAAGGCCCTAAACCAATTGACAATAAATTTAAATTAGAACTATAAAGTTCAATGTCTCTATAGATTTGCATGGTCGATAATTTGATGAAGGTCTTTCCAAGGGTTTAGTGGACTATTCAGTTAGGTTTTCTTTTGAATCATTTTTCTGACACCAAGTCTATTGGACATTAGTTGGGACTCTACAAGTTTCTCATACAAAGCACCATCTAAAAGTGAGAAATTGACTTGATATGATGGAAATTCCTCCATCCTTTAGTGCCACTAACCTCCAATGCCCTATTACACATTATATGTTTGACGTCTTCAATGAGTCTTTGGAGGCCTCATCAAATGTTGTAAATATAGCCCCAATTTGAATGACATTTATAATATTCTTATTTCTAAGGTAATGGCCCTTGATATAGACAAATGGCAATCCCCTCTTTAGACCTAGCTTCTCCAAAAGTAGTTTAAATCTTATCATAAATTCACTCTCTCGAACAGCAACAATAAGAATATATATTAATTTGAACTCCATGCTATGTATTTCAATTCTTACAAATAATAAAACCGCATTTTCTCATTGGGTGATAAGCTTCCAACAAATAGTGTTGCAATAATGTGCAATTGGTGTTGTCATTGATGTCAACAAGCTTTGTTGTTTTCATTGGTGTCAACTATATGGGCAAGAGATTGTTACAAGAGTGTGAGCACTTGGTACTGAGTTGTTTTTGTCTAATGCTTTGATTAGTTGCATTATGTTATCATTAGTAAGCTATTGGTCTCAATGTCTAGTGTTGCTTTGATAAGATTATTTCTATGGATGTATGGTTGAGTTGATATGTTGTAGCTGGCTTGACTTGATGGCGATGAAGAAGTATTGAAGATGGTGAGGATGTGTCCTTAGTGCATGGTTTCCAAGTTCTTTTGACAAAATTTGAATAAAAAGAGGAAACGATGTGTTGTAGTGGTGTTTTGTGTTGTAGAGTAGTGTTCTAGTTTTTCTCCAGAGTTCTTTTGGGTTGAAGATCTACTTGTGTGGTTTGGACATGTTGTATCCATAATTTGGTGTGTTGGATCATTACGTAGAGGAAGTTGTGTTCATCGGTGTGTGAACTATATATTGCAAACATATCTAGGAGAAATTTTTTTGCTCCATATTTCTCTACAAAGTGGTTTCAAGTCTAGAAAATCTAAAAGGGTGATGATAGTGTTTGTATCTTTCTTCAATTGAATTTGTTTGAGATTCGGTTCTTTGAAAGTCAGTTTCTTGAGTTGCACTATATGTCAGAGTTGTTTGAGTGTACTAGGTGTGTACATTCTTCAATTCAAAGTTGTTGCAAAAGAATTTATTGGTTTTCAAGGTGTTTGTAGAATATTCTAGATCTTTTTCAAGTGTTATGTGGTGTCTACAAGTCATCTTTGAATTTGAGGAAGCATGTACTTAAATATTTGATGGTGTTAACACAGGTTCGATCGACCTTGGGTGTTTACACTAATTGTGAAGTTTCTTTGGTGTTTGTGGAAGCATGGCATGGTGTGTATGAGTGGATTTAGTTCCTAGCTAAGGTGTGTTATGGTTCGCCTCCATTGCTTTCCACCGTAGGAACATTTTGGTGTCGACCTAATTTGAATTTACATGGTTGAGGTGCATAGCCGACCTTGGACAATATATTCAAGGTTGAAGATGGTATAAATATGAGTTGAGTTGTTGAGAGATGATAAGATAGATGATAATGATGTGATTTTTTGAAGTGTGGACTTGTAGGGTGAAAATTTGTGCAGTACAATGCGAGCTTTCATATGTTAGATTATTGGACGCAAATAGCAAAAGGTGCCCATAATTCTTTAGAAATACTGTGAAGATGTTGGTGATGTTGTGATGGATTTTATATTGCATTAAGATGGATTTATCATTGTAAAACTCTTCTCTATCTTATTTTATATTCTTGCAGTGAGCCCTATTGTATTTGGTGTTGATATTACTTTATATTGTGAGCTAATATTCACCATGGATTTTTCACGTAAATTTGGTGTTTATTTTTGTATGATGTTGATTTGGTTCTATTTATGTTATTTGAATACATGATAAATAATTCTAATAGATTAAGGGTTAAATGGATTATTCTAGATCTAAATGTTTGTGAGGGTTTTGAAGTTCTAAGGTATGTAACTGATTCATCCCCCCTCTCAATTGTCTTATGCATTCAATAATTGGTATCAAAGAAAGGTTTCTTGGAAGAAAGCTTAACCACTTGAGGTATATTTGGGATGGTGCAAAAGAAATATGTTCCTATATTTGATGGATTGGATTTTGCATTTTGGAGGACAAGGATGGAAGGTTTTTTGGTTTCTCTTGGATTTGAAATTTGAAGGCATGTTGAAAGAGGATACACTGTTCTTGCAAATGGTTTGAGCACTGATGATGAGATCACGGCCTATGAAAATAATTGTAAAGCAAGGTATGCTATCTTAAATCATCTTGCTAATTTTAAATTGGTGAAAGTTATGAAATGAAAAACTGCTAGAGAAATTTGTGTAAAGTTAGAAAGCATTTATGAAGGAGATGATAAGATCATGCAAGCTAAGATGTAGAATTTGAAGATCATGTTTGAGACCCTAGGAATTTATGAAGATGAAAATATCACAAGCTACTTGCAAAAGGTGGATAAAGTTGTCAACGGTATCAAAGGTCTTGGTGGAGAACTGAAAGAGGAAGAAGTGTTCAAGAAGGTACTTAAAACTCTTCCTAAAGCTTATATTCATAGAGTTTCTAATATTGTAATTACAAAATGTAAATCAATATACTAGAGATCAGTTGTATGGTTCTTTAACTGCTTTTGAGATAGGAGAATTTCGTACAAGTAGTGCAAAAGTTGAGATTGCTTTTAAGGCTAGAAAATCATATAAAACTATGGAATCAAATTAGGAGGATCTTGATTATGTGGAAGCTAAAATTTTAAGAAGAATGAAAAAGGGTATTGGAAAGTATAGAGGTAAGTTTCCTTTAAAAAAATTTAGTTGTGGAAAGATAGGTCATTATGCTTCGAGATGTCCAAACAGAGTTTTGAATGACAAAAATAGGGAGAATGGAGGAAAGATGATTAAGAAGAGTTATTATGTTAGAGAAGATGCAAGTATATATGATGATGAATTTGATTATAGAGATGATGCGGATGGTGAATGCTTTTTCATGGTTTTAAAATATGAAACTAATTCTAATAAATCTGAGAGATGTGTGAAGGAAAGGGCTCTAGAAGAAAATGCTAAACTGAAGGTGCTTCGTTGTCTAATTTTCATGCTAGATAAGAGAACTAATGGATCATTAATATTGGATGCTCTAATCATATGAATGGTGATAAGAGTAAGTTTGTTAAAATTGAAAAATATTGAGGGCTTGTTAGTTTTGTGGTGATACATCTGCTAAGATATGTGGAAAATATTCAACCAATTTTGATGGCAAGCACGATACTAATGATTTTCTTTATGTTAAAGGTTTAAGACATAACCTCTTGAGTGTTGGATAAATGTGTAGAAAAGGATACAATATTATGTTTTAGGATGATGGTTGTGGGACCAGAAAAGGATCTGAAATTATAATTATTTCTAGAAAAATGATAGATGGAAATGTCTGTCAGCTCAAAGGTTTTGATGGCTACTATCTTATGAATCAGATCAATGAGATTTGGCTATGGAATAGAAGAATGTGTCACATCAATTTTGATAGCCTAGTGAGAATAAGTTCAATTCTAGTTGTGAGAGATCTACCAAAGATTACAAAGCCTATCAATATTGTCTATAAAGAATTTCAATTTGTAAAGAAAGCAAGAAGAAGTTTCAAAGTCAGAGAAGGGTGATCCCACAATAGTGGTTTACAATTTTTGGGAAAACTGGACACTACAATTATTATTTTAACTAAATCTTCACTTTCGGGCTCTTGTAGTGGCTAAACCATGAGGAATTTGAAAATGATGCAAACTAGAGTCTCATCACATTTTGTCTGTAGATTCTAAAAATATTTTTTTCAAAATTTTTGGAATCAGATTGCACTATTTTTTCCATCTCCCACGAAAACTGGTTTTTTTTCAGAAATTAGCATATTTAAAAAGTGACGCTCACCGTATAGAACATAATTTTTTTTGTATGAAGGATAAAATTCTAATTTTTTCGAATTTAGATTTGTAATTACGATATCTAGCACTTGCATTTGGTCTCATAGTTTTTTATTGAATATGTTTTCTTTAATCAAGTTTCAAAGTCAAACCAATTGCAATTCAGACATATGCGGACTGTATACAACATAACTTTTTCTGTATGAATCAAAATTCAATTTTATTTTTTTTAATGGATCAAAGAAATCAATACCCAGCCTCAACATATTTTTAAAAAAATTATTTTGATAATCTGTTATTTTTCCACATGTGCAGACTAGAGATTTTCATTTTCAGTGAAAAACCTATGTTTAATAAAACTCAAAAATTAAATACATAATAAAAGAAAATCATATTAAAATTATATTCGATGGATAGCTCATTCCGAGGAATATCATTATCTAGCTGGGTTTCTGAAGTTTTGTGCATTTTCAATTTCAAATTGAGCTTCGAATGATAATTTTTTAGAAAAAAAAACTATTTTTTGAGAAACTAGGGGAAAAAGGGTGTTCGGCCGAACATATGTTCAGCCGAACCTTTTAATGTAGTTTGGCTGAACCTAGGTTCAGCCGAACACCCTTTTAGGTTCAGCTGAACCACATTAAAATAATGAGCGAAATTATTTTAAAGGGGTTCGTTCGAACCCCCCTAAAATTGGTTCGATCGAACCCCTCCAGTATACATACGAAAGTCAAACAATTTTTCCAGGGTTTTTGTGCATTTTTCCGAGCTCCTTTGTAAATGGCATTTTCCAGGCAAGCTTTCAAACGTGTCGACTGAAAAAGACAAATAACAGGTGAAAAAATGTTTTATATTTTTTGAAAATGTTTTGTGACAGTTTTTTTGCATTTTGTAGGAGAATTTGTTGTTAGCTTAAATCAAACATTTGTGTTTTGAAGAATAAAATGGGACAAAAAGAAAAAAGAAAAAACAAAGCTCAATGAAAATTTTCAAAAGATAAAGAAGAAAATAGACACAAACAAAACTTGACAAATTATCATAGAAAGAAACAAGGTACGTGTTTATTTATTCTCTTTCTCGTCAAATATGGGTAAATTTATTTACTTACAATAGTGATTTTATCATATGTTTTATCTAGCAACAAGGAAAAATCCATCCAATAATTGATATATAAGAAAATAGAATGTTCTTCATTTCAATTTTTTGAAAATGAAAACTCAAATGCATATCATCAATGGGTTCTATAAAACTAAAATCTGCAAGTTATCACTAGATTTTATGAATCCTTATACTAAATATTTTAATAGTTTTGATCTGCAATATATTTTCTTTATTTGTATTTTTTTGTAGCACCCAATTTTGCATAGATATCTATGTATGTCTTTTAAATCCTTATATTTATTTCATCCAATTGTGCATCATCAATTATATAGATATGGTAGAAACACCATCTTTCACCAATATTTCTCCCTCTATCAAGTAGTATCTCCCTTTGTATCAATACATGAAAATGAATAGTAGAGAAATCATTATGTATAACCAAATTGGATTAAAGAAGATGACACAAGATAATTCAACAAAAGAGAATTTTTAAACTCATCTAAAAAACCTAAATAGTGATAATTAGTTGAGAAGGTGGGGATAACTCAAACACCCCACAAACACACAAAAAAAGTAAAAAATATAAGTAAATTATAATAAATAGAATCATATTAGTTAACAATAACTATTTTTGGATTAGGATAGATTTAACAAGAAGTACGATGAATATACACATAAAGCATACATTAACTAAATAAGTTTATATGCGAAGAACATATAATGTAGAAGTATGTATCTAAAATAATATTTTCTAAATTTTCTAACACATAATCTAACATAGAATTAGAATATTCTTTATAAGAGTGAAATAATTCATAAAGAAATAAACATATATTGATAGTAAAAAGAAAAATGTATTGAATTTGATAACCTAAATAAAAAGTTGAAAATTTTAACTAACTTTATTCCTAGATTTAAGATTAATAACACAAAAATACTATCCAAAATAGATAAATCAACAAGTGTAAATGGTCTTAAATCTAAATTGGTTTCACCTATATAAACTATGCAAGCTTATTTTTCCTATTAAAAAAAAGTAATATGTTTTTATTAAACAAAATATTAAAAATGGGATTTAATTATAAACAAAGAAAAACCTAGAATGAGAGTTGAGAAATAGATATCGAGCATCATGATAGGAATCTAGAATTATGAATCAATAGAAGATAATAAAAATTACATCATGTTTCCTAGATGGTAGCATGACTACATTAAGGTCTATATGTCTACATAGATTTTTGTTGTACATAAAAAATACCAATTTATACAAAATTTGAAAATCTATAAAATAAAAATAAAATACACAACCAATAACAAGAAACTTTAGTAGAATAACATGATAAATTTGTTAAAATAAATTAAATGATATATAAAATGGTCATAATGTTATTTAAACTGAGCTCTAAGATAATATAATTATAATAGATAGGAAAAGACACAAAACCTCCATATGAAGAGATTTCCAAGAATACATGTAGCTACTGTCACAAAGGGAAAGGGGTGAATTTTGGTTATCTTACCAATTATATTGTCAAATCCCTAATTTGGTATTTTTACCTCCACAAATAATCAAATAAAAAGACATTAGATTAATATGGTTACACTCTTATCCTATGTGCATCTAGAACTGAGACGAGTACAACATAAAATATATATATAATCTATAGCAATAAGTGTATCCCTTAGATATATAAAATAAATAAAATTGAGAAGATGGATCAACATGAAAATATAATAGTTCAAACTATCACATGTTGTAATGTACACTCATATTTTTGATGAAAAATAGTCATGAGTAATGCACGTGTTATTTTCTTCATGTAATACCTAATAAAATTATTGTGTACTATCAAGTGTATTTTTATTGATTTGGGGTGATTTTAATTAAATGACTCATTTATCTATAAGATGGGAGGGGCAAGTTTCTTTAATTTTTTAGCATTCTAGTCCTTACATATTCCTACTCTTGCATACATAGATCACATCACATAGTCCTTGTATGTACATATATATCATTTCACCTAGTTCTTGCATGTACAACCCCTTGCATATATCAAGATCTTATCACCTAAGTTCCAAGTTGCATACATTCCATGAATTTAGTCCTTTGCATATTCATCATTGATCAAATAGAACCCTTAGCTCTTGCACAAGCTAGACACTACTCTTCATAGGTCTCAAAATCAACCCATTAAATGCTATCTATCACCCACATCACTTAAGGTTTATCATAGACTTTCAAGTTAGGAAACATGTCGGGTTATCCTTGCTTGTCTAGGAAAATCCTTTTGGAGTCCATCATCTCCTACATACCCTCTCTTGGTAATTGGTCCGTTGTGTTTATCCATCATATCACAAGTGAATCCTTGCATCGTAACCAAATTTAGACCTAGAGTTGCATTTGACCTCTTGCATTCTTAACTTATCATATCATATTGGATACCATTTTCATTGCATTCTAGTCCTTACATATTCCTACTCTTGCATACATAGATCACATCACATAGTCCTTGTATGTATATATATATATATATATTTGTTACATTTTATAACTTGAAAATTAGATTTTGTTCAGTATTAATAGATAGGGATTGAAGGTTGAGACACAAATCCTAACGATCACTCGTAATGGGTACCTTATCTAAGAAAAATAAAATATTTAAATTTACTAGATCTTGACTATCTACTTAGGTACAAACAGGCTCATAGACTTACCACACTATCTAATAACATCTTATTTTTTTATGGAAACCATAACATTCTTATATGTTATATAACATGATTGAATTATAGAACTTATAGTAACAAGTCTAAAACTTAGTTACTAGCATGCATAAATTTAATTGCATTAAAACATGAAAATATAATAGTTCAAGCTATCATGTTGTAACACACTCATATTTTTGATGAAAAATAGTCATGAGTAATGTGTACATCATTTTCTTCATGTAATACCTGATAAAATTATTGTGTACTATAAAGTGTATTTTTATTGATTTGGGGTAATTTTAATTTAATGAATCATTTATCTATAAGATGAGAGGGGCAAGTTTCTTTAATTTGTTATCAATTTGAGTTCAAAATTAAATCACTTTTATTTTCATTTAAATATTGAATCATTTTTTTAATTATAATCTAAAATTTGAATTTGTTGACACCTCCAAACACTCATCTCTAAGTTGAAATAAATTATGCATGGTAAATTTAATGTTGAATGAAATGCATAAAATAAGCCCCTCAAATTCTTGTTTTAGCATGTGTCCAGCTAGAATTAGCTAAATGTTATTTATTTTTTTCTTTTCTTTTCAATTCGCATTTTACACGCATTGGTTAAAAAAGAATAGACATGCAAATGCATATGGGTTAAAAAGAACAACACACTTTATTTTTCATTGGGTTTAAAATTAACTCTTAGATAGAAAACACTACAAACGGTTAAAAATAACCCCTTTGCTTGACAAACACTACAAATGGATAAAATGAACCTTGTGCATTCTCTGCTTGTTCACATTTTGATTTTGGTTTAAAAAGAACACCATGCGAGTGTGATATGAAATATTCATGTGCTTTCTCTTTGTTTTTAAACGAAGATCGATTGAGCTATGAATATTTTGGTTCACTTTTGTTAAGCCTTAGATCTCAGGCCTACTTTGGTGGGAAAAAGTACTCACCCCAAATAACCTCAAACTGGGAATGCACTAAAGCCAAGCGACGCTTGAAACCGGTATATAAATTTGAATGTTAAGGAAATCCTAGCATTACAAAACTTCTTGCAGACCAGCAATTGACTCCCCAGTACCCTTGTGGTGCATCGAAACCTGCAGACCCTAACCTCTGCAGACTGGGATGATAATGCCTCTCGCGTGGCCTTCTAAACGGGTGCCCGAAATAAATCCTTTGTTTTAGAAAACCACAAACCTTCTATTCTTTGGTGTAGCAACGGTCGTTGCCAAGGCACCCACACCTGCGCAATTCTTAGTAGAAATGATCAATCTGCCATGGGAGTTTCATGGAGATTGGAAGCTTGGTTGCCTTGAGAAGTGAGTGCACTATAAGGGGGAGCCTGTGGGGCCAAGCTTCTGAAATTCATTTGCTAAGGATATGTGGTTCGTAGGATCCATAAGAATATTGTCCTTGCAGCCTTAGGATTTTTTTTGTAAATGTCTTCTATGTGGTTGATTTTCATTCTTTACAACACCACGTGTTTGCCAACTCTTTTCAGACAACATGAACAAATGAACATCATCCTCCAAATATGAATCAACACAGTCAAACTAAAATAAATTCCTTGCAATCTGCTTGAAATTTTGTCAAATCACTTCCTACAACGCATTTTCCATCATGAACCACATTTGTCAAATCAAGTCCTCAATTTTGCACACTTTGGGATAGGAAAACTTTCCTTTCTTTGTCAAACCATTGTTTCAAAAAGTAAATTTTCATTGGACCAAATCAAACAATTCCTTACTCATTATCCTCTTGTGAGCTATTTCCAACTCATAATTCTAGTGTGAAAATCTCACCTTGTCATTCTGTCATCTTCAATCTCATTCGTCCATCCAAAATTGCATTTTCTATAAAATATCAATTTTTTTCTCATTTCAACACCTCTTAATTTGATCACATCACATATTCCTTGTATACATATATATCATTTCACTTAGTTCTTGCATACATGTACAACCCGAAGTACATATATCAAGATCATATCGTGCCTAAGTTCCAAGTTGCATACATTCCATGAATTTAGTCCTTTGCATATTCATAATTGATCAAATAGAACCCTTAGCTCTTGCATACCCTCTCTTGATCATTGGTCCCTTGTGTTTATCCATCATAACACAAGTCAAGCCTTGCATCGTAACCAAATTTGGACCTAGAGTTGCATTTGACCTCTTGCATTCTTAACTTATCACATCATATCATACCATTTTCATATATCCCATCTTTGAATCATATCCTTTTCATTGCATCCTAGTCCTTACATATTCCTACTCTTGCATATGTATAGATCATATCACATAGCCCTTGTATACATATATATCATTTCACCTAGTTCTTGCATACATGTACAACCTAGAGTGCATATATCAAGATCATATCGTGCCTAAGTTCCAAGTTGCATACATTCCATGAATTTAGTCCTTTTCATATTCATCATTGATCAAATAGAACCCTTAGCTCTTGCACAAGTTCCTCTACTCTTCATAGGTCTCAAAACCAATCCATTTTTTATCTATCGCCCACATCACTTAAGGTTTTTCATGGACTTTCAAGTTAGGGAAAATACCATTATCCTTGATTTTCTATGGAAATCCTTTTGGAGTCCATCATCTCCTACATACCCTCTCTTGATCATTGGTCCCTTGTGTTTATCCATCATAACACAAGTCAAGCCTTGCATCGTAACCAAATTTGGACCTAGAGTTGCATTTGACCTCTTGCATTCTTAACTTATCACATCATATCATACCATTTTCATATATCCCATCTTTGAATCGTATCCTTTTCATTGCATCCTAGTCCTTACATATTCCTACTCTTTCATATGTATAGATCATATTACATAGTCCTTGTATACATATATATCATTTCACCTAGTTCTTGCATACATGTACAACCCAGAGTGCATATATCAAGATCATATTGTGCCTAAGTTCCAAGTTGCATACATTCCATGAATTTAGTCATTTTCATATTCATCATTGATCAAATAGAACCCTTAGCTCTTGCACAAGTTCCACTACTCTTCATAGGTCTCAAAACCAATCAATTTTTTATCTATCGCCCACATCACTTAAGGTTTATCATGGACTTTCAAGTTAGGGAAAATATCATTATCCTTGCTTGTCTATGGAAATCCTTTTGGAGTCCATCATCTCCTGCATACCCTCTCTTGATCATTGGTCCCTTGTGTTTATCCATCATAATACAAGTCAAGCCTTGCATCGTAACCAAATTTGGACCTAGAGTTGCACTTGACCTCTTGCATTTTTAACTTATCACATCATATCATACCATTTTCATATATCCCATCTTTGAATCATATCCTTTTCATTGCATCCTAGTCCTTACATATTCCTACTCTTGCATATGTATAGATCATATCACATAGTCCTTGTATACATATTTATCATTTCACCTAGTTCTTGCATACATGTACAACCCAGAGTGCATATATCAAGATTATATCGTGCCTAAGTTCCAAGTTGCATACATTCCATGAATTTAGTCCTTTGCATATTCATCATTGATCAAATAGAACCCTTAGCTCTTGCACAAGTTCCACTACTCTTCATAGGTCTCAAAACCAATCCATTTTTTATCTATCGCCCACATCACTTAAGGTTTATCATGGACTTTCAAGTTAGGGAAAATACCATTATCCTTGCTTGTCTAGGGAAATCCTTTTGGAGTCCATCATCTCCTACATACCCTCTCTTGATCATTGGTCCCTTGTGTTTATCCATCATAATACAAGTCAAGCCTTGCATCATAACCAAATCTGGACCTAGAGTTGCACTTGACCTCTTGCATTCTTAACTTATCACATCATATCATACCATTTTCATATATCCCATCTTTGAATCATATCCTTTTCATTGCATTCTAGTCCTTACATATTCCTACTCTTGCATATGTATAGATCATATCACATAGTCCTTGTATACATATATATCATTTCACCTAGTTCTTGCATACATGTACAACCCAGAGTGCATATATCAAGATCATATCATGCCTAAGTTCCAAGTTGCATACATTCCATGAATTTAGTCCTTTGCATATTCATCATTGATCAAATAGAACCCTTAGCTCTTGCACAAGTTCCACTACTCTTCATAGGTCTCAAAACCAATCCATTTTTTATCTATCGCCCACATCACTTAAGGTTTATCATGGACTTTCAAGTTAGGGAAAATACCATTATCCTTGCTTGTCTATGGAAATCCTTTTGGAGTCCATCATCTCTTTCATACCCTCTCTTGATCATTGGTCCCTTGTGTTTATCCATCATAATACAAGTCAAGCCTTGCATCGTAACCAAATTTGGACCTAGAGTTGCACTTGACCTCTTGCATTCTTAACTTATCACATCATATCATACCATTTTCATATATCCCATCTTTGAATCATATCCTTTTCATTGCATCCTAGTCCTTACATATTCCTACTCTTGCATATGTATAGATCATATCACATAGTCCTTGTATACATATATATCATTTCACCTAGTTCTTGCATACATGTACAACCCGGAGTACATATATCAAGATCATATCATGTCGAAGTTCCAAGTTGCATACATTCCATGAATTTAGTCCTTTGCATATTCATCATTGATCAAATAGAACCCTTAGCTCTTGCACAAGTTCCACTACTCTTCATAGGTCTCTAAACCAATCCATTTTTTATCTATCGCCCACGTTACTTAAGGTTTATCATGGAATTTCAAGTTAGGGAAAATACCATTATCCTTGCTTGTCTAGGGAAATCCTTTGGAGTCCATCATATTATACATACCCTCTCTTGATCATTGGTCCCTTGTGTTTATCCATCATAACACAAGTCAAGCCTTGCATCGTAACCAAATTTGGACCTAGAGTTGCATTTAACCTCTTGCATTCTTAACTTATCACATCATATCATACCCTTTTGATATATCCCATCTTTGAATCATATCCTTTTCATTGCATCCTAGTCCCTACATATTTCTACTCTTGCATATGTATAGATCATATCACATAGTCCTTAGTATACATATATATCATTTCACCTAGTTCTTGCATACATGTACAACCCAGAGTGCATATATCAAGATCATATCATGCCTAAGTTCCAAGTTGCATAAATTCCATGAATTTAGTCCTTTGCATATTCATCATTGATCAAATAGAACCCTTAGCTCTTGCACAAGTTCCACTACTCTTCATAGGCCTCAAAACCAATCCATTTTTTATCTATCGCCCACATCACTTAAGGTTTATCATGGACTTTCAAGTTAGGGAAAATACCATTATCCTTGCTTGTCTATGGAAATCCTTTTGGATTCCATCATCTCTTGCATACCCTCTCTTGATCATTGGTCCCTTGTTTTTATCCATCATAACACAAGTCAAGCCTTGCATCGTAACCAAATTTGGACCTAGAGTTGCATTTGACCTCTTGCATTCTTAACTTATCACATCATATACATCATACCATTTTCATGTATATCCCATCTTTGAATCATATCCTTTTCATTGCATCCTAGTCCTTACATATTCCTACTCTTTCATATGTATAGATCATATTACATAGTCCTTGTATACATATATATCATTTCACCTAGTTCTTGCATACATGTACAACCCAGAGTGCATATACCAAGATCATATCGTGCCTAAGTTCCAAGTTGCATACATTCCATGAATTTAGTCCTTTGCATATTCATCATTGATCAAATAGAACCCTTAGCTCTTGCACAAGTTCCACTACTCTTCATAGGTCTCAAAACCAATCAATTTTTTATCTATCGCCCACATCACTTAAGGTTTATCATGGACTTTCAAGTTAGGGAAAATACCATTATCCTTGCTTGTCTATGGAAATCGTTTTGGAGTCCATCATCTCTTGTATACCCTCTCTTGATCATTGGTCCCTTGTGTTTATCCATCATAACACAAGTCAATCCTTGCATCGTAACCAAATTTGGACCTAGAGTTGCATTTGACCTCTTGCATTCTTAACTTATCACATCATATATATCATACCATTTTCATGTATATCCCATCTTTGAATCATATCCTTTTCAAATTTATATTTTTCATGGAATTCTTAAGTTCAAGAATCTTTGATTTCATTTGATTTCATATGTTCAACTCCACTTATATATCACCATCTCTCACTTTCTTTGCACAATATTTTGTGACATGTACAAATGGCTCAACAAGCAGGAAGTTCTCAAGAAGAAGTCGAGCCCAATCTAGATATTGGACCAAATGAATCAGTTGAAGAACACATGGACCTTGAAGATAGAAAAGAGGCCCGAGTTCAAACAATGCTTGTTGGAGAGGGGTCGGGATCACTTCCTTCTACACCAATGGATGAGCATATAAAAGTAGCTGAAACAGTGGGGAAACAAATTTCTTATAGAAATTTAGATCATTTGCTTGAAATGGATATGGAGAAACTGAAATGTTATGCTGACCAACCTAAAAATAAAATTAAGAGGTCAATATCTAAATCTGTAAATAGAATAATCCATGATCATTTCATTCATCTTGAAACACTTGAAAAAATCCAATTGTTACTGCGTTTACTTCTTCATGATGAGCTGAAAGAGTCATTACAATTGATGGGTGTATATTCTAAATCAAATAAGAGGAAACACATGAGACTAAAAAAGATATTGTTGAAAATGTTAAAAAAGGTTTAGATTCCATTGGGAAAAGATCTCGATCAGTGGATAAGGCCATTGCAAGAAAGGTGATTTTGACATCTGTTTTAAATAAAGAAATATCCAAAAAAAGAAAAATGTCATCACTTTCCACTGAATTTGGTTATAGTAGAACCACACTAATAAAATATGAGAAAAAAAGAAAGTTTTTAGATGATAGTTCTGAAGGCAATTGGGCAATTATGTGTAGAGCTCCCCATTCTAGCGGGATTGAAGATGTTGTTAGGAACTTGATCTCAAATTTTTGGAATGATCAGACTCGTCCATCATCAAATACTAGAGATGTTATGAGGTACAGGATTGGACCTGGTATTTATGAAGAACATATTAAACATTGGCTAGACATAACACAACTTGAGATGTATATGAACTTTTGTAATATGTATCCTCATGTAAAGATTGTGCAAACAATGTTTGAAAGGTTAAAGCCATATTATGTGAAAATAAACAAGTTTTTTGAAACTTCTTATTGTCGTTATCACATTGAATTTGATCTCTACTATCAGGTGTTTCGAAAGATGAGAGAAGAAAGATATGGTTTTCAAAAGGCACCTCCTAAACAGGTAAGTTTGTTCATCAAGGATCTATTATATGATCATGAAAATAGACCTCAAATAAAATGCATAAAAGGACTCTGTGAAACATGTGGAAATTTGGCTAACTTTCCTTCAACAAATGAAAATGCTGACCTGAGTCAGACAGTAAATTGTAAGAGTTACAAGTATGTAAAGTTTCAAACAAATTTTGGGAAAGAATCCACAAGGTTAAACTATGTAGAAGAGGAGATACCTATTGGGAAATTTATAATGGAAGATTTTCAAAAATTGATACAACCATACATACAACATTCATTTTATGCTAAGTGGCAAGCACATCAATTTCAAACATTAAGAGATACTTTCCCACTTGGAACAATTCTATCAGTAGTTGACTTTGCAGAAAACTGCTCTTTTGTACATCAAAAAGAGATTCAATCATAATATTACTTTTCAAAGCAAGTCACTATTATGGTTCATGTGTGTTATCGACATGCACAATTGGAATTGGATGGTGTTGAGAGTATAGATGAACAACGAGACATCAAGAAAGAATATCACTTTTATATTAGTGATGATAAAGAGCATGACACGCTTTTTGTACAACATTGTTTTACAAAATGTTTTTTTGAAAATTTGAGAAGTAGGGGTGTAAAATTTGAAAAAAAATTCATATGGTCATATGGATGTGAGTCACAATTCAAATCATCATGGCCATTTTATGCACTTTCTAGATATCATAAAATTTACAACATACCACATTTTTGGAGTTTCTTTGAGAGTGGGCATGGAAAGGGTGAGCATGATGGCACAGGAGCTTGCATCAAACATGCTTTAAGAAAACATCAAATGAGTTATTCAGAAGATCATATAGATGATGCACATGATGTTGTTGAATGATGCAAGAAACTCTTTGCATCAAATGAGGTTGGCACATCTTCAAGAACAAACCGAAACATTCCACATAGAGTGTTTTGGGAGATATCGGGTATGTATAAATTACATTTAAAATAAATAAATTTATTTAAATTTAAAATTTACATATATATATATACATATGTTCAATTTCACATAAGTTTGTTTCAATTACATTTATCTAGGTGTGGATAGAAGATCGATGCATGGATGCAAGAGGGTAGAAAAAACAAGATCTTTGCATTGTGTTATGAGTTCAGATAGTCACCCTGGATGGACATTATACATGAGGGATTACTCTTGTTTATGCATTGAGTGCATTGCAGGAAACTCTCATGCATGCAACAATGAATAACTTGAATACGTTATTAAATGGGATATGGTACCACTATTTGTTTCAGACACATACGATGAAAATGAGGATGAAAGATTTCAAGACATTCCTTTGATCTCAATTGATTATGACCATATTTTAGGATTGGTTAGAAAAGGTACATGTGTAAGTTTTCAATAATTTAAATATTATATAAATTTAATGATATTTAACTTGTCTAGAGACAATTCTAAATTTTTTAGAATTTTATTGTGTAAATTTGGTGTATAGGAGATGTTTTTGCAGTTATAGCAGAGCCCAAAAACATAGAAGGTGTTAGCTATTATTTATTGCGTTGGGAAAAAAGAGAGGAATAAGCTAACACGACCTAAAACAAACGATGGAATGTTATTTCCCATAGGTGAGTTTGAATTTAAAACTATATATACATTGTGTACATGTGTACATTATCTTAAAAATATTAAATATACATTGTACAAACCTTGAGCGCACAAATGTTGTACACATGCACATGTATTACCTCAGGTTCATGTTTACCGTGCAGGTTCTGTTGTTGTGCAAGGGATATATCTAAGACAAGTCAAAGTTGTTCAACATGGGATTCATTTTGTGGACTATCAAGTTGATAACAAGGTATATCAAAACGGGATGGAAAATGGGAGCGATCACGGGTAGGAAAAAACAAAGTTCAAATTTCAAAACAATGGAATCGGATCTGGAAGCGAAGCAAGATCAGAAAATCGACAGTTGAACCAGGAGCTGGAACCGAGTTAGAAGCAAGGTAAGGATGACCAGGATGATGTGGACTCCAGTGACAAAATATAGGTGGACCCTGGGTGAAAGGAAATTTCGGCGTCTATCTCTGCTACTTCTCCCACCGAAAAAATTGAGAAAGATAGTGGGGGAGTGGGGACCACTGGCAGTCTAGGAGGCAACTGCAAAACTTGGACCTCTCTATTTGGGGTAAAACCTAATGGAAAGTCCTCCTTCCCTCCTGTGCAAAATATCTCATCCCTTGCTAGAGGTAAGTTTGCTATTTCGATTCCTGATCCGATTATAGACCATAATATAGCCCTAATGGAACGAACCCTGGTTGGAAAGTTTATGGGTCCTAGACCAAATATTGAAGTGGTTAGGGAATTTGTTAAAATTAAATAGAGAACCAGTGGGAAAGTCTCAGTTGCTGCTCTTCCTAAGGGATTTTTTGCTTTTGAATTTACTTGCAAAGAGGATATTACGGCTGTAAGAGGTGGAGGTCCCTAGGTGATAGGAAAATTGTCCCTGGCTCTAAAGAAGTGGTCCTCCCACTTGGATCTATCGGACTCTATCTTGAGAATGTTCCAGTCTGGGTTAGACTTCCAGGCCTGCCCCTGGAATACTTGAGCAAAGACATCTTCCTGGGTATTGTGAGCTCCTTTGGTGAGCTCCTTTCGATTGACACAATGACAGCTGCTAGAAAGAGACTGGTTTTTGCAAGGATATGTGTGGGGGTTCCTCAGGAAGCATATTTACCATCATCGATAGAGATTCAATCTAAGTTGGGATCTTGGGAAGAGAATATAGAATTTGAAACCATCCCGTTTGCCTACTTCAAGTGTAGGAAATCTGGTCATTGGGCGAAAAAATGCCCTCTAAATGCCGCTCTAGAGAAAGATAAGCCAGCAAAACCAAGAAAAAAAAAATGGAAAAAAAAGAAGAATGACTCTGGAGAAGGAAGGAGGGAGAATAAAGAGCAAGAGTTGGAAAATATAGAAGCCGATAATCAGAAATGCTCCTCAGAGATTGAAGTGGTTTTGGAGAAAAAAGGTGAGTTCCCTATTGAGCTTCATAACCTAAAGTCTTTTTCCAAGGAAAGAGGTATTATTGAGGGCACCCTAGTTGAAGAAGGAGATCAGATCCTGTCTCCATCTTTCTCCCAAATGACAGTCCCATCTGATAGAAATGATGAGGTATCGGGTTTGGAGGATATCCGCAGTGAGGGCCTATCCTTGGTCTTGAATATCCCTCCTCTCCCCCTGTTATCTGTCATTCCCTCCCCTATGGGTGTGGAACACCCGTTGGAGACCAGCTCTGCTGTTGGGGTCTTAGAACCCCTTGAAAAATAGGATTACTCAGCTAACCTATCTAGCAATGTTTTGTGTTGTCAAGAGAACAGTAACATGGATACATTACCTTGGGAACAAAGACTACCAAACGAAAAGGATTGGGAATCTAGCAGAGAGAGGGACAGTCAAGATGAGACTGATAAAGAAGAAAATATATCAAAGAAGAAGCCTGGAAAAAACAAACAAGGGAAGACCCCAAGTGGCATTTCTACCAGATCTAGAGGTAAGGCAGATTGTGGTGTAACAAAAAACTCAAGAGGCAAAAAGTCTTCAAAAAAGAAAAGAGAGCTAAATAGTTTTCAGGATATAGCGGATGGATCTCAGAAAACCATCCCGGAGTGTCTTAACTCTCTCAATATATAATGAAGATTATGTCCTGGAATATAAGGGGACTCAATAGCCCCCACAAGCAGGATGTTCTGCACAACTTTGTTAGAGATCACAAACCTAATATTCTTCTAATTCAGGAAACTAAAATGTCTAAGGAGAAAATTGAAAAAATGAAACTCTTTCAATACTATAGTAACCAGGGCAATAACTCAAATGGTGCTTCGGGTGGCATTGTTACTTTTTGGAATAGCCACAATATCAAAGGAGATCTGATACTAGAAGGTACGAATCACATAGTTACTAGATTCACTCATATAAGAGATAACTTCAGCTGGATTCAAATGAACATTTATGCTCCTAATGGAAAAGGTATGAGGAAATCTTTTTGGCTGGAATTAGCCTCCATTAGAAGGATTTTTGACAAAGAAGTTTGGATTGTTATGGGGGACTTCAATACTCCCTTAATGAATGGTGATAAATTTGGGGGATCTTAGATTAACTTAGAAATTAAAGAGGATCTTCAGAATTTTATTGATACTCAAGGGTTGATAGATCTGGATCTTAGTGGAGCCTCCTTCACCTGGTCCAATTGCAGAAAGGGGATGGACCTCATACAGGTTAGATTAGATAGATCTCTGATTTCTAATCATTGGTATTTTGATTACTATTGCTCCCTTAAAGCCCTCACTAGAATAGGTTTTGATCATTCCCCTATCAGTCTCACTACGGATCCTATAAAAAAGAAGAAGAATACCCCCTTCAGATTTGAAAAAATATGGATCTCTCATCTTGCTCTCAAAGAGGAAATAAAGAAATGGTGGAATATAAGTATTAAAGGAACTGTTATGTTCATAATTGCTAAAAAATTAAGGGAAGTGAAATGTAATCTTAAAAAATGGAAAAAGGAATCTTTTGGGAACATCTTTAAGATCAAGTCCGAGCTTCAGATGGATCTGGGAGCAATTCAACTCAAAATACAGAAGGAGGGTTACTTGAATGATACTAAGGAAAAAGAGAATGAGCTCCTTACGAAGATGCATGACATAATTGGGAAGGAAGAGGAGTTCTGGAAACAAAGATCAAGAGCCCTTTGGCTATCTGCTGGAGATAGAAACACCAGGTACTTCCACCTTTCGGCTTCTAAACACAGAGCTGTAAACAGAATATCTCAAATAGATGTGAATGGAACCGATTTTGAGGAGGAAGAGGATATTAGGATGCAGGCGGGCTCCTTCTTTAAACTTCTTCTCTCGGCTAGTACTGAAATAAACCAGAATGAGCAAGATCAGCTAGTGGAAGCTATACCAAGAATTATCAACCAAGAAAACAACTCTTTTATGACTGCAATCCCCACCAACGAGGAAGTCAAGTGGGCTGTCTTTTCCTTTGATGGGAATAAAGCCCTGGGGCCTGATGGTTTCCCTTTGTTCTTCTTCCAATGGTTCTGGGAGATTGTTGAAGAAGATGTGGTTCATGCTGTTAAGGAATTTTTTGGAGCCAGATATCTTTTAAAAGAACTAAATGCTACTTTCTTGGTTCTCATCCCCAAGAAACCTGGAGCTAATAACTTTGAGGCTTTTAGGCCTATCAATCTCTGTAATTCTTTATACAAGATCATCTCTAAGGTCTTAACCTCTAGATTCTTATTTTTTCTACCTTCCTTGATTTCTCCTCAACAGAATGGATTCGTCCCTGGCAGACAAATCCTTGATTCTATAGTTTTGGTTCATGAGAACATTCACTCCCTTGTTGAATCGAAGACTAAAGGTTTCCTATTAAAGCTTGACATCTCAAAAGCCTATGACAGAGTTGATTGGATTTTCTTATTTAAAATTCTGAAGGCCTTTGGCTTTAATTATAGGGTTGTTCAAATGGTGGAACAACTTGTGTCCATAGCTTCCATATCGATTATGGTCAATGGTTCCCTGACCTCCTTTTTTCAGAGTACCAGAGGTCTCAGGTAGGGTGATCCTATATCCCCTATTTTATTCACCATTATGGTTGAGCTTAGGTAGGAACCTGAAAAATCTGGTTGACTTTAAAGTTATCTCTGGGCTCAGACCTTCCTCGGGCAACTTGGTGTGCTCTCATCAACAATTCGTTGATGACACTATGCTCATGGGTCAAGCTTCTGTGTGTGAAGGTAATCTATAAAACAGCTGCTTGACAAATATGGGAGAGCTTCAAGACAGTTGATCAACAATAAAAAAAAGCTCACTATTCTTTTTCAATACTCTGGCTCATCGACAAACCAAAATTGCTAGAATTCTGGATTGTAAGGTGGAATCCCTTCCTGCCACCTACCTGGGTCTTCCTTTAAGTATGAAACCTCCTGATTCCTTCTGGATATCGTTGGTGGATAGATTCAGTAAGAAGCTTGCAGGCTGGAAAGGTGCTCTGCTTAGTCAAGCTGGTAAGCTTCAGCTCCTCAAAGCCTCCCTCCATAATCTCCCTATCTATGCCTTGAGCCTCTTTAAGATTCCTGCCAAATATGCTGACACAATTGAAAAAATTCAAAAAAGATTTCTTTGGTCAGGTGTTGAGGAAAATAAAAGGATTCCCTTAATTGACTGGAATTTGGTCTGTAGACCTAAAAAGAATGGTGGACTTGGGTTAAGAAGAATCAGAACTATTAATAAAATCCTCTTGGCTAAGAAAATCTGGAGAATCTTCTCCTCCTCCGAGGAGTGGATCGATATTCTGGCTAGCAAATATTTATAAAACAATTGCTCTTCCATTATTAAGGACCCCCACCTTCTTCCGAGAGGATTATATGCTGGAACAATTTAATTATTGGAAAAAATATTGTGGAGGAAGGCATTGGTTGGCAAGTGAGAAATGGTAATAGTACTAGATTCTGGGAAGATAGATGACTTTTTAAGGAACCTTTGATAAAAATCAATTCCTTCAGAGATTGGGCTGAGAATTGCAAGGCTAGGTTTGGAACTTATGTTAAAGATTACAGAGTGAATGGTAATTGGGTGGACTTGGGTAGAGTCAGTCTGGCTTTGGTCCCCATCCAGACTACGTTGCTAGCTATTAGACTTAGTTCGGAGTAGCTGGAGGACCGTGCTGTCTGGATTGATGATCCCTCTAGTAATTTTTCTGTGTCTTCTGCTTTTGCTAAGCTCACCTCTTCTCTGGATCATCCTCCCTTTTGGTCTAAAGCTTGGTGCAAACATCTGATACCTAAAATTAACATCTTCTTTTGGATATTACTCCAAAATAAGCTGCTTACGATTGACAACCTGTGTAAACGTGGATTTCAAATACCTAATAGATGTTGTCTTTGTAAGATGGATGTTGAATCTATTAGTCATTTATTCCTTCACTGCTCTTTTGTTGCTTCTCTCTGGGAAAATTTTATCAGGTTATGGAACCTTTCATGGGTTTTCCCATTGTTCATTGAAGATCTCTTCTCTCAATGGAAAGCCCCGAAAAGGAATCCTTTACTTAGATCTTTTTGGGATTTATCCTTCCCTCATATTGCTTGGGGCCTCTGGAAAGAACGCAACAACAGAATTTTTAGGGGCAAAGAAGCCTCTTTGGATTATGTCTTTGATAAAATTATCAAATCTCTGAAGGAAAACTTCAATGTCGTGGCCCAGAAGGATAGGAAGACCTTGAATGCGGAGTATTCGAACTATGATCTTTTTGTTGCTAAGGAATCGAACATAAATCCTAATTTGCCTAGCTCTACTATGAAGGCCAAAAAGGACAGAGAGGGAGTTTGCTGGACTTATCCGCCTAACGGGTGGATCAAAGCTAATTTTGATGGTGCAGCTAAAGGCAATCTGGGGGCGGCGGGCTATGGAGGAGTTATAAGGGATTCCAATGGAAACTTCATAGGTGTGATTGCCTCTCCTCTTGGCTCTCAAACTAATCACCTGGCGGAGGCGGCTGGCGCTTACCATATCATAAATTTAGCCCAAAGTCTTAACATTAAAAATTTATGGCTTGAAGGAGACTCCAAAAACATAATTGACTGCCTCTGTGGCAAGTCTCCACCCTCATGGACCATCAACTCATGGATTGATGAAGCTAAATTGAAATTGGCCAAGTTTGAAAAAGTTAAAATATCACATTCCTATAGAGAAGCCAATGTTGTTGCGGACATTTTTGCTAATGAAGGAGTTAAGAGCAAAGAAGTGTGTACCTGGCTAAATAATAGCGATCTAAATATTAATGTTTGTGCCCTATTAAATTATGATAAATCACATGGTAAGGCAGTGTGGTATCCCTTTAATGAGGACAGGTCGGATCTCTCCCATCACAATCATTAGATTGTATGGGATCGATCCCGGTGGAGTAATTTGCAAGATAACTCTGCACACTTTGTGGGTTCTAAGATTTGGCAGGGCCAATTTTAGAAAGGTTGGTGTTTGGACCTACCTCACTGTGTCGGCTGATATGGGAGGAGATAGAAAGCGAACTGAGTCAGACAACTATGAAACCCACATGAAAAATTCTAAGGTTTGGAACAAGATTAAAAGTGGAGGACTTATTCCTTTCCTGGAGAAGCTTCCTAGTTCTGATCAGGAGGCTACGAATCTCTTCACCAAAAATTGGCATGATGGTAACTTGACTCTGTTTGGCAGGAATGTGGAGCTCAATGAAAATCTTATTGCCAAAGTTACGAGTTTACCCACTGATGGGAAGAATTTTTTTAGGGACAAGGCCTTCTCTGATGAAGTTGTTATCAGATTCCCCAAAAAGGACAAGGAAAAGCAAAGCTTGGTCAAAATTGCTAACAGTTACTTTGATGTTGACTCCATAAAATCTATATGGAGAAGGTTCTTCGGGCCATTATGGAGTATATCACGGTGGACGGGTGTTTTACTAAAGTCTATGGTTACCACTTCGCTCTCCTCAACCATTTCCGTCACAAGGTAAGGGTCTCTATCCCTTATTATCTCTTCCGCTCATTGAAGAAAAGTTTGGAGGACAATAAAAAAAACCCCAAAAGATTTCCTATTCTTCATACTGGGTTAATTAGGCTCATTGTTGAACATTTGCATGTGCCCGCCCCTGATACTTTGGAAACCAACCCTGATGATGAGAGTGATGATACTGAGCCTAGTGGCTCAGAGTATTTTCCTAACCCTAGCTCGGGTAGAAAAGCCCCTAGTTTGCATGCTGGCCCTTCTAGGGAACCGAGTAAAATCCGTGTTAAGCCTGAGCCTGACTGTCCTCCTCCTAAGATCAGCTCTGTTGGCAAGACTACCTAGGCTAAAAGCCTTTTTTCATACACTGAAGATTCCTCTGAGTCAGAGGAAGCTGATACCAACATCTCTGAGCGTCGTGCTGACCCTTTGCCGGACATACACATCATTGATAATTCCCCTGTTAACACTGGAAAAGAGCCCTCTCTTGATTATCTCTACCTTGCTAAAACCAATTCTGATTCCCATTCTAAACTCCTGGATTAGACCTTCTCTGAAATCAATGAGCTTAAAATTAAAATTGGGCCCTACAAAGTAAGATCGAGGAAATGGGTGCTAAGATTGCAAAAATGGGTAAGAAAGAAGCGGCTCATAGTAACAGGAATATTGATACCGATGTTGAGAGCTTAAGGATTACCATCAGAACTATCGCGGAAGAAAACAACCATATAGCAAGACATAATGCTATAATTATTAATGTGATGACTGAAAAGCTTGACAAAGCCCAGTAGGGATCTCTAGTGGTTGACTTGGAAGATACAGAAGATAAAAGCCAGGACATAGAAGGTGGCATTTCCAGAAGAACCCGTGCCAACTTGAAGCACAAGGCCCCCCTAACTCCGAAAATGGTTCAAACCTTTAAAAAGGGGGTTAAAGATATGCAGGATATGGAGGCGGAGATAGAGACTGTCCTTAGGTCTCTAAAGTAATGGTTGGGGCTTCCTGTGTTCTTTTTCTGCTGTCCCTTTTGTCCTGACCCTTTTGGTCCTTTTTACTTGATTGCTGCTAGTTTTTTCTTGGGCAGCTGTTTTGTTGGTGGAACTTTGGTGTTCTCTTTGCTATTTTGTAAACTTTGTGGTTTTGGGTCCCTGTAAAACCCATTTTACCCTTTTATCAAAAAAAAGGTATATCAATATAGTCACCTTATAATTGCTACTAGCCTACATCTTCATGTAGTTCCACATGCACGCGGACGAAAAAAAATGGAGACTAGATAGTGATGACCATCAAAAAAATTTACATGTTATTCAAGAGCGGGTTGAACTAGAATGTTGGAGTTAGATTATATCCCTGATTTTCAAGTTCACTTGTACATGTACATACATGTTCAAGACGAGAACTTATAGTAACTTGTTTGAACTCTGGATTGTTTTAGTTACTTATAATATATGTTGATGACAAGTGTTTTAAATTTGGTTGGACACAAATTAGGGGTTGAAATACATTGAGAACCTTAAATTGAGTAGATATTTCCAATTATATATTTGTTCCATGGAATTCAAGTACTTGTTATGTACATAATGTGCAAACCTTGTCATAAAAAAATTCATTGGAAGAGTGATGGTGGGAGTAGAAGAAAATTTAGTGTTAGTTTCAATGATCCCCCAAATCTAGCATGTTTATTTATTTATATCTTCAATATAATGTTGTATTTATGTATATATTTGTATATATTTAATCAAGATGGTTAATAAATTATAGTTAATTAATTTCTCTATTGAAATGTAACATGTTAAATATTATTGCAAGTATCTATATTTAAATAATTTTTTAATTTAAATTATGAACTTTATTGAATCATTGCATCATATTGGAGATTATTGTCAAGTCATAACATGGACACATGATTTCATCTTCCTATTTCCTATTAGGTATATTCCTAGGACAAAACCCTATATTTATATAGATCAATTTGAGGTTTCTCTTATGAAAAATATATATTTATCTAGATATATATTAATAGGGAAGAGGGCTTTGATCATTTATAACAGCTTGCATGTTAGTGATGATAAGAATAGTAATTTGAAACTCTTTAAGAAAGATACCAATTGTTTACCATAGTTCTTATTCATGTTCACTAAATACTAGTTTTTTACCATAGTTCTTATTCATGTTCCCTAAATACTAGTTTAAATGAATCAAGTGGTAATCAAACAAGTTATTTCATTGTGGAGTTTGTTGTTATTTAATGTATAGATATGCAGCATATCTAGTAATTTTAGAATTTTGTTACAAGTCAAAAAGATAATAGAGGTATAATTTGAATTGAATTTTCTTAATGTTTCAAAGAATAAAATTTATTTGTTTCTTTGTTCTTACTTTCTATCAATATTTTAATTTCATCATTTTTATCAAATTTTAAAACTAGAAGAACATGTCCTTGAAATTAATAAATTATAGGCTCAAGTAAATACACTCATTTATAAAATATCATTAGTTTACTTGAGCTTGGGAGTCATTTATTTTATAATTTTTGACTGCTTACTATAATTTATTCAACATGGGCATGCGTGTGCAAAATATTTATTGTGATCAACATGAATGAACTTAATTATAAAGTGGCATTCATTTCCTAAAATTCTACTCTAGAGAGATCAAATGAATATATCATATAAGGAAATGTAAGTTGTAAGAGATCATCAAATAAGCAAATGTATGTATATTGAATATAAGTGAATGTATACATATATCATATAAACATGTAAACATATCAATATTGATCAATGTATAAACATGTAACATGTTATAAGAAAAGTTCCAAATGTATGTATATCATAAAAGAAAATGTAAGTTAGAGATCATCGAATGTGGAATACTAAAGATCATCATATAAGATCATCATATAAGGAAATGTCGAATACTAAAAATTATCATATCTAGCAAATGTAAGTTAGA
This sequence comes from Sequoiadendron giganteum, assembly GCA_007115665.2. Taxonomy (NCBI): domain Eukaryota; kingdom Viridiplantae; phylum Streptophyta; class Pinopsida; order Cupressales; family Cupressaceae; genus Sequoiadendron; species Sequoiadendron giganteum. The sequence continues at coordinate 105,272,185 of CM021110.1, read as the reverse complement.
GATAATCAAATGTCAAATACTAGAAAGATCATCATATAAGCAAATACATCTAATATGAAGGGCCTAATATGAATGTCGACTCCTAGTCGAACGACCATCTGAATGAGAACGGTCCTGCTCTGATGGATGTGTTGAGTGCTACAAATAAAATGGTGTACAAAATATGTATCTAGATCTATGCATGTACATATACACATGTATATATAAAAATTTAAAACTCACATGTCCACTAGCATCAGATTCATCCATAGAGTCACATCGATGTGCACGATCTGGAACAAGGCTAGGAGTGACATTAGGTATCTCCACCTACAAATATATAAATTCATATATATCAGTACATGAATATCTAGTTAAATTAAAACTAAAATTTAAAAATAATTAAAAAGGAATTGAAACATGCACATGCACACATACATGCACATCATCTGATATTGGATGAGCTGAGTGACTCTGAAATAGCCGCCTCCACGATATCAACTATATGGTCAAGCGACAAACCAATATCTACATCCATCTGATCTATCTCATGTCATGCCATAAATGATGAGTTGAGAGGACTATGTAGGTGAGATGGCATCGGCGATAACGAACCAGAACCAACCAACATCTCAATAAAACCCATAGTCTATGCAGTTATCGAATGATCAGATGGTGGATCCTGACGTGCACTAGTGCTGGGTTGAGAGTGATGGGATCCTAGAAGTGAATGACCTCCACGTGCCAAATGATCTCTAACATGCTCTATACCTATCCCATAGTCTAATGCAATGAAAGAATATGCCTCTAAGAGTTCCTCAGCCAAACAAAGAAAATTCCTACGTGCCATATCTCTTGTAAGTGCCTTAAGCTCTGTGGGAGTAGGGATGCCTGCTGATGTGAAAGGATCCATGGTGGTCCACTGTACTAAAGATGGCATGGGTCGGGGACGTCTAGACATCAAATACTGACCTACACGATCAATAGATATCCTACTGGTGGCACCTGCAATGTCACCTATAGTATCAATTGCTTCCTTTTGGGAAGCAACAATAACCTCATCTGCTATGGGGGCTAGAGCTGGGGTGAGAGCAGGAGACCTCTCACCAACCAATACCCTAAACACTGGGATTGGTCTATCTGCTCGATGATAAGTGAGTCTGTCAGCAATCCTACCACGCCCCTGACCAGCATATGGTGGAATGTCCAGGTAGTTGACTTTGAGGCCCAAATGGACCTTAGCATACAATTGCTAAACAAAATATAATGGAATCTGGTCATTGTTTGGGTATTGACCATGTGCTGCGAGAAATCATGGGTAGATCAATGAGGCCATATCACGATCAACACATCTAGTGACCTGGTATCCCCTAACCTTACGTGTACTTTGATAAAATGGAAAATAATTGGTTTTTATCATTTCTTTGGTCACACTATCCTGTATTTGTTTAAGGGGAACCTCGCCATGTACTTCTTCCCGCATGCAGGAAAGAATAGGAGCTACTCTATCTAGAGAAAATGCACTTGTCCTCTCAAGTTCATCTCTTAGTTTTTCAAGATTATGCAATATTGACATGCATGGTTCAGAATATATCCCGGGGTTTGCATTTTGCGCTAATGAGTCTTTCAATTTATTAATCTCATTAGTGGTATTTGCAAACAAGGAGGTGAAGCGTCTGCATTATCCATGTTATGTATGTATGTGTACCTAAAGGAGCAATGAGACCTTAGTTTAAATAATATATCTAGATAAGAATAGAAATCTAAAACAGTTCTAATAATTCATCTACTCATCAATAATATTTCCATACCATTAACACAAAACATGTTCAACATCTATCATAGTTTTTAATTTAATCAAAACACTCACATTACTAGATTGCACAAAAAACATAATCTAAAACAATTATAATATTTAAATTTACAAGTGTGTGTGTGCACTCTAGAACAAAATGTGTCATTAAAGACAATTTAAAAAACATTGATAACTGTTGCATCTAAGATTTATTTCCTACAACTAGTAATAAAGGGAAAACATTATTACTTAACATTGAAAATAAAAATGTTGAACATGAAAGTGAAAATGTTGCAAAATGTTATGAAACATCTATTGAAAAGAGTAACATCATAGAAAAATAAGAATTCAAATTTAGAAATATTTTTGAATAATGTAGAAATGAACCCCATGATATTAAAATTATACTCCATGATCCAATTGTTGATAATATTAATAAAATTGATAACACACATAAAAAAAAAGAAAGTCATTGTATCTCCAAGTTACTTAAGAAGAGAGAGTACCTTTCCGAGTTAGAATACTAACCAAATTTTACAAGAGTGTGGTACAATTAAAATACCAAATTTATCTAAGGACTTATTAGATTTATTTTAATGTGTTAGATACAATGATTGTAATTTTTGTAAATAAAAAATTTAAATGAGAAGCGTTTACAATGCAGTGGGTTATCAAAGTTTATATCATGTACCCATGATGGACGAAAAATGATCTGGGAAATAAAATGTTTGAGAAAAAGAGATATGCGATAGTAAAATACAATTTGAAGAGTGGAGGTGAAGATTCTAGATGTGAGTTGATCACAAGAGAAGCACTACTAATTTTATTTCTGATTTTAAGAATATTTTTTATAAGTATGCAATACATAGCCCAAATTCTTGATGGTTAGATCAACAAGTCAAGGTGTGCAAGGATTTTTCCTAACTGGAACTATTATAGATCTATAGTCAATTTTATATAAAATTACACATTGCAGCCACAAAAAGAAGTTGAATCATATTAATATTACAATTCTATTCAGATAAACTATTATTGTTCACATCATATATAGGCGTGCCCCTAAAAGTAAAAAACAAAATAAGAAGATAGTTAGGGAGCACAATTTTTACATGTTAGTGATGATCAATATCATTCCTCATAGTATGTACAATATTGTTTTCAATAATTTTTTGAGTTATTACAAGAAAACATTGGTATTATAAAGGTTCAAAAAATCAATATTTGGTCAAATATTTATACTGATTAACTCAATTTAATGCTTGTGTATTCATATTGGTTTAGTAGAATACATGTAGAGAAGGTTATACCTTCTATTTGGATTTTTTTTAAAGGTGGGCTACCTTCTTCATGTGGAGGAATTGTGTGAATAATGTCATTATGTGGTTCATTGTACGAAGTTTTCTCTTGATGAGGAATAAATAAATACTTAGTAGAATAGTAACTAATATAATCTACAAAGTGCATAGTGTGATGTTTTGAAGTTCAATCTATTGTAATAAGATTTAGTGGCATGATAGGAGGTGAAGGGATAAAGATATTTGGAAATGCTAGAGGAATTTTATTGTTAAGTTGTACTATAGCAAGATCCACAAGAGTAGGACCCTAGTTGGCAATCTTGTGATCCTCATAACTTAAGTATTAATTCATTTATTGCTATTGAAGATATCTAGTTCTCTTTTTTTTTTTCATAGTTGTAGCAAAATGTATTGATTATCTTTATGTTATGGTTCTATTTTTCTCTCTTTCAATGATTTTGATTATGTAAGAACAAAAAATGATTAGAATAAATTCATTAAGACTACTAATCTGGATAATTTCACATATGCTCCACATATGCTCCTATAGAAATGGCGACTTTATATATTTTGAAATGTGTTTACTCTATATAATGATGTATGAGTCATTTTCTTAATCTTGGGGGTGTAGTGTATGAGAGTCTAGAATTGGATCCAAGATGGAGATTTTGTGTGATGAGAAGTGCCTTAGATCCTATCATCATGTGAGGTCCACTAAAAGAATGTTCTTAGTTTGAACACTATTTTTCTCTCTTTACAAAACCAAAATATATTGGGAATCATGAAAATAGTGGTGAGTGTACACTAGAATATCAATCAAGAGAGGCAAGTACATCAATCCCACAACAGTAAGTATGCTCAAAATTTGACTCATAAAATATGATGTCATTATAGATTTCATTATCTAAAGTTTTCTCTTTATGAGGAATAAATAGAGAATAATTGGAATAGTGCCTAATGTAATGTACAAAGTACAAATAACTTGATGTTTTGAAGATGGATATCTTAAAATTTTAATTGAATTATTTTTTGTAGAGGATGTGGTGTTGGGTATTTTTCTTGAAACCATCTAGATATTAAGGAAATCTACCATAATGTCCCATTCTAGGAATAATGTAGGCAATGGGGAAGTAGCCTATATATTTAGACTAAGGGGAAGAAAAATTAGAGTAGATAGAATGACTTGGATAAAGCCTCCTCCTCTTCTTTGAGCCTTACTAAGTTTGGAAGTTTATTTCCTAGAGATCTTAAATATAGGAACACAACTAATTTAGTATAGGAGATCTCTAATTTGGTAGTTAGTTCAAATGATTTGACTCTAGATATAAGCAAGCTACTCATCCCTATATATATTATATTGTGTTTATCACAATAATAATTTATCTAATATTTATATAGTATCATATAAAATCCTATACAAATACTATGTATTGAATAACACTCTCTAGGGATTTAATAGCTTTAAATATTACTAAATTTATGGATGATGGAATAAAACCTACTTCACTATAATATGACGCTAACATATATAATTTTATAAATTCTTTCTAAATGAATAGAATCTCCAACCCTCAACTATCAAATTTATCTTGAATACATGAAACCTTAATGAATTGAATAAAATACTAACATTCAAATGTCTAATGCACTTGGATTTATCATTTAGAGCTTACACTGTCAAATTCCCTTTTACCCCAATGATGCAACCTAATTGATAATCCACAATCAATTTAAATTCCCCACATATTATTTTAGAATTTTTTCTCATCCTAGCATGAACTACATGTAGTGTAACATAATTTTATAGCACGTCTTAGATGCAAACTAATAAATAATTAATATAAAGAACAAAAAACAAAAACTCAAATATTTCATGAATCCATAAAAAAACTTAAATAAAAATGGAGGTCCATAATACACAATTATAATAAAAGGTTTCTTATATGACCTTAATAAAGGACAAATCATTGAGATGTTGAGATTAATGTGTCTATATGACCTTAATTTTTTTATAAAAATATAAAAGGCCAAATGTTTGACTCTAAAAGATAGGAAAAGTATTCAACTAGGTGTTGGGGTTTGTGGGAGTATGAAATAATATACTAGGGAAAAATAAGGTCGAATCCTCTAGCTTTATATATTTTTATTTTTTGGAGAATGAAAAGATGATGTTAGTAGGTATGTCTAAATAGGTAACTCTAAAAATTGATGATGTTAGCATCATATAAAGATGGTGTTATCATGATTTTCACATTGTGAAATAAAAGGTGGATAAAAATTTAGACGCATGGAATCAATTCTAGAACTCTAAAACACAAGATTTTTTTTACTAGTAGAGGATCAAGATAATAGGGGTTAGAAAGGGATGGTAATTAAGGATTAGAAATACTAAATTCCCAATACTACAAGGAGTAAATACAAATAATAATATTGTGAAGTTGTTGGGGAATGATTGAAATGACATGATGGTTGAGAGATGAAAAAATTGGTGCAAAAATACTTAGACATTTGGATTAAAATGGATTGGGATTTTTGACTTTAAAAGGGAGTGGTATGGTAGGATATAACCAAGTCTAAAATCCTAGAAAATATAACACTTGAATACAATAGAGCTAAGAGGGGTCAAAGAATATGGAGATAAGAATGGTTTGAATGGAGGGTCAAGCCAAACACTCTAGAAATGGAAAATATTCTAGGTCACTAAGAAACACTAAGGATTGGATTACTAGCATGACAACCGCAAAAAAATTGAAGTCCAACAGAATCCATACTTAGATAAACTTAACAAAGGTTGAAAGTGGATTATCAAGATTATTTGAAAGATTATGCTTTGAGGATGAATCCCAATAGACCAATGGAAAAAGAAAAATGGAGATGGTAGAGATGAAATATTGGTATGCAAATCCATCCAAATAAAAATATGGTAATTGATAGAAATTCATGAAAATGACCAACACAACTTCACACATAGGATATTTTTTAATTTTTAGAAATTGAAACATCTTGAACTTGTAGGAGACATCACCAAGTAGATATTTGAAAATAATTTAATAGAGGAAATTATCATAAAAATTCAATAGCCATTCTACCTCTTCCTTACTCAATCACCTTAAGTCTAGATTCCTTCATGATTTATTTGTAATAATCCTCCTATAATCACATGTAGCTTTTTCATTTTAAGGTGCAAAGATGTATTTTAACTAATATTTAAATATATATAAGGAATTAATTACTCATAAAATAATTGGTTTTATTAGCATAGGAATCATCCTTTGTTATCACATCATCTACATAATATTGGTGTGATCAACCTATATCAACTTGTGTTATGAGTTTAATTAATTTCTATTCTTTGGCCAACTTCATAGGCATATTTTATATGTCAAATTATTATAATATAGTGGTCCATTTTTCTCTTTTTTTTCTCTTGATTTATTCTACTAAGAAAGTCCTTTACTACTACATGTCAAAGACTACTACAACTACTTTACTATTGAAAATGTAATTAAAAATTAATCAATACTCGCACTAAAGCATAATCTTGCTTCAAATTTGGATAATTTATCTTTGCATCTTTGAATGATACACTCATGAAGGTTACATGCCTTTCATTTCCTAGGTTTCTCATTTGAGTAAGAATGGTTGTACAATGTGGTCAAATGAAAATGAGTATATGTAGAATAGTTTAGAATAGTTTGGGCTTGTAACCAATATAGGGGATTCAAAAAATGATTTCTTGATTTATTAAAATGCCTTAGCTTACATTTTTGACTATATATTTGCATATTTCATCATCTTGGCATTTAGTGGCCTCATTATCTCTACAAAACCTATTTCGAATTTCTTAATAATTAATCTTACCAAACCAATAATTCAATTCATTATTTCTTGTTGAAGGTTGTGAGAAGATATTGTTTATACTTGAATACAAAAATGGATTGTATACCTTCCTTGTTTAACTATTTTTTCTTTCTTTGTCCATTGGAATTGCATATACAAAAATGGATTGAATACAAAAATGGATTGTATACAAAAATGGATTGTATACTCAACTATTCATATTCTTCTAAGTTCTAGATAATAGATTTGTTGAAAATTCTTTAGAAACTTTTGCAATTCATGCCATGAATTTTGCAATGAGCTATGGAATAGTGCAACCAACCTGAGAGGATGTGTTGGAGGGTGATAGAGGTTGCTTCTTCACCGGTTCGCTCAAAGGTCAAGTGTTTGTGCTTGTTTTTTGTTAGCCGCGTGCCTTTGTCACTGTTCGCCGCTTGGTGAAAATGGCAAGGGTTTTGTTTCTTTAATCTCTACAAAGGGGGTTCGCCCGAACCCTAGTTTGCCCGAACCCCGGTTTGCCCGAACCCTATAGTTCGGTCGAACCCCTTTGTTTTATTATTTCCACACATAAGTCAATAGGGTTCGACCGAACACATGGTTCGTTCGAACCAACATAAAGGTTTGGCCGAACACTTTGGTTCGGCCGAACCCCTTTACTTTGTGTAGAAGGAAAAATCAACTTTTCCCTTCCTCCACAAAAGTGTTCACCACTTATGTGGGTTCACCCAGAACAATATTCTATCTATTGCAATTGGTACATACAGATCTTTGTGTTTCTACTAGAGTAAGAATTCTTCAAGGTGAGGTATTTCATGCTATTGATTGATGATTATTCTAGAGAATGACATGGGTTACTTTTCTCAAAGAAAAATAAAAATCCTTAGATAAGTTCAAAGCTTTCAAAGTTATGGTTAAGAATGAAATAGATATGAAAATCAAATTTTCAAGGTTTGACAAAGGTGAAGAGTTCACTTCCAATGAGTTTAACATATTTTATGAGAATCATGGAATAAAGAGGCACTTATATGCCTAGGTAGGACTCCTCAATAGAATGGAGTGGTTGAAAGAAAGAATAGGAGTGTTCTTGAGAAGTTGCAAGGATAATGATGAAAGAATAAAATCTACAAGAAGTCTAGTAGAGAAAAGTAATTCATAATGTTGTTTATATACTCAAGAGAGTGTGTTGGTGGAACAAGAAAGAGAAAATAGCAAAAAGACTCCTTATGAGCTATGGTATGGAATGATTCCTACTATGAAATAATTAAAAGTGTTTGGAAGCAAATGCTACATTAAAAGAGATGAAGATAACTTAGGAAATTTTGATGCAAGGTTTAGTGAAGGTATCTTCTTTGGATATTCTACTAAGAGAAAAGCTTACCGGTGCTACAACAAGAGGTTGAGAAATATTTTGAGAGTGCAAGTGTCAAGTTTGATGAAGATATATAGAAGAATTTATTGGCAATAGATGGATATGAATAAGATGAGTCTTCTTGCAGGGAAGAAGAAAAAGCTAAGGAAAAAGAAGTGCAGAATGAAGAGGAAGTAGCTCTGAAAAAGGTTCCTAAAACTCTTATGTACAAAAGAATCATTATAAAGAATATAGTATTAGTGATAAGAGAAAAGGTTTACTAATAAGAAGGAAATATTCTAAAGAACAAGTGAATCTATGTTTACTTTATGAAGTTCAACCAAAAACAGTGATTGAAGCATGGAAAGATGAGCATTGGATCAAGGCTACGAAAGAAGAACTAATGCAGATATAGAAGAACCGGACTTGGGAACTTATCCCAAGACTAACAAACAAGAATGTGATTGGAACTAAGTGAGTATTCAGGAAAAACCTGAATGAGAGCTGAGAAGTGGTAAGAAACAAGGCAAGGATTGTGTGTAAAGGCTACTCACAAGTAGAAGGAATAGACTTTAAGGAGACATTTTCTCCAATGGCAAGAATGGAAGCTATCAGAATGTTTTTGGATTTTTCAACACATAAATATTTCAAAGTTCATCAAATAGATGTGAAGTTTTCTTTATTGAATGGAGAATTCGAAGAAGAAGTATACATAGAAAAATCGGAAGGATTTCAATTTTCAGATAAACTGGATATGGTATGTAGATTGAAGAAGGCATTATATATATTGAAGCAAGCTCCTAGAGCTTGGTATGTAAGGTTAGAAAATTACTTGTTACATCGAGGATTCAGTAAAGGTACCACATATAGCAATCTCTAATTCAAAGTTGAAAAAGATCAAATCTTGATTATGGTTATATATGTTGATGACATAATATTTGGAGGAAATGAAGCTATGTGGAAGAAATTTGTAGAGGAGATCATGCAGAAATAATTTGAAATGTCAATGTTCGGCGAGATGACTTTCTTTCTTGGGCTACAAATCAATCAAAAAGATAAAAGTATTTTCATTTCATGATCAAAGTATGTCAAAGAAATGTTGAAGTTTGAAATAGAAGATTATAAAGTAGTATGCATGCCCCTATGGTTAGTAGTTGCAAGTTGAGAAAGAATGATGAATCTACTAAGGTTGATCAGGGCAAGTATAGACCAATGATTGGAGGACTGCTATATATAATTTCTATTAGACAGGATATCATGCATGTAGTTTTTCTTGTGGCTAGATTTCAAAAAGATCCTAGAGAGTCACATGTTGCAGCAATGAAGAGGATATTCAGATACTTGAAGGGAACTCTAGATCATGGCTTATGGTATCCAAAGGATACTGACTTTACTCTAAGTGCTTACATAGATGTAGATTGGGCTAGTTGTGTAGATGATAGGAAAATTACAAGTGGTGGTGCATTCTTTCTTGGATGTGGATTAATGTGATGGTTAAGTAAGAAACAAGATTCAATATCTTTATCTACTAAAAAATCATAATACATTGTAGCAACACCTTGTTGCACACAAGGTTTATGGATGAGGAAAACATTAAAGGATATCAAAGTGGTATATGATGAACCAATTTCTATCTTTAGTGATAATACAATTGCTATCAATATTTCAAAGAATCAAGTAATGCATTCAATGACAAAGCATATCTTAATCTAATATCACCTTTTGAGAGAGAAGGTTGTAGAAAATGAACTGAAGCTTAAATATGTGCCTGCAAAGGATCAAGTTGTTGATATATTTATTAAGGATCTTCCTAAGGATACTTTTGAGTATCTTTTGGAGAAATTGTGGGTTATTGCCCCTACTTCTTTGAACTAGATGCATCAGTCTAGTGGATCTCAAGATTCATTCTTTGATGTGGACTAATGTTGGTAGCTACATTTTAGCAGGAGTAGGTAGTGGCATTATTTGTAGTCATGATGAGTGAGTGTTTTCATTGTGTAGTGGTTGTTGATTGATGTAATTTGGTGTGTGCTCTTAAGGGGGAGTATGTTTGTTGATGGTGAAAATGACACAAAAAACGTGTAAACAAAATATTTCTACTCTATTTCTCTTGAAAAATAAAGACAACATATAGTAGCCTAACTCCCAAGGTCTTGGTAGTTGGTTCTCAACTGTCTGGTGTCACTCAATTGGTTCATGCAACTATAATATTCAAGGGGCCTATGCTAGTAACAAATAATACAAGCAAGGACTTATTCATCGGACTGTTCTTTATAAAGAAAAGGGGTTTTAAACAAAAGAAAAAGTAAGATCAGAGGGTGAATTAGTAAACATGAAAAAAACTTATGTAGCATCCGGACATATATCTTCAACAATGAATGTCTTTCCAACAGATCAAGAAAACCATAGCATGACACAATTTACAGAATATTCCATACTATTGCATACATCTAAGGTGCTTAATTTAACTTCATAATCACACATCACAAATATTTAAAAGATTTCAAAATAACACACATTCATTCATTGCTAAGATCATAGATCAATAGACTTCAATAAATTCAATTCACTGATAATCTAATGGGATAATCCTTAAATCTGGTTTCTTCTAATGACTTTCATCACATAAGAAACTCTCATGCTTCAACACAATCACTGGCATGCAGATAGATTATAACTCATCAACCTTATCAAGTGAAACTTAATTCTAACACCATATTGCATAAAAACCTATAATTGTATTTAACTGTAAAAATGAAGTAACAATGTATCTCTATAACAACTATGAAAAATTATATCTCCTACTATCAGGTGGCCAATTCTATTCTTTATCAGCTGACCTTTACAATATGATACCCCAAGGGTATTTATAGATGTACAAAATTCGAAACCCTTTCTATTTTAAGTTGATCCACCCTTTTAGGGATTACAATTATCTTGGAAACTCAGTTGAACTGGAAGAAAAGACTAGAGAGGAGAAAAGAAATCCATGCGCTTAAAAACCGCCAGTTATGCATGCAAAAGAGAGAGAGAGAGAAGAAAGCTATGCAACATCTATTGTATGCATCAATTCATGCATGAGAAGTGGATCTGCTACATACTCATCATAACACGAGAAAACTTGTTGAAGCATGTCCAAATCTAGCCCATCCACCTAGTTATCTTCAAATTTAATCCTTTCTAGCTCCGTAGCAGAAAACTCTCTTATGTCCTTTAGCTTAGTCAACTCCCTCTTAGCTACCCTTATCTCTTCCTTAATGTCCATTAGTCTATCTAGCAGCAGATCTTCACCATTATCTCCTCTTTGTATTACCTCTTTAAACCTCATGTCCCACTTCTCTTTTATTTGAATCAAAGGTAAACCTTCTTTCACTGGTATATCCACATTAACAATGATAGAAATGATGGCCTCCAACTCCTCAAACTGTTCATTCAGATCCTTAATAGAATCTTGAACTTCATTTCTATGTTTATATAGAAAATCTTATCTAAATCGGAGTATACGAGAAGTCTTTTCCACAAAATCTTTATTATCTTCCTCAAGTATTGATTGTTCTAGAAGAGTGGTCATAGGCAATTTATCAACTTCTTTCAATTTCTAACTATATCCTTTGTATTCCTCTTCCTATTTTTCCAATGCTTCAATATATTGATTCATTTCCCCTATCAACTCTTATGTTATTTTATGAACCTCGAAGCCATTAACAAGCACTTCACCTACTTCCTGATTCAACTTATCAATCCACCTATCCAACATCTCTGCTTTGCCCCTTACTTGTACTAAATCATCCAATTCTATCTTACTTAACAAAATTGGGGTCTCAATAGTAGCAACCTGTTGTGTCCTCGAAACATAAATACCTTTTAAGAAAACATGCAACTGATCTAACTGAGCTTTAAGCTCATCTATTTTTTGTTTATCCTTCAGCATTCTTGACTTGGTTGATGATGATACCACATCAATTAAATTCATTTGTTGATCTCTGGTAGGTCTTCCCAAGTTGACAATGCCCAACTTATAATATGTCAATTGCATGTCTCCTACATCTTTGTCTATCATGGGTATAGCACATTCCGCCACAATTTCTCCTTTATCAGTGAGCCTGGTGGAGTTTAGGATCTTGGCCTTCTTTTTAGGCCTTTCTTACTCAATCTCCTTAATCATATCCTCCCAATTGAGAGGTTGTGAACATGTAGATGCTCTCTTCTGAAGATCCAATTTTAACCAAGTGGGAGCATCTGGAGTAGTGGTCATTATAGTGGAAGAAGAAGCAATAGTAGTAGTAGAGGGTGGTTGCATATTTACTTGAGGTTGAGAATCAACCCTTGGTTCCTCATTTTTTTCTTGCTCCATATGCATTTGTACAAGCTTTTCAGCTTCCTCCCTTTCCTTTTATTCTTGTATTTTCTTATCTTCTTCTTCCTTCTTCAACCTTTCCTCTTTCAATCTTTTCTTTTCTTGTTCTTTGTTTCTCTCTTCTTCCAATGCCTTGAGTTTATCTGCATCTTCTTTCTCTTTTTGCAGATTTTTGATCAATTCCTCAGCATCCATTTCCTTTTGAATCCTCTTCTTTTCTACCTATTCTTCCTCTATTCTTTTCTCTTCTTGCAGTCTATCCCTTTCTGCCTTTAATGTTGTCAATTTATCTAAAAAATCTTTTTCTTCCTGCAATCGTCTTGCAGCTTCTTTAGTATCTTTCTTTTTGTAGGCTTTTTCAACCATATTGAACTTACCCTCTAGAGCTTCCTTCTCCCTATGTTGCTTTGCCTTTTCTTCCTCAAGATCATGAATTTTCTGTATTAATTCCAATTTAACATTCTCCTCCTTGATCTTGAGCTCTTGCTCTTTTTGCCTTTGCTACTTCTCCATCTCATTAGCTTTTAGCTTAGCTTCTACCTATTGCTATTGCATTATGGCATCAACTTGTATCTTGGTATCAATTTCTTTTTGTCTCTCTACTACTGCAGCATGTGCTTGATCATCAGAGGCCTTCTTTGCCTCCTCAAATAGCTCCCATTGATCTTGCTCTGTCAATACATGTTCAGTATCCTCCTCTAGAGGCATATTTTCTTGTGCACCCCTTTCTGACAGAGTCTCATCAAAATCTGATCCAGCATCATGAATCTCCACCTCTACTCATTTTCCCTTCATGGATTCAACAACATCATGAAGAGTTCCCTTAGGCAACTCCTCACTTTGCTGCTTTGCTAGTGGGACTTGAGTAGAAGACTCACCTAGTGCTAGTATTGGACCTATGGATCTTGTTTGAACTCCTTCCTCTTGTGTCTCTGATTCATCTGGAGAAGATGCCTCAAGCTCAATCTCTTCAATGTCTGGTGGGAAGAATTCCAAGGGCTCCTTGCATGGAAACTTTCTTTTGATTCTTTTATACCCTTTCCCCTTTTTAGGAGTTGGTCCTTGAGGAGTTTTAGTTCGGAGAACAACCCATTGAATGCTTCTATCCAAGACTTCTCTTCCTATTTTCTTTATTTCAATGGTCTCCTCACCATCCTAGTCCACCAGATCCAAGCTCTTGGTACCAATATTGAGTGCTTCATATGATGGATCTAATACCATTCCATCATCTACTAGTGTGTTAGGGATATCATCTTTGATCCCAAGTTCTACCATGAGTGAGATAGGTAGCCTTTCATAATTCTTCTTTCTAAGGTCATACTCATCCTGTCGGTCACTCCAAAAATCCTTCTACAAATTAAAATGTTTATCAAAAACAGAAGGTAGCAAGGCATTCATTTTATTCTTAGGATGAAAATGCTTCCGAGCAGTGTACAAACCTAGCTTCAGATGTATCAATTCATTGCATACTACCTTGGCTCCCACAAGATGTTGATAGTTGAATTCACCCAATTGCATGGGAAACTTATGACATCCTGTTTTGTGCTTCAATCCAAACCGAGCATTAACCCCTCGAGCCTGATATTCAAATTTCATCAAAACTATTCTATTGTTACAACATCTTGGGAGTAAGTGTGGATGACCTTCAAATCCAGCCAGCCTGAAGTATGTGAACTTAGGGTATTGAATGTACCAACATCCCCACTTTGTGATGAATGCCATAGCTTCTTGGCTCAGTCTATACCTTGCATCTTCGTTGAGTTGGTTAATGATAACATATAGAAATGCATCATTGACCCTTCTAAAATATGTTTCAGCAACTTACAGGGAAAGCGGATCATAATGATCCCATACTTTCCTTTGTCCATCTCTTTCTCCCAATACACCAACTCTATTCAATCCTTGAAAAATGCCTCCTCTAGCTGTTGCATAAACAACATAAGAAGCCATAAAGAAGCATTTAGTTTCCCTTATCCCTTTTAATTGGTCATGTATAGCATCAGAGACAACCATTGGCCAATCAAACTGTTGGTTTCCATTCTAATAACATCATGATCAAGTCTGATACTTCTTTGTAGAATTATGTTCTCTTTGGTTGATCATGAAGTTTACTCAAAAAATTCTTCTTTGTTCTCAACCATTTCTTATTCAAATAAGGTTTACTAGATGCTTTGTATTTGCTATACTTCTCTAAAGTTTCTGCCTCCTTCAACTGTGCTAGGTCCTTTGGATCTGGAACACCAAACATAGTTCAGAACATTTGAGGAGTGAGATCTATAATAACATTGTCCTGTGAATCCATACACTGCCTAGTGGCTGGATTGTAAGCACTGGCATCTGTCATGATCAACTCTGGGCACTGGACAGATAGAGGAAATAAAGTGATATGAGCCAAACCAGACTCAACTATTCTTTGTGTTCTCCCTATTATATCTTCTGAGAATGTTTCCAAATACAACTCGCCAAAATTATATGAGCCCATATTAGTGTCGGTTATATCTGATCAATCTAATTCCACTTTGCTTGCTGTAACAACAGGACCCCTGTGATTATATCTCAAAGTATAGGGTAACTATTTCGGCTTCATCTTCTTGGGCTTTGATGTTGCCTTTGATGTTCCTGTAGGCTGGTTCCTTTGAGAGGCTTCTCCTGATGTTCCTAACATCCTTTAGCTTTCCTGCAATCAAAACCTCTAATTAGATCGTTGAACAAACGTCGCAAAATATGCCTTAAAATCATACCTTTCATAAATACATCGGAGGCGGAACCAAACAAAAAGAATTTTAAACAATCTCTTTTTAACATACTGTCGGGCTCAGAGCCAAAACAACCATTAAGATTACACTAACAAGA
Organism: Sequoiadendron giganteum; assembly: GCA_007115665.2. Lineage (NCBI taxonomy): Eukaryota > Viridiplantae > Streptophyta > Pinopsida > Cupressales > Cupressaceae > Sequoiadendron > Sequoiadendron giganteum. The sequence continues at coordinate 105,256,718 of CM021110.1, read as the reverse complement.
AGTGGGACCAGAGTCGGGATAGGGATGTAACCAGGACTGGAATCGGAATAGAAACTGATTTGGTTTCTTTTAAATTTTCTAATCTCATATTTAGTTTAAGTTTCGCTTTCGCTTCTGCCGGGGTAATTGTTATTTTGAAAATAAATCTTCTCACTATACTCGGAGTCGGAGACGGGATGAAAAATGGTATTGACACTAATTATACAATACGCCCACAATCTAAATCAATTCTGATCCCACTTCCACCTAGGTTGACCATGACGTCACAAATGATTTCAACAGTTTAATGCATAACTTCATGATTAACTACTAGGTCATATTTAAAATGAAAAGGGGCTTAAATACAACATGATAAGATCATGCCCATATGACCACGAGGTGACTATACTTTTAGGGCATCATATTTAAATTAAATGTGAACACAGAAATGCACCAACAAACCCTAAACTAAAAAACCCTCAATTACAAACAACTAGGGCACAAATTTAACCCTTCTAAACTATCCAGACTAAACACGCAAAAGATCCTAAGTAACAATTATCATTTATTAAACCCTACTCACTGTAAAAAAAACCGAATTTAACCTATGCATTTAGAATTTAGGGCACCACGACTCGGTCACAACCAAAACGTGAAAAACAACCACGTCAAAAAAAACAAAACTCATACTTAGGGTGAGATAGGTAGCCTTTCATAATTTGTCTTTCTAAGGTCATACTCATCCTGCCGATCACTCCAAAAAACCTCCAACAAATTAAAATGTTTATCAAAAATAGAAGGTAGCAAGGCATTCATTTTATTCTTAGGATCAAAATGCTTCCGAGCAGTGTACAAACCTAGCTTCAGATGTATCAATTCATTGTATACTACCTTTGCTCCCACAAAATGTTGACAATTGTATTCACCCAATTGCATGGGAAACTTATGACATCCTGTTTTGTGCTTCAATATAAACCGGGCATTAACCCCTAGAGCCTGATATACAAATTCCATCAAAACTATTCTATTGTTACAACATCTTGGGAGTAAGTGTGGATGACCTTCAAATCCAGCTAGCCTGAAGTATGTGAACTTAAGGTATTGAATGTACCAACATCCCCACTTTATGATGAATGCCATAGCTTCTTGGCTCAGTCTATACCCTGCATCTTCGTTGAGTTGGTTAATGATAACATATAGAAATGCATCATTGACCCTTCTAAAATGTGTTTCAGCAACTTGGAGGGAAAGCTGATCATAATGATCCCACACTTTCCTTTGTCCATCTCTTTCTCCCAATACACCAACTCTATTCAATCCTGGAAAAATGCCTCCTCTAGCTGCTGCATAAACAACATACGAAGCCATAAAGAAGCATTTAGTTTCCCTTATCCCTATTAATTGGTCATGTATAGCATCAGACACAACCATTGGCCTATCAAACTGTTGTTTTCCATTCAAGATGGTTTGAATGAAAGGAAACATCCACTCCTTGAAGTGAAATACATTCCTTTTCCCAAATACTCTAGATAACATCATGATCAAGTCTGATACATTTTTATAGAATTATGTTCTCTTTGGTTGATCATGAAGTTTATTCAAAGACTTCTTCTTTGTTCTCAACCATTTCTTATTCAAATAAGATTTATTAGATGCTTTGTATTTTCTATACTTCTCTAAAGCTTCTGGGTATGTGTAGGATCATGATGGGCCAAAAAGTGGAGATATGATGGGTATGTGGTTGACGACTTTTTTTTTACCCAAAATTGATGAAATGAAAAGGGTTTTAAAAGGATATTCTTAGCTTTCCACCAATATAAATTATTCTTTACTTTGAATTTAATAAATAATTATTATTCATTTTCTATTTGAATTATGAATAAAGTCTGGATTGATAGGCTGATTGAAAAACATCTATAGCTTTTAAACGGTATCACACTTTTTGAATCCAAAACATGTGTCACATTCTATGCTTCACATACTATAGGATTAAAAAAAAAAAATTGAATTTCATGAATTTTTTACCAAGTTAAGGTGGTCAGTCATACGAGTTTTTATATTTTTTGAAAGTTGTAATAAAAAAATCATAATTAATTATTTACTTGGAAACAAATTACAAAAAAATATGCATAACATCGAGACATGAGTCCTCTACTTATGTCTAAAATATTATTAAAAAATATTATCATTTTATTGTGGTTAGGGTGGTTAGACAGACACCTACTTATTTTTTCCCTGAAATTTAAGTACTATTGCATTGAAATTTCAAATTTTCACCAAATAGATTTATTTTTTTTTGAAAATAAACCTAGTATTTTAGAAACTAAATTCAATTTGCTACAGATTTTATTGATACATATTTTTAAAATAACATAGATAACTTATTCAAATTTTTATGTCAAGTTGCCTAACTCTGATTTTTCTGAATTTTTTGCCACTTAAGGGCCTGTTTTTCCAAGACGATCTTGCACATACCCTTCTACCTCCTTCAACTGTACCAGGTCCTTTGGATCTGGAACACCAAACATAGTTTGGAACATTTGAGGAGTGAGATCTATAATAACATTGTCCTATGAATCCGTACACTGCCTAGTGGCTTGATTGTAAGCACTGGCAGCTATCATGATCAACTCCAGGCACTGGACAGATAGAGGAAATAAAGTGATATGAGCCAGACCAAACTCAACTATTCTTTGTGTTCTCCCTTTTATATCTTCTAAGAATGTTTCCAAATACAACTCACCAAAATTATATGAGCCCAGATTAGTGTCGGTTATATCTAACCGATCTGATTCTACTTTGCTTGTTGTAACAACAGGACCCTTGTGATTATATCTCAAAGTATAGGGTAACTATTTCGGCTTCATCTTCTTGGGCTTTGATGCTGCCTTTGATGTTCCTGCAGGCCAGTTCCTTTGAGAGGCTTCTCCTGATGTTCCTGACATCCTTTAGCTTTCCTGCAATCAAAACCTCTAATTAGATCGTTGAACAAACATCACAAAATATGCCTTAAAATTATACCTTTCATAAATACATCGGAGGCGGAACCAAACAGAAAGCATTTTAAACAATCTCTTTTTAACATACTATCGGGCTCAAAGCCTAAACAACCATTAAGATTACACTAACAAGAAGTGGGACCGGAGTCGGGACAAGAATGTAACCGAGACCGGAACCAGAATAGAAACTAATTCGGTTTCTTTTAAATTTTCTAATCTCATATTCAGTTTCAGTTCCACTTTCGCTTCCGTCGGGGTAATCATTATTTTGAAAATAAAGCTTCTCACTATATGCGGAGTCGGAGACGGGATGAAAAATGGTATTAACACTAATTATACAATACGCCCACAATCCAAATCAATTCCGATCCCGCTTCCACCTAGGTTGACCATGACATCACAAATGATTTCAATAGTTTAATGCATAACCTCATGATTAACTAATAGGTCATATTTAAAATGAAAAGGGGCTTAAATACAACATGATAAGATCATGCCCATATGACCACGAGGCGACTGTACTTTTAGGGCATCATATTTAAATTAAACGCGAACACAGAAATGCACCAAGAAACCCTAAACTAAAAAACCCTCAATTACAAACAACTAGGGCACGAATTTAACCCTTCTAAACTATCCAGACTGAACGCATAAAAGATCCTAAGTAACAATTATTATTTATTAAACCTTTTCTTCAATGTAAAACAAAACCGCATTTAACTTATGCTTTTAGAATTTAGGGCACCACGACTCGGTCATGACCAAAACGTGAAAAATGACCGTGAAAAATGACCGCGTCAAAAAAACTTAACAAGCAGGAAACAAAAACTATAAAAGCATAAGAAAACAAGAAAAGCCTAAACAAACTCAAAATATACAAACTCACTGCAGAATTCGCATTTAACCTATGCAATCCAAGATGAATAAAACAAAAAAATGTGAAAACCTGAAGAAGAACAAGAATAGAAAACCCTACCTCGAATGCGAATAAATAGGCTAACCTCCTAAAGCAATCCACGCACAACAGTCTCTCTATCAATTGATTCACTTGCACAAAAGCTTCACTGCAACTTCGGTTCGCTCTTCAATCTCTTAATAATGATGGTAACTAAGCGTTAATCCCTAATTAAGGTAAAAACTTCAAGTTTCACGCATGCATGGGATCTGTCATTAATGTCATAAATGTAGTAGATCGGCAGAACTGCTGAGGAACTGGTTCATTTCAGCAGTGTGACTTCAGTAAAAATTCAACGACAAAACCCAACAAGAGCGGAGTCGGAACGAAAACAGAATTGGAAACTTAATTAACTTCCCAACTTTATTCCCATTCCGGTTTCGGTTCCGCCAACAAAGAGTAAAACAAAACCAAACACAAAAAATAAAATAAAAGACCAAAACAAGAAAACTTAATATACAAACCTTAGTCTAGAACAAAAGACCAAAAAGAGGAGGCGGAATGAGATTTGATTTTGAAATTTTGAATAAAATACCGACTTAACGTTCATTTCGGCTCCGACTCCAATAAAGACAAAACAACAACAAAGTGAAAGAAAACTGTCGAGATAGGAATGAGAACATGTTTCAAAAGAAGTTTCAAAACCTGATTTGGTTCCAGTTCCGCCTCCGACAGAATAAAACAAAGAAAAATAACAAAGTATTGGAAAAAACAGACACCAAACTTTGTTTGAAAACAAACCAAAGGCGAAAAAAAACACAAAGGGGAACCCATTTTGACCAAAGCAAAAGATGGGTTGGTTATGCAAGGCATAACAATGTTAAGTAGTAAAGGAAATAAAGTTGTAGAGTAATGGCAAACAATATGATTAATGTCAAAGGGGGAGAATGAAGGATGCAAATACTTCAATTCCTTTTCCATTGATTTCAAAGGGGGAGACAGTAATGTGAAAAAAAAACTAAGGGAGAGAGAGTCATGTGAAAAGACAAGCTACAAAGGGAACTAGAAAGCAACATGAGTCAATTATGTAAGGGGGAGAAAAGAGATAATGAGATGGTATGGAGCAAAGTATTAATGATTGGAGTTGTTGTGTTTGTTGTAGATATTTTTTCACATGATCTGTTTCCATCAATGGCAAAGGGGGAGATTGTTGCAAGTATGTGCAGTTGGTGTTGTCATTGGTTTCAATTGTATGGGAAAGAGATTGTTGCAAGATTTTTTTCAATTGGTATTGACTTGTTGTTGTCTCTAGTGATTCTTTGATTGGTTTCATTATGTTGTCATTAGTAAGCTATTGGTATCAACCTCTCATGTTGCTTTGATAGTTTTTTATCTTTGGATGTATGGTTGAGTTTCTATGTTCTAGTTGGATTGATGGTGATGAGGAATTATCAAAGATGTTGAGGATGTGTCTCTAGTGCCTAATTTCCAAGCGCTTTTGAGAAAAACTGAATAAAAAGAGGAAATAATCTATTGTAGTGGTGTTCTCTATTGCAAAGTAGTGTTTTTTTTATTTGTAATTCTTTTGGGTTGGAAATCTTCTTGTGTGGTTCATATATGTTGAGAAGATATGTTCAAATGTGTTGCATCCATAATTTGGTGTGCTATATCAATGCATAAAGGAAGTTGTGTTCACTAGTGTGTGAACTATATATTGCAAAGGTGTCTGAGATAAATGTTTTTGCTTCGCATTTCTCCACATAGTGGTTTTAGGTCTTGTATATCTAGAAGGGTGTTGATAGTGTTCGTATCTTTCTTTCATTGAATTTGTTTGAGGTTTGTGGCTTCAAAATTTAGTTTCTTGAGTTGTAGTGTATGGCAGAGTTATTTGAGTGTACTAGGTGTGTACATTATTCAAGTGAAATTTGTTGTGAAGGAATTTGTTAGTTTCTAGGTGTAGTGTAGTAAAATGCATACCCTTGCATTTTCACACTTGTTTGAGCCCACTTTTCTTTATTTATGCTCATTTATGGCTTAATTGGTCCTATTTTGCATTCACAAGCCCTATGAACTATATATTTGATGGAAAATCCTGAAAAAAACATCAAAAGGTTTAAATGATCATTAAATGTTTCTATCTATGTGTCCTTGATTTGTGGAGTGGGACTAATACGCCACCTTGGGCATCTTTTTCCTCCATGGGTCTTGAAACCCTAATTTTGAAACCACCTAAAAAGGTCCCTTTTTGGAGTTTGTTCCCCATGATTTGCGCCTTGGGACTAAGATGCCACCTAGGGTGTCTTAGTCCTCGTTGGCTTATTTTCAGGTTCCAATTTCAAAGTCGAGCGGGATTTAGCCTACTTTATTTAATGATTTCATATGTCGACTTGTTGAGGAGTAATTTTAGGATATTAGGCATGAATAATTATAAATACAAGGTTCATTCACTCATTTTTATCTAAGCAAGTTGTAAGAGAATTCCTAATAGCATATTTGAGTTCAAAAAAGCATTGAAGAGAAATTCATCAAGCATTTGGAGCCATCATCTTGATTCAAGCATCATGTCAAGGGTTTAGTGCATCCATTCGTGTTGTTGAGCCAATATTGTGGATGTAGCATTGAAGATCTATCTACAACCATTGTTCACATCAAATCCAAGGATCCAAGATCTACATCCTTCATTGAAACTACATGGTATATTGTAGATTTTCTTCACAAGACATCATCCTTGAAGTGATATCATTTACACATTTCATGTTTCATGCTTAATTTCATTCATTTCATCATTTGGTTTAATTACCTACAGGGGTTTGACCAAGGCAAACCCCCATTCACTAAAATCAACAAGTTTTCCCTCTCTTGTGTGTTTGTATTTGTAGATCTAGGTTGAAGAAATGAAGATCATTTGGAGTGAAAATTTGAAAAATTGCAAAAGTTGCATTGCAAAGTTGTCATCTTCATGGAAACTCACCTACAAGTCAGATCTAGAAGTTTCAAAACCTAAGATCTGAAAAGAAGCAAAAGTAGACCTTGGAGCTCAAGACCACATTTTGCCTTTTCAGAAATTTAGAGCAAGACTAATATGCCACCTTGGGCATCTTAGTCCTCCCAAGCATATCTTTTATAGATTCTTTTAGATCTAGTTTTGACATTTGAAGATTTTGTATTTTCCTCAAAAAATAGTAGCGGGACTAATATGCCATCTTGGGTGTCTTGGTCCTCCAAGGCATATTTTTCCAGCTTCTTTACATTTCCAGAATCCTCACAACATCTCCAAACTGCTAACATTTTTTTGTATTTTTGGAGAGATTTTAAGCTGATGTTGAATCACATGGTACTGCTGACATTGATGCTTCTGTCATAATGTGCCATCGATATCCTGCTTGAAGAAGTTTATTTGCCAAGATACATGCACTTGAAAGAAACTTTTGAGATTCTTGATCTACTTTCTTGATATCGGAGTTAACTTTGTCTTTGTGTGCACATTGTGATAGAGTGCCTTCTAAATCCTTATGATGAAGGGTCATCATCAATACATGATCAATGTGAGAATTGGATATCATGCGTGGAGGCGTGGATAGAGTGTGTTTAGGAATAAAAGATGGATTGGTTGGCAGTTTGGAACCTTTGACTCTCCAAACTTGGGAAGATGAGTGATTATGGATGGATACAGAAGTGTGTGTGGAATTAGGACCAACTGTTTGATATACCTTGTATGTCACTTGAGAAGTCTATTTTTTCCTTTGTGGACATCTTTGATGGATACTTTTCCCTCTTTGATTTTTCCCCATAGTTTCTTTGACTAATGGAGTTTGGTAGGGATAGTATTTCTTTGTAATTTTTAGTATCCACTTGTGTCTTATTTTTCCTTTGTGCTTCGCTACTTTTCCTTAGATGACCTTTTTCGTGCTTTAATTTGAATCTTTCTTTTGTTGTTGGTCCCAACTCGTGAATGGGGTGATGGGTGGATGGAGATTCATGACATGGCGGGTTGTAGTATTGGCATCGGTCTCATCATAAGGATCCTTCATTCTTCCTATCTTGACGTTTGCTTGTGACAAAGTTGCCCCCAATTTTGTGCAAATATCACTGATATGTTTATATCTCTTGATTTTCAAATAACCAAGGCCTTGATGCTTAGGATTGCCAACAATCTACACTGGTTCTAGGATACCCTATTCATGTAGGCCTAATCCTCTGCCCTGATAATTCATCTATCGAAACATTCTATTTGCAATAGGATATGATTTACCTTGGAAAAAAGGTGCTAATCCTTCTCTTCTCTGTGCTAGATCTTCAAAAGTGACAAATTCTTTATTCATGAGATAACTTTCTCTAAGAAAGGTATGTGATCCAAGTTTATAAGTGGGATGAATGTTTGATTGATATCTTTAGCTTGATCTTGTGAGATATCATATTGTAATTCTTTTTCAAGAGGTGTTGGTGATTTAATGTCCACATACAAGTCTTCCTCTTGACTTCTTTCATGGGATGTTTCTGATTCACAACTTTTGTAGAAGCCTTCTTCATGATTTTCTTCTGATATGTCTCTAGATTTTTCTAAATCTTGATCAGGTGTACAAATGTTAAGAGTAGGAGACTCTTGTTTGCTTGTAATGATGCCAAGAGTATGAGACTCTTGTTTTGAATGAAGATCATCTACGTTTCCATCCAAAGAAAGCATCTTGTGGGTAGATGGAGGAATATGTGCTTTATGGATGTGATAATCATTTGTGACATCTTGTATAGATAAAAGAGTGCCCATTAGATCATTATAGTATCTCGGAGATACAGATTTGTGATCTTGAATGATTTTGGAATTACTTTCACCATGCTTTGGATCAAGTTCTTAACATGGGTCAATTTCAAAGAATGGATTGCTTATGAAGGGTTCTTGGGTATCATCCTTAGGCATGGGAAGTATATCAATAACCTGTTTATCTTTGAGGATTCCTTCACTATCCGCAATCATGAGGTCAAAGGATGTCAGTATATTTTGGGAAAGACCATTGCTAGACCTTGGTGAAATATGTTGATCATGCTTTGAAATATGTTCCTGAAATATGTCCTCTAACTGATAAAGTGATGTAGAGACATTTACAATATGATCATTAGTCGATGGGTCATGGATTATTTCTATAGGATCAAATAATGTTAACACATCTTGAAATAGATCACTAAAAGATGGCTCTTGATGAATGTTGATTTGATCACTAGATGGGGTAGACATACCTTCACAGTTCTCATTGATAAATTGATTTTGATCACCGTTTTCAGTAGTTATGGTGGAAAGACTATCAATGTTCTCAAACATAGGATCAAATGATGTTAATGTTTCTTGAATTGGATCATTGTTGGGCATCGTCGGTGAGTTTTGATCATGATTGAAAAGTGGCTCTTGGTGTGTGTTGATTTGATCATTGAATGAGATGGAAACATCTTCAATGTGTTCATTGATGGATTGATCTTGATCACCATTTTCAACTAGTGTGGAGGAGAGATTGTTAATGCTATTGCTAGTGGTTGAATTCTGATTACTGTCCCCAATAGCTATTAGCTTTTGATCAATCAGGTCTTGGATGAGATTTTTGAGTCAAATACAATCTGATGTTATGTGTCCCTTTACTTTGTGAAAATCACAAAAGTGTTTCTCATCATACCCTGGTGGTTTCACCATGGGCTCTTGATAATTCACATAAATAGGGATTTTAATGAGATTTTCTTGTATCAACTATTGCAAGAGAGACTCAATTGGTTCCCCAAGAGGTGTGTATTTTCATTTGTTACCTTGTGAGATTTGTACTTTAAATTGACCTCGTGGCAATTGATTTTGGAGATGCGGTGATTGATCTTTGAGATGTGGTGATTGAGTTTGTTGTTGATTTCATTGATCTTGATATCCAATTTCTTGACATTGGAGATATTGTTCTTGATGTGGTTTTGGAGATAGCTCAATGCTTTGATGACATGGTTCAACCAATGGAAGAGTGTATTGATTTTGGGGTGGAGACATCTCTTCGCGTAATGCATCAACTACTTTGGCAAGTGAAGCAATTTGATCTCGCAAAATTTGATCTTGGCACCTTTGATATGGTTGACTTGGTTGTTTAGCAAGAAGATTTGAAATGCATCCTTGTGGTGCTTTCTTGGGATCGTGGACAAGTTGATTCTGGATAATGCTTTGATTCGGTGTGATGTTTTCATTTGGCATTGTTGATTGATATTGAACATTGTTGTGATTGGGAAACACATTGCTTAGATTTAGGTAACTTTGATTTTGCATGGGGTTAACTTGACTTGAATCAACATATGGAGTTGCCAATATACAGTCGGGATTTTGAACAACATTGGTTTGATTTGTAATCATATCTATCCCAAAGTTTACCAAGTGTGGATTTGAAATGTTCATGTTTGGTAAAGTTTTACTTGGCATGTATGGATTTGGTGGGATAATGTTGTTTGGAAAACTCATGCATTGAGCGTTTGGTTGACAGATTTGCAAATTTGGACTTGGATTCAAATCTACCATTGAGAAAGATGTTCCAAACTTTGGATTGGGCCTACTCACATTCGTTGTAATTTTGAGGTTTGGAGGAGATAATGATTCCATGTATGAATGTGAGTTTCGATAATCAATTGGCATTGTGAGACTTGGATAGTTCAGTTGAATTGGATTATTCATGATGGATGGATTAAGTTTATATTCCATGTCCCTCTTGTGTTCTGATCTTGTTTGGTCCATAAAATAGAGATCGCTTGATCTTAATCTTAGGCACAAAAGAGAGGAGAACTAGGAAGGTATAACGATCCAAAAATGATGATGTGATAAATGAGGTATGGGTGGCGTGGATGAGTGAAACTCTTAGAGAAATTTTAGAGGTGATGCTAAAATTTTTAAGGCTTGGATTGATTTTGATAGTTTGACCAGGTGTATTAAGTCAAACAAGATGATGGTGAACTTGTAAGCCCTAGGAAGCTGTGTTATCCTAGAGAAACTTGCTTAGGAGAATGAATTGGCTGAGTGTGTTAAGCCAAATCAAAGTGATTGTGAACTAGTAGACCTTAGGAAGTTGTGTTATCCCAAAGGTAAATTCATTCAAGAGGATTGATAATTTGACTAGGTGTATTAAGTTAAATGTAATGATGTTAAATTTTGCCTCTAAGTTTAGCATGGATGATATTTCAAAGTTCTTAAGAGTTTGTTGGTGAAATGAAAATTTGATTGATGTTTGAGATGGGTGGAGTGTTTGACTTGATCCTAGATGAACCTAAGATGACTTGTTTACAAGACCAAGGTTTTAAAGAACATGCTTTTCCCTAAGATTGTTTCAAACCAAAAGATCAATGTTCATATGACAAATCATTAAGATAGAAGATTGCAAGCACATGTGTGGGGTTCAATTGATATTTTATCTTGATTAGACTCAGTTATTTTTACCACAAACACTTTCTTGATTATGTTTTTCAAACTGAATGTCCAATTTCCTAATTTCCCTTTATCCCACAAAGTGTATTATGCAAAAATCAAGGAAATCAAGGAAAAGGTTTCCTAGTGTTGACTTTGGGAGAAACAAATTGAGATGTCTGAATGTTTACAAGCCTTCTAGAGATAAGAACCCCTAGGGACAAGCATTAACATGTGGACACCTCCAAAGTGTTTGTCCTTCCAAAGGGTTTGAAATTTTGATGATTCGTTGAATGTTTGATTTTCACTATTTTGGATCCAAGCAATGTGTTTTGATTCCAAGCACATGTACAACCCTAGGCTGGGAAAAAGGCAATATTTTTCAGGTTCCCACTTGGATAAATCTAGTTGCGCATATTTTGTGTGGATGACTAGATGCTTGACCACATAGGCTCCCCCTTATAGTGCACACACTTCTCAGGTCAGCCAAGCATCAATACCCATGAATCTCCCATGGCATGCTTTTCATCTCTATGATAGAACCACATGTATATGTGGGGTGGCTTCAAAGGACATGACCTCTTGCACCAACAAATATAAGGTATTCTTGGCTTCTACACAAGTTGGTTCGTAATCAGGGTACCCATTCAGCAGGCCACACGAGAGGCAAAATCAACCCATATAAAGAGTATCACTTGCTTGTCTATAGGAGCTCCTGTAATGATGAACTTTCTTCACCATTCTAATTTGTATACCGGTTGGGAATAGCTTGGCGTTTAGCTCGTTACCGGTTTGAGTCGTTCCCTTGGGGTGAGTAGTTTTTCCCACCAAGGCAGGCCCTCTAAAGGTACACAATAGTGAGTAAGTTCATTCGTAGCTCGATCATCTTTGTTTGCGTGAACAAAGACAGAACACTCGCAATGCCTTTTTCTCACACTAGACAAGTTTTGTTCATTTTCAAAACCCAAATCAAAGTGTGAAGGCAATATTTTTGACAACTTAATATCACAAAAAAAAATTTGATTCTCAAGATCACTGTGAAGCGCGAGAAAAGCGCATACGCATTTTGAATGATGTTAATTTGTGAAAAATATTGCAAAACATGACCAACACTTGTTCATTTTAAGTCCATAAAGCAGTGATGAGTTCGTGTTTAAAGCACCAAAATGGGATGTGAATTTTGTCTTGTTCAATTTTAAGTCCAAATTGAAATCTAGTATGTTCCTAAGTTCACTTTTAACCAAATTGAACAAATCAAATCAATGATTGATTTTAGACCCTAATTGAAAAGCGAGTTGGTTTAAAACAAAAAACAAGAGTAGAAAATGAATGCTCCAAGCATTAAAAAAATGCTTTGTCCAAATCTTGATTTGAAAAAGATTTCCAACTCCACTTCGTTTGTCTTCATTTTCACTTGATCCCAATGTCACCTTCCGATGTCAACCTATAAACAATACAAAGTTATCATGAGTAAGATAATCCACAAAATCCCTTATACATCAATGTGTTAACATAAGCCGATAAATGATAAAAAAAAAAGACACCATCAAGAAAGAAAAATAAATGATCCCCTGCCTTTTTTTTGCCACTTAACTGCCACACTTGCAAAACTGGAAGCAAGATTTTTTGAAATCATATGTTAAGTGTATTGAATACCTTCATGATGTTATAATTGTATCTTGACACACCTAAAGACATGTGAATATTTGCATATGACATGATAAATAGGTGTATAGATGAAATATTTGCAACCATGCTACATGAGGTTGATCTTCATAATCATTCTTCTCAAAGAAAGCCTTAATTTGCAATAGGTTTTTTAAACTACCAATATTAAGGACGTTAGTAGGCTCAATCAACCGACAAATAGTTAAAGCAAAATCACTCAACATACATTAAAAGAAGTGCAATTTGAAAGATATATGTGACTGATATAAAGTCCTTGTGCCTATCATGTTGCTCACCAAGATTAGTTAATACCCTTTGTATTCTTTAGTAGTCAGTTTGGGCAGCCACACAAATCTGCTATCTAGTCGTTGCCCTAAGAATCCGGTCTAAATTTGTCCTAATTAATGCATAATTTATGAGGAAACGTATCAACTTTAAAGCTTCGATATTCATAGGCCATTCTTGATTTCCCTTTACAGTCGTGGATTCCAAGATTAGGTTGTACAACACTTACATCCATTGTGTATGATATGTTTACATGTCCAAAATTTGAATTTTAAGCTTCACACCTATCATCTCTCGAAATAATAATGGTCTTATCGAGTTGTAGCTAGAGACTTCAGTATAACGTGTCTGAGTTGATTCATCTTCCAAACCTATACCAGTAACTCTCAAATCTCTAAGTTCTACTTTCAAACTATTTAGTCATGCCTTGCAGATTGGTAGAGTAGATATTCTCCCAGATCAAATCTAATTGTATATGCAAAGGAAAACAAATCAAAAGCACATCTACTGATCATTGTCTGCAACAAAACAACAAAAGAGAAATTAAATGCAGATTTGGAGTCACTGTGAGCACTGACTGACATTCGCGACTGGACAAGATTTGTAAATTACAACGTACACCCTGATTTTAGTGATTTAGATCTGTGTATATTTATCTCTACTCGGCGCACCAAATTGAGTGCAATAATGATTTAAAACAATGAAGACTTTTTAGGCAGATACACAAAATCATGTTAATCCTTATACGCCACCGACACATTTTTTTGAAATGAGAAAACACGTAAAAGAAGCGGCATGGACGCGAATGAGGGAAGCATAGACTAGTCACTGAGTTGTTTGTTAGAATAGCTAAAAGACAATGATGTCTTTATTGACTGTCATGGGAGGCATAGAGTAGGCACGTGAACTGCCTGACAGAACAACTAAAAGACAATGATGTCTTTAATGACGCTGCAAAGCTTTTATTTGAACTCTTAATAGAAAAAATCGCAGACTTGATTCTTTGCCTCTGAGGGTAAAGTCTGAGATGCTTGCCCTTTCAAATTTTATTGGACTAGGCCTTCCATGTAATTGGTATCTTTTCTAGTGGAATATAAGATGAATTTGTTCCAACATGAAAAGATTATAGAGGAACTACGAATGCATTCAGAGAAAAATAAATTGTATCTCAGCAAAGGCGAACATAGGCAGTGGATGGTCTTCAAATTCAAAGAAATCTACTTCAAACATACTGACCTCTAGAACTGTAAGAAATAATTTAATGTGCAGGCAGGCTAAGGCACTGATGAAAGACAATGTGGAGTGTGTTCAAGTGTGGGTGCAGGTGATCATCTTTAGCTACCTTTAATGCAGGTCATTCCATCTTTGACCTTCGAGCGATATTTAGAGGACATAGATGACCAGTACAACACAAGAATTAGACATTTGGGATAGATTACGCAAGATCAACATTAAATATTAGACCTTTGGGATAAATTACACAGAAACAACATTAAAGATTAGACTTTTGGTGCCCTGCCTCTCTGGTTCAAGAATCAAAACTCAGAGAAAACTTAAGTTACGTACCAAACCACCGGTGACAAACTTTAGCAGCAGCCAAGCAACAATTGCGCCTACAGGTTGAGAGATCCAGTAGAAGATACCGCAGAGGATGGTGATCTGGCCATAATGTGGATGCTTAAGATGTTGCAAAGGTGGGGAAACCAGTGTAAGATCGTGCAGTTCTTGGAAAAGATGTCATGGGCTTAGAGCTTCGCGTGAACAATAAGCATTCTCCCTATTTAAAGTCAGATGCGGACATGGCCTGCTTCCATGACTGGTGTTTTTATTTCTCCAAGCTCTGAATCCCTATCATCCAAGCCATTTATTTATTTTTCTCGTGGTTACTGCAAGCATGGATCCAACTGCCATTTTCTACACAATCTATCAAGTCCTATGATTGAAAGCATATATTGCTAGAGAAATTAGAGATAGAAATGCAAGAGCTTTTGAGAGAAATAAGGGTCCCTGTTCTAATTGATTCTCTACCTTAGTTGTACTATGAAAGATTTGGTAAAACTCTGCAAGCTGAGGGATACTTGAATGAGGGTCAGAGACATGGTAAGACTGGATACAGTTTGACAAATCTATTAGCCTGATTAAAGAATATCGTTACACTCATCTAATCGCAACTCAATCTACAACAACTAGATATGGATCTAGGCTTGACTGGAGGTGATGGGCTCTTAACCTGCGGTGAATGGAATGGGTGAATCTAAATCAAGATCAACCGCTTGTTGCTTTCCCTAAGCCGGTGATCAACCACTGAGACTTCATCTTGTTCTATGCGAGGGGAAAGTGAATGAATAAGTTATTGTTCATTTTCCATGCACAAGGAAACATCTACCACATCAACAAAATGACTGAAAGAAAAAAAATTAGAGATCCATTAATCTTCAGGCAGATGGAGTGTAAAAAGTTATTATTATGGTTCAGTTCATGGATCTAGTGCAGTAAAGCAAATACAATCTTAACAAAAGAAAAAAAAAACTTTATATTCCTCTATGCTGCGGTAATCAATATCAAATAAACAAAACATAGACTTTTTTTTTTGTTTTTGTGCCCTCCTTCTAGCACCATTTTGTAGATGTCAAAATCTGCAAATGGTTAGTAAACTCACAAACCAATATGACAGACATGAACATCTTTATGAAATATTGCATTTAGTTAAACATGTTAAGACATTGAACAACAAAGAAAACTAAATAAAGCATATAAACATGAATGCAAACTTATCTCAAAGTGGATTGGTGCCACTTTGTTGTGTAGGAAGCGGCCCTTTCCCAATCCATGATAAGCAAAAGATGCCAAATGAAGAGCAAGATTAGTTCTCACATGTAGAGAGTAACCTTGCATAAAAATGTGTTGTTGTGTTGTAGTTGTTTTGGAGAAATGCTTTGCATTTTATAGATTCAAGGTTAGAAGATTGAAATATTTTGAATGAATGTGGGATCATTCACAAGCCAATGACAAGATGCCACTTGTCAAAGTGTGAGAGGGTGAGGAATGTGCAAGTCTTGGCTAATGTGCCAATTTCAAATTTGAATTTTGGATGAAATGACATGTATAGGGGGGATGAAAGGTGCATTAAATGCCAGGTTTGACTTGTACATGAGACATGTAAGAGACATGTGTAAGAGCATTTAATGCTTTATTGGATGGACAAGTCCTTTGGAGGGAAGATTCAAATTGACAGAATATTCCATCTTGATACCTTTTTGAATGTAATTAGAAGAATTAATAAATCAAATAAATGATTTATTGGTGCAAGTGAGTGGGTTAGTTGAGAGTTTAGATTTGACTCAAGTTGAGTCAAAAGCTAGAGAATGAGTGATTATGATTAGAGGTTAATTAATTTAGATTAATTAACTTGAAGGATTTTAGGAGGTGACATTTGATTTAAATCATTTTGATTTATTGAATCAAATGAGAAGAACTTAAGGACTTAACAAAATAATTTGATTTATTTAATTAAGTCTGATGAAGCTAAGGATATTAATCAATAAATTGTTTTGATTGATTAATAGGAGAATTTGATGTTAGTTAGAGCGAGATGTAAGATGTTGATTTTGCATGTCTACAATTGCAAAAGAAAAAACGACTCCTCTTTTAAAATAATTTAACTATGGCAAAAAAAAATTACCTACCCTTTTTCCCTTTGCCAAATTCATTGCAAAAGAAAAAATAACTATGAAAAAATGAAAAATATCTCCCCTATGTCCAACACTTGTCAACTATGACAAAAAAATCTCCTCACTTACAAAATTTAACAATAAATTGTTATAACAAATGTCGATGAGTAACAATATGTGTTAAATATTTTAACAATAAATATCAAGCAATTCCAAATTGAATAAGTCTAGTCAAGTAATTAAATCCACCAAATGATGATCCTTGGAGTGGTTGGCAAGTGATGATGCCACAGACCTGAATATGTGTCAAATTGGCCGCCACATGAAGGGAAGTTCGAGTCAAATGGGAATTAAGGCATTGGAGACTGAAGAGCCATTGAGGAAAAATGAAGATTGTGTGAGGTATCGAACATGGTATTTTGGCATTGAGGAGGCCATGCAATAATGCAAAACGGTGTGGAGAGCGTTGCACTTTGTAGCGCCAATGGTTGTCCTTAGCAGCAGTGAGAAGCCCATGGCCTATCAAATATAGTATCAAGAAAATTCACCGTCAACAATTGAACTTGTCATGGTGGTAAATTTTTTCACTATAAATTGTTGGTTGAAGAATTATTCACAGTGAATTTTCTATGAAGTGAATTTATCATGACAATGAATTTTCCCACAGAAGATAAATTACTGACGGTGAATTTTTAGAGAACCACCAAACATCACCTCATTAATTGCTTGGAGGCTCCTTCATACATTCACAGATACTCAAATTGAGTGGCAAGCACCTTCAATAGCCCCATTATTTCATCGCTGGCCACATATACATGCCCAAAATAGGGGTTAGGCTGACTGGGCAAGGGGTCAGATGTTAGTGGTGCAGCCTTCAGAAGTAAGGCGCTTGCCAATTACAAAGAATCGGTTGTGATTTAACACTATGGCACGAATTTCCAATGCAGTAGTGAAAAATCGCCACATCCAAATGATCACGCGAGAAATGTTGCACCCAAATGACCACGCAGACTGAGTAGATTGAGATCGTTGCTTTTGGAAAATTTGAGCGACTACAGAGTCACAGATTTGGGCGACTAATGGCTCGCGGCCTTTTTGGGCAATTTCCTTCAAATCACACGAGCTATAATCAATTCCAATGGCTCAGATTTGAGTCACCAAGGATGGCCGTAGCAACTCCAACGGCTTAGGTTTATGATGGTGTAGAAACTGTCAATCATCCAAATGATAGCAAATTCAAATGTTGAATCTGGGATTTCATGCCAAATCTGTGTGGCCAGTGATATTTTCTTCTAAGATTACTCACGCCCTCACTTCTGAGATTACTCACGCATAATTCACGCCTCAACAGTAATGCCAAAATAGAAAAGTGAAGCACTGCCTACCGTGGAGTGAAACCGCCATGATTTCCTATGCCAAAACAGAGATGTAAAACCATTCTTCATGCCCGGACTGAGCAGAAAATATGCCTTACAGATTAGAGAGCACCGCTATTGCAAACAGCCACGGGTGGGGTTGATTTTGACTAAGTGAATTTCATAAAATATAATAAAATAGTTCACCTAAAGGTCTGAAACTATCTCCTCCTACGCTCTCATACCATATAAGAATTAGGAAAATCTAGGAGAGAAAATTTAACAAGCACAAGTAAACAATGTAACTATTGTATTTAGATGGTTCATATGATAATGAATACAAAGTCTTGCATATATAGGAAAGGATGAGGCAATCCACCTATGAGGTGAATTGACAACTACCCCATGAAATGGCACAAATGATTAGACAAGTGTCCTACAGGTGTCAACCTTAGGATCACTTGGAGTGTGCAAACCAACAACCTCTATGACCAAGTCATCAACCTTGTGTGCCAAGTTTTGAGTGACATTTGAGGTGAGATGAAAATTCTTCCAACCTCAAAAGGTATGTGCATGAGGTTTACCAAATAACTTGGTAACCTCTAGAGGTCTAAAAGGTTGCACATTCAGTTAGACAAGATGTTGTTTAACCTCAACAACCTAAATACACTTAAGTATAGTGAATAGATTAATTATTTACACTAACACAAAATGTATGATGCGACATGTTTAAACATGTCCTTGATCTAGCACCATCCATTCCAAGTGATTGATAGAAACTTCAGTTGTTGGCAATTCACAACATTTTCTTTTGTCGAAGAGAGAGTGGCATATTTGCTCTTGCAGATTGGATTTGGTGTGACATGTTGAGAAAAATCAAATAAATGAATTGATTGAGTTTAGGGTTTTGACTAATTTACCAACATGTGCACTCCACTGGTTTCTCACACCTCCCTCAAAAAGATTTTGTGGGCTCGATCTCTATCTCCCACTAAACCAAATTATTAATTTTCTATAATCGCACAGTAAAATAAGAATATAGTTAAACTATTATTCGTGATCTAGAGAGAAAAATTTCAAGTACTTAAAAAATTAAATTTTTGAATCTTTCCAAAGAAATTCCTCAATGAAAAATAACTACAAATTCTAAAATAACATGCCCTCGATTCTCTACAAATTAGTCCACATTCCCTTACGTGGCTCCATAAACAACCTATTCACTACTGCTATAAATTGCACAATAGACATATCGAATAGACATGGAAACAAACAGTCTCACTCACCTTCCATTCGCTTCACAGGCACAATTCTCCAACTTTCAATAATGACCAATCTCTACACTCCAATCTCCTCCGCTCTGATACCATATGAAGGTGAATAGTCAATTAATTATTGATACTCAACAAAAACATATATAAAGAAAAAATATAGTTGATGTAACTGTAACTAAACAAATAATTTTAGTGGTAGTTTGATCAACAATGTAATACCACACTAAGGTATGCTAACAGTGGTAGTACTATCTAGTATCTATATATAGATTATCTTACTCTAGGAGGATGCATGTCCTATCCTTGTAGTTAAAATATGAGCATAATTATATGTGACTTCGATACCATTTGGAAGTATGTCTATAAGAAATCTTTAAGTGAAGAATTCCCTTGGACCCAAGTTATAATGAGAGGGCTTAGGGAATAGCTGTAAGATTTGGGGTTGTTCTCAAATATGATCATTGTCCTTCTTTTATGTGCTTCAAATTTAGAAGTTGAATTTA
Source organism: Sequoiadendron giganteum (assembly GCA_007115665.2). Taxonomy (NCBI): domain Eukaryota; kingdom Viridiplantae; phylum Streptophyta; class Pinopsida; order Cupressales; family Cupressaceae; genus Sequoiadendron; species Sequoiadendron giganteum. The sequence continues at coordinate 105,236,687 of CM021110.1, read as the reverse complement.
CAATTCATGTTCCCATTAATATGTCCTCACCATACAAGCCTAATTCAATAAATATGAAAGGCATCATAATCAAGCTAAGATCTATTATAAGGTTTGTCATGTTTGGCTTCCCAAAATCTATTTGAATCTTAGATGAATTTCAGAGACATTGTCATTGTAGATTGCCTTGATACAAATGTGTAAGAATGCCTCTAGACTTTTCAGTGAAAAAAAAAAAATTATTTATTGAAAACTATGGTCTATGGATGAATTTTGGAGTCACTAATCTAGTTTGTAAAACCTTATGACCGTATGTTTTAGATCAGTTCTCTTATAATTTATAATGCTAAAAAAACATTGATATGGGAATTGACTTCTTGGCATCACAACTAGGATTGAGAAAGGGACCCTATAAGTGCATTAGTATAGGATAATTATTCTCTTGGTGTAGCTTATCCCACTCATCGTGAGTTGATCATCAAAATTGTAAAACGTATGACTTGCTTATAGATAGGCTTATTATTGCTTCAACATGATAGGAGTTTGAGAATGTGCTTTTTGAAAGGAAGTATTCAACCTTACTCTAAGGTTAGTTGGTTTTCACCAATAGTAAGTAAGTGATAGATGCTAGGAGCCACCCAATTTTATAGGGTCTAGATTGGCTTTCACTAGGGGCTTGCAAGTGATGGATGCTAGGATCTACCCATTTTAGGAGTTGAGTATTGGTATTGGTGTATCAAAAGAAATGTGTGACTCCCAAATATTATGATTGTTGAATCAATTTAGGTGATTAATAGTACATATACTAGTCTTAGGTGAGGTAAAACCCTATGACATCCTATTTATATTTATTCAATTATAAAAGGTATGAGAGGTTTAGTAGGCTATCAAAATCTTACTAATATGATGTATGTTGTTATGTTTGTGCCCTTTCTAGTGATAACATGTAGTATGGGATTCTTATCTTGTCATCATAGTTGGCATTGATAATAGGAAAAGGATGGGACTCATGGTGTCAAATGAGATGCACTAACATTCCCTATTTGGCTAGGGTATACTTAAGGGCTTATATGGTAATGAATTAAGAAAAGTGGTAGATGCTTGTAGTAAGGTTGCAATCACTTTTTGTTTCACTAGTTGGTTGTTATGTATATGATGCATCCATAAATTATTCCTATTGTATATATTTGATGCATGCATCAATTAATCAAAACATCTAGATACATGTGTTGTTTGCATGAACTAATCACTTTGTGTACATGTGATATACACATGAGTTGGTCACTATATGGATTGGTGTGTGTTTATACACTAATGTTGACATGGGACTAATGCTTGACTAGAATGTATTTGTTACCATCTATTATATTGGACTAAATTAAGAGCATAAGCTCAATAAATGACTGAGGTCAAATATCTCTCACTAATTGTGTGAATGGAGTCTTAAAAAAAATTGGCACATGAACCATAGCGCCTCTAATTTCTAGAAAAGGATATGTAGGCAAGGTCATCTCGAATGAACCCTTGAAGATTAGGTATGGGTCTAGGGATTGTTCTTGTCAATTGAGCTTATCTTATTTAGTACAAGATTGTACAACTCTGATATAGAATTGGCATCCTTGCTATGATTGAATAAAGTTAAAAAACTAGCTCCTCTAATTAAAAAGAAGTTGTTTGATCAATCAAAAGAATATTAAAAATACAATGAAATTAACAAAAATAGTAGTAACCAAAATGATTACTACACCAACCACCAAATAGAACAAAAAATGAGAGAAATTAGATAAAACACCACAAACATCTTATCCCATCTCACCCTAGATGGTATTTTATTGAAAGTTCTTGTCGATTGCGAAGATCCAAACAACATCGAAGGCAAAGATGACCGTCAATCGTCAAAATAAATAGAACAGAAAATTAGATAAATTAGATAAAACACCACAAACATCTTATCACATCTCACCCTAGATGGTATTTTATTGAAAGCTTTTGTCGATTGTGAAGATCCAAACAACATTGAAGACAAAGATGATTGTTAATCGTCAAAATAAATAGAATAAAAAATAAGAAAAATTAGATAAAAAAACCACAAACATCTTATCCCATCTTGCCTTAGATCGATTGCTAAAATCCAAACAACATTGAAGACAAAAATGACCATTAATCACCAAAATAAACAAAACAAAATTGAGAAAAATTAAGTAAAACACCACAAACATCTTATCCTATCTCACTGTAGATGTTATTTTATTTAAAGCTGTTAGTCGATTGCGAAGATCCAAACAACGTTGAAGACAAAGTTGACCGTCAATCGACAAAATAAGTTTTGTGCAAACACAACCAATTTAACGAGATTTTATAGCAGTAAAGAAAGGCTGTTAGTATAATCTTCGGACAAAACATCTTACTACTCCAGCTGTCTACTGGTATTATTATTAAAGGAAAATCCTTCTTGGAGATTACTAAATATTAATAAAACCTGCTACCTTTCTTCAATTCCTAATATTCTGTTTTTCGATAACAACAATCCAGAAAAAGGCAATGCACAGAAACAGACAATATTTAACTCGATTCGCTTATAAATTTTAAAGCTGATATTGAAGTACTTCAAAGTGTGGGAAGCAGACGGGCTGTGGAAAAGAACGAGTTATAAGAATCTCTAACAGCAGCCTCCAGAAATCTGCCCACCTTTCTAATTAAATATTATTCTAACAAAATAAATGCTCACCAATTTCTACTAAAGTCTTCAAACGTTACGTTTGCTTTCGGTTGCTATATTAACAAGGCCACTAAATGCAGCTTCCATGCTGGCAAAGGAGCTTCCTTCCTTTTCCCTGACTGCACATCTCGCTGTCAAATTCAACTCTTCCATATTCTTTCTCACCAATCTCCCCTCTTCTCCATTCATAACTTTTTCCAGCACACTCTGCAACTCCGGCCGTCCCACCAACCCATTGGCTCCCTTGACAGCCTCCAAACCCACCATCCATTCATTTACAATTAACAAGCAATTCATTCGCTGCTCAGCATAAAGAGGCCAGGCAACAATGGGGACTCCAAACCAAATAGCTTCCAGCGTAGAGTTCCATCCGCAATGGGAAACAAAAGCTCCGACAGCCGGATGCGAAAGGATCGCAACCTGAGGAGCCCACAAAGGAAGCACCAGTCCGCGGCCCTCAACACGGGTCAAGAAACCCTCGGGAAGAACGCTGCTCAACTCCAGTTCCGAATCAGAACCGATACGAGAAGTAGCATCACTAGAATTACCAATGCCCCGCACAACCCAAACAAAGTTTAGGCCGCTCGCTTCTAGCCCTAACGCAATCTCCCTCAACTGTTGTCTCGACATCAACCCCCACGTACCAAACGACGCGAACACCACTGACCCCTTAGGCAAGCTATCCAGCCACATTTTTAGGCGCTCTTCTCTCTCCCTGTCCGCCTGGGGCAGATCAACTGACCGCGTAATCGGTCCAATCGCATGTACCGACGGTAGACGATCGATTTCTCCTACGCTTCCGGACAGCATCGCATGAATTGACTCTGCTTCCAAGGCGTCAAATGTATTGACGAGAATGGCTTTCATTGCTCGCAAGGGAGAGCAGAGGCGAAGGAACCCATCAAACATCGGAGAGGACTTGTTGTGAAACAGGTCTGGAAAATCTCCCTCATTAAAGGGCTTCTTCCAGCCCGGGATATTCACGGAAACAGGAGGAGATTCGTTTCCGTTAGACGGATAAAGGTGAGGGACACACAACATGAAACAGAGGAAGGCCGCAGAGGATGTAAAAAAGACATAATTTGGCAAGCCCAGAGAGTCAGTCACGTCCAGAGTTGCCACATGGAAGAGATCTGATATCAACGCACGAACCGGCGAGAAAGGATGGTTGGGCTGTTGTAGTATTCTCAGATTTTGTTCCACCGCAGGCATGGACTTGCTTATTTGTTCCAGAAAGTAGCTGCCGGCATCTTTGTTGTCTTCCCCGTCGGAAGGAATCTCTGGAAGCTCTACTTGACGGATTGTGTTGGGATTGGAGGAAAGGAGGTCTGAAACATATTTAGTCTGCGAAGGGGAAGCGTTCCAGGCGGGGGTGATCAGGGTCACGGCGAAACTGTGAGAGGAAACGAGCTTTCTTGCCAGTTCAAGGAAGGGAATAAGATGGTCCAAACCCACAGCTGGGTAGAGCGCCACATGTGGCCTTGAAATTTCACAACCCACTTGGTGCTTCTCCATTCAGTCTTCTTTCCACCAAAATTTCGTTTGCTTGCTGCACTCTTTCAGCAACAACCCAATTTTATAAGTGTACGAAGATGTTTTTCGTATTATTCTTTTGTGAGAACAGATTATTTTTGGTTTACTGGTGAAGTGAATGGTTCTAGTGAATTCACAATAGATTAAATCTTGCTGAATGTAAAGCTCCAACATCATAAAGAATGAGACACATATCATTAGTTTTAAAGATAGACAGTTCAATTGTATGAAATCTTTAATAATATAAAATACAAATACAAAATGTATAAGTATTAATAAATAAAGTCATGATTATTAGAGTTATATCATGTCCTTCTAAGTTTTCATGTCTATCACAATTAAGCTTAAACTTCTCTTTAGTTGATATAATAGTTCTAAAAGAAAACAATTTGGAAGCCACATCTCACATCTTTTAGTAAGATGAATATTAAATCTTATAGTAATTAGGCAAATTAAATGTATATCAAGTGAACATAATAATATGGATCCAAAAACATCACAATGACAAAAAAAAATTACATAATGCAAATTGAATGATGTACCTTTCTTCTAGATGAAGAACAAATTTTATCTTGTTAATTTTTCTTCAATATTTTTTAGACTTGTCTCTTGTGCTTGTCTCTTTTTGTGTGATTGTTTTAATCTTCTATTTTGACACAATATAATTGGTTATCACAAGTTTCAAAAACTAGATAGATTCACAATTCTAACTCTTTTAAGAACCAAAGTATACTTTAGAAATTAAATCATGGTCATTCAATCTCTATATCTAAAAGGTACCCATATTTTATATAATTCACAATTGTAATAATGTTAGTAATTGAAAAATAAAATTAATTATATTATAGAATTAATGACCATTGGTCATTGACTTTGATTTAGTAACTTGTATTAAATATCATTCAATTTTATGCTCCATTCATAAAAATAAGTAAACGATTAATTAAATAGAGTCGGCTATTAATTACTAATTGAGAAAAAGGGATTTTCCTTGAATTTATAGGTCACATTTATGAGACTCTCCCCAACAAGAAGTAGACCTCACCATTACATCTATAAATATTAAAAATACTAAGAATAAATTTATGAATGTGACATGCTTTCAATCTATTTCTCAAAGTCTTTGGTTATTTTTTTGCTACACGTTGATCAAATTACTAATTTAGCTCTATCAACCAAAGTACCCAACAAAGTACCTTTAGGATCATCATTAAAATGCTTGTCTTTAGTAACCTCAAACTATTGCATCTTGTTGCACACATATTGACAATATATAACTATATGTGGCCATATCCCATAAGACCTTACTACATTCTTATTTGAAATTTTTTTGGTACATTCTTATTTGATTGATAGCAACAATCTCTCTACAATATTATTGGCGGCCCTTCACCAAGCATTCAAATTAATAAGCATAACATTCATGAAGCAAATGTTGATTTACTTTTAATTAGTATCAAAATAAATTTGAATAATCAATTGTCTATAGAAATCTAGAGACATACAATATGCTTAACATATAACTTTAAAGGGAAGTGGCTTTTATTAGTTTCTACTATAGCAATAATACTTTAATAATCAAATCCAAAAGAAAGCTAAACTCAACTATCCAATCATATAATTGTATTTTCTTTCATTTTTAATAATATTTATAATATTAATATTCTAAAAAATAGAAAAATGAATCGTTTGTCTCATATCTTATTGATCAATGTTAAAGGAAAATATGTATGCCTTCTCTTAGATCTATTTTTCATTTAATTTCAATTCATTATTTTTAAAGACAAATCATGTAATTATTTTTAATTTCAAAACTTATATAATTATTATAATTTTTCACCGTAGTATATATATTTGAAGTGACATTAAAAATTATTATTTGTACGACCATATCTGCATGTACTAAAATATAATCAATTATCCATTGTCTATGATTTAAATGCATTTTTTAATAGAGCAAACATCATTCTTTACATGAACAAAACTCCTTCCCACTTATCTAATATTTTATTCTACCCATTATAATTATATTTTATATTTTATTCTAGCCTCTATAATTATGTTGTTAACTAATTTTTACTAGCATAAAAAGGAATCAAATCAAGAGAATATTTGATCTTCAAGAATATTCAATTTTTGAATAATTGTCTGCCCTCAGTGTATCTATCATCTGTCTTTTCTTCGTTTATATATGCCAAAGTGTAATTATGTGTTTATCGTTTTTATTGCAAACTACAAAAAGGACGTCCATTCTAGAAGAATTTACAACACTAACCTGAAAGCAGTGATAATGATCAAAGCTGTCTTTTCCCTCAATTGGCGTGCTTTCTTTTTAACTTTGATGTCTCCCCAACTTCTTATAATCCCGATTGATCACGTCTGTTGAATCTCTGGTACAGAAAGTCAGTCTCTGAGTATATATTGCATACATTTCAGACAAATAATACTGACATTTTTGTAGCATTGCATCCAACATTTTGCGTTAAAACATATGCTGTTTTATGTTCTTGAGGATCCCTTAATATTTGACCTTGCAGGATGTATTAGTAGTCAACATTTTAATGTATAATGGGTATATTAAAGAGGTCGTAAAGGCGAATTGTCGATTTCAAAGCAAATGAAGTGATGTATTCAAGTAATTTCTTAAGGACATATTTCATCTTTAGATTTTTGGCATACAACAGGTCGATTGCAAGTTGGTTAATTTGGATTTAGACATCAAGTAGTAATAGTTATATGCATGGTCATAATTTGTAGACTTTATGTAGTGTGTGGGTTTCACGTTATAAAGATTTATCATTTTTTTGTCTGAAAATTGATGGTCCTAGTCATTTGGTGTATGATGTTTGGACCTTGCAAGCATATAAGTGTATTCAAGTGAAGGTATGTGGATCAATTAGTAATTGATCCATCAACAAGGAAGTCAATGTAGGTGGGAATATCAGTATGGTGGCTAAATCTTTGATAAATCATGGACCAGTGGTAATAGTTTTATTAGAATATTGAACTATTTGTAGTTGACATGCATGTCATTTTATTGATTTTTTACACACATATGCACTGTTCTCCATTGCCCTTATTCTTCTCAAGATAGCAAACATTTGAGGGACTGAAATGTAAAATAGGGAGATAATTAATTTGGATCTAAATTTTTTCATTTGTCTTATTTTTTCTAAATGCCTAGCAAATTTTGCATAATCACTTGAAAAGATGGGAATGAGGATGACACTATTCTCCAATAATTTTTCTGTTCTCAAATCTTTCTTTGTTGAATGTAATTATATTTTAGTGTAATGTAGATTGATAGGTTTCAATGAGACTTATTTTGAAATGAGTTTTATTGCTTATGTATATTAGTAGTATCAATTATGACACAAATGAACCAAAATTAAGCATAATTATTACTTTCTCATTACATAGCTTTTTAGTATTTCTATGATTCTTCTTTTAAAATTTTATTATTATGATTAGAACTGTTGTACCTTGTAGTCATTTTACATTCTCAGTAAGTTTATAAGATTAAGATGAGGGTGTTTGTTCATTACATTTGGATTCATGCGTACTAGAGTATATTTTTAAACCATGATTGTCAAAGAGTGAAAATCATAGTCAAAACTATAATTGTATAGTGAAACCATTAGTCTTGTGTGAGTAGATATATTACGAATAGTGGTGAGAAGGTGGAAACCATGTGGAATTATATAGCGGTCACATTTGATTCTAGTGTACTTGTCTACTTGATTTCATTGTTTTGAGATTTTATTAAAATTAAATCGATAGACTAAGTAATTTTTGCATGTAGGAAAAATATTTCTACAAATAATACTAAATTAATTTTTCTAGATAGTGAAATGCATCCAATTCATTGGAAAAGTAAGTAGACATTGATGGAAGAAGTAGATTCAATACAAAGAAAGATATAAATGCCAATCTTCAAAGAAAATTATAATGTCTTGAGGAGACTTGTTTATCCCAATGCATATTTAGTGTTAAGTTATCTTGCACTATATATTTAAGTTTGATATTTATATGATTTTGTGATGGTAGAAATGATCCTTTATTTTACAATAAAATAAAATGAACATATTTTTTAGGATCTTAGATTATAATCCACAGTGTTTGGATAGATATATTAGAAGAAGTATGGTAAGAATAGTCCATACAAATTTGTTACTGAACCTACTTTGAAAGAGCCAACGTCTTTTCTGAAACCCTCATCTCTACTCATCATATGTTCAACTATATTAATCTCACATGAGTTAAGTTCTCTCAATTACAATCAAGATTGATCACCTCTAATAGTAGTGTTGAAACCTTCCTTCAAAAAGTGATAAAATTACAAAATTCCATAGTTGGCCATTGTTTCATTATTCATACTTCTATGTGTAAATACCTTTTTCTTTAAAAATTAACCAAAATGCTAGCAAACCATGGGAAAGCTTCTTCAATTTTGTGTGTTTGAGTGTCAAGTGCTATATTTCCATCATCCATTTCTCACTACTTCATGTTTTGTTATTAATATAGCCTTTGTATTCCTTTCAATCATATGACATCCTCACTTGGCATTTGTACATTAGTTAGTTTAGTATTTTATTGATATTATACAACAAATTCCTTTTGACACATATGTGATCTTGAGTTGTAATGAAATGTGATATACAAATTGTATTAACTACGATTTCTTTAAGGTACTATATCGATGGTTGTGTATGTGTAGTCATTAACATGTTTATGTATAGGAAGGGCATATGTACATTAATGAAGGATATATTTGAGTGAGCACATTGGATAGGATCTATATTTGGTGAGTTCAAAGATGTGGATTAGTTAGTTAGCACTTAAAACCCTATTTAAAACTAAAAAAAATAGATTGGTCATCAATAAGAATTTACACATCGCCAATTCATGAAGGAGATATAAATATGTCACTTATATGTGTGATCATGACAAGGCCATCGAAGTAAGATTTATTTTCTTGCATCAAAACTAATAGTAGTATCTCATTGGTTAAAACTCCACCATTAGATCCATCGTGGCCTTATGTATCTCCCCTTTGTGAGGTGTACCAATGTTATTGGTCCATTTTTCACCATGTAAGTATAGGGGGATAAGGAGACCACTAGGTTGATTTAATTGCGGTGCCAAGTGCTAATATTTATTGGGAGGATAATTTTTTGGTTGTGGCAACATGTAGCTATAGTGCATAGTTAATAATCTTTAAATGTAGTTTGAATAATTGGATGTCATTGTAGAGGTGAGTGTTAAAATTAGGGTGAGGGATATGTAAGTCCTTTCTAATGCGCAATCAACTTGGTGTTAGATACATAATTCAGATGAGAAGGTTCCTAGCTAAACAGTTCACCAAACTCTTGCAAGGGCTTCATTTAATTATCAACTAGGACTTCGTAAGATTTTGATGATGTTGGCATTGTATGTGCATTCATGGACTCTATATGGCCTATATTAGTGATTATAGGTGGTTTACACATGTATAAGAAAACAATAAAGTCTAGAAAAGGAAATAAAGTGTTTAAGTTGTAGAACATGGGAAATAACTTAATCTGCTACTTATGTCATGGGTACCTTTAGCTTAATATTATAATTGTTAACTACTAAATCTGAACTCTATAATTCACTAATACTACTAAATCTAACTCCTAAATACTTAACTTATTTAGAGAATAACTCAAGGAAACATTCTAGAGAATAATTCATGATACAAGATATCATTCATGTGCATGTAATTAATAGTTTACTTGTGTAGACATGCAAAAATAACAATCATGCATCATACAAATTAACATTCATTTCTTCTATTAATCAATTAAAATATTTATTGATTAATTTCCTAAGGTTCATTAAATAAATCAAATTATTTAATCCTTATGTTCTTCTCATTTGATTTAATAAATCAAACTGATTTAATCAAATTTCAAATCCCTAAAATCCCCTAAGTTAATTAATCTAAATTAATTAACTTCTAATCATGATTATCATTCTCTAGCTTTTGACTCAACTGGAGTCAAATCTAAACTCTTAACTAACCCACCCACTTGCACCAATAAATCATTTATTTGATTTATTATTTCCTCTAATTACATTCAAAATGGAATCAAAATGGAATATTCTTCCAATTTGAATCTTCCCCCCAAAAGGGACTTGTCCCTTCCAACAAGGTTTTAAATGCTATTTGCACAAGTCAAACATAGCATTTATTGCACCTTTCATCCCCCCTAAACATGTCATTTCATCCAAATTTGAATTTCAAATTGGCACATTGGCCAAGGCTTGCACATTCCTCACCCTCTCACACTTTTACAAGTGGCATCTTGTCATTGGCTCATGAATGATCCCACATTCATCCAAATCTATCACTCTTCCTAATCTTGAATCTATAAAATGCAAAGCATTTCAACACAAATCATCTACAACAAACACAACAATTACTCATTGCAAGGTTACTCTCCACTTGTGAGAACTAATCTTGCTCATCATTTGGCATTTTGCTTATCATGGATTGGGAAAGGGCAGCTTTCTACACAACTAAGTTGCACCAATCCACTATGGGATAGGTTTATTTCATGGTTTAGATGCTTTATTTAATTTTGTTATTTGGTTACATTTGAATCATGAAGTATTATCTCATAGGGATAGGAATTTATGTTTATGTTGTTTTGTCATTGTGCTAACCATTTGCAGATTTTCATGTCCTACAAATGGCACTAGAAGGAGGGCAAAAATAAAATAAAATATAAAAGCGTTGTTTATGTTCACCTCTGATTCATACATTATATAGGACTATAAAGATCTCTGTTTTGGTTCAGATGTAGCATTTGATCATTTTTTATTCTGAAACCATGTTCCTGCGTAATCTTTATTGTGAGTTGTTGCATTTTTTTATTGTAATAAGGCAACTTCTATCTTGAGCTGCATTATTAAAGATTTGGAAGTTTGTAGATTTACTCTAAGTTGGTAACGGTAGTTGATGTTACTCGGTTTTTGATTAAATAATGCATTGGAGTTATTTGATTGCCAGTGTAACAATCTTTCTTAAATCTCGAAACCCGTCATTTCCAACAGTGATTTCTCTGCATTTGAACAGAAAGGGGAGCCTAACCACGAACCCATGTATTACCTCCAGACCTGCGAAAACCATGAGGACCAGCTCTCTCATCTTCATTTTTAGCTTTCTTCTACTGCTTCTATTTCTCAATCAATTGTTTACGCTTCTTTCTTACCTCTAGCCACTTATGGGTAGTCATCTCTCTTTACTTCTGTTGCTCTGATATGTCATCTTGCCAGTCCTGCCGCACCACTGGTTGCCTTTGTTGCTGATCTACATTTACATTTTTTATTTTTTTTTGTGCCTATATACTGCTTTTCCTGTGATGTATCTAATTGAATAGATGTTTTCAATCTTAGAAAAGAAAACTGAGTTCCAATAAGCTGAAATGAGTTATGCATTAGAGAAGCAGTATTAGTACATGATCAAATGATGGCAGGCCCACCATTCCTAAATGTGTCTAAGGCATGCCAGTCAAAGGCATTGATCTAAAAAATTTCAAAGCATTTACAGGCGCGTTGAGTCCAATGCCCGCCTTACCCACAGGGATGTGTTCCTTTACTTTTGTACGCCGCATGCCTATAGTTACTTCTATACTCACAAATCAGCAGCATTAGAAATCATTTCACTATGTTTGTTGTTACGTAGGTGGTTGATTGGCTACTGGTTGCAATTTAAAGGTGTCTTTATGCATTAGGTGAAGAATCTATGCACAACTTGTCCAACTGTTAATGCATCTGAAAAAATCTTTTTCTGTTGTGCTTTTAATCAATGTCCATATCCCAGTCCAATATATCCTAGTCCAATGCGCGCATTTATGCTACACCAGCCAATCACATTAAGCATTCATTTGTTTTGGTCTTTGATCTGCCATATCTCTACATCATGGATAGTACGTATGTGGATGGAATAGACATAATAACTTCGCACAGCTATGTTAAAAAGAAAATAGAATCTTTAATTTGTTGTTCCATTCCAATTTTTCCGTGGCAGATCAAGTTGGATTAGTTGTGAATGTAAATGCAGGAAGCCTCATCCAGATTGCGTGGTCACATGGCCACAGACAACCATAAATTTGTTTTAGAGGTTTCTTGCTGACAGGGAATAGAATGATAGACTCCGATGGCATTAATCTATTTCTTTATGTAACAACATGGATCATCATCTGAAATTTTTTTATTGATTGATGTTAGGTTTCATTAAATGTGAATTCAATACATTGGCTGGGGCCGTCGATTGTGGTACATAACTTGCAGAGTATCTTCGTTGTTTGGTGTGTCTCATTCTTGAAATTCCACATATATCTCTACTGTCATTAACATTAATAACCAAATTTGAATTCTGAAAGGACATTTAGATATTTTCTTTGATAAGTTCGGCTGACAACAGGTAGTTGGGGGCATGAATTTTGCCATGTAACTTAAAGATCTTCATTCACCTGAATCAACTTTGAGTTCCAGAACAAGCCACTGGCATGGATAGTTAACGTGATCATTATGCTTTCTTTATTTTTAATGCAGTAGTTTGAAATATCATGTCTTTGTTTCTGTCATTGGTAGATCACGAAAATATGCAGATAAGAGCTTTATCACACCAATAAAGAATGCTAAGATTTTATTTTTGACATTAATGTGTACTGGATTTGACAGGTTATTTAATACTCAAGATTTTCATATGACCTACATATTGCTGTCACACACAATACTTGAGTTTCTCGGAGATTGGATTTTTTTTTTGAACGCATTTAAATCCATCCTGCTACATTAATTTTTGACTAACAATTACTATGATGTTTGGGGATCTAAGTTTGATATATTGAGCTTTTAATGTTCAATTGTAACCATCCACAAAACATCGGTCAAATTGATGTGATAGGAGCGAAGTGATTAATGAGCAAGTTGCTATTGTCTTTTTATTAAAAGATTGCAGGCTATGAGCGTCTTCGTTATTAGTGCAAGGCTAAGATGGATCCTTTGGTGTCATGCAAGTCATTTAAGAGTCACTACTTAGTGTTTCCATACAATAAATTACTTTTGTCAAGCCTTATCTTTTCCACTTTTCCAGCATTAACCTTGAATTAAAAAGACCTTTTTCAGGTATTTGTATAAAATTTGCTACAATAAGTGGTGTCAGGTATACAGGAAACAACAGTAAGGCTATCTACATCAACTATTATTTATCTTAGTGTAGCTTATGTTTCATGTTTATCCATGGCTATCAACTATTGTTTATCTTGATTTCCTTGAAATATTGTACTTCTAGTTTGTGATAACTTTGTATTGTTTTACAGGTTGAAATCAAGGTGGACACTAGAAGACGAGTATCCAAACTGAACAAAGGTTAAAGATTGAAATTGGAGGTGTTGACATTGTGATCAAATGAAAACAAAGGCGGATAAAGTGGAGTTGGAGATATTTTTTTGAAATCAAGACTTGGAAAAAGCATTTTTTAATGCTTATTTTAAATCTTAGAGCTTCAATTCACTACCCTTTTTTTCTGTTTTAAACCAACTCACATTTCCTTTTGGGTTTAAAATTAAACACTTGACTTGATCTTTTCAAAGTTGGTTAAAAAGAACCTTAGACATTTACTAGATTTCAATTTGGACTTAAAATTGAACAAGGCAAACTTCACATTTCAATTGGTGCTTCTAAAACGAACTCATCACTGCTTTGAGGTATAAAATGAACAAGTGTCTTTCATGTTTTGCAATATTTTTCACAAATTAACATCATTGAAATGCGTATGCGCTTCTCTCGTGCTTCATAGCGATCTTGAGAATCAAAAGCATTTTGGTGATATTAACTTGTGAAAAAGATTGCCTCCACACTTCGATTTGGGATTTAAAAATTGAACAAAACATGCGAGTGTGAGCACGACATATTGCGGAGGTTTTCCCCTTTTTTTTTCAATGAAGGTTGTGTGAACAATGGGATATGTTAGCTCGCTTTTGTTTATCTTAGAGGGCCTGCCTTGTGGGAAAAAGTACTCACCCAAGGGAACGACCCAACCGGGAACACGCTAAAGCCAAGCGACTTCCAACCGGTATATAAGTGTGGATTCTTGAGGAAAGTTCAAGAATCACGAGGATTATTCCGACGAGATGGACAGCAATGGACTCTCGCCGATGTTGGATAATCCCCCACGAACGGAATGCCCGAATTAGAACCCCTTGTTTAGAAATTGGCCAAAACCTTGTCTATCTTGTTGGTGCAAAAGGTCATGTCCTTTGAAGCCGCCCCACGTAACATGCGGTCTTGTTGTGGAAATGGAAAGTATGCCATGGGAGATTCATGGGTACTAATGCTTGGCTGACCCGAATAAGTGAGTGTCGTGGAGGGGAGCTAGTGTGGTCAAGCATTTAGCCATTCGCACAAGATATGTACAGCTGGATTCGTCCAAGTGGGAACCCAACAAGATATTGCCTCATCATCCTAGGGTTGTAAAAAGTGCTTGGAATCAAAAACACTTTGCTTGGATTCAAAACATTGAAAAATGAACATTCACAAGAGCCTCAAATTTCAAACACCTTGGAGGAAACAAATATCCTTGATGAATTTGAGTACTCTTGCTTTCCCTAGGGATCATATCCTTAGAGGTTTCTAAGTTCTCGAATTCTATCATCATTTGTTTTCACTAAGGATAAACCTAGGAAACTTTTTCCCTAATTTCTTTGATTTCCACATAATGGACATTGTGGGATGAAAACGAAAGTAGGACATTAGACATTCAGTTTGAAAACATAATCAAGCAAGTGTGTTGGTAAAAAGAATTCACTAAGATAAGATAAAAGACAAATTTGATTACACATGTGTTTTCTAACATGATCAAAATCCCAAAACCGAAGTTCAAAAAGCTTAGTCTGAAAGCTAGTGAGGAGCGTCTTGAGATCCTGAATTGTTTGAAAGGTTTACTTTCCTCTTATAGGGAATATAGCGTGTTCTTCAACACCGAGGTCTTGTAAGCAGAAGTGTCATCTAGGTCAAGTCTAGGATCAAATTCAATCACTTTCATCCATCTCTCAACCATTAAATCAGTCAAAAGTCACTTCACCAACAACTCTTGGAAACTTTGTAAACATCTGTTATGCTAAACTTCTAGGCAAAATCAAATCACTTTGTTTGACTTAACACATCTAGTCAAACCATCATCCTATACATGAGTTCTCTCTTGGATAGTACAACTTCCTAGGGTTTACGAGTTCATCTTGTTTGGCTTAACACACCTAGCCAAATTATCAAATCATCACCTCATTTGACTTGACACACTTAGTCAAACTACCATCTTGTAGGAGTTCACTCTATGGATAACACAACTTCCTAGAGTTTTACAATTACATTTATCACTTTTGTTTGACTTAATGCATCTAGTCAAACCATCAATCCAATCACGATCAATCAAAGTCCTAAAAAGTTTAGCATTCCCTTCAAAGTTTCTTTAAGAGTTCCATTCATCCGTATCACTCATATTTCAATTATCTCATCCTCATCATCATTTTGATCCTCCAATTATCCTAGTTCTTCGCTTCTTTGAACCTAAGGTTGTAGACCAATCTAAAGAATTAGAGGTTCATCTCTTACATTCTTGAAAATTGATCTTCATTTTATGGTTCAAACTCGATCTCAACACAAGAGGGACATGGAATATAAACTTGATCCATCCATCAGGAGCAATTCAATTCAACCAAACTATCCAAGCCTTGCAATACCATTTGATTTTCAAAGCTTGTACAATGCATACATGGGAGCATTATCTCATACAAACATCAATGGTACAACAAATATGAGCATACCCAATCCAAAGTTTGGAACACCTTTCCCAATGATAGATTTAAATCCAAGTCCAAATTCACAAATCTATCAACCACTCGCTCAATGCATGAGTTTTCCAAACAGCATTATCCCACAAAATCCATACATACCAAGTGCAACTTTACCAAACATGACCATTTCAAATCCACACTTGGTAAACTTTGGGGTCGACATGTTTGCAAATCCCCCTAATGTTGTTCAAAATCCTAGCAATATATTGGCAACTCCATATGTTGATTCAAGTCAAGGTAACACCATGCAAAATCAAAGTTACCTAAATCAAGGAAATATGATTCTAGACCACAACAATGTTCAATTTCAATCTATCATGCCAAATCAAAACATCATACCAAATCATCCCATTTTGCCATCGACATCACAACAACAGATGGAAAGCATCCAAGCAACCCCAACAATCAACACCATTCCCATTCCACTACCACCACCACCGCCGCCAAAACACAGCATGACCAATTCATTCTCCATCATGTTGCAAGCTGCACAAGAAGCTTCCCGCAAAAAGGCACTCCAAGCCCAACAAGCTACACAGCTAGTTGCTCAGCAAGCACAAGTGGCTCAAGTAGCCCAACAAGCACAAGCACAAGCAGAATTCTATGCACTATTGCAATCAATCCAAGAAGAAGTAGCACAACAAAGAGCCCAACAAAAAGTATTATTGGCACAACAACGACATGACCAACAACAAGCGTTGTTCGCTTAGCAGCAAACACAGGCATTACTCACCCAACAAAGCTTGCAACATATTCCCACCACAATTGTTGAAATCAAAAATCAAGATCAATCTATCAATCAGCACTTTGAAGATGTTTCAACCTTGACCAATGATCAAATCAACATACACCAAAAGCCACTTTTCAATCATGATCAAAACTCACCAACGATGTCTAACAATGATCCATTCAAAGGAGGGTTAACATTATTTGATCCTATAATTTGTGATCCTTCAACTAATGACAATTTTGAAAATGTCTCTACATCACCTAATGAGTTAGAAGACATATCTCAAGAATTTGTTCCAAAGCATGATCAACATCTTTCACCAAGGTCTAGCAATGATCCTCTCCAAAACATATGGCCATCCTTTGACCTCATGAAATTTGAGAATATTCCTATGCCTAATGAAGATATCCAAGAAACAAATCCATTCTTTGAAATTGACCCATGTCAAGAACTTGATCCAAAGCATGTTGAAAGCAATTCCGAAATCACTCAAGATCAAGAATTTGTATCTCCAAGCTACTACAATGATATAATGGACACTCTCCTATCTATACAAGATGTTGCAAATGATGACCATATCCGCATAGCACATACTCTTCCATCTATCCATGAGATGCTTTCTTTGGATGGACCTGTAGATGATCTTCATTCAAAACAAGAGTCTCATACTCTTCAAATCATTACCAACGAACAAGAGTCTCCTACTCTTAAAATTTGTACACATGATTAAGATGTAGAGAAATGCAAAGACATATCAGAAATGGATCATGAAGAAGGCTTGTACATAAGTCATGAATCAGAAACATCCTATGAAGTGAGTCATGAGGAAGACTTTTGTGTAGACAGTGAAGCATCAACACTTCTTGAAGAAGCACTACAATCTGATATGTCACAAGATCAAGTTGAAGATATCAATCAGGCATTCATCCCACTTAAAGAGGATCCTATCACTTATAAAGCTGGATCACTCACCTTTCTTAGAGCAAGCTATCTCGTCAATAAAGAAGCTGACACTTTTGAAGGCCCACAACAAAGCAGAGAAGGAGCAACACCTCGTTTCCAAGGGAAATCATATCCTTTTGCAAATAAAATGTTTCAACAAATGAATTATCAAGGCAGAGGATTAGGCCTACATGAACAGGGTATCCTGGAACCAGTGCAGATTTTTGGAAATCCTAAGCGTCAAGGCCTTGGTTATTCAACAATCAAGGGATCTCAACATATCAGTAATATTTCCACAAAACTGGGGGCAACCTCGTCTCGAGCAAACGTCAACATAGGGAGCACGAAGAATCCTTATGATGAAACCAATGCCAATACTACAACCTGCCATATCACGAATCTTCATCCACCCATCACCCCATCCACGAATTGGGACCAACATCAAAAGAAAGACTTGAATCGAAGCATGAAGAACGTTATCAAAGAAAAAGAAGCTAAGAAGCATATTGGACAAATCAATTACATATGGATACCAAAAAATACAAAGAAAAATTATCCCTATCAAACTCCATCAGTCAAAGAAACTATGGGGCAAAATAAAAAAGGGAGAAAAGTATCCATCAAAGATTTCCACAAAAGCAAAATAAAGCTTCTCAAGCAACATACAAAGTGTATCAAGAAGTTGGTCCTAATTCCACATACACTTTCGTATCCACCCATTACTGCTCATCTTCCCAAGTTTGGAGAGTCAAAGGTTCCAAACTGTCGACCAATCCATCTTTTATACCTAAACACACTCCATCCATGCCTCCACGCATGATATCCAATTCTCACATTGACCATGTGTTGGCAATGACCCTTCATCATAAGGATTCAGAAGGCACTCTATCACGATGTGTGTACAAAGACAGAGTTAAGTCCATTATCAGCAAAGTAGAACAGATTTCTCAAAAGTTGCATTCAAGTGCACGTATCTTGGCAAAGCAACTTCTTCAAGAAGGATACCGATGGCATGTTATGACAGAAGCATCAACATCAACACCACCAGGTGGTTCAGCATTAGCTTAAAATCTCTCAAAAAATACAAAAACAATCAAAAAAATGTCCTGAAAAAAATGGTCACCTTGATGAAAACCTGGCAAACAGGCGTCTTGGTGACAACAAAAAAATCAAAAAAATACAAAAAAAAATCCAAAAAAATCAAAAAAAGGATTGAAAACAGTAAAGAAAAAAATCTTCCTCCAGCGAAAACCATTTCGGTGGTGCTTTGGACAAGTACCATGATGAAAACCTGGCAAACAGGCGTCATGTGTAGAATCGAGCATCTACGTGCGCCAGTTCAGGAGAAAGCATCTTATCGCATCCATTATAAGGCCATCATTTGAGCCGTATCATTCATTCACCCATGAACTGTTTATCCAACCCATTTTTATCCATCTGCATCCAAGGTCCAAGTTACCTTGATCTTGATAAAAGTTTGGAGCACACTTTACAGTTGCTTATGGTAGACATCTTGACATGGGTCATTTTCATTGATCCCATCCTATCCAACATTATATGAGCCTTGAAGCATTATCTGAGTGAGCATTCCTTTGTTCGAACACCCTTATCTTATCGCAAGATAATCCATATCCATTTATATCCAAGAATTCACCCATGGCATTCCAAACATTGCTGGACACTAGGGGCAGATATTTACATCTTGCTTCGTGAATAAATCTTGATCTATATCCTCCAACTTATGTGGAGATCCGAGCATTGGCAAACATGAAATCAAATTGGTCAAGGCATTTGTGAACCAATGATCCAAATCACTAGCCCATGCCATATTTTGACAGCAAGATGATGTTCCTTATCAAGTTTTATCTTTCATGGAATATCCATCTGAGCAATCAATATCAGTCGCATCTAATGTGTACTTCAATGTCACATCAAATCATCAAAGCTATTTTGTTCCAAATCAAGCTTCATCAATCTTGATCAATCGAATCCAATCAATCATCACCTTGTTTTACTTAACACACTTAGTCAAACTATCATCTTGTGAACAAGTTTACTCTAAGATAACACAACTTCCTTGGGTTTACAAGTTCATTATCATCTCTGTTTGGCTTGACACACTTAGCCAAATTATCAAATCCATAATCACCTTGTTTGGCTTAATACACCTAGCCAAATTATCCTTTGTGTACGAGTTTACTCTGGGATAACACAACTTCCTGGAACTTACGAGTGCATTATCACTTTTGTTTGACTTAACACACTTAATCAAACTATCAATCCATCAATCCGATCAATCAACCTTAAGCTTGGTTTTCAACAAAATCCTGAAACAAAGCACTGATATCATATCATGTCCATATCCGAATCGTCAAAATCATGCGAAAAACCAAAACATTCAAAAAACTCATCAAAATTTCAAAAACATTCAAAAAATCAAAAATTCAAAAACATCCAAATCATTCAAAAATCCAAAAACATCCAAATATCAAAAAATCTTCAAAATTCATCATTTAGTCTTGTTAGTCTTCCACCTTGTCGAACTACGTCGTCTCTAAGCTTGAACGTAGGCAAGGTTGATCTTTGATCATCCCCTGAGACAGTTTAGGTCAGTCCTTAGGCGTCCGTCGCAGTGGCAATCCATTTGCCCGTCAAGTTTTCACGGTTAGGTCAGTACTTTAGGCGTCTGTCGCAATGGCAATCCATTTGCCCATCTATCTCATTAGCAGTCAAGTCAATTGGAGTCTGAACTACGCCGTCTCTGAGCTTAAACGTAGGCAAGGCCATCCTTGATCAGCCCTTGAGACACAAAATTCAAAAACATTCATAAATCTTGAAAATACCAAAAACGTTGAAAAATGTGAAAATACCAAAAACAGCCTCAAAATATCTGAAAAAACCAAAATGGTGCATCCATTTCATCTCGCTTTCACCCGTGATTGTCATCACTCATAATAAATCATCATCCCTTTCACCCTTTGGTGAGTTAGTCAGAAGCAAGTTTAGCAGGTTCTAAAGTGAACGCCTAATCGTCAGAGTCTCAAGCCTAAGAACATTAGCTTGTTTGTTTACTTTATTTTGGTCTTTTTGACTTATCTTATTTTGCACTCATTCCAAGGACCTCTCGATGATGCCTAAACAAAATAGGTTTAGAGAGAAAGGAATGGGGCAATGATCATTATCTTTTTATCTGCTGTGCTTGTTGGATATTCTTGTAAAATAACTTCGTCATACATACTTTGTTTTGTTTGTAGGAAGGATGTTTTAGGTATCTTGTTGACCACATAAGAAGGCTTGTCTTTTTTATGTTTTGGCTCAAGATGTCTGGAATATCTGAACTGCATTCTGAATAAGGTTATGTTTGTCAAGTGTGAACAAGAGTACTCCTATCTGTTTGACGAGTCAAAGTCCATCACACTAGGCGCAACGCCCTGGTTCTTAATACCTTGATGCATCGCACCTATGTGTGTTATCAAACATAAAGAAAGTTACGCTCTTTATCTCCCATTCCTGGATAAGCAATACATCATCATCTTTCATCATCATCTCTAATAAAGTTGGCTTCTTGAAATTCTACATCTTCTTGGATTCAAGGGTTCATCCCTCTCATTCTTCTACCTTCTTTCACGCTAAGAATGCATCCATCCTGCATCCATGCTGCATTCATCCTCTCATCTTGCATAATCACGTCATAGGACAACATCATCCATCTCATCCATCTCACATGCATTGCATACTCATTTAACATGATTAAAATAATATAGATTTGTTATTTTAAACATCTTCGAAACATCTCATTTTCATCATCATTATCATATAGTCTCGTCATCCATACATCCATTTTGAACCTCTTTGTCGCGAGATCCACCTCAATCTTTTCTCTCGATCTCTCGAGGGGGCAATGTACTAACATACTTATTTTCGCTGGGGCATCCGAAAAATCTGAATTTTTTTTAATTTCGATGTCAGCGGCATCATTCTTTGAATCAATGCAACAAGTACATTGCTTCAAAGAGGGGAAAAATGTAGACATGCAAAAATAACAATCATGCATCATACAAATTAACATTCATTTCTTCTATTAATCAATTAAAATATTTATTGATTAATTTCCTAAGGTTCATTAAATAAATCAAATTATTTAATCCTTATGTTCTTCTCATTTGATTTAATAAATCAAACTGATTTAATCAAATGTCAAATCCCTAAAATCCCCTAAGTTAATTAATCTAAATTAATTAACTTCTAATCATGATTATCATTCTCTAGCTTTTGACTCAACTAGAGTCAAATCCAAACTCTTAACTAACCCACCCACTTGCACCAATAAATCATTTATTTGATTTATTATTTCCTCTAATTACATTCAAAATGGAATCAAAATGGAATATTCTTCCAATTTGAATCTTCCCCCCAAAAGGGACTTGTCCCTTCCAACAAGGTTTTAAATGCTATTTGCACAAGTCAAACATAGCATTTATTGCACCTTTCATCCCCCCTAAACATGTCATTTCATCCAAATTTGAATTTCAAATTGGCACATTGGCCAAGGCTTGCACATTCCTCACCCTCTCACACTTTTACAAGTGGCATCTTGTCATTGGCTCATGAATGATCCCACATTCATCCAAATCTATCACTCTTCCTAATCTTGAATCTATAAAATGCAAAGCATTTCAACACAAATCATCTACAACAAACACAACAATTACTCATTGCAAGGTTACTCTCCACTTGTGAGAACTAATCTTGCTCATCATTTGGCATTTTGCTTATCATGGATTGGGAAAGGGCAGCTTTCTACACAACTAAGTTGCACCAATCCACTATGGGATAGGTTTATTTCATGGTTTAGATGCTTTATTTAATTTTGTTGTTTGGTTACATTTGAATCATGAAGTATTATCTCATAGGGATAGGAATTTTTGTTTATGTTGTTTTGTCATTGTGCTAACCATTTGCAGATTTTCATGTCCACAACTTGAAATGAATGCAACAGTATAATAATCTAATCTAATGATAGAAATCAAGGTGGATAAATAGTACCTCGAGTCACCCTTGCTCAATGTGTTGTGCCCATAGGGGAAATCAAATGTACACTACTCAAGAATCAATCAATCATAACAATAAACTGAAACACCTTTATTGCATATAAACTAAACTCTTACAAGATGCAAAAAATCTCTATAGATCTCTCATTCATGAGTGTGTATCTATTGCAACTAAATAATAGAAAACTAAAAACAAAATATTGTATGTTAAAATAAAAATTGGAACTATCAACTATATCCTCTAACTAGATCTACTCCTCAACCACTGATCCCAATATATAGGCATGGGAGGAGTTCTATTCAGACAAGGACTAAAAACAAAAATTAAATGCATATGTCCACTCTCCCTCAAGAATAGGGAGAGGAGTATTCTTTGCAACTAAAACCATAATTGAAAAATACAAAAGAAGATAAATAGAATAAAAAATCTTCCCTAACGGTTTGACAAAGACGTGATCTATGAAAACTGACATGTTGGCTTTCTTATCAATATAGACTTCTTCTTTCTCATGTCATCTTATTGGATGATTTGGTGACTCACGATTGACCAGTTTAATGATCACTTCCATCATTTCTTATAACTATCATGTTTTCAACATTTTGAACTCTCCCCTACAATCTACTTAGAATTCTTTGGTTGTGGGCTAGTCAATCCAATTGTTGTGGGTTATAGTTCTTCTAGCTGCAAGAGGGTAGTTTTATCTATTTAGTATACACATCATTAGCAACCATAAATCGAACACATATTCATACTAAATTTTATGAACATTCACACATTTATCCATGCAAATATCATCATATCATAATTATATTTCCACATATCCAAGTTTGGTTTAGAATGCATAAAAGATATATAAGTTTCAAGAATGTCTATGAAATAAGTAGCTTGAAATGTTGAAAGATATGAACTAAATGGAAGAAAACTAACTATTTAATAGGCCCATAATTCCCCCAAATAAATCATTTGCTTGTCTTCAAGAAACTATTAAGGTTGGAGGTTATACCATAGAGCTATTTCTTTGAAATATGCTACAACATCAACTCCCTTTGTCTATCTTAGATAGTAGCCTCGGTAACATGAAAGCTTTTCCAACCTGATATTCTCTGCCACTTCCTCTTCCTCGAGCTTCTTCCCTATGCAATGTGGTATTGGAAAAAGGAGGATGGGTGGATGAAAGGTAAGTGGAAATCATTTAAGTCCATTATCCCTGAAAAATATCTATGTATTTGTGAGATCTTCTAATAATGGCTATAAAATTATACAAGGAGTGTGGTTCCTTTTTCTTCAACTTAGGGGTTAGCTCTTCCCATCTCTTGTGTACAAACTTGAAAGCTTGATTGATAGGTCTTGTAGCTAGTTGCTTTATTTTTATATAATCAATTTCTCTGGTACTCATTATTTTTCTTCCTACACCTTTTTAATCTAAGAGTTCTAACCATTTTTCTATAACTACATTGGGATCCTTTGATTCTTTCCAGAGCTACAAAGCAATAGATTTTTCCCTTTCATTGTATTCTTCTAATATCTTGCCCCTTTTCTATTCATTTCTGATGTAAGAGTTCAATGCTCTAATTTGTAGGTCTCCCACAAACATATGTGGATTCCATTTGGTTTCATCTTTAAGAGAACAAATTTATGCAAGTAAAACTCACATAATTGGTCTTGCATGTATGGTGTAGAAGAAAAGGAAGTATCTAAAATCATAAATTTATTATTTGTAGAAATTTGTAAATCAATAACCAACTGACTAAATTGAAAACACAAATGTGTTTCCTACAAAAATAATGCATAGACCTTGGCAAGTGATCTACATTTTAGCAATTGAATAGCTTTATCTACTATCTCTCCAATTCACACTTTCAGTCTTTTGACTTCTATCTCTTTTTCAAGTTCCTTGGTGTGGTTATATATTATCTTATCTTTTTCTTTTTCCTAAGTTTTCTTCTATTGAGAGAACTCTTGGGTTCTCTCCCATAATTCCACACCCAAGTACACCATAGTTGGCCCAGTGGGAGTTCTGACATGAGGAATTGGTTCTTGAGATACAGGTTCTTTATTTCCTACCTCAACCATAGCAAGTTGTGTAAGGGTCTCCAATTTGGATCCATTCTCAAATTTATATAGCTTTTCCTCTAATTCTTTGAATTTTGCATCCCTTTCACTATCCCTCTACTGATGTGACCTTACCAATTCTTTTAATTGTTGTATTCTCTCCATGGCTTCCTACAATTCTTTACTAATATTTCTTTCTTCTATAAAAAGCTATTTTTCCTTTTCCAAGAACTGTTCATCCCCCATTGTACTAGTATATTTACAACCCTCTAAATCAGAGCTCTTTGGGGATCTCCTTCTCATTTTCTTGCTACAAAAACATCCAATGAATCAGATTCAAAGGTACTTGTATAGTACCAAAATTGTGCAAGTGATGTATTTACATTACCAGGGGAATTCCCCTTCAATTCTATGTCTTTTTCAACCATCACAAAATCCTCCTCTTTCTGCTTTTTAACTAACTATAACTAAACCAATAATTATAGTGGTATCTTGATCAACATGTAATACTACACTAAGCTATGCTAACAATGGTAGCACTATCTAGTATCTATATAGGTTATCTTAGTCTAGGAAAATGCATATCATTGTCATTGTATTTAGAATATTAGCCTGACTACATATGACTTCAATGTCATTTGGAAGTGAGTGTGTAAGAAATATTTAAAGGAAGGATTCTCTTGGATCCAAATTAGTATGAGAGGGTTTAGGGAATAACTCCAAGGTTTGGCATTGTTCCTAAATATGATCATCCTCTCTCTTCCATGTGCTTCATCTAGAAGTTGAATTTACATAAAATGGATATGAACACATGTTCTCATTAATATATCCTCACCATTAATATGTCCTCACAATATAGGCCTAATTCAATAGAGATGCAAGCCATAATAATCAACCTTATCTACTACAAGGCTTGTCGTGTTTGGCTTTCCAAAATCTATTTGAATCGTAGATGAATTTTAGAGCCATTGTCATTTTAGTTTTCCTTGATACAAATGTGTAAGAATGCCTCTAGACTTGTCAACTGAAATTTAATTAAAGTTTTTTTATTGAAAACTACAATCTATGGATGAATTTTAGAGTCACTAGTCTAGAGTGTAAAACCTTATGACCATATGTTTTAGATTAATGCTCTTATATTTTATATTGCTAAACAAATTTTGATATAGGATTTGACTTCTTAGCATCACAACTAGGATTGTGAAAGGGAACCCATGAGTACATAAGTATAGGATAATTATTCTCTTAGTCTAGCTTATCCCACTCATCATGAGTTGATCATCAAAATTGTAAAACCTATGACTTGCTAATAGATAGGCTTATTATTGCTTCAACATTATAGGAGTTAGGGAATGTGCTCTTTCAAAGAAGTATTTTACCTTATTGTAGGGTTAGTTGGCTTTCACCAGTAGCAAGTAAGTGATAGATGCTAGGAGCCACCCAATTTTATAGGATCTAGATAGGCTTTCGCTAGGGGCTTACAAGTGATGGATGCCAAGATCTACCCATTTTAGGAGTTAAGTATTGGTATTGGTCTATCAAAAGAAATATGTGAATTCCAAAGATTATGGTTGTTGAATCAATTTAGGTGATGAATAGTACATATACTCTAAGTCTTTGAGTGAGGTAAAATCCTATGATGTCCTATTTATATTTATTCAATTATAAAATGAATGAGAGGCTTAGTAGGCTATCAAAATCTTACTAATGGCCATATGTGGTGTATGTTGTTACACTTGTGCCCTTTCTAGTGATAACAACATGTCGTATGGGATGGATTTCTTGTCATTGTAGTTGACATTGGTATTAGTAAAATGATGGGACTCATGGTGTTGAATGAGATGCACTAACATTCTCTATTTGGCTAGGGTGTACTTAATGACTTATATGTTAATGAATTAAGAAAAGGGGAAGATGCTTGTAGTAAGGTTACAATCACTTCCTGTTTCACTAGTTGGTTGTTACGTATATGATGCATCCATGAATAATTCCTATTGTATATATTTGATGCATGCATCAATTAATCAAAACATGTACATGTGTTGTTTGTATAGGCTAATCACTTTGTGTACATGCGATATACACATGAGTTGGTCACTATATGGATTGGCATGTGTTTGTACACTAATGTTAACATGGGACTAATGCTTGACTAGAATGTATGTGTTACCATCTATTATCTTGGGGGTAAATGCAAGAAGTTGGGTCCACGAAGAGGGGAAGTTTCGGCCAAAAAAAAAAAATCTCGTAGAAAACGCGTACGCATTATTAAAAAATGTGTATGTGTTATGCATCGGGTACCCGAGCCTAAAATAACACGTATGCACTATAAAACATGTATGAGTTATATAATGCATACGCGTTTTATAACACGTACAAGTCATATTTTTTAAAAAAATTGCTTTTTAGAAACAGGTACCTGTTTTAAAACGTGTACCCATTTTAAAACGCGTACGCATTTTGAAGTACGCGTTTTAAAACGGGTACTCATTTCTAAAAAACATTTTATTTTGTAAATAATTAAATAAATAAAGAACGCATATGTGTTTTGTAACGCGTACGCATTTTTAAAAATGCGTACGTGTAAATAAAAAATTGAATCTCCAACCCACATGTAGCCTTGGTTTTAGGCTCGAGAAAGGCTTGGCAATCCGACCCTTAGCCTTTGATCTACAACTAAAAAACTAAGGAAGATTGAAGAAGAATGTCCAACTTTGGCAATATGGCTGATGGACTTTTTTTTTTAATCAAGCTATAAAATTAAAACCCATTAGAGAACACGATGTCTAGTTTCCAAATATATAATTTTTATTAAGATTGGATTATATTTGTTATTTTTTAATTAATTTTAAAGCAAACTAGTCTTTAAACTTGAAATATCAAGCTTTTTTTGTTTTTTAATAACTTTTTTTTGGTTAAGTTTCTTGTAAAAAAAATATATATGGCATCAATCTTTAGAAAATTCTCTACACAATAAAAAAAAAAAATTCAAAAAATGTTTAGTTTAGGTCCAATTATGCTGTCTGTACACGTTGATTTTTAAAAACAACAATTAAGGCCAATAAAAATTCAATAAAAAAAATTCAAAAAAAAATTATAAAAAAAATTCCTCATCAATCTTCATGTTGTTAGTTTTCTTTCCCCAAAAGGAATTAGAATAATAATTTTATTTGGGTCAAAAAGTGGTGTATGTACACATGCATAGTATGGTAAAAAAACAGGGACTTTTAAAAATTGGTTTTTATACATCTCTATCAAAATTTAATTTCTGTCATCTGGGTATTTGGAAAATAGATTCAAAATTCTAAATTTCATATTACTGAATTTTTTTAAGATTCATTGTGTAAGTGCCTCAAAATTTCAGTCCAAGTGTGACAAATTCTGAAAAACAGCATAAGCACTTCCACTTTTTGAGCTTTTTGTGGACCCAACTTCTTGTATCAACCCTTGGACTAAATTAAGAGCATAAGCTCAATTAATGATTGAGGTCAAATATCTCACACTAATTGTGTGAATAGAGTATTTCTATTTTTTGGCACATGAACTGCAATGTCATCTTGAATGAACCCTTGAAGATTAGGTATAGGTCTAGAGATTGGTCTTGCCAAGTGAACTTATCTTATTCAATGTAAGATTGTATGACTATAATATAGAACTATTGCCCTTGCTATGATTGAATGAAGTTAAAAAATTAACTCCTCTAATTAAAAAGAATTTACTTAATCAATCAAAAGAATATTAATAATACTATGAAATTAACAAAAAAAGGTAATAGTAACCAAGAACGATTAACAGAACCAAAAATGAGAGAAATTAGGTGAAACACCACAAACATCTTATCCCATCTCACCCTATCTCACCCTAGAGGGTATTTTATTGAAAGCTCTTGTTGATTGCGAAGATCCGAACAACATTGAAGACAAAGATGACCGTCGATCGCCAAAATAAGTTTTGTTCAAACACAAACAATTTAACTAGATTTTCTAGCAGTAACAAAAGGTTGTTATTATAATCTTCGAACAAAACATCTTACTACTCCAGCTGTCTACTGGCATTATTGTTAAAGGAAAATCCATCTTGGCGATCCTACTGGCTTTCTTCAATTCCTAATATTATGTTTTTCGATAACAAGAATCCAGAAAAAGGCAATGCATAGAAACAAACCATATTTAACTCAATTCGCTTAGAAAATTTAAAGCTAATCTTGAAGAAATACTTCAAAGTGTGGGGAGTAGACGGACTGTGGAAAAGGAGGAGTTATAAGAATCTCTAACAGTAGCCTCCAGAGCTCTACTCACCTTTCTAATTAAATCTTATACTAACAAAATAAGTGCTCATCAATTTCTTCTGAAGTCTTCAATGGTTATGTTTGCTTTCGGTGCTTATAACAAGCCCACTAAATATAGCTTCCATGCTGGCAAAGGAGCTTCCTTCCTTTTCCCTCACTGCACATCTTACTTTCAAATTCAACTCTTCCATATTCTTTCTCACCAATCTCCCCTCTTCTCCATTCATAACATTTTCCAGCACACTCTGCAACTCTGCCCGACCAACCAACCCATCCGCTCCCTTGACAACCTCCAAACCCACCATCCATTCATTTACAACTAACAAGCAATCCATTCGATGCTCAACATAAAGAGGACAAGCAACAATGGGGACTCCAAACCAAATAGCTTCCAACATAGAATTCCATCCGCAATGAGAAACAAAAGCTTGGACGACCGGATGCGAAAGGATCACAACTTGAGGAGCCCAAGAAGGAAGTACCAGTCCGCGACCCTCAACATAGGTCAAGAAACCCTCGGGAAGAACGCTGCTCAACTCCAATTCAAAACTAGAACTGAAACAAGAATTAACATCACTAGAACTATAAATTCCCCACACAACCCAAACAAAATTTAGGCCGCTCACTTCCAACCCTAACGCAATCTCCCTCAACTGTTGTGTCGACATCAACCCCCATGTACCAAACGACGCGAACACCACCGACGCCTTAGGCAAACTATCCAGCCACATTTTTAGGCACTCTTCTCCCTCCCTATCCGCCTGGGGCACATCAACGGACCACGTAATCTGTCCAATCACATGTATCAGCGGTAGGCGGCCGATTTCTCCTACGCTTCCAGACAACATCGCATGAATTGACTCTACTTCCTGTTGGGATGTGAAGCCCAACGGTCACATGATCGTTCACATTCTCCCAGCTTTGTATAAATACATTATAGACCATGTATCTGATAATGGATAATACAATTTTTCCCTGATTTCTCGTGGATGTAGCCATTTATTAGTGAACCACATAATTGGTGTTGTGTCTTGTGTTTCTGTGTGTTGTTCTATTTCTGGTTTTAATTCTTTTATCTGCTTGTTTTTATTTACAATTGGTATCAGAGCAAGGTTGTGAAGTTGAGCAGATATGGACGTAGCAGCTTTGGATGATTGGGCCCAAGTTCTCATGTCTTGGTCTTGTGGCTCTGGAGAATTTTATAATGAAGTTGTTCATCCTACTGAAGACTCGCCATCACTTGATTTTGGGGCTGCTCGAATGAAGTTTCTGGATGAATTAGATGTTGAAACTGAATTTGCTATGGAGGATTTCATAAACATGTTGGAATCTAGTGGTGATAGCAGAAAAGGATTTGTTGGGGCTCCCAAGTACTGGTTTGAGGATAGGGTGCCTCAGATAGATCTTTGGGCGACACGGAAGAAGAAAGTGTCGTTTGCAGAGATTGTTGATATTTTTTATTATGAGGAGTATGACAATTTGAAGAAGCGCCATAAATGTAGAAGAAGGCAGCGATCCAAAAAGAGAAAGAAAGCAAGAGAGGAAGAAGGGGTAGAGGAACCAGACGAAGGAAGGTCTGAAAGTGCTTTGCAGATTGTTTTGGAGGAGAATGAATCCCCATGTGATGGGGAAGTATCATGGGCTCCAAAAGAAAATCCCATGCCCAAGCTGGTTCCGAATATGGCATCGGAAGCTGGAAATGGTGTTGCAAAGCTTGAGCTGGTCAAACCTATTGGTGTAGAGGAGGATCTTCTTGCGGGCGACATCATTGGAAAATTTCTTAACCTTTTGGAATCTGATCCAAGTTCTGCAAAAGCTGAGGCAGAACATTTCATCTGGTTGAGGGACGGTGACGATTCATCTAGCAGCAGTGGTGTGGAGGAACAATGGAGGCAGGGGAGTGGTCAAGAATCTGGGTCATATTATGTCGCAGCCATTGGGTCTTTTCCTATTGTAGGGGATGCAGTGAATGATTCGTTGCTCCAGAAGAGCACTGAGGCAAAACAAGAAATTGCAGAAGAGACGGGAAAGAAGTCAGGAATTGCTGCAAAAGTTGAGGCAGAACTCACATATGTTGAAGAAATGATCGAAGAAACAGAACAGGGCAAGGAGAATGAGATATGTCGCAGTGGAGCAAGTAGGGGCTCTAATTTGAGGGTCGATATGTCCTTGGCGGGGTTTGACAGGTTTCCCATATAGCAAAGATTTTTGCAAGAATGTGTTTCTGAATTCTTCAACTTCATCACCGGGGAGGCATCTAATAAGTCTAAGTGTGTGCCAAAGATTGTGGATTACGAGACTAAGGAGTAGCTCGTAGCAGCAGAAGCTATAAGTGCGCAAGCATTGGAGTCGCTGCAAGAGGCCAAGAAGCTTAGCAAAATAACTGCTTCAAAGCTTGAAGAATCAGATAAGAGAGCCCGATATGTTTCTGAGGATGGATTCAAAATGGCGGCATGTCAAATAGGTATGGCTTCAGGGGTTTCGCTGACATCATATGTGGGTCTGAGGCTAGTTCTTTTAGGTGGTGGATGTCCTTCGTGTGTTCATGTTCAGCATTTTACGGTGAGAGAAGTGACTACTTTGGATCCAAAGTTTTCCACGCTTAAACCCCTAGGTGACCATTTGCAACTGGTTGATTATCTAAGCAACTTATCATCTTCACATGTAAGCGATGAGGAGTTTTTTGGGACAAAGAGAGATAGATTTGAGGTGTACGAGGGCGAAGAACTATTCGCCAATTATGATGAAGCACATGAAACTTTTGATTCCATGGGGTTGCATGAAAATCTGTTGTGGGGCATCTATGCCTACGGGTTTGAGATGCCTTCTACATTTCAGCAGAGGGGGATAGTGCCCTTTTGTAAGAGACTAGATGTGATTCTGCAGGCCCAATCTGGAACTGGCAAGACATCGACATTTTATTCTGGGATTTTTTAGCAACTCGACTACAACTTGGTGGAATGTCAGACTTTGGTTTTGGTTTCCACACCAGAGCTAGCTCAGCAAATAGAAATCATCATGCGGGCTCCTAATGATTTTTCCCCTGGAAAAATTGTAGGGAAAGATATTTTTGCCTCTGATCGGATTTGGAGATGACTAATCTGGAGTGTTCATGAACAATATTTGGCGAAGTTAAAAACTTCAAACCTGATTGTGATGTGAAGATAAGATTGGAAATGCAGGGATGACACAGTGCATGGCTGTGTCGGTTGAACTTCACGGGGGAGATTGTTTGGATGTGAAGCCCAACGGTCACATGACCGTTCACATTCTCCCAACTTTGTATAAATACATTATAGACCATGTATCTGATAATGGATAATACAATCTTTCCCTACTTTCTCGTGGATGTAGCCATTTATTGATGAACCACGTAATTGATGTTGTGTCTTGTGTTTCTATGTGTTGTTCTATTTCTGATTTTAATTCTTTTATCTGCTCGTTTTTATTTACACTTCCAAGGCATGAACTATTTTGACAAGAATGGCTTTCATCACCCATAAGGGGGAGCAGAGGCGAAGAAACCCATCCAACATCAGAGAGGACTTGTTGCGAAACATGTCTGGAAAATCGTGCTCATGGAAGGGTTTTCTCCAGCCAGGGATATTCACGGAAACCGGAAGAGATTCGTTTCCGTTAGACAGATAAAGGCGAGGGACACAACATGAAACAGAGGAAGGCCGCAGAGGATGTAAAAAAGACATAATTTGGCAAGCCTAGAGTGTCAGTCACGTCCAGAGTTGCCACATGAAAAAGATCTGATATCAACGCACGAACCGGCGAGAAAGGGTGGTTGGGCTGTTGTAGTATTCTCATATTTTGTTCCACGGCAGGCATGGACTTGCTTATTTGCTCCAGAAAGTGGATGTC
This sequence comes from Sequoiadendron giganteum, assembly GCA_007115665.2. Taxonomy (NCBI): domain Eukaryota; kingdom Viridiplantae; phylum Streptophyta; class Pinopsida; order Cupressales; family Cupressaceae; genus Sequoiadendron; species Sequoiadendron giganteum. The sequence goes on along the minus strand of CM021110.1, from coordinate 105,203,637 downwards.
GGCATCTTTGTTGTCTTGCCCATCCGAAGGAGAATCTGGAAGCTCTACTTGACGGATTGTGTTGGGATTTGAGGAAAGGAGTTCTGCAACATATTTAGTCTGCGTAGGGGAAGCGTTCCAGCCGGGGGTGATCAGGGTCATGGCGAAACCGTGGGAGGAAACGAGCTTTCTTGCCAGTTTAAGGAAGGGAATAAGATGGCCCAAACCCACAGCTGGATAGAGTGCCACATGTGGCCTTGAAATTTCACAACCCACTTGGTGTTTCTCCATTCAATCCTTTTTCCACCAAAATCTCGTTTGCTTGTTGCACTCTTTCAGCAACAGCCAGATTTTATAAGAGTACGAAGATGCTTTTCTTAATAAAGCAATTGATGGGTTTTTACTCTGTTGGTAAAGTTGAATGGTTGTGAATGAGTCCATCAGAGATCAAGTTTTGGTGAGTGTACAGCTCCAACATCCTCAGAGATGAGGCACATGTCAGTAGTTTTAGAGATAGACAGTTAATTTATATGAAATATTTAATAATATAAAAGACAAATACAAAATTTTTAGTTATTAATAAATAAAGTCGTGATTATTAGAGTTATATCATGTTTTTCTAAGTTTTCGCTAAACTTCTTAATTGATATAATATAAATCAATTTGGAAGTCATGTCTTTTATCTAGATGAATATTAAATCTTATAGTAATTAAGCAAATTAAATGTATATCAAGTGAACTTAATAATATGGATCCAAAAACAACATAATGACAAAAAAAATTACATAATACAAATTGAATGATGTACCTTTTTTCTAGATGAAGAATAAATTTTGTCTTGTTCATTTTTTAGAACAATGAAATCTAAGCATGCAAAGCATTGTAGAAGTCACTTGAAATTTTTCCTCAAGATTTTTTAGACCTATCTCTTGTGCTTGTCTCTTTTGTGTGATTATTTTAATTTTCTATTTTGACACAATATAATTGGTTATTACAGGTTGATATAAAAGTTTAGAAAATTACTTTTATAGAATATGCATTATAACTAGTGATTGGATTCAAAGGTTCAATGTACAAGTCACTAGTTTTAGAGATAGACAATTCATTTATATGAAATCTTTAATAATACAAAATACAAATACAAAATGTATAGGTATCAATAAATAAATTCATGATAATTAGAATTTACGTCAATTTAATCATAAAAAATGATTGACGAAAAGTTTAGTATTAGATTTATATCACGTTCTTCTAATTTTTCATGTCTATCACAATTAGCTTAAACTTATCCTCTATTTAGTTGATATAATAACTCTAAAATAAAACAATTTGGAAGTCGCATCTTTTATCTAGATGAATATTAAATCTTATAGTTATTAAGCAAATTAAATGTATATCAAGTGAACATAATAATATGGATCCAAAAACATCAAAATAACAAAAAAAAAATTAAATAATGCAAATTGATTGATGTACCTTTCTTCTAGATGAAGAATAAATTTTGTCTTGATCATTTTTTAAAACAATGAAATCTAAGCATGCAAAGCATTGTAGAAGTCACTTGAAATTTTTCCTCAAGAATTTTTAGACTTGTCTCTTGTGCTTGTCTCTTTTTATGTGATTATTTTAATCTTCTATTTCGACACAATATAATTGGTTATCACAAGTTTCAACAACTAGATAGATTCACAATTCTAACTCTTTTAAGAACCAAAGAGTATTTTAGAAATTAAACCATGCCCATTCAATCTCTATATCTAAAAGGTACCCATATTTTGTATAATTCACCATTGCAATAATGTTAGTAATCAAAAAATAAAATTACTTATATTATCGAAGTAATGACCGTTGGTAATTGACTATGCTTTAGTAACTTCTATTAAATATCATTCAATTTTGTTTTCCATTCATAAAAATAAGTAAAAGATTAATTAAATAGAGTCAAATATTAATTATTCAATAGATGATCTTAGTCATTCAAACAACAATGTTCTACATTCTTGACCATATAAACCTACACATTTCTTCTATATTTTATTTCAACATCACTTCTTGACATAAAATCATACAAATAATACTAAAACATAATTTATATATATAACATAGAACTACTAAGATATGGAAGGGATTGTTGGTATAAAAAGTAACAAAAGAATTTCATATAATCCTTTGTCATTATGAGTCATTATTAAGATATAGATAATTGGGTAAAAGCACAAAGTTGTGTCACACTTTCAGTCAATTTATCAGCACAACTAAATTTAAGTATTTCTAACTAAAAATCAATTTTGGTCAAACATATGATCTAGTAAGATTTATTCTAGCTAAATTAGATACTTCCACAACTTGTTCAACTAAAATTGTTGGCTAAAAATATATGGAGCGCCACTTTAAGTCCAATTTTCTAAGAAAATAAAATTATATGAAAAACTTGAAGTTTCAATAACTCTTGCTAATGTAAATAACATATTTTTAAAAATATAAAAATACCTTTTTGTAGATCTATAAGTGTAGTTTTAAAAAATATATTTATTTTAATAGTTTAATTATTATTTTTATTTTATTTTTTATTTATACTAAAATTAGGTTATTAGTACAAAATATTAGGTTGATTACCATGCCAAGGAAAAATACTAAAGCTTGTTATAAAAAATAAAAAAAAATATGATGCACTAGATAAAAGAATCTATTTCAAGATGGTATAAGTTTTTTTCTATTTTAGATAAATTATTTTATATGAAATTTAACATCTGATGGAAACGGATATTTTTTATTCACACACATTTTAATATTTATTAAAATTGAAAAAATAAATATCCATGCACTAAATTTTCAAGTTATAAATACATACAAAAAAATTGAAAGAAAAAAAAATACTATAAAAAGTTTGGCGTCTCGTGCAAGAGCACCTACACCTTATTATCAAAATTTGATCATTTGATGGTCTAGTAGGTTGGACAGTAGGATGGTAAGAGTGTTTTAATTTTTTTTATCATTAATAAGGTCAATCAAGACCATTAGACATGTATTTGGTTAAGTTTTGGGTCTTAGAGGTCAATAGTGCAAATAAATGAATTCTTGTATCAAAAATTGTCAAAGTTGATCTTGTAGCCTATGAAGGAAAATTTATGAACTTGTAAAATGATATGCAAGAATGGAGTTTTGAAGATGTAATAGGGTTGAAATAAAGTTGGTTGAGTGGTTTTAGTGGTCATAGGTGTCTAGGAGAGCAAGATTGTATAAATAGTGTAGAATTGCCAAAAAAAACAATGCAATATATGGGAATATGAAGGGTCTAGTGATTCAAAAGACAATTAGAGGAGTTAGTCCATTGGAATTTGAATTGAACATGTATATAAGCCTCTCCAAGGGCTCGAAGAGGGGAAGTTGATTGCTGTATTTGAAGATTTCCATCAATAAACAACGCATTTTGTTGCTAATTCACTGGTTTTCTATTTTTTTCTTCTTATGTACGGACTGTGCATTCCCTCAAATGATCTGAATTCTTTTGTATGGTGTGGAATTATGAGCTATCTTTCATTTGAACCCATCTTGAGAGTCTAACTCAGAATATTGTGGGAGATCTTCAACATTTTCCTAAAGCAGACTGTTAACACGGTAGTAAGGGTTTGATAGTAATTTAAATGTTGTAACTGTCAATCCACCTAACGTCATGTTATGTTACTTGGTGGATTGACATTGTTTGATGGTATAGTAGGTGTTAAGTTATTTTAGGAATAATGGAAGCAAGTTGTTTGGTCCCCAATGATACCTTAGGGTGTAAATGCATGTTTTCATGATGAAATGAAGGAACCAAGGTATGGTTTTGATAAAATATTGATGGGACTGGTCTAGTGATGGATTCTTAAGTTTGGGAAAAGCAAATGAAGAGTCTTTGGTGCATTTTTTTGGTCTGAGCAGCCCAGGTTATATGATTTTCAACAAAACCCTAGTGTATTGTACGTAAATGGAGGGTTTGTGAGATCAACGTTGTAAAAGCTCTGAATGTGGAAAAAATATGGAAATTAGAAGTTTTGACACCTAACTTGTGACTGTTTGATGAGTTTTTGTGAAGGGCGAATGTTTAGGAGGGATCTCCTTTGTAAAAGAGGGAAAATTAAGTAGTCTAAAGGCAGGGCAGCCTATTGGTTTGCTACTTTATGTCAAATAAAACTTGTGGAACTAGTTGGGATGTTGTGTGGGATTGTGTTGTGAGCCCTTGAAGGTGTTTTTCAGGCCTTTGTGCGGCCTTCTCCAAAAGATAAGTCCAAGTGTTGTGGTTTGAGGGCTAGAAGCCTTTAGGTGGGTGTTTGGAATAAGGTGGATTTGTAAAAGCATCTTAATCTTGTTAGATGCCTCTTATGACCATATGGAAGATCTTAATCTCTTGATGTAGTTGGGAGCCACCTAGTATTGCATCAAAGTGGTATCAGAGCACAGGGACAAGATTCCTTGTGGTGGTGTTTTGCAGGTTTGCATATAGAAGGTGAAGAGTAAAGTTTAAATGATGCCTCCAAAAGGTGTTGGTGTTGCTAGAGAGTTGCAAGACCTAAAAACAGAAGCATGCTAAGCTTCAGTAATCTCATAATGTAGTGTTGGCAAGGCTTGTTGCCTTGGAGACAAAGAGAAGAAGAGAGGTGAATGAAGAAAGTGAATCAGAGGAGGAAGATGAGGAGTATGAAGATGTTGATGAAGAATTAGTCCCTGAGGATCAGAGGATGGTGAAGTTTCTCAAGGTAGTTAAAGGTGATTCTCACAAGGTAAAAGTTGATCTTCCTATGTATGGTGGTAATTTGAATGAAGAGGAATTGCTTGATCGGATTGTTGTTATGGATATCCATTTTGAAAGTGAAGATATTTCAAAGGAACAAAAGGTGAAGGTGGAAAATATAAGACTCAAGGGACATTCTCTCCTATGGTGGGACTATGAGCAGGGAGAGAGAAGGAAACAAGGTAAATCAAGAATCACTTCTTGGGACAAGATGGTGCAAAAGTTGAGAGGTAAATTTCTTCCAAAAGACTATGAAGTTCAATTGTATAAGAATTTGCAAGGATTGAAGAAAAAAGAACTATATGTTAAAGCCTACACTGATGAATTCTATAGGTTGAGTATAAGGTCAAGAAGGGATGAGAATGAGGCTGAAAAGGTGGCTAGATATCTAGGTGGTTTGAGATTTAATATACAAGATGAACTTGTTGTGGCTAACCCCAAATTTGTTGAGGATTGTTTCCAATAAGACAAGAGAAGGAAACAAGAGGAATAGGTAGTAATTCTAGGGGCAGAGGTACCTTTTCAACACAAAAATAGTCCAAAGAAGGTCAAGAAGATGTCGGTAAAGGAAAGGAACAAGTGGTTGAGTCTAGAGGTGGATGGAGAGGTAGAAGAACAAATTATAGAGAAAGAGATTTAAATGAATTTGTAGGAAGATGATACAAGTGTGGTGAGTTTGGTCACCCATCCTTCAAGTGTCCTGACAAGTTTGGTACTGCTGCAAGTGGAAGTGAGAGAAAAGGTGACAAGAGAGTTCAACTTGTGCAAGAGGATGAAGAGGAAAGTGTTAGTTCATCAAACCATGTTGCAAACCCTGAATTTGGAGAAGCTTTGATGCTGCATAGAAAACTTTTGAAGTCTTCTAAGGAAGTGGAACCATTGCAGAGAAAGAACCTCTTCAAGACTAATTGCAAGAGCAAAGGAAAGGTATGTAAAATTGTGATTGATTCTGGCTCAACTAAAAACATGGTGTCAAGTGAAATGGTGAATAAGTTAAACTTGCAAAGAATGCCTCATAAGTTTCCTTATAAAGTGTCATGGTTGAGTGATGGGCAATCCTTATTGGTAAATGAGAAGGTAGTAGTTGATTTCTAGATTGGGGGATATAGGGATAGTGTTGTTTGTGATGTCCTACCTATGGATTGTTGTCACCTATCCTAGGTAGACCTTGGCAGTATGATAGGCAAGCAATGTATGATGGTAGAAAAAATACATACACTATTGTCAAGGACCAGATGTTCTTTTGTTTTAACTCCACTTGTCGAAGATGTTAAGGGTAAATCCAAGGTTATTATGTGTGGAAAGAAAGAGTTGATAAGTGTTGTGAAGGAAGACAAGAAAACTGATGTTGCAACCAGTCATAGGTCTGAGAATGCAGGGACAGTAGGTGTGAGAGCAAAAAAAGGGGTAAAGTATGATTTGATAGTGAATTTGGATACCAATATATTGGTAGGAACCCTAGAGTGTCTTGTGGTTGTAAATAAGGATGAAAGAAAAGTAAAACTTGTAGGTATAGTGGTTGGGAAGTCTGACAAGACACTAATAAGGAATGTTGATAAGATAGTAAGGCAAGGACAAGAAAAATAGGGAAGTTTCAAGAAAGGAATTGGCTTAGGGAAGAGGACAGTGTATGAGACTACTAATGATTGTTTGTGTGTAGGGAAAGATGCAAGGAACCAAGCAAGTTTTGGTCAAGGTATGGAAATAGGGCAAACATCAAGTCTAAATCTAAACCCACAGTCATTTTCAAATATACAAACAGAGATAAATGTAGAGCAATATGGAGCACAAGGCATGGAGCAATGGAAATGGCTTATGAACCAGTGGTATCTCAATGAAGCTTGGGCAAAGTGGTGTCAGCCTCAACTCGTGAGGGATGAGTTTTTTCCAGTAGGGGTGTATGGTGTAGGAGCACCTACACCTTATTGTCAAAATTTGATCATTTGGTGGTCTAATAGGTTGGTCAGTAGGATGGTAAGAGTATTTTAAGTTTTTTTCATTAATAAGGTCAATCAAGACCAATAGACATGTATTTGGTTAATTTTTGGGTCTTAGAGGTCAATAGTGCAAATAAATGCATTCTTGTATCAAAAATTATCAAAGTTGATCTTGTAGCCTATGAAGGAAAATTTATTAACTTGCAAAAGGATATGAAAGAATGGAGTTTTGAAGATGTAATAGGGTTGAAATAAAGTTGGTTGAGTGGTTTTAGTGTTCATAGGTGTCTAGGAGAGAAAGATTATATAAAAAGTGTAGAATTGCCAAAAAAAACAATGCAATATATGGGAATATGAAGGGTCTAGTGATTCAAAAGACAGTTAGAGGAGTTAGACTATTGGAATTTGAATTGAACATGTATATAAGCCTCTCCAAGGGCTAGAAGAGGGGAAGTTGTTTGTTGTATTTGAAGATTCCCATCAATAAACAACACATTTTGTTGCTAATTCATTGGTTTTCTATTTTTTTCTTCTTCTGTCTAGACTATGCAGGCCCTCAAATGATCTGAATTCTTTTGTATGGTGTGGACTTATGAACTATCTTTCATTTGAACCCATTTTGAGAGTTTAACTCAGAATATTGTGGGAGATCTTCAACATTTTCCTGAAGCAGCTTGTTAACACACTAGTAAGGGTTTGATAGTAATTTAAATGTTGTAACTATCAATACACCTACTATCTTGGTCTGTTACTCGGTGGATTGACATTGTTTGATGGTAGAGTAGGTGTTAAGTTGTTTTAGGAATAATGGAAGCAGGTTGTTTGGTTTGGAATGATACCCTATGGTGTAAATATATGTTTCATGATGAAATGAAGGAACCAAGGTATGGTTTTGATAAAATATTGATGGGACTGGTCTAGTGATGGATTCTTAAGTTTGGGAGAAGTAAATGAAGAGTTTTTGGTGCATTGTTTTGGTCTAAGGAGCTCGGGTTATATAATTTTCAACAAAACCCTAGTGTATTGTATGCAAATGGAGGGTTTATGAGATCAAAGTTGTAAAATCCTTGAATGTGGAAATAAATGTGGAAATTAGAAGTTTTGACACCTAACTTATGACTATTTGATGAGTTTTTCTGAAGGGCGAATGTTTAGGAGGGACCTCCTTTGTAAAAGAGGGAAAATTGAGTAGCCTAAAGGCAGGGCAACCTATTGGTTTGCTACTTAGTGTCAAATAAAACTTGTGGAACTAATTGGGATGTGTGGGATTGTGTTGTGAGCCCTTGAAGGTGTTTGTCAGGTGTTTGTGCGGCCTTCTCCAAAAGATAAGTCCAAGTGTTGTGGTTTGAGGGATAGAAGCCTTTAGGTGGGTGTTTGGAATAAGGTGGATTTGTAAAAGCATCTTAATCTTGTTAGATTCCTCTTATGACCATGTGGAAGATCTTAATCCCTTGATGTAGTTGGGAGCCACCTAGTATTGCATCAATGTCCCATGCAACTTCATTTTTTCAGCATTTTATCAACAACTAAATTATAATGTTAATTTACTAAAAACTATTTTTAAATAATTTTTTATTTTAAAAAAAAATACATATTTTACTATTTTACATCATTTCAAAATTCAAAACATATATGCCACTTTTTAGTGATTCAAGTTTAAAAGTTGGGTCAGCGTTGGTTGTTTCCTTTATAAAGTGTGAAACAACTTTGTGCTTTTACCCAAGTGTCAACATACATACAATTCACATGCAAAAAATACTAAACAAATTCATCTAGAATTAATGGGAACATCAAGTTAGGATGTAAAGGTGTTTTTTCAATAATTTACTAGTTTATAACATGCCAAATAGGGATTTGTATCTATTGCATTCACATAGGCATGGTTAAGGTATTATTACAAGCACTTTATGTCATGGGTATGGGATGTAAGTCGATTTTATGATAAAAAATTTATGTCATTTAATTTTTAAATGTGTATTTTAGATAAGAAAAAAATTCCTTCATATTTAAATTTTATAAATGGGATTTCAAAGGAGAGTTACAAAGATATATAATTAATTAATAAAATTTAAAACTTTAAATATATCAAAAAAATTTATTTTAATTTTTTTATTAAGTAAGCAGAGTTAATGGGCCCCAATCTGATACATCAACATGAAATGGGCCTCACAGCTAGCAAATCTAACCAAAATAAAACAACAAATATATAACAGACTTTCCTATTAGAATTGTGAACAACACAAGTCATATGATCAAACAACGAACAAAGACACCTTCCACATAAGAGATCTACAAACAAGAATTGATATACTCCTCAACAAGAAAAAGCTACAGAATGAACCTCAAGAATCTTCAAGGAAAACAAGAGTCCTTAAAGGTTGATCTAGTTTGAGAGAACATAAGAGTAAATCTCAAAGTGATAATACAATTAGGGTTGAGTGCTATATAAGAGAAATCCTAAATGGTAAAGGGATTAGATCAAGACAAGTTTCAACATCACATGTGATGAGACAAAATGATTTAATAATAGCTCACTTTAGTTAATAGAAAAGCACTTAGTTAACTAAATAAAGAACTCTTAAGTTTAGCTTAAGTGTATGAGAACAAATTAGACTAATAATTAATTAAAAAGTAATTAATTATTAGGTAATATATGCTTACTCTAACATTTCTAGCCAACAAAACAGGCCTATAAGCACCCATAGAGCTGCAAATAGGATAACAACCCAACAAGAGCAAAGTTGTAAAACAACAACCCAATAATAGCAAAGCTACAAAATAGCATCCAATAACAGCAACCACCCCAAGGGTGGACAAGACTAACATTCAAACCATTACATGCAGGTTTTAATGGGACCTAAACTCCAAACCATTATCAAGACAAGTCTCACGGCCAACAAAAGAGGCCAACAGGCCCCCCACAAAGCAACAACACAACAACCTTCCATAGTAACCACCCCAAGGGTGGACAAGACAACCTAGACTTAAAACCAATACTTGCAAGTTTTAATGTATCTTGAAACCCATACCATCAAAATATTAACATTTTTAGAAAATCTAAGCCCCTCAGCACTCTTTGAGACAACCATCTTGAGGAAAACCTATCGATCTAAGAACAAAATTTTAGAGCCATAAACAGTAGTAATATTGAATGAGTAGAGAACTCCCATCATCCAACTTGACTCTCCACCTCTATAGGAGAAGTTATCAATAACACCTCATCCACAATAGTAAAGACTCTCCAACATAGCCAAAATCCACCTCCATAGGAGTGGTCTCCATCTCAATAGGAATTGTAGAGGAGAAAAATTGTTGAAAAGGCATAAGCAACCCACTAAACTCTCATAACTTGAATCCACCTTGATAGGATAGGTCTCCACCTCAATAGGAGACACAATCTATAGATTCAGTAAGAAATCTAACACTCCTGCAGAGAATAAACTTAGCAACCATGCACAATAGAAGCACCTAGGCCTTCATGATGAACACAGACTGTAACCTAGCTGAAAACAAAATACACAAAACCTGGGAGTTCATAGCACCATTAGAGAGCATCAGAAAACCTTCCACAACCAAAGTAAGAATTCCAAAAAGGAGGCCCATGAAGGCTTCCTCATACATCCAATTCATCTTTTCCCAAAGAGATTCAAAAATAGCCACAACATAAGCCAAAATCATAAACCCCCAAACCTTCAGGGCTGAAAAATCCAAATAACAGACATAAACTTTGTAGAACATATAACCCTCAAGCACACCATATGATGTCGGAGCATCTGGGTATCTCTCTATCCTCGTCATTTTGTTTTCTTCATTGTTTTATTATTTTATCATTTTGTTATGGCATTTAAATTTAATAATGTCATTTTCTTGTGGCCCGCTAACATTCTATAAGTTATTTTTAATTATGCCCAAACAATATCAACACTGGAGACTATTTTGAAAGTGAAGATTTAAATTTACTAAAGCCTCTTCTATTTCTTTTACCTGGGCACCCAAATTAGGGCGATTCAATTTCTCTCAAACGATGGAAGTCGGTTTGACTGTGGTGCATCATTCTTGAGAGGAAGACAAAAAATAATGGAAACTAAAGCAATTCCTAAAGGCGGTGTGATGAGAAGGGAAGAGGAAATGAGTTTGGTGCAGTAGAGGGAGTTGTTGTTCAACGCCTATGTCAAAGTGTTTTCAAGTAAAACTTGGAAAAGGAGGAGGTTATAGAGAATCAACATGAAATTGTGAGAGAATTTTTTGCTAGCATAGCAAACACCAAGTGTGTGGCAAGTAGGAACAATAGGGGTGTGGGAAAAGAGTGGAGGAGAAGGTATCGGTTTTTCTTTGTTGGAAATTCTTGCAAAACAAAGAAACAAACAAGGGCATGGGTTGTGGTTGAATGAGCAATGCTAGGAAGCAAAGCAATTGCCAAGAAAAATACAATTGTGGATGCATAATCTGATTTCATGTGTGTATTTGATTGAAGGAAGACAATAAAATTTTGCAAAAAAAAGTTGTGCCTATTTCATTCAAGTGTGGGTGAAGATTTTGTTTTTTTTAATTGGATAGCTGCAAACTGCTCTTTGTTTGACAAGACTCAAAGTCTTTGATCTGCATTATTTGGTATCAAAGTCGGAAAAATATTTGAGAGGCTATGGTTGTGTTGAGGGACGGAACCCTAGAAGAATTTTTTGTTTTCAAATTTGAGGGCAAGGATACCTGCGACTACAGGGAGCCCGTCAACATGGTGCAAAGAGGACATAGATGAAGAGGACCATGAAATGGACCACGAAATAATGATAATACGACAACTATCATGGAGATGCTAAGAGGCATCATAGCGAGAATGGATGCAGTAGAAATGGTGGAGCAAAGAGGAGTGCCTGCATTAGATGTCAGTGAGGATGAAGAAGAAGTGGAAGACCCTAAAATTGATTTGGAATATGAAGGTGAGAATATATTGGAGAGAAGATTTTTGAAAGCAATGGCAAAGATTAGCAGCAAGTCGAGAGTGGAAACTTCTAGTTATAATGGAAGTATGAATCTGAAAGATTTAATTGATTGGATATCAAAAATGGAGAAATATTTCAGATATGATTCGATAGAGGACTCGAAAAAAGAGTGAAGTTTTCTTGCACGAAGTTGAAGGGACATGCGTCATTGTGGTGGGATCATGTGTAGATTGATAGACATCAAAGAGGTAAGGAAAAAATCAAAACTTGGGACCGAATGATAGCAAAGATGAAGACTCATTTTTTGTCGAAGGATTACCAAGTAAGTTTGTTTTGAAAATTACAAAATTTAAAGCAAAAAGAGTTAAGTGTGCAAGCTTATACTAGGGAATTTTACAAGTTAAATATATGGGTTGGACGTGTGGAAGATGATGCGGAAAAGGTTTTAAGGTATATAAACGAATTGAGATATAACATTCAAGATGAATTATCTATGTTGCAAGTTCATACGGTCCAAGAGGCATATCAATATGCTTTGAAGGAAGAAGAAAAATTGAATAAAAGGAAAAAAAATATAGCTCCTATGGTAAGGGCAGATTTTCATGTGAAAAAGAACAGTCCAGCAATGGTAGAGGTTACCAAAACAAGCAAGAGGAGGCACAAATGTCTTACACAAAAACCAAAGGAGGCAAGGAAAGAGGAGACTCTTCTAGATGAAGAGGATATTATTCTCGTGGTAGAGGATATTTTGGAAGAGGTAGAGGAAGAGGCTTTGGATTCATATTTTTCTAGTGTGAAGAGGTTGGACATAAGGCCTTTGAATGCCCTCAAATACAACAAGACATTAGCAAGAAGAGTACAAAAAAGAACTATGCAACACAAGTTGATGAAGAGAGCATGAATTCCCTGAAGCAATTAATAGAACCTGAAGAGGGAGAGGCATTGATGTTGAATAGAGTTCTTTTGAAACCAAAAAAAAATAACTTGATCCAACACAAAGATGAAGTTTATTCCGAACAGTGTGTAAATCAGGTGGCAAGTGTTGTAAGGTAGTTGTGGATAGCGGAAGTACTAAAAGTTTGGTCTCACAAGAGATGGTGGAGAAGCTACAACTAAAAAGGACAAAACATTCAAATGCTTATCGAGTCAGTTGGTTGCAAAAGGATCACCAAATTTTTGTAAGCGAACAAAGATTGGTTCAATTTTAGATTGGCAATTATGTTGATGAAGTGTTGTGTGATGTGATGCCCATGGACGCTTGTCATGTCCTTTTGGGTAGACCGTGGCAATATGATAGACATGTTGTGTATGAGGGTTGGGCAAATATGTATACCATCACCAAAGATGGGCAGGAGTATCATTTGAGTCCATTAAAGGACAAGGATAAGCAACTGAGGGATAGTTCATTGGTTTGTTTTCATGCAAGTGAACAAGTTGTGACATTGACAAGTAAGGTTGGGAGCAACCCCATAGTAGCTCATGAAAAGAGAGTTTTGAATGAGGTCAAGGGAAATGATGAAGAGTTGGTGCAGCAGTAGCACAAGGAAGAGAAAAGGAATAAAGGGTAGCCAAATAATGGTAAAAGGAGTGAAGAACCAAATAGAGGTGACCACCCAAGCAAGTGTAGGTTGTGGCATAAGCAACATAGGAATGTGAATGAGGAAAGAGGTAAAGAGGTTTTGATCAGTGGACAAAAGAAGAAGTCAATTGATGAAGAAGATATTTGGATTAAAAATGAGCATGGGATCACTATTTGAAGCTTCCTAAAATGTTCATGAGCTTTTAGCTCATGGAACATTTTTGTACCCAATGTATTTTACCGAAGCATCCGGGTATCTTTGTATTCTCATCATTTTTTTCTTCATTGTTTTGTTATTTTGTAATTTTTTTGTGGCATTTAAATTTAATAATGTCATTTTCCTACCTGCTGACATTCTGGAAGTTATTTTTAATTACACCCAAACAATATCAACACTGGAGACTATTTTGAAAGTGCAGATTTAAATTACTAAAGCCTCTTCTATTTCTTTTTATTGGGCACCCAAATTGGGGCAATTCAATTTCTCTCAAACGGTGCAAGTCGGCTTGACTGGGGCGCATCATTCTTGAGAAGAAGACGTAAAAAAAATGGAAAACTGAAGTGATTCCTGAAGGCAGAATGGTGAGAAGGGAAGAGGAAATGATTTTGGTGCAGAAAAGGGAGTTGATGTTCAACGCCTAAGTCAAAGAGTTTTCTAGTAAAACTTGGAAAAGGAGGAGATTATAGAGAATTGACATGAAATTGTGAGAGGATTTGCTTCCAGTATACCAAACAACAAGGGTGTGGCAAGTAGAACTAGCAAGGGTGTGGGAAAAGAGTGGAAGAGAAGGCATCAATGTGGAGCAGAACAGAGAAACAAATAGGAGCGTAGGTGGTAGTTGAATGAGCAGTGCCAAGAAGCAAAGCAATTGCCAGGAAAAATACAATTGTGGATGCATAATCTGATTTCATGTGTGTATTTGATTGAAGGAAGACAATTAAAATTTTGCAAATTTGTTTTTTTTCCTATTTCATTCAATTGTGGGTGAATATTTTGTTTTATTTAATTAGATAGCTTCAAACTGCTCTCTTCCTGACAAGACTAGGAGCCTTTTATCTACATTACCATACTTGAAGGCACCAAAGTGAAAGATAAGCTTCTTCAAAACAAGGTAGAGACTCCTCTACCACTCAATAGGGAACTCCAAAAAATAGCTATTTGAGGAATGGAGAGAGAATAACTTACATAAAACACCCACTAGATCACCACACAATTAGTGGTGGAAAAAAAGCTAGAATCACTAGCAGAAGCAAGACACCTCTAGAATAACCCGAGATCCAAAGGGATTAAGGCTAGGAACCAATAGAATAGGAAACAGTTCCCTAAGATACACATTCCAGAGACCACCATCAGGTTCCCAACAAAAACTTTGCAACACATGGCAAAAAGAGTGCGTGGAACCAAGACTCTAAAGTAGAAGAGAAAAAATGCTTAACACTTTCAAGGACATGCAAAATGCACAAAACCCAAAATCCATAGGAAAACCAATCACTTCAAAAGAGAGGTGAGACATTCGAAAAACAAGCACATAACATAGGTCAAGCGGAGTAACAAGGGTTAAGGATATAAAATGCTCAACAAAATAAATGTGACCGTGAAGGTGCAAGCAAGGGCCAAACTCGCTAGAGGGAGACATATACTTGAGACTGGAGATGACAACTGTAAACTCCAATCGCCTAGCAAGGAGAGGTAGAGCTAAATCCCCAACAAGTCCCACCACATAACCAAGAGAAACCCCAAATAAACAACCAGAGTACCTCCCAGAATGGGAAAGAGAAATAAAACAATAACAAACACATAATAATCGCTTAAATGATTCTAGTAGTGGAACCAGTTAGAATCACACGGAACGATAGTAGTAGAAACAACACAAGCAGACCAATGAAGAGGAAAGAAGCACCTGTCCTAGAAACCTAGCAGGTTGACACACTAACGCATGCCAACAAAGGACCAGAGACAGTCATCTTCAACCACCATCACCCTCCCCTTCAGGAATTTTCAATCCCCCCCACTCTCTTTCCCACCCAAAGCCAGAGCCATAACAATAAAATTTTGTTGTAAGAGAATCTTAATTTGAATGTTAAATATGATAGATTAGCTAATTCCACTAGTTGTGTGGCTTTGGTTTCAAAAAAATATTGTTGCTTAATTTTTACTTATTTTTATCTATGGTAACAATTTAAATTACATAACCAATAGAAATAAATACAAGGTTTATATCATATAAACCTTAAGATGTTATTTTGAGAGATGAACATAGATATAAGAGCCTATCATGCATTCAATTATTATCTAAAATAAGTTCAAACTAATCTCTTTGGAATTGCATGAATTAAATTGCTGAGCTATGAAAATAACTATCAATGAGATTTTTGTTTTTCATGCCATGAAAATACCTTAAAATCTTAAACAATCCATGTGTTTCTATCTGAAAGTGCTAGAGAAATCGACCACATATGGTCAACGTATGTGATTGGGTCAATTATGTGCTTTGTTGATCTATCCAATGTAGAAAAAATATATGATCAATTATTAGTAAATAATTGCAAGTAGATTTTCATTCAATTTAATCATAAAAAAATGGTTGAAGATGAATCCAATATCACAAGAGTTATATCATATATACTTCTAAGTTTTCACATCCATCACAACTAGCTTAAATTATCTCTCTACTAAGTGAACATAATAAGTCTAAAATAAAACAAAATTGAAAATCGCATCTTTCTTCTAAATGCATACTGAATCATGTAATAATTAAGTAGATCAAAGGCACATTTTGTTAACCTATAATATGAATCTAAAAATAACCACAATGATTTTAAAAAGTTTGAAATAATAAAAATTGAATGTCACATACTTCTTCTAGATAAATAATGTTAATATGTATATATTTTATTCACTTAAGATAGTATTTAATTTAAGTGTAATATTGCATCTAGTTATTAAGGCCACCTCTGTCTCAACCAAACTAAGACTGTTAACTCACCTCATAATTGGGATTAATTGGGAGTTAAACACTTACCTCTTAGGCATGCGATATTTTTTATTCATTAATCCAAGAGGTCTATAAATTTGTATTTTACTCTTTGTCATCTATGCTCCATTTAATAATGAATAGAATATTCATATTCATTTTCTTGGTTTTTTAATAAGCTCATGGACATTAGATTTTGGGAAGATTTCTTGTGTATATGATGAATTTTAACATGCTATTAGAGCCATGATAGTATATCTTTAGTCCATTTCTAGGTTTTAGGAGTATGTAGATCTCTATTATTTTGGCATATCTATACAATCATGGAGCCTGTATGAGCTCACTATTATGTCAATCAAATTCAAATTAGATATTATCCACCTTTATTTGATTTAATTTGGCAGATTACAAATTGAGAACAAGGGTTTTTCCTTGAACTTATAGGTCACATTTATGAGACTCTCCCCAACAAGAAGTAGGCGTCACCATTACATCTATAAATATTAAAAATACTAAGAATAAATATAAACTTGATATGGTTTCAATCTATTCTCTCAAATCCCTTGGTTATTTTTCGCTACACATTGATCAAAGTACTAATGGCTTTCTCAACCAAAGTACCCAACAAAGTACCTCTAGATCATCATTAAAATGCATGTCTTTAGTAACCTCAAACTATTGCATCTTGTTGCACACATATATATAACTATATGTGACCATATCCCATAAGACCTTACTACATTCTTATTTGATTGATAGAAAAAATCTCTCTACAATATTATTGATGGCCCTTTACCAAGAATTCAAATTAATAAGCATAATTTTTCTGGCATCTCAAACAAGCATCCATCAAGTAAATGTTGATTTACTTTTAATTAGTAACAAATGAATTTGAAGGGAAGTGTGTTTTATTAGTCCCTACTATGGCAACAATATTTTAATAATCAATCCAAAGGAGAACTAAAGTCAACTATCCAATCATATAATTGTATTTTATTTTATTTTAAATAATAATATTTATAATATTAATATTCTAATAGATAACAAAATGAATCATTTGTCCCATACCTTATTGGTCAATGTTAAATGAAAATTCTATGTATGCCTTCTCTTAGATATATTTTTCATTTAATTTCAATTCATTATTTTTAAAGATCAATCATATGTTTTTTTTAACTTCAAAACTTATATAATTATTATAATTTTTCAGGGTAGTATATATATTTGAACTAACATTAAAAATTATTATTTGTATGATCCATATCTACATGTACCAAAAAAATAATCAATTATCCATTGTCTATGATTTAAATGCATTTTTTAATAGAACAAACATAGGAAAAGAAAATAATTTATGTCTGTCAAACTTTAGCACATAGGAAAAAAAAATTAATTTCGGTTGGAGGGCGAACAAAGTAATTTCACTGTGGACTCACGGAGCATCCTAGAGCCACAAAAAAATTCAAGGGATTGTGATCAATTATTTTGGAAGTGGTTTTCTGACAGATTTTGAACAGCTCACCAAATCAAGGTACTTCCTTTGTAAATTGTGGCTCTGCAAGAGCATGTAGTGAGAAAAATGAATTTTTAAATTAATGCACCAAATGAGCTTGTAATCCAACAAAATTGAAATTGGAAATATATGAGGCCAAAATACCAACTGGGTCACCCTTAGAATTTCAATATTTGCAAATATTTTATGGTGCCAAATCTAGCCTGGGAGTAGTCGCAAAACAATTAAAAAGCATACCAAAACTCATTCGATGACCATGAAAATGTACAAGCATGTAGACATATGATCCAAGAGTTTATTGCAACAACTAGCTTGAAATAAATCATCCCAAGTCATGAGATATCGACATTCAAAATGGTCCACTTGACCTTTTTCTGCAACTTCACTTGTCTGAACTTAACTGGAACTCTCTGACTTGCCTCCTTGAAAAAATATCAAATCAAAGCCTATGAATTTGTAACTTTGGATATTAGTTCATTTAGGTCAAATGAACATGTGTGCAAATTTTTTTTCCATAAATCCTCTTCCTATGTAAAATATGAAGCATCAAAGTTGACCGTATTACAGCTGTTTTGGAAATGCAGTCTTCAAACTGGGTGAAATCCATTTAGTTTTGGTTTTGGAAAAATACCTAATGAGATGCCAGGACACTAAAAATTGGCATGAAAGCACATTAAGGTGGGCAGAATTTGAGATGCCAATTGGTTTGTCATGAAATTCTTTCAGTTGTTTAATATTGCCCTTCAAAGTTGACCCTTTTGGCAGTTTTAACACTGTGTAAACAGCAAACTTTTTCAGACCCTTGAATGTGATACTTCAAAATCTTGTCAAATTGGACCATGGGAGGCTGAAACTGAACATATGGTAGACAAACATGTTTGCAAAGGAATTTGACATGAAATTGAATCGGCTTGAAGTTGTGATTTTTCAAAGTGGGACACTTCAGCAAATTTTCAAACTATACTTCTAATTACTGAAATCAAATTTTTCATCAAGTGAACCTAAAATTTTGCAAAAATTTGCATGAAATTTTAGGCTCCAACAATGGCTCCATCTGGGGATGTATGCCCCTATGGGCATAGCAAGAATCCAAGTCTCTAGGAGAGTAGACCAAGTGTTTTATCTATTGAGCAGCAAACTCAAACTCTTTTATGTGATGAAATGATATGGTTTTGAAAAAACCAAGCCACAACTGATGGCACAAGGCCACCAAAAAAGGAGAGGCCCCTATTTTCCCCTGTCATACACCTTGTTTTGTTTTGAGTTCATCAGATTCATCTTGTAAGCATTCATGCAATCTGCCCTGCTACATGTACTACCATTGGAAACTTTCATAATAACACAGTGTTCAACTTGACCCAAGTTCCTTTCACCATTCTGTAGTTTATAATTCCCATTATCATATGATAAATCTTTGTGATCTCCATCATACAAAGTGTATTCACACTCAATGCAACACTTATTATTTTTCTCACTAACATGTATTGTTAAATGATCTCCTAGCTGCACTGAGCATGCATCATCTGAATGCTTCTCATATAAGTCTAAAAATTCTTCCATATCAACAATTTCTGGGACAAGTATATTTGAAACATTTTGTATTTCCTCCATATCATTAATTGGCAGTGACATGAATTTCTAATCCACACAACCATCATTATGTATATTTGAATCAATCAATGTTGAGCATTTCTTATCTATGATGTGTAAACCAATGTCATTCTCAATTATCTATGATTTTGTTATATATATTCCATTGTGAACTGAGGAAAACATAGAGTCTTGATCAGCTGCAAGAATTCCCTTACCATTGAAACACAAATTACTTTCCTTGTCAAAGCAAATGTATGTTGGGGATGAAATTTCAGCAGTGTCCTTATGTGTAGATCTCGGATATTCCATTGTTAACAAATCTAAAGTTTATTTACTACTGAGTGAACTTGCCTCTTCATCCATTTCATTGTTGTTGTATTCTTCAATTTTTTCATCATCAAAAAATGGCAATTCAGATGCATTCATCTCATACTCAATTGTTTCACAAATGGGTACACCATCTTGATTGTCAAAAACTGCTTCATCCTCATTATAAAGTGGATTTGAATACACGTGAAATTCTTGTTCTGGCATACCTTGGAAAAATATCATTTGATCTTCTTTTTCATCATACAATGGGTTTGAAAAAAATTGAAAACCATTTTCTAGTGTACAAACTTGTTCTTCATTTATTATGTCATCATGACACTCAACTGCAGCTGGAGGTGTTATTTGCTTATTGTTAAATGGACTTACATTTTCCATTGCTTCTTCCTCCTAATCTCCAAAAAAGCTAAAAGAATCACTTAATTGCAAATCCACATGATTGTCATCAAAATCTAAATTTTCAATGGATTCTTCATAATATTCACAGTCACAATTTGTTATGCAGGAGAGACCCTCTATGTATTCTTCATGCAAGTTTTCATAGCAACTATTTTCAATTGCATACCCATCCTCTATGGACTGATAACAGTCATTGTCTTCTTCATTATTGTAAGGCATGATGTTCTCCTTTGTTTCAGCTTCTAATGCATTATTTTCAATGCTATGACAGTGCATACATGGCTTCTCCTCCATATCATTTGAATCATTGTTGATGTATTCCTCTGATGGTGTGTCCCCAACAACATCTTTAAAACTGCAATAATCACCCAAGGTGGAAAATTGATCTTCGATAATTTCCTCTTCATTCATATCATCATTGCAAACTTCACTTGAACATGTTTCCTCTATTGGTTGCATTATTTGATCAGTTTCTCCATACTCATAAGTGATATCACCATCCTCATACATTTTCTTATCTATGATAGCAATCAATTCTCTTACTTGTTCAAAAGTGACTAGCTTCAATGATTTGAGCCAGTAAATTGAATCAGGCTCATATGCCCTCATGAACTATTCAATGATCACGGATTCACTAGGCAAGGAAGGTAATTATATATAGAGATATGTCATTCGTTTGAATAGAGAACATCTAGATTCTCCTTTGTGTCTTCTTAGGTTAAAAAATGCATCCAGGGGAGACATGCAATACTCTGATTTCATGTTGGGACTTTGACCTCTTTCTTGAATGTGTAAATATTCATCATCTTCCTCCTCAAACTGTTGATTCTGATATACATCTTGTTGTAGGTTTTGATTCACATTTCCAAGAGGGATGAAATTGTGTTGCACATTTTGATATGGAGTGTGGTATTGATATGGATAATGCTCAGGATATTGATTGTATTGATGATATTGGTAGCTTACCAGCCTTTGACTAGGAGGGACAAGATAAGCATTCATGTAATTTGATGATTGTGGTGTATAAGTGTCATGTTTTGGATGATGTGTTTTACCTCCATTGCCAAAATTCTCAGTTATATTATATGTGGCACTTATGGGGTCCAAAGAACACTTTCATTTGTATATCCATCCTCGTTGTAGAATAGTATATTTTGTGATTCATTTGGAACACGTTTGTCTCTCAATTGTAGCAGTTGTTGGTCCAATTATTTACTCTCTTATTATTTTTTGCCTTCTCACTTCTTCTAACATCTTGACAAGAAATTTGTAGCATCTTTTTATCTTTTATTTTTGAATGGAAATAGTGTTGTTGTTCCAAAATGTTTATCCATGTTACCTATCAATTTTTAACAGAGTCGCCACCTACTTTTCTCAAAAGTAGGAAAATGAAATGGATTTTTTAATTGTTATTAGTTTACCCCAACGGAATCCCCTATGAAATCAGGTGAATGAAAATGTGATTTTTTTATGACTCTATACCAACAAAGGCTTGGATTCAATATTGATTTGGCTTCATCCCCAGCAAATTCACCAATCTATTGGGTCTCAAAAATGCAGGTTACAAATCCTAAGAGGGTGTCAGGCTCTACAATCAGACTTGCAACGTTTTTTGAACCAATGAATGGAGTTAACCTATATGGTTGATGACTCCCTACACTTCAGGCTTTGCTAAACCTAGGCGGGTGGACCTTGATAACTGAAGCATATTAAGAGTTGTATGAATTTGTTGAATTTATGGATCTATCCATAGTGGCACAAAGTGAAATAGATGGATGCTTGTTAATTACTCCTACTCCTAGTACTGAATTTGAAATGTGAATGTTTGAATAAAATTTTATGAAATTCTAAAATGAAATGGGTAAGACCAGTGCCTACTCCTATTGGACTAATGGAGTCTAGAGGTGAATAATATGTGACTTACTTATTGGCTACAGTTCTAATTGTTTGGCACTTATACTTGTTTATACCTTGAATAAATGTGCAAGAATGTGATTGACAAACTCTACTTATTGGTCCAATTGATCCTATCAAGTTACTGTGATTTATTAAAATGATTTTAATCCTTCCTTGAAGGAACCAATTACAAGAATCACACAATGAAAACAAATGTGTATTGACAAATGAAATATATCCTCAATTTGAATAACAAGACAACATCAATGTGGAGACAGTTTGACAATCTTATCAATTACCTAACTCTTCTTATTGATCCAAATGTTACCTCCAAGTTACTGTAATCAATCAAAAGGATTTTAATTCTTTAATAGAAACCAATTAACTTGATTACACAAAAATAGCAAGTGTCTTGATGAAACCGAAATATCAACTTGCATACACAGGTTCAAATAACAAAGAAATAACAATATGGAGACATCTAGGTAATTGTTCAACTCAACAAACAATAGACACCAAGTAAGTGTGTCTTCTCCATTTGCATTATTTTAAAATATTTTGCAATACACATCATGATATTTTATTTTTGGAACTGTTCCACCTATCCAACTACCAAACTACTAATTCTAATCTGATTCTCCCCTTTTAATTTTGATTTCAACCTTCATATATGCATTGCATTTTCAAGAGTTGTGACCCTTCACACGTCTGGTATGCCGCAATTCTTCATTTTATTTAATTAATTCCCTTCGGAAAATTAAAATACTTTAATCTTCATTATTGTATCTTTGTGAAAATAATTTTAGTGATTATCAAATATTTCCTTTGTTGGCAATCTTCACCCTTCACCTATTAAGATAAAAATAATTGTCTGCTTTATAACTCCTTTGGTGAAATTTTTTTCCCTCCTGGAGAAAGTATTTTACTTTGTATTTAATTTGTGCATCTTTATTCAGCATAAAATACTCTGAGTAAAAATAATCTCCCATTACAAAGCTTTAATTTTTCCTTTAATTTCCTCCGTGAAAATCTTTCTTTCAATTGCATTCACTATTATTTAGGTAAAATAATTACATACTTCGTTAATTCCTCGAAAGTATTTTATTTATATTTCTCAAAGTACTATTTATTTCCATTATAATCACATTTTATTAAATCTTGTGTTTGCACCTTGACCATATGTATTCACTATATCGGGGTGACTTTACTTTATCGGGGGACTTCAAATAACTTCTACCGATATCATGTCTCTCACCGATGAAGTTCTTCAAACTGACCTTTTTCATTTCACCATATCAGTGAAACCACACAATGACTCCCACCGATATTGGAGAGTTTCTCCAATGCATCATTCATTTGATGCGCTTTAGGGTTTTCTTTTATGCTCTTTCTGCAAGCTTTCTCTTCTCATGTTTTAGATAGTGCTACCCTATTATCATTTAAATATATGTATGTTCTCTCATCTGCGAGCTCATTGCTTCACGTTCCAATGAGAAATCTGAAAATAAACTTCCATATGTTATTTTCCGATGCATTGTTTTTCTTGGCTTTCTTGAATTATCGCTTTTACAAGATGCCACACTCTCAACCCAAAAATCCCTACATTGTTTGTTGTGAAATAGCCTGATATTTGTTTCTCATTATGTCACAAGCTAAAATTTGAATATCTCATCCATGGCTTGAACCAAACTTTGAGGGAATTTGAGACCACAACAGGATTATTCCTTATTCATCCTCAAAATGTGTGGCTCCAGGATAGAGTTTCTTATTATCTCCACATTCCATTGAGTAAATTCTCCCTAGATATGCAAATCAGACTGCAAAATATCGAGAATTCCAATATCATTTACTTTCAGGAAAGAATATGGAGTAATCATAGACCGGCGTGCATAGTTAACTCGCCTTCCTATCAAACTTTGTGGCTTTCAATGATGTTGTCAAACGCATTTGAAAACAGGATAGTTAGTCCCTTGTAGTATTCATTTTCATGATCCTTTTCATCCACCCTAAGTGATATCAAAAGAATTTTCACTAAAGCAACAATATAAGCTTTCCCAAATTGATTTTGAAACATTTAAAATGTTTTTAAAAATTTATGTCTTTCAAACTTTAGCACATAGGAAAAAAAATCAATTGGAGGGCGAACAAAGTAATTTCATTGTGGACACACGGAGCATCCTCGAGCCACAAAAATTTGTAAGGGACTATGATCAATTATTTTGGAAGTGGTTTTCTGGCGGATTTTGAACAGCTCTCCAAATAAAGGTACTTCCTTTGTAAACTCGCCCTGCAAGAGCATGTAGTGAGGAAAATGAATTTTTAAATTAATGCACCAAATGAGCTTGAAATCCAACGAAATTGAAATTGGAAATATTTGAGGCAAAAATACCAACTTGGTCACCCTTAGAATTTCAAAATTTGCAACTTTTTTGTGGTGCCAAATCTAGCCCAGGAGTAGTCGCAAAACAATTAAAAAGCATACCAGAACTCCTTCGATGACCATGAAAATGTACAAGCATGTAGAAATATGATCCAAGAGTTTATTGCAACAACTAGCTTGAAATAACTCATCCTGAAGCATAAGATATCGACATTCAAAATGGTCCACTTGTATGAACTTAACTAGAACTCTCTGACTTGCCTCCTTGAAAAAATATCAAATCAGAGCCTATGAAGTTGTAACTTTGGATATTAGTTCATTTAGGTCAAATGAGCATGTGTGAAAAATGGTTTTCCATAAATCCTCTTCCTCTGTAAAATATGAAGCATCAAAGTTGACCATATTGCAGTTGTTCTGGAAATGCAGTTTTCAAACTCGGTGAAATTCGTTTCGTTTTGGTTTTGAAAAAATACCTAATGAGATTCTAGGACCCTAAAAATTGGCATGAAATCACATTAAGGTGGGAGGAATTTGAGACACCAATCGGTTTGTCATGACATTTTTTCAGTTGCTTAATATTATCCTCCAAAGTTGACCCTTTTGGCAGTTTTAACACTATGTAAAAAGCAAACTTTTCCAGACCCTTGAATGTGATACTTCAAAATCTTGTCAAATTGGACAATGGGAGGCTGAAACTGAACATATTCACTAACATATGGTAGACAAACATGTTTGCAAAGGAATTTGACAAGAAATTGAATCGGCTTGAAGTTGTGATTTTTCAAAGTGGGCCACTTGAGCAAATTTTCCAACTGTACTTTTGATTGTTGAAATCAATTTTTTCATCATTTGAACCTAAAATTTGCATGAAATTTTAGGCTCCAACACATCCATTGCTCACTACTTCATGTGTTATTCTTAATATAGCCTTTGCATTCCTTTCAATCATATTACATCCTCACTTGGCATTTGTGCAATAGTTTGTTTAGTATTTTATTGATATTATACAACAAATTCTTGTTGACACATATGTAATCTTGAGTTGAAATGAAATATGATATAAAAATTGTATTAACTACAATTTCTCTAAGGTACTATATCAATGGTTGTGTATATGTAATCATTAACATGTTTGTATAGGAAGGGAATATGTACATTAATGAAAGATATATTTGAGTGAGCACATTGGATAGGATCTATAGTTAGTGGAGTCAAAGATGTGGATTGGGTAGTTAGCACTTAAAACCGCATTTAAAACTAAACAAATTAGATTGGTCATCAATGAGAATTTATGCATCACCAATTGGTGAAGGAGATATAAAAATGTCACTAATATGCACGATCATTATAGGGCCATTGAAGTAAGATTTGTTGTCTTGCATCAAAACTAATAGTAGTATCTCATTGGTTTAACCCCCATCATTACATCCATGGTGGCCTTATGTATCTCCTCTTTGTGAGGTGTAACAATTTTGGTGTAGATGAAAAAACTCAACTACACAATTCTACCTCTGTGATGAAAAACCCCCAATTTAAAACTCATAAAACTATTGGAGGAAAATTCAATTGAATTTCACCATCAAACATTCCATATACCAAATTCAAACTCATATGTCCATTCCACAAGCAATAAACTTATACAATCTTCAAACATCAAATTTATTTAAAATTTCATCTAATTCTTGATGCTACTCCATACATACGCCCTCTTCTTTCTCTACATTTATTATATTTAATTCTTATATTCTTGATTGTGCCTATTCTCTTGCTACGCACATGTTGGGATTAAGGTGTCTCAACCTTTGTAAATCCTAGCAGTAATGTTGTTAATTAATTATTTATTTCATCCTATGTATTTATTTTATGTCATTCTTGTTATGTCACTTTGTGGGACCTACTTTGGTGAGGTGGAAACTTATATGGCAAGTGACTAGGATGATATGCATCCTAAATTGGTGTAAATGAGTGTCCCACTTTGTGGACCCCATTGTAAGCTATTTTAGTGGAATTTTTCATAAGTTATAAGAGTTGGACTATGACACCTGTTATAACGGATTATGAGAAAAACTTTGACATCTTGTATGATAGTGTAAGAGTCAAGACTAGTGAAATTATGGCAGGTGCAATTATTTCATGTGGTAGGCATATTGCATGTTGAGAGGACTGAAATTTTTCATAGTAATTTATGATAGATGGGTCGCATGTTGAGATTCTATGCTAGTTGCTTTAACAGGTGAAGATAGGCACCTTGCATATTATCCTTTATGATTGCATGCATGTTGTAAAGAGGATGGTATGTGGCATTTCTAGGCATCCATCTTGGTGCTCTATAAATATGGGTATTTACTAGAGGAGTTGTGTGAGGAGAATTGTTAATCGTAGGGTTATACTGTCGGATTTCTTCCATAAGAGAAAGATGTAGTCTCAATGTTAAGACTGCAAGCCTGAAATGTATTGTAACTAAATTGTTGTAGATTAATACATTGATTTAATTCTTTGGAGGGTAGGGTTTTTTACCCAAAAGGGTTTTCCCCACGTATTTCATGTTTTCTTCTCTTATGTCTTATCTTTCTTTTGTTCTTTGTGTTTCTCATTCTTAAATGTCAATTTATATGTCATTATGTTGCTGAAATTTTCTTAGATCTGGAACTACATCATCTTTCCTCTAAGGGTTAATGCAAGGGAATTTCAATTGTTTATGTTTTCGCTTTAAGGCATAGTATTATGTGCTTGTATCAAGATGATTAAAAACTGATTTTTTAAAGAAACATAAGATGTTGAAGGTGCATACTGGTTCTTCGAAGGCTTTCTAAGTTTGGCATTCCCACTTGCATGTTACTCAAGTATGTTCTTGAATGTGTATGTATGTAAGTTGCATGTGTGTTGCATGTACTTACATGGACTTGCATGTCACTTACATGTGCTTGTATGTGTATCTTTGTAAGTTGCATGTACTTGCATGTGTGTTGCATGTACTTGCATGGACTTGCATGTCACTTGTATGTGCTTGTATGTCACTTGCATGTGCTTGCATGGTGATGCATGTGGTGTTTGGGGTTCTAGGTATTTCTTCTATTGTAACTTATTAGCCTAGAAAGCTTGAGGGAATCAGTTTTGAATGAATTGGATGATTCTTAATCCTTTTATGAGAGGAATTTTTGCAGATGATCTTGTTTTCTGAAAAATAGCAGGAATTGTCAAGAATGGAGAAGGTAGAGTTTTATGGAGTTGTTCATGTGGAACTACACTTGATATTTTATTGATTTGAAGCTCCTGATTTGACAGTTGAATAACCCTCATGCATGGTGGTTAGTTTTTATTATGTGGTTATGTGTAGTAGAGTTTTCATATTGAGTGTCTGAGATGGACTCTCTAGTCATATGAAGAGACTTGTGTTGTTATTACTTCAGTTTGGTGTGCCTATGTTTGGTTTTTGTTTTTAATTCTTGACATTGGAATGCATTGTGTTAATAACCTTGAATGCATGTAGGCTATGGAATTGATCATTGGATGATTTGGAAGCTTTTGAAATAGTTTAATTCTCTCTTAGATGCATGTACATGGTGGTGTTGGAGTTGGCCTACAAATGGTCTGGAGTTCTTGGAACTCTTATTCTTTTGGTTGGTTGTACTTTCATATCTCAGTTTCATGTTGGTTGGATCTAAGAGTTTTATGGATTTTTTGTTAAAAATCTATGGTTATGCATATTCATGATATTACATTATTTTGGTTTAACTATTATGGTGGCTTGTAGACTTGTGGATCTTCCAAATGATAAGTGGATATGAATTTGCACGAGTTTTTATTTAAACACAATGGTTTTGCAGGCTTTACATGGCTAATCAAAACTTGTGGTTTTGTAGATTTGCAGATGGACTATTTTTCAAATTATGTTTTCTCGATGTAGATAGTTGCAGATTTGCATGTATGCTTCATGCATGAGAAGGTTTTATAGTTTTCCTAAAATGTTGCAGTTTCCTATAGCTCTTGAGTATTCACTTGTTCAGTTGAAATATGTGATCTATTATTCTAGATGTTTAAGTGGATTTAGATCTACATGGAGATGTGTAGTGTCAAAAAATGTCATCAAGGACATTCTCACACTTGTTTGGGCCCTCCTAGCTGAATTGAGCCTGATATTTCCTTGATTTAGTGTTGTAATGTGGATGGCATATTCACATTAGGTCTTGGGCCCTTGTGAACTAACGGATTTAAATGGTACCTTGCTAAAGTGTTTTGAAGTGTTGTAACTCACTTTCACACTTTTCTAAGGTTTTATTAATTAACTAAACCTAATAAAGCTCTTTTTAATTAAAATAAACAGTAATCTTTCCTTGTTTAAAGTGTTGTAACACACTTTCACACTTTTCTAGGTTTTTCATTTATAATTGGGCTTTCTTATGCTTTAATTGGCCCCATTTTGTATCCACGAGCCTCATTTATTGCATCTTTTCAAGGATTATCTTGACACCAATCATTAGCCAATCATAATTCAAGTGTTTCAAGTTTGAATGGCCCAAACCTATTTTCACACATTTCTAAGCACTTTTGGTTTTTGGACCCATACATTATGTCTGATGGGACTCATTCACCACCTTGGGCAAATGAGTCCTATGTGGCCCAAAATAAAAATTAATTCAAATTTCTGGTAGGATTTTATTCTCCTAGATCTAATGTCAACTTGTAGTGTTGTAATTTTGGGAATTCTTGCATAATTGAGTATAAATACAAGGTTCTTTCACTCATTTCATCCTATCAAAGTAATTAAGTGACCTAGAAATCTAACAAGCAATCAAGAGTTCACAAGAGCACTCAATCATTCACAAGAGCATTCAAGGCTAGATTATCAAGCATTTTAGAGCATCATTCAAGTATTAATAATCATGTCAAGGATTTAATGCATCATGTTTGTTATTGTGCTAATAATTGTGATGTAGGGTTTATGATTCAAGAAAGTGCTTCATTCAAGATCAACATCATTCAAGAAAGAGTCAAGAACCACATCCATTGCAGCCATCTCAAGCATATTTATAGTACTTTATTGCTAGGGTTTGGTGATTTGAAACATTGTCATTTGTTCATTCATCATTCTCCATTCTATTTGATTTCATTTCAAGGATTGATTTCCAAAACGGGGTTTGACCAAGGTAAACCCCTATCCACTAACCCAACAACATTTTTCTCTCTCCTTTGTGTGTGATTTTTATATCTAGGTTGAAAATTTCCTAAGGAGAAAGATAGGATAAATATTGAAAATCATTTAAAGTTTTCAAAGTTGTCGTAAATCCTTGGAGAACATTAGAGAAGACCTACAGGTGGCAAATCAGAGATTTGGATCTGGAAACCAATGAGGAAGGATAGAGAAGACAGAGAAGAGAAGAATCAACCTCTGAAGCTTCAGAAAATCTCAACTAGATTGATTCACCACTTCTAGCGAATGAGTCCTAGCAGTTCTAGACAATTTTTAGGATTTTGTAGAATCAGATACCCTTTTCGCAGATTCTTGTTCCTGCATAGTTTTCCAGATTTAGGACTGATTCGCCCAGCTTAGCGAATTAGTCCCAATCAGCATTAAATTTTGAATTTCTAATTTTCTAGACCTCCATCCAGCCATCTCCATATTTCCATGTGTACGCATTATGTTTTGCAGTTTTTTGTTTCATTTCATTCACTTTTCTAAGTCACTTAGAGTTAGTTTGCATCCATTTAGGTTTTACATTTCATCTTGCATTTCATTGTCTTTTCCAAGTCAAAAATTGGTGGTGAACCCTTCATTAGATCATATTCAACCCCTAGAACAGTCGTCTTTCAAGATCTCAAGGGCTTATTCTTGAGTGAAAGTTGATGAAAATTGCCCCTTTTAGGTCCTAAACCCTAAAGTTGGGAAAGCATACAATTTTCCACCTTCCATTTTGGTGGACCTACATTTATAAAATCATAATTTTAACTTGGAGTGCATTTTCATTCTAGATTTGGCTTGCATTAACATTGCATTAGGAGTTGCATTGCTTAATTTTCATTCTAGGGTTTCAAATTTTACATTAGTGAAAACTCATTTAGCTTGCATTTTGTATCTAATTTCATTGAAAATCATTCAAAATCTGCATTTGCATCTCAAATATAGATCATAAAACATAAAAAATCATAAAATTCAATTGAAAATTTTTGAAAATTTTGAAAAAATCATTGTTGAAACTCATTCACCACCTTGGGTGAATAAATCCCTTTGCATATTATTGACTGCATTTTATGGAATTTATAGTTTAGTTTTTGATTTTCTGTTGGTTATTATTGTCTTTCTATTTCAGATTCCAAAAAAAATTTTATAAGCATTTCATTGTTCTTAGCTTTTATTACATTTGCATTCACCTTGCATTTAGAATACCTTGCATGAGTATTTGGTGTCCTATTGTTAATATTGTAGTGAGATGAATTTTGAGACTCCTGCCATCCCACGATAGCACAGTCGTTGTGGATCTTGGGCTGTCTAGCTCTTTCACTCCTAGTATTGACACTAATACACTAGATATGGACAATACCTTCAACAACTCTTTGCCTTCAAGTAACTTATGAAATTTGAAACAAGGAATGATAGTGTCCTACAAGAAAACATAATTCACATCCATGAGGACCTAGCAAACTTAAAACATCAAGTGCAAAATGACAACATCTAAACTATTGCCATCCCTATTATAGATAACACTCACCGCATGCTTGAAAGTGAAGATGGGCTTGACCTTGTAAAAAACATAGTTCAAATATTAATAAAACACCTCCCCCAACCACTAGTTTTTCTTTACCAACAAGAAATGCCACAAGCCAATAAGGTTCACTCAAATTCCTCCTCCCACAACAATTGCCTCAATACCTGCCTATACCAATCCGCAATTCACAACAACAATGCAACAAGTTAGTAATGTGATTCCTTCCTTGGGTATTCCCACTAGCATCCCTAGTTCCTATGTGGCATCACACGTCATATCTCCTACCACTTTACCACATATAATCATTCCATTCACTTGTCCTTCAAACACATGCACTCCTTCACCACTTTCGCTTCCATATCATAACACAAACAATGACCCTCTCATAACTCAACTCTTCCAAACTGTTTCATCCCTTAGAAAACAAATTTCCACCATCAATCAAAATCAAAATGGTCCACCTACATATTATGTCAAAATCAGTCCATTGTCCTTGGAGATATTGCAAACATTGATGCCACAAGGTGTAGAGGTGCCTAGATTTGAGAAAAATGGAGGGAAGGGAGATACTTCTAACCATGTTAATGCTTATACTTCCTTATGTAGTGACTTTTTCCTTGATGATAAACTGTTGGCTAAACATTTTCCTAGATCATTGAAAGACACCACCTTGGAATGGTTTTCTTATTTACTGAACAACTCAATTCGTTCATTCAATGAACTTGTTGAGGCATTTGTAAACCACTTCCAAGTGCATATGACTCCTAAGATGACCCTAGCTGATTTGATGAGATGCAAGCAAAAATAAGAAGAAGAGATAACTAAATTTATCTCACACTATCAGTCGCTTTATTCCCATATTGATGTCAAGGTCCTCGACCTTCACCTTCAAAATATGTTCATAGAAAATTTGCAAAGAAAGATACATGAAAACCTTACCATGATGAAATTCTCATCCTCCATGCACTTGTGTATTTCCCTTCGAGATTATCAAAATTTGGTTTGTAGTCAAGATATAAAGTGCACTTCTAGCCAAACCGATAAATCTGACCCTACAAACCAAAGCAATTCCCAACCTTTTAGAAAACAAAATAAAGGGTTCCTTCAATTTAATTCTCCTCAATAGAAACTCAAAATTTCAATAACCAAGTAGATACTATTAAATCCATGATACCCTTTAGCTATGGGGACCCGAAAAGAAAAATCACTCCCTTACCCGATACCCTTCATAACACAATGCCCAACTTTTAGAACAGCAAATGATCACCTTGCCTCCCGTCAAAACACTCATTCCTAATAAGCCTTTACCCTCGAGCTTTAGATCAAATTATTATTACCACTATCACCAAAAAAAGGACATGACACAGAACATTGTAAGCATCTTAAACATCCTGTACAAGACCTCATTGATTTCAGTCGTCTTTCTATTAGAGATTTTAGTTCAATCAAGGAAATAAGTTTGTTGCCCCTCCTAACCAAAACTTGCAAATTTTCACCAACCCCATGCCAAAACATAATATTTCATTTGTCAAAGCTATCAAAACTACAAAGAATGATCTGATGAATGTTGGCATAGATGATGATAACAATGATTCTATTCAACATGATTCTATCGATAATGATCATATGGATGAAATGGTAGGAGTGACAAATGTCATTCCTCATAAGGGATGAACTAAGAATCCTCTTGAAATTTCTTTCTCCTCTAAGGATATACTTAAACATGCACCTGATGGTCCTCTTTACATATTTGATTGTATCTACATGGCGAGCCCACTAATGGGATACTAATAGATCCCGCCTGTGGAGAGGATGTGATCACCAAGGAATTCTTACTTTTGCATGAGCTCTATCAAGATATATACAATAAACTAAAAGCATGGATCAAGACACACAATGGTTTTTCTCTCCCTACAATGGGATCAATCACCTTACCATTGCAAATAGGACCAAAAACATTAGATGTCTCATTCTCCATCATCTTGCAGTCGGACCAATTTTGTGTGATGCTAGGTTATCCATGGCTTTGCTCCATGAAAGTTGTCCCTTCGATTGTGCATAAATTCTTAAAGTTTCCCTTTGACAATGAATTTTTCACCGTCCATCACAATGGCTTTAACCCTTTGTCCTCCAAAGGAAATTTTTCCTTAGATTTATTTTGGCCCAAGCCTATGGAACCTATAAAACTATGAGAAGACTTATTTTTCTTGTCCTATCAAAATTTCAAGGCAAATAAGATATCAGAACTATCCCTCTAAAACATGTCTCCACCCACCACCAAACCTTCTATCCTTGACGAAACCATGCTTGAACCTAAATAAATCCCAATCAACCAAGACCAACCTAAGAAAAAACCTTCACCTACCTACTACAAAAGACCAAGAGATAATAAAAACAGCCTTGTC
Organism: Sequoiadendron giganteum; assembly: GCA_007115665.2. Lineage (NCBI taxonomy): Eukaryota > Viridiplantae > Streptophyta > Pinopsida > Cupressales > Cupressaceae > Sequoiadendron > Sequoiadendron giganteum. The sequence goes on along the minus strand of CM021110.1, from coordinate 105,170,239 downwards.
ACACCTCCTAGAATAAAACAAGTATACAAAGTCAAAGAGAAAGTGATCGAACAACCTCTCACGGTTTCTTTCGTTCCTCCCCTTTGGGAAGAAAAGAGACCTATGGTTGATCAACCCACTCCTACAAAAAAACAACTTGAAAATAAAACTAAAAGAAATAGAGGTGCTAGAGAGTGTAGGCGTAGATGCCGTGCCCTTTCTCGCAAGTTACATGAAGAACTAAACAAAGAAAATAAAGATCCAAACTTGATTGAAGCAATGCATGATGACTCTACCCTTGCCCCAAAACAAAACAATCCAATACAACAACCACAAAAAGAGTCGAATTCTTCCATGGAAATTGTCCTTCGACCTCCTATTGTGATTAACTTGGATGATGATGACGAGGTTGCTAAAATTGATGAAGAGGTGCATAAAAAATTGAATACATTGTTTTCCTCTTCCATGAGCTTAGATGAAAAATCTCCTACAAAGTGTTGAACTTGGTAATGGCCCTAGTTTGTCACTTTCTTTTTTCCCTTTGGCTAGTTTTCTGCCTTTGGTATACAAGGAACATGATTGGGATGTGGATGACCTACTAATAGGTTGACTCGCATGTGCCCTACTAGTCTTTTGCATTATTTATTTCTTTTTCTTTTGTTTGATTGCATGTGTGTGATGTGATCCCCTGTGATGTTTTGTTTGATGTTCCCTCTCTCTTTGTGACATTCCTCTATTTGTACCTTCATTCTTCTCTATTTCATACATCTTTTCACTTCTTTATTTCTTCTCCTTTGTCTTGTGTTATCGTTTTTGGTATGATGCAAGGCATCAAGACATTCATGTCTCTTCCATGTTGACCCAAAAGGTTTTCCTTTATTTTTGCTCTCTTTGTGTCATTCTTCCAATTCTATGTGTATTTTGGGAATGATGAAAATTTTGTGCTCTCTAAAAAACCATTGCAGCAAGAGCATACTGACCCTAAATCCATAGATCCATTATATGTTTGGTGTTCTCCTTTTGGGGGCAACCCATCTCTTTTTTTTCTCTTGCATAACGCAACTTTACTTGGAAACATATGACTTGGCATAGTGCTTTCCAATTTGGCTCTCATGTCTTTTTTATTGTTTACATTTACCATTGGCTACTTTAAAGTAATTGCTCACAACATGGTGTTTATAAATTTCTTTAAAGTGGGGGGCATGCATTGGCATTAGTTGTTTGCTTTTTTATTTTTCATGGTTCATGGTGCAGTTTTCTTATTTCATATGATGTGTTTCTCAATTTGTGGATAACATTGGGGGTGATGTCCCTCAAGAGTGTGATCTCTCTTAGCATATTACATTCCTCTTAGTGGTTTGATGTGACGCATTACATACCCTAATTTGTGAATTTTCTATTCTTTGATTGGTCCTCTCTTGGAGACATAGGCACAATCTTCCCTAAGTTAAAGACCTCGCATGAACTAAGAAAGACTCCTTTGAACATTCCCTATGTTGAATTTTGCATTTTTAGTTATATGGCCACCTTGCATAACACATCTTGCATGCCTATAGAGCCATCATGTTTTTTCATGAGCTCCAAGAATACAAATTTGTGCTTGCCTCATGAAGCTTGAAAATCATTTTTTTGTGGCACCTTATAAAAGTTATCAGGAGGTATAACTTTGGTATGGTTTGAGCGGGAAGCTCGAACGAGGCATGACTCCCATAGCCACTTGTGTGTGTGTGAGTGCATACCAGAAATAAGTGAATGTGTCTCACCTTTTAGGACTTCTCACCCAATGGAAAACCAAGAGTTTCGTTGCCTCAAAGTGAGTATGCATTTTTTTGGACAAACAGCCTAGATCTGATCCACATCGGGATGGAAAAATGGTTGAAGCTTGATCCAACTCTTTTATTTTACCTTTTCTTTTTTGTCTTTGGCAGTGTATTCTTGTTCTTTTTTATTGCTCGTCATATCATTCTCGTGTGTTTTCTTTTGTGCCTATGTTAGTTTGTCATGGGATCTTGATCCTAGGGGCTTGATCACCCCTCTTGATCATTGTCTCATCTTACTGATGTTGGTACACTTGGACCTCTCTTGATGCATGGTTGTCTACTTTAATGTGAGTTTGAGGCAATTTCATCTTCTCACTAAAGTGGGGGCTAAATGTAGTGTCAAAAAATGTTTTCAGGGATATTCTCACACTTGTTTAGGCCCTCCTAGCTGAATTGAGCCTAATATTGCCTTGATTTAGTGTTGTAAAATGGTTGACACATTCACATTAGGTCTCAAAACCTTGTGAACTAATGGATTTAAATGGTACCTTGCTAAAGTTTTATGAAGTTTTGTAACTCACTTTCACACTTTTCTAAGGTTGTATTAATTAACTGAACCTAATAAACCTCTTTTTAATTAAAATAAACATTAAACTTTCCTTGTTTAAAGTGTTGTAAAGTGTTGTAACACACTTTCAAACTTTTCTAGGTTTTTCATTAATAATTGGGCTTTCTTATGCTTTGACCGGCCAAATTTTGCATCCAAAAGCCTCATTTATTGCATCTTTTCGAGGATAATCTCGACACCAATCATTAGCCAATCATAATTCAAGTGTTTCAGGTTTGTGAACCAAAGAGAATATGATGGTGGGGTAAATGCCCACTATTCTCCTTTGGCCACTCAATAATGTCCTAGGAATCCAAATTGGATTGGCTATCAACCGAAAGGATTAGTCAATTCTCAACAAGGAAGACCTAGGAAGGGGTTCTTTGAGCTTTTAGGGGTTCACCACCAAGAAAAATCTTGGAAAAGGAAACTTAACATTCAATTCACAAAACCTAGTAATGCAAGCTAAATGATGGATGCAAATGATGAAATTAAGCAACATAAAGTTATAATGCATGTACCTAGGAAGTCTGGAAATGTTATAAGGATTCTAGAAATGCAAAAATGTTGTCAAAATGTTTTATGGATGACTAAGATGCCCTTATTGTTTTCTTAGTCCCACTTAAATTTTTTGAGGTAGATGCGGTATCTTCATATGTCGGAACTGGATCTAAAAGAATCTCTGCAAAATACCTTCAAGAGGACTAAGACACCCTAGGTGGTGACTTAGTCCCGTCTGGAATTTCTAAAATCTCCAAATGTGATCTTGAGGTCCAATTTTTGCACTTCCTTCTTCTCATATATCAGGTCCTAAAACTTCCAGATCTAGCATGTAGGTGATTTTATGTGAATATGACAACTTTACAATGCAACTTTTCAACTTTGCACTTCAAATGATCTTCAAGTCTTCAACCTAAATCTACAAACACAAACATGCAAGAGAGGAAAAACTTATTGTTTTTTAGTAAATGGTGGTTTGCCTTGGTCAAACCCCTTGTTGGCAATCAAACCTTAAAATAAAATGAAATGCATGGAAATGATGAATGAACAAAATGCTATGTTTCAACTCACCAAATCCTTTTTGTGAAATTTGCAAACTTGTGTGAAGTGACTAGCTTAAATGTAGATCTTTAACCAAAGGAATACTTGATAGATATTGACTTGAATTGCTTGCTTGAATCAAAACCCTACATCACAAATGTTAGCTCAAAAACACACATGATGTAATAAGATCATTGATATGATGTTTGAATCTTGATGATGGCTCCAAATGCTTGATGAATTGCTCTTGATCTCATAAACTTGCCTTGGGAATGAATACTTGAATGCTTGGGATGAAAATAAGTGGAGGAACCTTGTATTTATACTTATCCATGCTTAATATCTTGAAATTACACCACAACAAGCCGACATAAGAATTCAAATAATTAAAGGAGGATAAATCCTGCCAAGATTGAAATTAAATTCCGAAAATAACCTAAGGGGGACTAAGATGCCTTAGGTGGTGTCTTAGTCCCAAGGCATGAAACTCTAGGAATAGACTCCAAAAAGGGGCCCATTTAAGGTCCTTTGAAATCAAGGCCCCAAGACCTATGGGGGACAAAGATGTCCTAGGTGGTGTCTTAGTCCTAACCCAAAAATCAGGGACACATAGCCGGAATCATTAAATTGTCATTTATCCATTAATGTTTGTTGGGATTATCCATAGAAATATATAGTTTATTAGGATTGTGGATGCAAAATAGGACCAATTAAGACACAAATAGGAATAAATAAAGCAATGTGAACCCAGACAAGTGTGAAAATGCAAGGTTATTCATTTTCCAACACTAAATTTATCTCCCACTTTAGTGAGAGGATGAACTTTCTTTAAAATCACACTAAAGTAGCCAACCACACAATCAAGAGGGGTTCAAATGTATGAATTCTAGTAAGATAGGATGACAATAACCAAGAGGGTGGCCAAGCCCCTAGGATCAAGATCCTATGGAAAACCAACATAGGCACAAAGGAACACACTTGCAGATGATATATGAAGCCATAACGAAATCACAAACATAAACCATCAAAGATAGAAAAGGAAAAAGAAAAAGAAAAAGAAAAAGAAAAAGAAAAATGCAATGGATCAAGCTTCGATTGGTCATCCAATGCTTTGTGGACCGGATCTAGGTTGTTTGTCCAAAAAAAGGTTTACAAGTGGAATGCATTGTCCACTATGCAAACAAAACGCATGCTCACAAGGGCTAGTGAAGTTATTTGTCCACTAGGTGAGCCCCAAGAGATCCATATCAAATCCATACCCCCATGACTATGATAAGGACAAAAATAAAATGCATTCTCATAAGGGCTAGTGAAGCTAGTTTTTCACTAGGTGAGCCCCAAGGAACCATATCAAAGCCATACCTCCATGAATTTAATAAAGTACTAAATAAAATGCGTGCTCACAAGGGCTAGTGAAGCTATTTGTCCACTAGGTGAGCCCCAAGAGGTCCATATCAACGTCATACACCCATGACTGTGATAAGGAAAAAAATAAAATGCATGCTCACAAGGGCTAGTGAAGCTATTTATTCACTAGGTGAGCCCCAAGGGACCATATCAAAGCCATACCTCCACGACTTTAATAAGGTACAAAAGAAAATACACACTCACAATGGCTAGTGAAGCTAGTTGTTCACTAGATGAGCCCCAAGGGACCATATCAAAGCCATACCTCCATGACTTTAATAAGGCACAAAATAAAATAAAATGCAACAATAAAGAGAGATGTTCAAAGGGATTTTAGTTATTTCATGTGAGGTCTTAACCTAAGAGGACATTGTTCCTAATATCTCCAAGAGAGGACCCATCAAAGAATAAAAGATTCACAACTTAGGGAATGCAATGTGTTGAATCACAACTAAGAGGAATGTAATATGTTAAGATAGATCAAGATCTTGAATGAAATTACTCCCAATGTCACCACAAAGAGAAAACAAATCGCATGAAGTAAGAAAATCATATCAAGGAACATGAAAAGAAAAATTCAAATGAAATCATGCCAAAATAATGCCAATGTATGCCCCCACTTTAAAGGAATTGCTAACACCATGTTGTCAGCAATTACTTTAAAGTATCCAAAACATGAAAAAGTAAAAGAGGGTTACCCCCATAAACACATAAGGGATCTATGGATTCGAGGTCAGTATATGTCTTTGTTGCAATGATATTAGAGAGCTCAGAATTGTCATCATTCCCCAAATACACATAGAAATAGAAGAATGACAAAAAGAGAGCGAAAACAAAAAGAAACCTTTTAGGTCAACATAGAAGAGACATAGGGTGTCTCAACGCCTTGCATCATCTTCAAAAGGAAAAAACAAGACAAGAATGCAAGGAAAAGAAAATGAAAGGTAAAGACTAATGAAAAGGGAAAAATTTTACAACATATAGAAGAATGTAGGTACAAATAAAGGAATGCACATAGAAAGAGAGACAACATCAAACATTATAGGGGATCACACTACACACATGCAATCAACCAAGAAGAAAGAAAAAGGAAATAAAAAATACTAGTAAATCACATGCGAGTCAACCTTCTAGTAGGCCATTTGTATCCCAGTCTTGTTCAGTATATTCAAAATGTAAATCACTAGTGAGAGGTACAACATCAAGTGTTGTACTAGGATAATCACTAGGTTCAACACATGGTGAATCACTCGATTTAGGAGGATCATCACGGTTGTTATCGTCTAAGCTTGTGGAAGAGTAAAATAAAAAATTTAGATCATTATGCACTTTCTCATCAATTTTAGTTGTTTCTTCATCATCATCCAAGTTAACCACAACAGGAGGATGAATGATAATATCCATAGAAGGTGTTGGTCCTTGTTGTGTTGGAGATATAGGATCTATTTTTTTTGGTAATTCAAGAGGCTCATTGTTTTTTGCTTCTATCAAGTTTGGATTTTGATTTTCTATGTTTTTCTCTTCTTCATCTTTCGAGCAATAGCATGACGTCAACACCTATGCTCTCTAGATGTTTTTTTCCTTTTATTATGGTTTTCAAGTTGTGTTTGTGTAGGAGCGAGTTTGTCAACCATAGGTTCATTTTCTCCTTGTGAGGGAAGAATGGAAGAAACCATGGAAAGTTGTTCAACCACTTTCTCTTTGACTTTATAAATTTTCTTAGGAGGCAAATTAGGACTTGTTTGGTTTTCTCTTGGCCCTTTTTAGGAAATAGGCAAGGGATTTTTTATGGATGGGTCTTGGTTAGTCAAAAGGGCTTTAAGCTCAATATTATTTTCTTCAAGGGGCGGACGAGGCAAATTTTCAAGGGATAGCTTGGATATGCATTTTTCTTTGAACTTTTGGTAGGATAGGAAAGGAAGTCTTCACAGGGTCTTATAGGTTCCATGGGCTTAGTCCAAAAATAGTCTAAGGAAAAATTTCCATGGTAAGATGAAGCTCTAAAGCCACTATGGTTCACACTGAATATTTCATTGCCAACTGGAAACTTTAAGAACTTATGGACAATGGATGGGACCGCATTCATGAAGTGAAGCCATTTATAGCCTAACTTCACATGAAATTGATATGAATTAGAGATGATAGAGAATGATACATTTGATTACTTTGGTCCTACTTGTAAAGGGAGTGTGATTGAGCCCATCGTAGCATGAACAAAACCATCATGTGTTTTAATCCATTCTTTTGGTTTATCATATCTATATTGAGTGAGTTCATGCACATATAAGAGTTCTTTTGTGATCACATTCTCTCCACAGATGGGATCAATTAAAATCCCAGGAGTGGGCTTGTCATTGATTCTATCGACTATGTAAAGAGGACCATCGGGTGCATTTTTTATTTTTTCTTCTGAAGAGAAAGTAATGTCAATGGGAATTACGGTTTATTATTTACGAGGCTTGATTTCAATCACTCCTATCATTGTATTAATAGGAATTTGGTCATTAGTATCCATAGGATTTTTTTCATCATCATCCATAGGATTTTGTTCGTTATTGCTCATGTTATCATCATTCATGTCAACATTCATCATGTCAAGCTTAGTTTCACTAGCCTTAATAAATTAAATATTGTGGATAGGCATAGGATTGGTAAAGATTAGCAGGTTTTGGTTAGGAGGAGCTAAAAATTTATTAACTTTATCATTCACATCTCCAATTTGGATATGATTAGAATCAATGAGGTCTTGCACAAGATTTTTAAGATGCTTGCAATGTTCTGTATCATGTCCTTTTTGTTGGTGATAAGCACAATAGGAATTGTGTCTAAAGCTCAAAGGTAACGACTTGCTAGGATCAAGAGGTCAAGCAGGAGGTAAGGTAAGCATTTTTTTGTTTAATAGCTGAGTCATAATGTTTTGAAGTGTGCCAGGTAAGCGATTAAATTGTCTCTGCAAATCCCCAAAGATATAAGGATTACTCTCCATTATAGAAGCTACTTGGGTATCAACTAGTTGGGTAGGTCGGGAGGTAGAATTTAGTTGAAGGAAACTTTTATTTTGTCTTCTAAAAGGCTGATAGGTTTTTTGGTTTGAAGATTCATAATTTTCAGGACGGGTAGAGGTGGTTTTTCGTTCACAACTACCTACGGAATTCTGATAATCTTGAAGAGCAGTGCATAAGTGCATGAAGAAAGGGAATTTCATCATGATAAGCTTGTCTCGTATCTTACTTTTTAATTTTTCTATATTGAACATCGTTTAAAGGTGAGAATCGAGAATCTTCACACTAATTTGGGAATAAAGCGATTGGTAATAGGAAATAAATTCAGTGACTTTTTCACCCTCATTTTTCTTACATCTCATCAAATTAGCTAATGTCATTTCAGGAATCATATGCACTTGAAAATGGTTAATAAAGGGTTCAACAAAATCATTAAATGAGTGAATTGAGTTATTCAAATATGCAGAAAACCAATCCAAGACAACATCTTTCAAGGATTGGGGAAAAATCTTAGCCAAAAGTTTGTCCTCAAGGATAAAGTCACTACACAAAGCAGTAAAGGCATTAACATGATTAGAAAGATCTCCCTTTCCTCCATATTTCTTAAATCTTGGGATCTATATACCTTGTGGGACTGGAGTTCTCAATATCTCAAAAGATAGTGGGTTAATTTTGACATAGTATGAAGGTGGAACATTTTGATTTTGATTTATGGTGGAAACTTGATGTTGAATGGATGAGAAGCTTTGTAAGAGGTGGTTAATGATAGGTTCATTGCTTGTGGTTTGAGATGGAGGTGAATATGGTGGTGGTGTGTATATGTTGAAAGGACAAGTGAATGAATTTCTTGTGGGAGGAGATATTAGATTAGATGCCACATAGGTATAAGGAGCAATAGTGGAAATGTTTGAGGTAGGAAGGATATTGCTAGTTGGTTGCATCATTGTGGTCACTTGATGATTTGTATAGGTGGGAATGGATGTTATATTTGAATGGGGAGGAGTTCAATTTCCTCCTTGTCTTTGAAAATATTTGAGCTATGTCACGCATAAATTCCAATCCTTCATCACTTTCCATCATGTGGTGAAGACTATCTATGCCAGGTATAACATTGTTGGAAATTTTTTCAGTACTCATGATATCTTGTAAATGGGCTAGGTCTTCATGCATTTTCATTATTTTTTCTTGAGGGATATGATAAACCATTGTTTGAACACTTGGCATAGCACTTGTAGGTAAGGTAGGCATAGAAAAAGAGGTATTAAAGGTGCAGTCCATACCTAGTGAACTAATACCAACACTAGGAGTAAGAGAGCTAGATAACCCAAGATACACAGTGAGTGTTTTATCACGGGATGCCATGAGTCTCGCACTTCATCTCACCACAATATTAGCAATAGGACACCAATAAGTACATCTCATGCAAGGGATAAACTAACGAAAGTGTAATGAACACAATACCTATGCTTACAACTACACTTCAAATGAAAGAAATTGAAATAACAATAACTCTGCAAACTATAACAGAAAATTGAAGGCAGCAAACAGAAGCATAAAGAAGTAATTTCAAATCTTGAAAATTGGAAAGTCAAAGTCAATAGGGACTAAGATACCAGTAAGGGTGTCTTAGTCCTACTTATGAGATTTTGAAGTTCCAAAAAGTGAAGCAGAAAACAAACAACAAAGACAAGATTCTGATCTAGAAACCCACAAAGGGTTTAAGACTCCAGGAAGGGCGTTTTAGTCCTAGCAGAGGTTTTTGTCATAAAAACAATAGAATGTGGATTTTTTACAGTGTTCACAGGTTGCCTACCTAGAGACCTGATGTTTAGAAATATAAAAGTGTGCAAATGAATGCAAGAAAAAGTTACTAATGACAAGAAATTGGATGCAAAGTTGAATGCAATAAAAATGTTCATAAATGTAATTAGGATTATTAACAATGCACTTTTCATTTTTAAAATGGGATAAGATGATGCAAGAAAGAAAAAATTCAATCTATATGCACTTTCACTCATTCAAATATGAGAAACCCTAGATGCACTTTCACTAATACAAGATGCAATGTAAGAATGAATGCAACCTAGATCTAGGAATTTAATGGACTCCAAATCAGAAAATGAATGCTCTAAAATGTTGGGTTCATCAAAATGAACCAAAGAGAATATGATGGTGGGGGAAATGCCCACTATTCTCCGTTGGCCCCTCAATAATGTCCTAGGAATCCAAATTGGAATGACTATCAACCCAAAGGGTGAGTCAATTCTCAACAAGGAAGACCTAGGAAGGGGTTCTTTGAGGTTTGAGAGGTTCACCACCAAGAAAAAGCTTGGAAAAGGCAACTTAACATTCAACTCACAAAACCTAGTAATGCAAGCTAAATGGTGGATGAAAATAATGAAATTAAGCAAAAAAAAGTTATGATGTATGTACTTGAGAAGTCTAGAAATGTGATCAAGATTCTGGAAATGCAAAAATGTTGTAAAAATATGTTATAGAGGACTAAGATGCCCTTACTATTGTCTTAGTCCTGCTACTATTTTTTTAGGGTAGATGCAGAATCTTCAGATGTCAGAACTGGATCTAAAAAAATCTCTGCAAAATACCTTCGAGAGGACTAAGATGCCCTAGGTGGCGACTTAGTCCAATCTAGAGTTTTTGAAATCTTTGAATGTGATCTTGAGGTCCAATGTCTACACTTTCTTTTCCTGAGATCTCAGGTCCTGAAACTTCTAGATCTGTCATGTAGGTGAGTTTTTGTGAAGATGACAACTTTGCAATGCAACTTTGCAACTTTGCACTTCAAATGATCTTGAAGTCTTCAACCTAAATCTGCAAACACAAAAATGTAAGAGAGGAAAAACTTGTTGATTGTTAGTAAATGGGGGTTTTCCTTGGTCAAACCCCTTGTTGGTAATTAAAACTTAAAATGAAATGAAATGGAGGGAAATGATGAATGAACAAAATGCTATGTTTCAACTCACCAAACCCTTGTGAAATCGGAAAACTTGTGTGAAGTGGATAGCTTGAATGTAGATCTTGAACTAAAGGAATACTTGATAGATATTGACTTGAATTTCTTGCTTGAATCAAAACCCTACATCACAAATGCTAGATCAAAAACACGCATGATGCAAGAAGATCCTTGATATGATGTTTGAATCTTGATTATGGCTCCAAATGATTGATGAATTAATCTTGATCTCATAAAATTGCCTTAGGAATGAATACTTGAATGCTTAGGATGAAAAATGAGTGGAGGAACCTTGTACTTATACTTATCCATGCTTAATATCTCGGAATTACACCACAAAAATCCGACATAAGAATTCATTAATTAAAGGAGGCTAAATCCCACCAATATTTGAAATTAAATCCTGAAAATAACCTAAGGGGGAGTAAGACACCCTAGGTGGCATCTTAATCCTGAGGCATGAAACTCAAGGCACAGTCCCCAAAAAGGGGCCCATTTAAGGTGCCTTTGAAATAAGGGTCGCAAGACCTTTGGTGGACAAAGACACCCTAGGTGGCATCTTAATCCCGACCCAAAAATCAAGCACGCACAGCCAGAATATTTAAATTTTCATTTATCCATTGGTGTTTGTCAAGATTAGCCATAGAAAGATATAGTTTATTAGGCTTTTGGATGCAAAATAGGACCAATTAAGACACAAATACGGATAAATAAAGCAAGGTGGGCCCAAACAAGTGTGAAAATGCAAGGGTATGCATTTTCCTACACTACAATTTGAATGGCTCGGATTTAATGATCTGGGACTCATTCGCCACCTTGGGAAAATGGGTCCCACTTGGATCTTTTGGTCTCGAACCTATTTTCACACATTTCTAAGAAATTTTGGTTTTCGGTTTCATACATTATGTCTGATGTGACTCATTTTCCACCTTGGCTGAATGAGTCCCATGTGGCCCAAAATCAAAATTAATTCAAATTTCTGGTGGGATTTTATTCTCCTAGATCTGATATCGGCTTGTAGTGTTGTAATTTTGGGAATTCTTGATTAATTAAGTATAAATACAAGGTTCTTTCACTCATTTCATCCTATCAAAGCAATCAAGTGACCTAGAAATATAACAAGTAATCAAGAGTTCACAAGAGCATTCAAGAGAATTCAAGGGCAGATAATCAAGCATTTTAGAGCATCATTCAAACATTAATCATCATGTCAAGTATTTCATGCATAATGTTTGTTATTGTGCTAAAAATTATGATGTAGGGTTTATGATTCAATCAAGTGTTTCATTCAAGATCAACATCATTCAATAAAGAGTCAAGAACCACATCCATTGCAGCCATCTCAAGCATATTTGCAGCACTTTATTTCTAGGGTTTGGTGCGTTGCAACATTGTCATTTTTCCATTCATAATTATCCATTTCTATTTCATTTCATTTCAAGGATTGATTTCCAAAATGGGGTTTGACCAAGGAAAACCCTATCCACTAACCCAAAAAAAAATTCCCTCTCTTTTGTGTGTGATTTGCAAATCTAGATTGCAGATTTCCTAAGGAGCGAGGTAGGAGAAATATTGCAAATCATTCAAAGTTTTCATCAAGCCTTGGAGAACATTGGAGAAGACCTATAGGTGGAAAATCAGATATTCGGATCCAGAAACCAATCAAGAAGGATAGAGTAGACAGAAGAGAAGAGTCACACTCTGAAGCTTCAGAAAATATCAACTAAACTGATTCACCACATCTAGCGAATGAGTACCAATTCCAATCAATTTTCAAGATTTTGCAAATTCGGATACCCTTTTGGTAGATTCTTGTTCTTGCACAATTTTCCAAATTCAAGACTGATTCACCCATCTTGGCGAATGATTCCCAGTGAGCATTAAAGTCTAAATTTCCAATGTTCTAGATCTCTATCCAACCATCTCCAGATTTATAGGTTCACACATTTTTTTTTGCAGTTTTCTATTTCATTTCATTCACTTTTCTAGGTCACTTGGTGTTAGTTTGCATCCAATTAGGTTTTTACATTTCATCTTGCATTTCGTTGTCTTTTCCAAGTCAAAACTTGGTGGTGAACCCTTCATTAGATCATATTCATCCCCTAGAACATCCCTCTTGCAATATCTATTTATCTTTTGCATTGAGATCTCAAGGGCTTGTTCTTCAGTGAAAGTTATTGAAAATTTCCCCTTTTAGGTCCTAAACCCTAAAGGTGGGAAAGCACACAATTTTTCACCTTTCAAGATGGTTTTTTTTACAGTTTTTCACATGTTAATAAAAATTTATGGTTTGTAGATATGTGGAGAATATTGTGTTCAGACTCTTAGAGTTTTTTGGATGAAAACAATTATAGATTTGCAGAAATGCTTGTTTAGTCCCTTGACTATGGTATTCAGTTGTGGATTTGTTTGGCAAATTGGGTCTATTGGTGATCTGGTGTTTGAGTTTTAAAATCTACATGTTATTTTCTTTTTAATCTCATTTTTTCATGTTACTAATGTGAAGATGAGTTTCTATGCTTTAGTATTTGGGATCTATGGTTCATGCAGTTGTATGGGCTTATCACCCATTTAGTTGTAGTGGGATGACTCAGATGTGGACTATCTATATCCATGAGACTGTTTCAGTGATGGTACATATTTCATCATTTGACCTTGTATGTGGTTATTTGTGCATTGGTATTTGTTGCATTGGGATGAGAGGATGGTGTTTTGTACCTACAGTCAGCTGCGGGGACCTATAGAATGTGGTTTATCTTCTTGTCTTGGAGATCTTGGTTTCACTTGTATATTACTGACATTGTAGTTGAGTGTGTGTAGACCTAGATGATCTTCATGGAGGAGATGGTTGTCATGGTGCCATGTGTAGATCGGTATCACAATTCAATGGAGTTGTTGGTAGTGATGTGAATTCATCTCTAGGTCATGGATGATCTTCTTTAGTGTTGTAGATGTTGCTAGGAGGAACTCTTAGATCCTATTGTTGTAGATTGGTTCTTTCACATATTCATGGACACTATTTTGGAGATGTGAGATACCTTAGGTCCATGGAGGGATCTTTGATTCTTTGGTTGGGGTGTCGGTAAAGCTTTGATAGGTGATGTTGGTTTAGAGTATGTTGTTGATATGTCATGGTATACTCTTGATGACGCATTAGAGTTTTGGCTTTTTCCATTGCTCTTGAGACCTTGGTGTGTTCACTTGGAGCATTGGATCTCATAAGGGGGACAGTAAGATCATGATGTCATGATAAGTTCCTTATTCTGATGAATGGAGATTTGATAGTGGTTTGGTGATTCTCTATGTTTTGGGTGCATTGATCATATGCTTGGGAACTTCATGGCAGTGCAGTGATGCATTTGGAGTTTAGCATGAGATGATTATTTGTTTGTGCCCATGGATTCATGAAGAATGAGGTGAGGTTTTTTTTCTCTTGAGATGAGATAAGTGTTGTTGATATGGTTACTCTTGATTATATTTTAGCAGAAAGTCTGAGGAGCCTACACCTTGGTTGGACATGAGTTCAATAGAGGCCTATGAGGGGATTTCTCTTGGAAGGGTCATGATGACTTGCATTTATTGGAGGATAATTCTCATTCCCCACTCTTGGTATACTCGGTGGCTTATCACTTGAGAGGTATTGCCCATTGTTTCTCTCAGGTGCTTTATGCTTTCTTTCATAGACATGGACCTTGAGTTGCTTTTGGATGGTTCTAAAAGGTTCATTGTGAGGGATGGATAGCATGGTTATCTCCTTGGGTTTAATTTTGAATTTATGATGATCATAGGGGATGGTATTGGTTTGATTTCTTGAGATGATAAATGGAGTAGTTTGATATTCTTTGTGAAGCTTACATCCATGTAGATATATGAGTTTTATATGTTATGTTTGATCTAATGAGACTGGATGTTTGGGTGTTGTTGAGGCTTCTTTGGGGTGGTGAAGGAGATCTTACTTGGCACAACTTGGAACTTTGAGGTGTTGATAGAAGGACATGATTGGGATATGATTTGCAGGTCTTCTCTTTGTTTTATGGCTTCTTCCTAGATGTTTATGTTCACATGGTTCAATATGGTGGACTTGAGAGAGTTATGGTGATATGTTTTCAGAGACTTTGCAGCATCTTGTGTTGCATGTGTAGATCATTGTGATAGTTCTTTGTTACTACATGACTTAATTTTTAGCCACACTTTAGTATAAGTGTTTATTGGTAGGCTTGGTATGCCATGGTCTATTTTCAGATTTGACATCACCCATGCAGTGGGAGTTCCTAATTGTGTATATTTTTCATTGACAAGTTTGACACATGGAGCTTGTGATTTCAATTTATGGGTTGGATATGTGTTGAATTGGCATACGCTCTACTAATTTTTTGGATATCTTGTGGTATGGTTGATTGGATGGGTTAACATTTTTTGTGGGTGTTATTTTTGGTCTGGCAGGTTTATCAGTTGGATGAGGGAAACCTATTTTGGTTGTTGTTCTAGATGATGGTTTATCTTGTTCTCTGAAGGATTCTTTGGCTTTAGTATTATGTTCTGGTTATGGGCTTGTTGTCGATTGAGCTTATGTTTAGCTCATGAGCACAATCAAGTTTTGGTAGTTTCCTATAGCCTTTTTTAGCACTTGGATATGATGCTCGTTCACTTTGGATTGTTGCATATACACCTTGGATTGTTCCTTTTTCTTCCATAGGTGACAAATTGGAGAATGACAGGAGTTCTTGCCTAATATGGTGGACATCTTGGATGTTGTTGCAAGTATCTTGTTAGTGCATGAGATCATGTTGGAGGTTCATGTGGTTTCATGGATGGTTGTGTTAATGTTGTTTGGCTCCTAGCAGTTAAAATCCTATTTTACTTTTGGCTCTTGAAAGATCTTCAACAAGTGGGAGAATTTTGGGATTAAGGTGTCTCAACCTTTGCAAATCCTAGCATTAATGTTGTTAATTAATTATTTATTTCAGCCTATGTATTTATTTTATGTCATTCTTGTTATGTCGCTTTGTAGGACCTACTTTGGTGAGGTGGAAACTTACATGGCAAGTGACTAGGATGAAATGCATCCTAAATTTGTGGAAATAGGCATCCCACTTTGTGGACCCCATTGTTAGCTTTTTTAGTGGAATTTTTCATAAGTTGTAAGAGTTGGACTATGACAAATGCTATAACGGATTATGACAAAACTATGACAGCTTGTATGATAATGTAAGAGTCAAGACTATTGAAATTATGACATGTGTAAGTCTTGCATGTGGTAGGTGTATTGCATGTTAGGAGGACTTACATTTTTCATATTAATTTATGATAGATGGGTTGCATGTTGATATTTTATTCTAGTTGTTTTAGTAGGTGAAGATAGGCACCTTACATGTTATCCTTTCTATTTGCATGCATGCAGTGAAGAGGATGTTGACATGTGGAATTTCTAGGTGTCCATCTTGGTGCTCTATAAATATGGGTATTTGCTAGAGGAGTTGTGTGAGGGGAATTGTTAATCATGGGGTTATGTTGTCAGATTTCTTCCAGAAGAGCAAGATGTAGTCTCCATGTTAAGGTTGTGAGACTGAAATGTATTGTAATTGAATTGTTGCAGGTTAATACATTGGTTCAATGATTTCAAGAGGGGTGTTTTACCTGAAATAGTTTTCCCCACGTATTTCATGTTTTCTTCTCTTATGTCTATCTTTCTTCTATTCTTTTTGTTTATCATTCTTAAATGTTAATTTATATGCCATTATGCTGCTGAAATTTTCTTAGATTTGGAAATATATCATCTTTCCTCTAAGGTTTGATGCATGGGAATTTTAACTGTGTATGTTTCCTCTTTAAGGCATAGTAGTATGTGCTTGTATCAAGATGATTAAAATTTGATTTGTTTAAAGAAACATAAGATGTTGAAGGTGCATACTAGTTCTTCAGCGACTTTCGAAGTTCGTCATTCCCTTTCACCCTCCAGTTTATCATTTTGTATTCATTTTTAATGTCAATCCTCCTTGTGTTGCATTTATTCTTCACATATTTTTCTTTCCTTCCAAAAAACTTTAAATTTTTTGTTGTCTTCATCTTATTCCCAAGCCTCCATCTTCACACTTGTGATGGTTTCTTCTTTTCCCCAATCATACAAATTATTCTGTAAATATGTATTTTCTTTTGCCCATAGGGTGCAGCCTCATTCTCCCTATTCCTATGCATTTTTTTATTATATTTTAAAATCTTTGACTGTCATGTTACATGGAATGATCACACAACAAATATACATTGATTTTATTTTTCTTTGTTGCTTCTCACTTCCCCTACCCCCTGCTCTCTTGACTGGCATGTAAATTTTTATCTTTCTCTGCAACCCCTCTCTCTTCCTCACAGCCCCTATCACCTTTATGCATCCCCCTCTATTCCCCATGCAATTGCCTATGCATCAATTCATTTTATTATTTTTCCTTATCCTCTCCCCTATGCAGCCCTTGATATTCCCCATCTACAATTTACATTTTTGTCCATTTCAATTTTTTTAAATGTCTCTCTTTTATCACCCTTCTACACCACTTCACCTTCTCTATTACTCAACCATTCATGAAAATAAATAAATAAATAAGGTTTCCTCCATTAGTTTCAACATCTCCCCAAAATGAATAAAATAAACTACTGTTACAATTTTCTTCTCTCCTTTTAAAATAAGTAATTTGACTATCAAAAACTTGATGCATTTTAGATGATCATTTCATGAATGAATGAATGAGAATTTATTGCTTCCAAACAACACTCATACTTTGTTTCATTGATGTGGATTGTGCCTATAACCGAATGCTCCTACATCAAATGTTATTGGTCCATTTTTTACCAAGTATAGTGGGATAAGGATACCACTAGGGTGATTTAATTGTGGTGCCAAGTGCTAATATTTATTAGGAGAATAATTTTTGTGTCAGCATGTACCTATAGTGCATAGTGCATAATCTTTAAATGTAGTTTGAATAATTGGTGGCCATTGTAGAGGTGAGTGTTAAAATTAGGGTGAGGGATAGTGGTGATTTCTATTGGTGATAGTGAAAATTTAGGCTATGACTACCAACAAAAGTTAAGGTTAAGGTGAAAGTCTGAATTTAAAATTCCATTATCATATAAAATATTTTAAAAATGTAAAAACTAAATTACATGGATTTACAATCATATAAGGAATTGACCAAGTTGTAGGGTATAATGAACATGGAGATTAGTTCTATTAGTTTGCATAAATAGAAGAGGTTGTAATAAAGTGATCCTCAAAGGTAGGTTGCTCCCCCTAATAGAGGGGGATTTATTTATTATAATAACCCTTACAAATTTAGGCTTATACAAATGATGTGCACTGTGATGGTAGAGTGGGGATTGAGCTTATCCCTAGTAGTTGAGGGTGAATGCAATGAGTGGTGTCCAATCCTCAACATGTGGAGTTAAATAATGGACTATGGTTTATAATTTCCCACCATGTTAAAGTAATGGTCCAAGGAAATTGACTACTATGCCTAGTTTTTTCCACTCTGCAACAACCTTAAGTGTATTAACCCTAACATGTGGAAAATAAGACTTATCTAGCATTGAATATTTTAAAATATATAATATTATAAATGATTAAAAATAGGACATGATATAAGAATATACTCTAATAATCTAGAAGAATTCCTATAAATAATAATGAATAATAAAATTCTTGTGCCTTTGAGTAATCAAAATGTGTCTTAATGAGATAATATTATGTGCCTTAGGTGAATAATGGAAATTCCCTCTAGTTAATGTGAAAAATATCAAATTATTAATCATTTGTTCATCACACATCTATTCGGAAAGTGTAATAAATATGTTCGCTATTATTAGAGTATTCATCTCTTGTTGTTCCCATAAGCACCTTAGGATCCTCACGTCCCTTTTCTTTCATTCCAATTTCCAATATTGCATAATCACAACTATTAATAATCACAAACACATCTAGGATAGGATAATTCACACATTTTTAATTTATTTATCATTGATTGGTATGGAGGTAGAAATACCAAAGAAAGGGTTTAACTTATAGGTAAACCCCAAAAAAAACCCTAATATTTTCCCATTTTCTTTTATTTGTAGGTGTTTCACAAATTCTCAACCATGTAGAGGTTTGAAATTAATTTTGTGCTTACTCTTAAGTTCATTTATTTGATTAAATAAAAATTAAATATGTTATTTTTATTGTATTTTGTAATCATTTTTATCGTTTGGTAGTTTTTGGTATGTTCCTATATCTATTTGAATAGGTTGGATGAACTATCAAGTTGGATTGGGTATTTTTGGAGTATTCTAGTACTTGAGTATACGTATGACAATGTGATGCACAATGTTCACTTGGAATGATGATCTCTTAGTGAATTTATCTATTTGGTGTTAGGTTAGACTATTTGTTATCCTCTTTCTAGATTTATAGTAAAAATCTATCAATTATTATTTTATTTTTCAAAAAGTATTCTATTTATTTATTTTTCACTCTAGTTAATAAAAAATCTTTCATATAATTTATTTTTATGATTTTAGATTTAATTTTTTAAACAATATAAATGAGCTCAGTCTTAATGTGGAAGTACTGAAAAATTATTTAGCTAATACATTTCAGCTAAAATCATATTTTTTCCTCTTTTGTAATGGATTATAAAAATCTTATTAATTGATTAATGTGATGTAGGTTGTTACACTTGTGCCCTTATTTCAAGTAGCATGGAATGCATCATCATAAATAGCATTGCTCTTGGAAAAATTATGGGACCCATGGTGCAATATAGATTCACTGACATTATCTTTTCTTGCTAGGGTGAACTTAAGAGTTTATATGTTAATGAACAAGGCAAGTGGAAGATGCTTGCAGTAAGGTTGCAACCACTTCCATTTTCACTAGTTGGTTCCCATATATATGTGATGTATACATGCATTAATCATGTTGGATACATGTGTTATGTACATGAGTAAATCACTTTATGTAAATATTATGTACGTATAAGTTGATCACTAGATACAAATTGGTGTGTGTTTGTATATTGAATTTAGCATGGAACTAACATTTGAATAGAATTAATTTTTCGTATTATTAAATATTTAAATTAAATTAGTATAATAATCTAAATTAATGATTGAGATCAAAGATCTTGTGCTAATTGTGTATATGAAATATTTTCATTTTTGGCACATGAACTATAACACATCTAATTCCCAAAAAGGGATATGTAGGAAAGGCCGTATCAAATGAACCCTTGAGGCTTAGGTATATGTTCATGGATTGGTCTTTCCAAGTTTTTCTATCTTATTTAGTGCAAGATTGTATAATTGTGGTGTAGAGTTATTGACCTTGCTACAATTGAACAAGAATATGAAACTATCTCCTCTAATTAAAACTAAAAAATATTAATAACCAAATATGGTTATTATACAAACCACCAAAGCTACTAAACAAAACCAAATGGCTTTATGGAAAAATCATCTCTATCAATATAAAATTGAACTAGCAAGGCTGGTAAAATCAATAGATTTTTTTCTTTTCATAAATCTAGCCTTCACATTGTATAGAAAACTACAAAACCATCAAATAAAGCTAAAAACCTTTTTTGGAAATCCTACAATAATGAAAATTTATCAAACAAAAATTCCAAAATTCCTAGAATTACTATCTTATCTTAAGTTCATTTGAATCATACTTTAATAGCGTGTTCCTAGTTTTCTTATGATTGTTAGCTCACTATTATGTCAAGGTAAGTCAAATTAGATAGGACCCACTTTTATTTTGTCAGTTTTAGGAGATTGCTAATTGAGAACAAAAGTTTTACCTTGAATTTATAAGTCAAATTTGTGAGAGCCTCCCAAAAAAACAAATAGAACTCACAATTACATCTAAAAATATTAAAACACTAAGAACAACGATAAAATTGTTGTGCTTTCAATCTATTTTATTAAATTCCTTGGTATTTTTTTTCCTACACATTGATCAAAGCACTAGTGGTTCTATCAACCAAAGTACCTAAAAAAATTTCTCTAGGTCATCATTAAATGTAGCCTCAAACTATTGCAACTTGCTATAAACATATTGACAATATTTGTAACTATTTTTTACTATATCCCATAAGACCTTGCATTCTTTTTTGATTGACAGTAACAATCTCTCTACAATATTATTGGTGGCCCTTTACCAAACACTCAAACTAATAAGTATACTTTATCTTGCATCTCAAACAAGCACCCATAGAGCACATTTTGATTGTCTTTAGTTTAGTATTAGATGAACTTGAATAACCAAATTATCCATGGAAATCCAGGTGTACAATATGCTTAACATGTAAATTTTAAGGGAAGTGTTTTTTTATTAGTTCCTACAAATCAACTAGACAATCATGTAATTCTATTTTTCTTTTAAAGTTTTGACAATATCATATAATATTAATATTTCAAAAATAGTAAAATAAATTATTCATCTCATACCTTATTGGTCAATGGTAAATGAAAAGATTATTTTAGATCTTCTCTTTGATCCATTTTAGTCATACGATTTTATTTTTCCCAACTACAAAACTTATATAATTATTATAACTTTCCACCATATCATATATATTTTAAATAACATTGAAAATTAATATTCATATTACTTCCACCTACATAAACCAAAAATATGAATTATTCATTATTTATTATTTAAATGTATTTTTAATAGAACAAACATCATTCTTCCCACTTATTTAATATTATTGTATTCTAATCATTATAATTATATTATCTAATATTTTATTCTAACCACTATAATTGTATTATTAAATATTTTTTACTATCCAAACATGCTTAGAAAAGGATTTTTTTTAAAGAACCAACCAAAAAAATCTAAAGATAAATTCTTCATGGTTATAGAATTCAATAGTTTATAAACATGCCATACAAAAAAATTAAACCAAAACAAGAGAACATTTGATTTCAAGAATATTCAGTTTTAAA
The DNA here is from genome assembly GCA_007115665.2 of Sequoiadendron giganteum. NCBI lineage: Eukaryota > Viridiplantae > Streptophyta > Pinopsida > Cupressales > Cupressaceae > Sequoiadendron > Sequoiadendron giganteum. The sequence continues at coordinate 105,148,492 of CM021110.1, read as the reverse complement.
TAATTGTCTGCCCCTCAATGTATCTATCGTCAATCACTACTTCATTTATACATGCCAAAGTGTAATTATACGTTTATCGTTTTTATTGGAAACTACAAATATATATATATATGGCATGCAGACTATAATAATTTTAAATCATTAGTATGATATATTTATATAATATTATATTATATGTTTTTTTTAATTCAAGAGGGGTGTCTCCGATATTATATTATATGTTATAATATAATATATTGATGTTATATTATATTTTATATCTTAGGATATGATATTATTATAATATGTTTTTATATTATTTATATTATAATATATTATATAAATATAATATAACATCAATATATAATATTATATAACATATTGTCTATTTAGTATATATTATTATATATGTAATATAATATACTATAACATAAATAAGAATATATAATAAAATAATAATATAATATAATACAATATAACATAAATATATAATATATATATTCAAGCTTCTTACCTTTTATACATATACATATATTTATATATTTATAATATTATAATATTATATGTTATACATTATATCTTATGATATGATAGTATTATATTATATTGTGTTATTATATTATTTATTAGTCGATAGGTTATATATAGTGTGAGATTTGAGCTTGAAACAAGCCTCACACCTGCAAACCACTACTGAAAAACAAGTTTCAACTTTCATTTAATGGTAAATCAGTTGACATTTAATAGTAAAATCTTCCAAAACATCATGTGAAAGCCTCCAAAGTCTCACTTATCATGCAAAAGCCACATCCATATTGATTTGTCAATTAGATGGGAACATTCTATTTTCATTTGTGATATTTTTTTCTAATTTGATGACAACTTTCCTTTTTTATTTGCATTGCTTTATGTTTTAAATTTGCATGCAAGTATTTCAAAATCAAATAATACCCAATTTCTTTAAAGAAAAAATCTAGAGTTGTCTAACTAAAAAAAATCTAGATTTGTTTAAGTTTATCTCACTCCATTATTTAGCACTAATTATTAATTGTTTAATCCATATGCACCCATGCACAAACACATACTCTCTAACATATTAACATACATAAAATTTTCTATCAACGTAATCCTTGAACCTCCTTTAGGTGCAAGTGCTAGTATTATAATACTATAATATATTATAAATATAATATAACATAAATATATAATATAATATAACATATTATCTATTTATGTTATGTTATATATCATTATATATTTATATATATAATATACTATAACATAAATAATAAAATTCTTCATTCAAACTTTGAATAAATAAACTCTTGCTTTGTGCGCCTTCTAAAAGTTCAAATTTTTGCTTTGATTATTCTACCATGGCAAAGTTAGGTGGGGCCCCAGTTGGTGTCCCCTTCCAAGACTTTTTCCTCTTTGTTAGGTGTCATTGATGGCACTTTGACTCCTACTACTAGCTCCTTGAGGTCTAAAACTAAAAGGGAGGGTCTTTGTTTCATGATGGTGGTTCTAGCGGCCTTCCCCAATCAAGTGGTTCTCCTTTTGAGAAAGGGAATCAAGATTCATATGCAAAAAAACTAGTGGGAAAAGGGTTCATATCTATAAGGAATCTTTTCTCCATCACTGCATCGAAAGATTGTTGTGATGTGGATGGTTTGGAGGTGTTCATTCTAGACGAGTTCATGGATGAATCCATAGCTAATCTTCAAATGTCCCTAGTAGGGAATTTTTGGTCCTTCAGGCCTAATATTCACCAGGTACGTAAATGGATGGATTCTATTTGGACCCTTAAAGGGGAGGTTAGTGTTAGCACCATGTTAAATGGCCTTTTCCTTTCAACTCTTGTAACCAAGAGGATTTAATCTATGGTTTGACGGGAGGTCCTTGGGCCTATGACATGAACTTCAAAAATTGTCTTTATTTTTGTAAATGGAAACTTGGTTTGGACCCATCTGTTGATTTGGGCTCAGCTACTCCAATGTGGGTTAGGCTTCCTAGTCTCTCCCTTGAATTTTGGAGCCAAAAATTGTTTCTTGCCAATTCGTTTGGTAGTCTCTTAGTGGTGGATAAAGTTACTTCCTAGAAGTCTAGCCTTGTCTTTGCTAGAATTTGTGTGAATTTGGTTGTTAATAGAATCCTCCCTTCATATATTACTCTGAAATCTATATTTTCTACTTGGATTCAAGTCTTGAAGTACGAGAATGCAAGGTTGTTTTGTCAACTCAGTGGAAATTTTGGGCATCTTAGCAATACCTGTATGAAGTAGCAATTTCAAAAAGATAAATCAGTTATCATGTCTTCTTCCCCCCCCCACATTGTGAGAGACAAAATGGGTACTCCAAATCTGATTAGAATTCTCCTAAGGTGAAAGAGCCTATAATGGCTACTCAAAATGAGAGGTTAAATGATGGGAAAGAAATAAATGGGGAAAACTAGTTTCAAAAGTTGATGTTTCTTCTCCCCTGCTAAAGATTCAAGAAGATCCAAAGGATGGGTTTGTAGGGATGGGTGATGCTTCTTCTCTATGCCTGAGAAGTACAAATTTGGATAAGGGATTGAATCTATGTGTTTCCCTTGTTAAAGAGGACTATGTTCCCCAAAGAGGTTCTTCAGAAGAAAAAAAATGCAAGAATCACTAGCAATCTTCAAATTTACAATGTTAGTTCCTCCTTCCTTGAATACAGAGGATAAAGATGGCCCTTGGACTCAAGTGAATGGAAAATATAAGAAGAAGAAGACGAAAGTAGATGTTGGAAATGATCTAAAAGTAGGTAGAACAAACAACAAGGATGTCAGAACAAGAGAAGCAACTAGAGATATAGCCTCTGGAAAATAGAGGACCCTCAAGGGTCTCTCTAATCTTGATAAAACAAATAAATAATTTGGGGACGATTCTCCCCCTTGCCAATGTCATGTCAATACTGGCTCTTTCTTCTTTTCCTATGAAAATTCTATCATGGAATATTATATGACTAATTAGTCCCCTAAAACAACATAGTCTGAAGTGTTCAATAAAATATTTGAAAGTTGATATTCTCTTTATTCAGGAAACTAAAATGAAATAAGATACCTTTGAAAAAATGATTAAAAATATGTGGCCTAGAGCGGTGTACTATATCAATGATGCAAAGGGAGCCTCTAGGGGCCTTGCTACTCTTTGGAATCAAGATAGATTTGTTGGTTATAAAGGTTTCAGTAATACGAACTGATTAGAAATGGTTTTAGAAGATGGGCGAAATGATTTCAAGTGGAACCTTCTCGACATCTATGCTCCTAATACTAGGGTTTCCAGGAATCATTTGTGGAACTCATTGTTGGTACTTTTGGATAACAACCAGTCTGTGAGGTGGATGCTTGTTAGGGATTTGAACACCCCCCTTTATCATTTTGAGAAACCTGGGGGTGTGGACGACTTCTCGGATAGCATGATGGATTTTCCTTACTTCATCTCTTCCCAAGGTCTCTTAGATGTATGTAATGGTGAAAATTTGCACCCTAGGAAAATTTCTCATTTATTTTACCTTTACTTTAGAAACTATAAATTCAATGATGCAAATCATGTCATCATCTTCCCATTCCTTCCACGCATCCTTTTATTTTTGCGTTGGAGGAGGATTTTTTGTTAGGGATGCTCACACACTACATGAGCATTCATGTGTCATGCTATTGTCCTGATAGGATTCCTACCTTTGGAATTTGCAAAGGTGTTACATTTCTAGTTGGTCGCAAATGTAACATCCTTTGTAGACTCTTGAATTGATGAAAATCATCTCTTTACCTCCCTTTTTCTCATTCAAATTTATTTCTTCACTGCTTCATGCAATTTCTTGACTCTTTTAATCTCTCTCTTGCAAATTTTCACTCTTGCTCTCTTCTTGATCATTCTTGCCTCTTTTTACTACTACAAACTCTCTTTTGGGACTCTACAGTTCTTTATTGTCGTAACACCATCACTTTTGTTGGGTCTATGAATCTCCATTCTCTTGGAAAGGCATCATCTCTCATCATATTCTCCTCTCAGACTTGAGTGCTAGTAGAAGGGATGGTGATATTTCTCTTTTCATTTATTTGTATCATTGTGTCTTATAGAGTAGAATTTAGGCTATCTTTGCACTCTATTTTGATAGTTTCTTTTCTATTATATCTTTATTGATTTTCTATATATTGTGGCATCTTGGTTGCCTATGGTGGTGAGAACACCAAAATAGGGGTTTGACTGTGGTAGACCTCAAAACATAGCCCCACTTTTTTTCGTTTCTATGTGTATAGGTGTTGGTTCATCCATTTGAAGCTATTGCCAAAGAATTGGATTTCACGTGAATGGTATCTTTTCCTACTCTTCCTTTGTCATTTTCGTACTAGAATATCTTTTTAGTATTCTTCTTGTTGTAATTTCTACTTTTTGCATTTTATCTATCAAATGATGAAACCTCAAGAGTCATTTCGTAAGTAATCTCTTTGTGTTTTCTAATTATTTATTAGGTCATTATCTATATAGGATGTTATTGCATCCCTGAGACACTAGTGCATCATTTTGGATTTTGGTTCCCACACTTCCATCATTAGATAGTGAACTATTTTCTCTACAATTTGAAAGCTTTGTGATTGTCTCACCCGATTCCTGAAACAAGGTATGTCAAACAACCTAAGGTAGTTTAGGCAGTTCAATCCTTGGGGCTCTCATGTGACTTGGAGCCTTGGGGTGACGAATTCCCTTTCTCTACATTTTTGGTGAGCCCAACGTGAACATCCTTGTTTTTATTTCTTAGTATTGAATAATTTATCTCTTATGTCCTAAGTAAGTTGTAGATTTGTGTTTCGTAAAGTGTGCAGCTTTGCGACCCAATCTACGGATGGGTGCAAAATATGGGGGCCAAAATTATAAAAATAATTTGATAGGCTACAACACAAACACGTTATAATGTGCTCACGTTATGGCTTGGTGTGATCATACTAAAGGCTCGATCTCATCAAGCCTATAACATGCTCATGTTATAACACGAGCGTATTATAGCACATTAAAAAAACAACAAAGAAAATGAATTCATTTGTATTGTGAATGTGTTTTTTGCTTCCCGCAACCAAAAACCCTGCTTTTACACACTCACATTTTGGAAGAATGTTATTGATACCAATTTTTCACCACATCTCAAATTGGCGGAGCTAATTAATTTAAGTTCATTTTAAGGTGAAAATATTTCAATTCATTTATGCATTTTCTTAAACCATTGCATGTATTGGATTTTATAAGAATTATTCAATTGAAATGTGCAATGTGTTTTCAGAGCATTCAGTTTTCCATTCAATGTTTACAGCATAGAGAATATTATATGAGATAAAAATAATAGTGTTTTCATTTTGTATTAATTTATCCATTCCATAATGTTTCATACATTTTTGCAAAAGAGGTATATAGAATTGAACAAGATCGCACAAAATGTTGTTTTCATATTCATTGGGATGAAAAGAAAGATCAAGTATCCCACACAAGCCATGGGAATAATTGAGTCAATAGAATGCAAGGAATGTACTATGCTACTGAAGATAAAGGAAGGAAAGAAACACATAAGAAGAAACATAGCCATCATTTCCTGAGGTGTCTTCAAGTTGGCCTTCGTTGTTGCTTATCCTTCCTTGCTCCTAGTCTCCAAGTGAACCTGCAGATGATTGAGAAATTTTGTTAGAGCTATGGTTATGTATCCTCATATATGATCTATCAACATCAATATAGAACATTTCTCGTGGTGCATTCAATCAGTTGAGCAATATCATAAGTATGCAAGGGAACACAAAAGATGAAACATCACAAGAACATTGAACCTTTTTTTTTTATCTAACATATTTTTTCACTATGCAGGTATAGGAAAATTCATGTTTCTAAAAATTTTTGAAGACATAATAGCATGTGGTGTCAAAATGGGCTCCCACAAGGGTTGATCTCAACATGTTGCCCCTTAATATTCAAAAGGGTTTTGAGAAGAGAAACAAATTTATGTTGCCTAAATGGAAATTTGCATTTGAATGAGTACATCACAAGTGTTGTAAGAGCTCAAGTGATTGATCATTTAGGATAATCATGTCTAGGAATGCAATGAGTTAAAAATCATAAATGATCAATTTCTCATATGAATAATCACAAAGGAGTGCATCATCATGAAGGTTATAGTGAACAGGCATACATAACAAGCTCACAATCGAAACTGCAATTCAAATAGTTTGAGCAGCCTCAAGACATCATGCAACAATGGAAGTGTCATTGTGTATGTATTCATCATTATTTATTAATGCAAGCATTGTAGGTAATGAACGAACAGAAAATGGAGGCATCATCATTAGCACTACATTTTGGAAACATAGAAGACATTTTCTATAATGGAGTTGTATTGTTTTTTTGAAAACAAATGATGCAAAGAATCAAAAGAAGCTATATTTGCATACATGGAGGAAGTGAAATCATTTTTGTTTTTCCATAACAATAATAAAATTTTATGACAGAGCTAGGGTTTCGAAAAGGAAAGTGAACAATAATGTTTTTTTCATTCAAAATGTGAAACCCAAAAAATCTCAGGCCTCAGCCTTGTTTGGAGAAGCTTTTGTTTTGGTTTTCACTTAAAAAAATAGAAGAACAATATTATATTTTTCATATTTAGAAAAATAGAGTGGAAATATAAGATGCATCAGGTGTTCTCAAACCCGGTTTGTGCTCTCATTGTTGCGGGCTAGGAGAAACATTTTCTTCTCAGAAATACAAAACCCATATGGAGTTTTTCTTTTAAAATCAATGTGCAGAAAACAATGAGGGTTTGAGATTATGCAAATGAAACAACTCAAAAAAATGAAGGAAATGAAGTGATTGGTCATGGCCATGAAGGGTTTTAGAAACCCAGAAAATAGTAAGCTAATGCATAAAGTTCTTTCTATCACAAATTTATTTCATCTTCTATCATGGGTCGAGCTCAAATAGAGCTATTTATTTTTCAAACCCAAGAAGAAAATACATATGGAAATAGAAGAGATTCAAGCTCATGTGAGCTTTGAATCATCCAAAAGCAAGAGTAATGCATAATGAGGTTGTGGCCATGAGGAGAAAAAAATATATATGAAGGAATGTGGCTGCAACTGCAAGCAAAATGGAGCATGTAAGAGATAAATACTATTAGCATAATGAGCTCGAAGCGAGCTTTTTCTCACAGAAAATAAAAGAGATTCGATGGGTAAGAGCTTACCTATCATTTTTTTGTAGAATGTTGCATTTAAAATCATTAGTAAAAGACTTAAGTTGAGCTTTTCATGGCAGCTCGAAATGGAGGAGACATCAACAAAAAAAATGCATAAAAAATGCATTAAAAACTAGTCAAGGTCACGGCCATGAAGGCCAAAATACTTCAAAAATGGAGGCCAACATTCAGATTTTTTTTCAAAACAACTTACCCATTGGTCTTCTAAGGAGATTCGACATGGAGATGCAGAAGACGATGAAGTTCAAGTTTTCAAACCCTACTTCCCATGGCGGCCAAGTGTAGAGCTCTTTTTCTTTTCAAGTCAGCCAAGTGAAAATGATGCGAAGAATTAGGGATTAGGTTTGGTTTTGATGTTAGGGTTTCTAATGCCCTAATTTAAATTTGGGTTTTTGTCACATTCATTTTTTTAAATCCAAATGCCTTTGAAATAATGTGTCAACCCTTACATAAATGTCGAGCTTAGGATTTTAATGCCTTTCATTTACCTTGAGCATTTATTAAAAAATCAAGACAATAACCTTAGGTCTTTTTATTTTTTCCTAAATCTTAATGTTAGGTTTCCCTTGAGACTTTGAGTAGGCATATTTGATAAGTGCCTAAATTTTGTATAATTTTTTACAGAAAAATTAAAAAATATAATAGGATCCTTTGCATGTTATTTTTGATTGTTTGCAAACTATCAAATCTTACCCAAATTGCAAAAATCAAAATAATAGGAGCTTTCTTTTTAGAAAATTATAAACTGCAAAGGATGTAAAACATCATTAATGTAATGCTTCTATAAATTACCTTAATGTTTGTTATTTTTTTAAATGTAGTTAGTGACTTGATTCATCATTAAATCTTTCTATTTCTGAGTTGAGTTCTGGGGCGAAATTGGAAAAAGATGAACAAACTGAACCTTTTATTTTCAGTTCTGAGGCAGTTTGAACCTGATTTTGTGGAGCTTTTGGATAAACCTTTTGGAGATAGAAATTTTCTATCTTTTTGATGTAGTTTGGAGCAATTTGAGAGACTATTTTTTTGGCTTTTCCATGGAGCTCGAAAATAGATCAGAATTGCTTTTTCAAAGATGCAGTTTAGCTAATTTTTCCTATTTTCTATTGGAAACATTTGAGAGATATAAGTTAGGAGAAAATTTTAATTTTATCAAGTCAGATTATCATTTCTTGCTCTCACCCATTCATAGATTTTGTAAAAATTTGATGTACTCATATTTTGAGCTTGTGACTCTATATTTTTCAATAAAAAAGGGTAGAGCTTTCCTTTCCATTTTCTTGTCTCAAATTTGTAGTGATGATCTGATGTTTATTGTGATTCAAAATTGCAGAGTCCTTTTTATGTCTTATTATTGCAAACCTGTGTGCAAGGGCTTCATATAAGTCAAGTTTTATTATTTGATCAATCTTGTGAGCCTTCTTACAAAACATTGTTGAGTTATATGTTATGGTGGAATTGTGAAGGTTGAGCTTTTTTAGAGGTTGTTGTGAGAGATGTTATCAAAATATTTTAAATTTATGGTGAATCATCCTTACAGTTTAGGATTTCATTTTCTTGTTTTCCTCCTAACCTTTTCCTTTGAAAATCCTTTAGATTAAATAGGTGGTTTTCTAGAGGGAACTAGCCCACCTTGAAGATTCGTTCTCATTTATAGATTACCCACAATCTGAGAGCGTTTCCATGTTGCAACAAGATAGACAAGTCTAACTTGGTTGAGGGTGCAATCCTAATTTCCAACAATTATCTTGTGTTTTGTTCATCAATTTTTTGATATTTCATCATCAGGATTCTACCACGTCGATGGGGAGGTTGAACAAGTAAGGATTTTTTGTTTTTTGTTGTAAATTTGTTGTTAAATTGGTAGTTTTAGGTTTTTTTTATATTCATTTGTTTAATTTGTAGGAAATGTTAATGAACCTAAAAACCCTCCTAAAAATCTTGAACAACCATTGTAAGAAGCACCCAAACAAAATCCTCAACAACCACAACAACAATCGCATCCACCAATTCCTCAACATCCTCCTAGCACTTAGCAAAATTTAATTGGGGTAATTGAAAACAGTAAAAAAATAGATTGAGGAGTTAATCATGAGGTTGAACGATCCAGTAAGTCCAACCATGGAAAGAATAACACTTGTAAGCTCACTTAAAGAAATGTTAAAACATGTAGATTTAATTAACAAACAATTAAGTGGTTGGGTAGATAGGAGGTAGGCGGCTAGGAATTTTTACGTAGATAAATTATCATATAACCCTATATCCTTAATTATCAACCCCCTACCCTATACATTGGATCCTCAACCCTCATATATATGTGTCCCTCCCTCATCTTATCTCCTTCTCTCTATCTCACTTCTCCCTCCATCCATCCCTCCCTCTCTACCCTAATCCCTCAACCCTAAACTCTCAACCCTTAAACACTCAACCCTAAACCCTTAACCCTCAACCCTCAACCATTAAACCCTAAACCCTTAAACCCTTAAACTCTCTACCCTATACACTCAACCCAATACCCTCTACCCTCAACCCTAATCCATCAACCCTTAAACTCTTAAACCCAAGTAAACTCTCTACCCTAATCCCTCAACCCTCAACCCTTAATCCCTCAACCCTTAAATCCTCAACCCTCTACCCTCTACCCTCCACCCTTACACCTTAATCCTTTAACCCCTATACCCTCTACCATATACATTGGACCCTCAACCCTAATCCTTCAACCCTCTACCCCTCAACCTTAAACCATCAACCCTTAACCCTTAAACCCTCTACCCTATACATTAAACTCTCAACCCTCAATTCTCAACCCTCAACACTCAACTCTTAAACCCTAAATCCTAAACCCCTATACCATCTACCCTATATATTGGACCCTCTATCCTAATCCTTAAACCATATACCCTCAAACATATACCCTAAACCCTCTACCCTCAATATTAAACCCTAAACCCTTAAACCTTCTACCCTCTACCCTCAACCCAATACCCTAAACCATCAACCCTATAGGTCCTAAACCCTATACCCACAATTCTTAAACCTCTACCCTATACATTGGATTCTCAACCCTCATATATCTTTGTCCCTCCCTCCTCTTCTCTCTTTCTCTCTATATCAATTCTCCCTCCATCTCTCCCTCCATCTAGCCCTCCCTCTCTACCCTAATCCCTCAACCCTTAAACCCTTAAACCCTTAAACCCTCAACCCTCAACCCTCAACCCTCAACCCTCAAACCTACCCCTTAACCCTTAAACCCTCGATCCTCTACCCTCATCCCAATACCCTCTACCCTCAACACTAATCCCTCAACCCTTAAACCCTTAAACCCAAGTAAACTATCTACCCTAATCCCTCAACCCTCAACCCTTAAACCCTCAACCCTCTACTCTCTACCCTCTACCCTCTACCCTTAACCCTTAACCCTTAAACCCTAATCCCTCAACTCCTATACCCTCTACCCTATACATTGGACCCTCAACCCTATACCCCTAACCCTCAACCCTCTACTCGCAACCTTAAACCCTTAACCCTCAACCCTTAAACCCTCTACCCTATACCTCTACCCTAAAAATTTAACCCTCAACCCTTAAACCCTATACCCTAAACCCCTATACCCTCAACCCTAATCCTTCAACCATATACCCTCGAACATATACCCTCAACCCTCAACCCTAAACCTTTAAATCCTAAACCCTTAAACCTTCTACCCTCTACCCTCAACACTAATCCCCCAACCCAATACCCTAAACCATCAACCCTATACACTCAATTCTCAACCCTCGACCCTATACATTGGATCCTCAACCCTCATATATCTATGTATGCCCCTCTTCTTCTCTCCTTATCTCTATCTTACTTCTCCTCCATCTCTCCCTCCATCCATCCCTCCCTCTTTACCCTAATCCTTCAACCATAAACCCTTAAACACTCAACCCTAAACCCTAAACCCTTAAACCCACTACCCTCTACCCTCAACCCAATACCTCTACCCTCAACCCTAATCCCTCATCCCTTAAACCCAAGTAAGATCTCTACCCTAATCCCTCAAACCTCAACCCTCAACCCTTAATCCCTCAACCCTTAAACCCTCAACCCTCTACCCTCCACCCTCCACCCTCCACCCTTAAACCCTTAAACCCTTAAACCCTTAAACCCTTAAACCCTAATCCCTCAACCCCTATACCTCTACCCTATACATTGGACCCTCAACCCTAATCCATCAACCCTATACCCTCAACCCTCAACCCTCAACCCTCAACCCTCTACCCTCTACCCTCTACCCTATACCCTCAACCCTCAACCATCTACCCTCTACCCTATACCCTATACATTAAACCCTCAATTCTCAACCCTCAACCCTTAATCCCTCAACCCTCAACCCTTAAACCCTAAAAATTCAACCCCTATACCCTATACCCTATACATTTGACCCTCAATACTAATCCTTCAACCATATACCCTCAAACCTATACCCTAAACCCTCTACCCTCAACCCTAAACCCTCAACCCTCAACCCTCAACCCTCAACCCTAAACCCTTAAACCTTCTACCCTCTACCCTATACATTGGATCCTCAACCTTCATATATCTTTATACCTCCCTCCTCTTCTCTCCTTCTCTCTATCTCACTTATCCCTCCATCTCTCCCTCCATCCATCCCTCCCTCTCTACTCTAATCCCTCAACCCTATACCCTCAACCCTTAAACCCTTAAACACTCAACCCTAAACCCTCAACCCTTGAACCCTCTACCCTCTACCCTCTACCCTCTACCATCTACCATCTACCCTCTACCCTCTACCCTCTACCCTCTACCCTAATCCCTCAACCCTATACCCTCAACCCAATACCCTAGTCCCTCAACCATTAAACCATTAAACCCAAGTAAACTCTCTACCCTAATCCCTCAACCCTCAACCCTCAACCCTTAAACTCTCTACCCTCTACCCTCTACCCTCTACCCTCTACCCTCTACCCTCTATACCCTCTACCCTCTACATTAAACCCTCAACCCTCAATTCTCAACCCTTAATACGTCAACCCTAAACCCTCAACCCCTATACCCTCTACCCTATACATTGGACCCTCAACCCTAATCCTTCAACCATATACGCTCAAACCCATACCCTCTACCCTCTACCCTCAACCCTAAACCCTTAAACCCTAAACCTTTAAACCTTCTACCTTCTACCCTCAACCCTAATCACTCAACCCAATACCCTAAACCATCAACCCTATAAGTCCTCAACCCTATACCCTCAATTATCAACCCTCTACCCTATACATTGGATCCTACACCCTCATATATCTTTGTCCCTCCCTCCTCTTATATTCGTCTCTCTATCTCACTTATCCCTCCATCTCTCCCTCCATCCATACCTCCCTCTCTACCCTTACCCCTCAACCCTAAACCATCAACCATTAAACCCTTAAACACTCAACCCTAAACCCTAAACCCTCAATCCTCAACCCTTAAACCCTAAACCCTTAAACCTTCTACCCTCTACCCTCAACTCTAATCCCTCAACCCTTAAACCCAAGTAAACTCTCTACCCTAATCCCTCAACCCTCAACCCTTAATCCCTCAAACCTTAAACCCTCAACCCTCAACCATCTACCCTCTACCCTCCACACTTAAACCCTAATCCACCAACCCCTATATCCTCTACCCTATACATTGGACCCTCAACCATAATCTCTCAACCTTGTACCCTCAACCCTCTACCCTCAACCTTAAACCCTCAACCCTCAACCCTTAAACCCTAAACCCTTAAACCATCTACCCTCTACCCTCTACCCTATACATTAAACTCTCAACCCTCAATTTTCAACCCTCAACCCTTAATCCCTCAACCCTCAACCCTTGAACCCTCAACCCCTATACCCTTTACCCTCTACCATATACATTTGATCCTCAGCCCTCATATATCTTTGTCCCTCCCTCTTCTTCTCTCCTCTCTATCTCACATCTCCCTCCATCTCTCCCTCCATCCATCTCTCCTTCTCTACCCTAATCCCTCAACCCTATACCCTCAACCTTTAAACCCTTAAACACTCAACCCTAAACCCTAAACCCTAAACCCTCTACCCTCAACCCAATACCCTCTACCCTCAACCCAATACCCTCTACCCTAAACCCTCAACCCTGATCCCTCAACCCTTAAACCCTTAAACCTAAGTAAATTCTCTACCCTAACCCCTCAACCCTCAACCCTCAACCCTTAATCCCTCTACCCTCTACCCTCTACCCTCTAACCTCTACCCTAATCCCTCAACCCTCAATCCTCTACCCTCAACCTTAAACCCTCAATCCTCAACCCTTAAACCCTAAACCATTCAAACCTCTACCCTATACATTAAACCCTCTACCCTCAATTCTCAACCCTCAACCCTTAATCCCTCAACACTCAACCCTTAAACCCTAAACCGCTATATCCTCTACCCTATACATTGGACCCTCAACCCTAATCCTTCAACCATATACCCTCAAACCTATACCCTAAACCCTCTACCCTCTACCCTAAACCCTCAACCCTAAACCCTAAACCCTTAAACCCTAAACCCTTAAACCTTTTACCCTCTACCCTCTACCCAGTACCCTCTACCCTCAACCCTATACCCTAAACCATCAACCCTATAGGTCCTCCACCCTAATCCCTCAACCCCTATTCCTTTCTCTCTATCTATCCATCTCACCTCTATCTCCCTCCATCTCTCCTACCATATCTAATTGTCTCTATCTACCCTTTCCCTCTTTCTACATACCTCTCACTAAATCAATCCCTACCACTCTCTCTCTCCCTCTATCTATCTCTCTCTATCTCCCTCCCATTGCCTCTCCATCACTCCCTCTCTCTTCCTATCTCTCAGGTCTCTCCCTCCCACCCTACCTAGATAAGTCCCTCTCACTCCACCCCCCTCTCTCTCTCTCTCCCTCTCTCTCAGGTCACTCCCTCCCACCCTACCTAGATAAGTCTCTCTCACTCCACCCCGCTCTCTCTCTCCCTCTCTCCCAATCTCTCTCTTGTACTCCCTCTCACTACATATCTCTCAAGTCTCTCCCTCTCACACCCTCACACTCTCAAGTCTCTTCCTTTGGAACCCTACCTACATAACCCTCTCTCTCCCCCTTCTCTCTCAGTTCTCTCTCTCCCCCCCCCCCTCTCTCTCTCCCTCTATCTCTCCCACCCTACCTAGCTAAGTCCCTCTCACTCCAACCCCTTCTCTCCCACTCCCTCTCTCTTAGTCTCTTCCTTCCACCTGCTCTCTCTCTCTCTCTCTCTCTCTCTTCTCCCTCTCAATTCTCCCTCTCTCTAAAGACATACATAAATACATACATACTTACATGCATACAAGCATAATACATATTTACATATAATCCTACATACATACAAACATACATGTAAATATATGCATACAATCTTACATGCATACATACATATAGGCATACATACATACATACATACATACAGGCATAAATACATAAATACATACAAGCATGCATACATACATACATACATACATACATACATACATACATACATGTACATACAAAAATACAAATATATAAACATACATTTAATAGAGTACCATTTAACACAAAGCAAGACATAGCACAACCATGTTATAATGTGCTCATGTTATGTCTTTCTAGACATGTCTTGCACAAACACAAAAACAATGTCAAAACTAAGATATAATGTGCTCGTGTTATAACATGAGCACGTTATAACATGATCACATTATAACGTGAGCACGTTATAACACACTCACATTATAACATGCTCACATTATAATGTGAGCATGTTATAACACACTTGTGTTATAATGCGCTCGCTTTATAACTTGCTTTGGGAATCCCCAAGCCTTGGGCTTGGTATTTGCCTTGGAATACCAACCCTAAGGCTTGGAGGGCCTTCCTAACGACCAGAAACATGTTTTTCCAAATTCTACAATATTTCACATAATCGGGTTCATGCTCATTGTCAGGATTGCACAAGTTTCAATGTTGAACAAATCAAACACCTGGGTAATGTTAGACTCTCTCTTAGCTATCTAACGATGTAATTTTTTTTACTTTTTGACAATGTTAAGCCTTTGATCTATAATTTATTTTGTTTGTGTGTCTCTTTTTTGGAAAAATCCAGTGTTTGGTTTTTTGTTATAAATTAACCGTTCATCAAAATTTCAAATAAATTACATTTTTTAGAAACTACACTCTATTATACACATATTTTTAAAAAATCAATTAGTTTCTAAAATTTTTCAGGGTAGCACAGCCAGAATTATATTTTTCAGGAAGTGCCCACTTTGAAAATTAGTAAAAAATAAAAAATTATCAAAAACATTGTGCATAAACTACATCCTGTTAGCTAATTTCTCACTAAAGCAATTTTAAAAATACTAAAAAAAAGTTCATCGTGCTCGGTACCCACAAAAGTTGTTATGTTATATTTTTCGGACAAAAAATAGCACCAATTTATGTGGGCCCCTCTTTTGAACCCCTTAATCTCAACCATTTTCAAACTAAATTAGTAGTTTAGAAATTAGACTCAGAGCACTACAATCCTTGTTTTTGTTGCATCTCAAAATTTTGAGTGTAAATATCCTCAATTTCACGTCCAAGGTCAGTATTTCCTAATTTCAAATAAAAGTGGCCACTTAAGCCCCTTTTTTGGCCCCCCATATTTTTGCACTTACCCCTATGACCCCTACATATGTAATTAGAGGGAATCTTGAATATTCAAAAATGGAATGTAGGTAGGTCACTATCTACAAATTTAGTAACTCAATCTTTTGCATCTTCTGAGATAGTTCCATCTGAATACATGAACATGGTTTCGTTCATGCAAGTCCCTCCTCTTGAAAATGCAAGTACAACACTTCACATGATGAGCCTCTTAACAAGGAGCCTTCCCCACTATACATCCATGCCCAGATTAATGGAAACATCATAACTCACGTCTTAGTCGATTCGACAAGTCAAGTTAATATGATAATGGAGGAAACTTTATTTATAAACAGCTTACACAAGGAGAGATATGAAGAGTCTAAGACCACTCTTCGTACCCATGATGGACTCTTTGTTGCCCCTATGGGCTCTATTTCTTTATGAATCTTGGTAGGACCCAAGACTATTGATGTCTCATTTTTTTTATCATTCTAGAGTCATGACATATTCTGAGTTAGGCTAGGTATCCCCTGGCTAGCCTTTGTGAATAGTGTTGCCTCTATAGTTCATAAATGTTTAAATTTCCCTCATGAAGACATAGTGCATGTGGTGCATGACACTGGCTATAAAGTGCTAGTTTTGTGTGAGGGCTTCTCACTAGATCACTTTTGCCCTGCCCCAGTCAAACCTCTCCATCTTAGGGAATATTTTTTATACAAATCTTATATTAATTATAAGATTGGGGGATTAACATCGAAGGTTAGTTATCCAATGTCTCCCTATGTGATCTTTGTAAAAGACTTTATGGTAGCATAGCATCAAGTTGCCTCTTATGCCCCACCCAAGGGAAAGGGGAAGCTTGATCGCACTCTAGATCCTTCTCCTTCTGTGTCTACAATTTCATCTACTTCTACTTCTCATCCTGTTGCGACACCTTTGAATTTTTCTCATGTTCCTCACATAGGAAGTCTGATGATACCAGCATGGCAAAGAGTGAAGCATCAATATTTTTAGCTTTGTGTGCTACCCATGGTTCCACGACCCGCTATCTATGGTAGGGGAAAGTCTTCCCATGGGGTTTTTCCTACTTCTTGGCCTCCACGACCTCGTAATATTCCTTTTCCTTCCCCTAAGGTAGAGAATGGGAAGAGGCTTGTCACCAAGGCGCTTGTTTCTACTTCTCTTCTTGTGGTTGTTTCCACTCTTATTCTTCCTCCTCCTAATCCTACCCAGGAGACCATCCTTCCACTGAAAAATGGTAGTGAAGGATACTTTTATGGCTAAGTAGTAGTCTCCAGTCTCTTCTCAAGCCACATCTTCTAGTGCATGCATCTGATGCAACTGCCTTGCACATGAGTGCAAGTGTAGGCAAAAGGCTCTGGCTGCTGAACATGTTGCCTTGCAAAATATGAGGGGGAGCCAGTAGCGTATATCTCTACATATTGTGATTTTATTCCACTTTCTTTTGTTCTTTTTGTGTCAATTCCCATCACCGCTATTCTTCTTTTGTCTCCTCTAATGGGTCCTGATGATTCTCACCCTAAAAGGATGCAAGTTTTCATAGATCCCTTTATGGAGCCCCCTCTCTTAATGTCTGTGTGCATCCCTTCATTCTCTCAGCCCATAGACATGCCAAATACAATAGTGATGGTTTTTGGGCTTTATCTTCTTCCTCCTTGGCTTTTGCTTCATCTGTGGGGATTTTGAATCATCTGTTCAAATGCAAGATGGAGGATGACCTCACTATAAGTGGAGGTCAGAGGAAGGTTTTTCCTTCTTCAAAAGTAGGTTTTGTCTTGGCTTGCACCATCCTCATGACAAAGGTGGCCCTTGCATCCTTGATGTTTTTCACTGCCCCTCTCAATGAGGTTGACAGTGGCTCTTGAGCGCCTCCTTCTTCTCCCACTCGATTGACACATGGCACTCCACTAAAGTGCATGTTTAATTTGATGGATGGTATTCCACCCTATCTTTGATCTTTACAAGATCGATGACTTTTTCTTCACAAGAGCTTGGTGAAGAATACCTTGAGGGGCCTTCTTCCTTGGAATTTTTTGTAGGCGGTTCAGAGGGTACCACCCTCACTATCCCACCCTTGTAGGCTCATTTTACCTCCCCTTATAATGATCTAGATTATGATTAGGATGACCTGCTAGTTGATGAGGTTTAAGGTGGTACCTATTCTTTATTTTTAGCATAGATTTTTTTGTGTGTTTGTGTTCCCCCATGCTCTTTTTTTTTTTGTTTTTAATCATTCCTAGAGGACCCTTACAACCCTTGTAGGTGCTTGGATACAGGTATGGAAAATGTGTCATGCACTTCTTTTTTTCATATCATCATTCTTCTATGTATCATGAAATTTCTTTTGGATGTTGGGGATGATGCAAAGAGTTGGGGGCATTTAGGCCTTCTTCCATGTTGACCAAATTTTCATTTTCATTTTATATTCATGTGCTCTTATTCATGATCTAAGAATTTTGAGGATTGGCGACCATTCATTCTTACTCTATATTATATCTACCTATATCTATGAACATATCTGACCCCGAGTTCTCAAATCCCCCTATCTCTTGTTTATTTTTTATTTGACTACTTCTTGATGTTGTGGTTATCATGTGTTGTCCCTCACATGTGTGTGACAACATATCATGAATACATCTCATCATGTATCTCGCGCCACAATATCTCTACCTCTCCTTTCTCTCCTTTGGATGTCATGTGCTCCTTTGTGTAGAACATGCCATCCTAAGGGGGTGCTACCACATTGTTCTAATTTTTGATAAGGAAAATTCTTTCAAAAAAATTCCTTTGTGTAAAATTTTCTTTAAAAGGAATTCCTTGATGAAAGAATCCCTTATTGAAATCTTGAAATCCTTCATTTTCTAAAATGTTGTATTCTCTCAAGGCTTCTGGATGGAATTTTCTTTCAAAAATGATCTTGTATGTGAGAGAATCTGAAAATTTTCCTTTGAAAAAGGAGAACTTTTTCTAAAATCAAAAATTCTTAAAGACTCCTTTGAAAAGGAGCATTCTTTTCAACAAATTCCTTGACAAAAAAAATTCAAAAGGATTCCTTGATGATAGAATAACTTGTGGAAAATGTCGTGTGTTTCAATTGGTGCATTCCTTTGAATGGACCCCTAGCTGTCTTGAAGGGTTCCCTACCAAAGGAACCCCCTTTGAAATATTTCTTCTCAAAAGATCTATTTGATGTCTTGCAATGTGTTTCTTTATCAGATATTTGATGGCTTGTGTCTTGGTGTTAGAAATATTAAATATCTTTGTGTCTTGCTTGGGGGAAACCTGGCTAGACCCACCTTTTCTATGACTATATTGCAATGTAGTTTATAGCAGCCGCAAGCTTCTCTACGTGACTAGTGTATCTGATCAGGCGGTGTCTTATCATGTAAACTTGTGTGTCTTATGATTGGACTTTTTTCCTCACATTTTGTTTGTAGTCTAACATATTTGTGGTGAGATCGTGGATCTCTTTGCAAGATCAAGACCCTATGGAGCCTCCCTCCTTCACATAAAGGTACACCAAATCGAATATCTTCTTCCTCGATGACTTTGGTATATTCTCTTCAATATATTTCTACTTTATCTCTCATACGCACTGACACATATGCTTGCTAAAGTTGGGGGAAAATGTAATGGCACAAATTTGCACCCTAGGTAAATTTCAAATTTATCCTACCTTTACTTTAGAAACCATAAATTTGATGATGCAAATCTCGCCACCTTATTCCCATTCTTTCCATTTTTCCTTTTCTTTTTGCATCAATGGAATAATTTTTGTTGGGGATGCACATGTGCCACGTGGACGTTTTCACGCCACGCAGTTGTCCTGATAGGATTATTGCCTCTAGAATCTGCAAAGGTGTTATGTTTTTGGTTGGTTATAGATGTAATATTCTCTATAGACTCTTAACTAACAAAAATATCCCCTTTACCTCCCTTTTCCTCATTCAAACTCATTCCTTTACTTCTACACATAATTTCTTGATTCTCTTGATCTCTCTCTTGTAAATTCTTGCTCTCTTGCTCTCTTCTTGATCATTCTTACCTCTTTTTGCTGCTACAAACTCTCGTATAGGACTCTAAAACACTTTCTTGTTGCAACACCATCATTTTTACAAGGTTTAAAAATATTTATTCTCTTGGTAAGGTGTCATCTCTCATCATCTTCTCCTCTCGGCCTTGAGTGCTAGAAGAAGGGAAGGTGATGTTTCTCTTTTCATTTATTTGTACCATTGTGTCTTATAAAGAAGCATTCATGTTTTCTTTGCACTTTGTTTTGATAGTGTATTTTCCATTTTGTCTTTATTTATTTTCTCTATATTGTGACATCTTGGTTGTTCATGGAGGTGGGAAAACCAAAATGGGGGTTTGATTGTGGAAAACCTCAAAACACAGCCCAACACTTTTTTTTGTTTTTGTGTGTGCAGGTGTGGGTTCGTTATTTTTAAGTTATTGTTGAAGAACTAGATTTCACATGGATGGTATCTTTTCCTACTCTTTCTTTGTCATTTTTTTACTAGAATTGCTTCAATAATATTCTTCTTGTTATACTTTTTTCTTTCTACATTTTATCTATCAAACTATGAAACCTCAACAGTTGGGTCATAAGTAGGCCCTTTGTGTTTTCTAACTATTTATCATATCATTATTCATACAGGATGTCAGTGTGTGCCTAAGACACCAAAGTATCACAGTGGATTCTAGTTCTCGTGCTTCCATCCTAAAACAGTGAGCTATCTAGTTTATAGTTTGAAACCTCCATGAACGGCTCACCTAATTCCCAAAACACCTGTCAAATAGCTTGAGGTAGTTTAGGGAAGTTCGTTCCTTGGGGATCTCCCATGACATGGAGCCTTGAGGGTGATGAATCCCCCTTCTCTACAATTTGGAACTATCATGCCCAAAATTTACCTGGTCTAACAAACGTCATGGGGAAAACCATATACAAGTCAAATTCTAGATAGAGTGATGATTTCTAGTGATTGGGACATTTTAGCCAAACTGCAGATGTCTACCCTTCCAAGATCTAGCTTTGATCACAATGCTCTTATTTTGAATTGGGAGGAGCAATGTAATTCAAGACCATATCCCTTTAGATATGACATAATGTGGAGTCTTCACCGAGATTTCAAAGACTTGGTCAAGCTTTGGTGGAATCTCCCATGTCAAGGAACCCCCAATATTTTGTATAGCCCAAAAACTAAAAGAATATGGTTAAATGTTCAAGGTTGGAACAAAAATAATTTTGGGAATATTTTCCAAACAAAAAATAACATCCCTTTTGAACCAAAATAAATAGGGTTATCCACCTTTTAGGATATGGAACACATATAAGGGGGTAGACCTCCTTTACCTATTTCCCTCTTAGTTCATTAAAGGAAACCCTAGTGATCTCAAACTAATGAATCAATTAGGAAAAGAGATTGCTACAAGGTCACCTTAGGTGTAATTAAAGAAGGGGGTTCACCACTAAGAAAAATCTTAGAAAGAAGGAAATGAATGCAATATACAAATCTAGCTATGTAACCTAGAAATTGTAACTCAAAATCAGAATAATGAACTCGAACTAAACAAATAAGTTCCTGGAAGACTCAAGTTGCTCGAAATAAGGTCTACAATCCTAAAATTTTGACTTTTGATGTGAACTAGGACTCATAAGCCAAATTGCATGATTTAGTACCAGTTTAGGGTTTTGAGTTGAATCTCGGATCTGTAACTAGTAAACCAGGATCTATATAAAATTGATGAAAAGTGGTATACTAGGACTCATACCACCAAGGTGGTGATTTAGTTTGAGTATTAGGGTTTGTCTGAAACTTTGGTATCCTCTAGTGATCTCATGTAGCTTCTCTCTTGTCTAATCTTTGAGTCTAAAAGTTTGAATTCTGGCCTATCGGTGACTTTAATGAAGATGGAAACTTTGACAACTTTCTTCAATCTTTCAACTTTATATTTAAAGGATCTTCAAGTCCCAAAACACCTAGATTTGCAGTCACACATGTAGAGGGAGAAAAATGTTGATTTGTTAGTGGATAAGGGTTTTCCTTGGTCAAACCCCATTTTGGTAATCAAACCTTGAAATGAAATAAAATAGAATGGAGGAATGATGAATGAGCAATATGCAATGTTGCAACTCACCAAACCCTTGTAATAAAGGTTGCATTCTTGTATGAAATGGATAGCATGAATGTATATCTTGATTCTTGATTGAATGATTGAAACTTGATCTTGAATATTTGCTTGAATCATAAAAACCTACATCACAAAGGTTAGCTCACAAACACACATGAAGAATGATAACAAAATCTTGATTTTTTCTCCAAATGCTTGATAATTTCTCTTGAAATGCTCTTGAATTCTCTTGAATGCTCTTGATCTCATAAACTTGCTATATTAATGCTTTCATAAAACTTCTAGATTGTTAGATTGCTTGTTAGGAGAAATTATGTGAAATAACCAAGTGTATTTATACTTGTTAATGTCAAATTTCCTGAAATTACAACACTACAAGCTGACATCAGATCTAGGAGAATAAAATCCCACCAAGAATTGAATTCAAAATAGGTCCAAGCTAGAGTGGGACTCATTCGCCAATTGGGGCATATGAGTCTCAGTATCCTAATATTAGGACACAAATTTCAAGAAATGTTAAGTTCAATGTCATATTCAGGATGAGGCCCCAAAACCTAGGTGGGACCTATATGCCCTAGGTGGCATTAAGTTCAATGTCATATTCAAGATGAGGCCCCAAAACCTAGATGGGACCCATATGCCCAAGGTGGCATATGAGTCCCAGATCAGCAGATCTGGAACACATAACCCAAAATCATAAATTATGATTGTTCATTACATAAATGTTGTGATTATCCTCGGAGAAATGCATCAAATAGGGCTTTTGGATGCAAAATAGGACCAAATAAGGCATAAGTAGCCTAATTTTAGCAGGGAGGGCCCAAACAAGTATGAAAATGTAAAAGGATACATTTTTCTACACTACACTTTTCAACCTCAAATCTATTCAAGAAAATATGGAAATAGGGGTGGTTAATGAAGATATTTCTAACAAAGAAAGGGAACTAAGGGATGAATGGTTTCTTACTACCAGGAAGGGTGAATATTTTTGGAAACAGAAGTCCTATGTGTAATGGTTGCAAGAAGGGTGACAAGAACATAAATATTTTGTATCAATCAACTTTAAAACATAGAAGAAGGAATGAGATCATATCTCTTGTTAATGATAATGGAGATTTTCTAACCAAGGAAGAAGACCTAGAAGTCGAGGCTAACTCTTTCTTCAAAAATGTGGGGAGTGACCAAGTCCCCCCTTCTAATGACTTTGATTTTCTCCTATAATTTATCTTGCAGGTGGTTTCTAAAGAATATTTAAAGGCTCTTGGAAAGATGGTGACCCTACAGGAGGTCAAAGTTGTTTCTCTTTCAAAGCTTTCAAAGCCACTAGCCCTGATGGTTTTCCTCCTGGTTTTTTCAAGAATTCTGGGAAATCTCAACTCAACTTACTTTTTTCTTATCCCTAAGAAAGAATATTCTACTTCAATGTTTGATTACCACCCAATTATCCTTTGCAATACAGTGTACAAGATCTTTTCTAAAATTATTGTTAATAGGTTGAAAACCTTACTTGACAAAATGATTTCAGGGAGTCAAAAACATTTTGTTATTGGAAGACATATTTTGGATGCAGCAATTATTTCCCATGAGTTTTTCCATTCAATGGATCACTCCAAGAACCCGAGTATGGTTCTTAGACTTGAAATTTCCAAAGCCTATGATAAGGTTTCTTGGAACTTTCTTTTTGTTATGATGTCCAAAAAAAATGGTTTTGGTGGAAATTTTCTTAAATTAATCAAGGAATGTGGCACCACTACTAACTTCTTTGTTTTACTTAATGGTGTCCCAAAAGGTCAATTCTCCTATGGTAAGGGCTTGATACAAGGGGACCCCCTCTCTCCTATCTTTTTATTATTGTTTCTGAATTTTTGGGTCACAATCTTCAAAAAAATATGGATAGAGGTCTTCTTCAAGGGATTAGAGTTGCTTCTTCCCTCCCTTGAGCCTCTCATCAACAATTTGTTGATGATACGATTCTTTTTGGTGTTAATTTTTTTGTTGAAGCAACTAAATGGAAATCTATACTCCAGAAGTATGTTGAAGCCTCGGGCCAGTATATCAATTATACTAAGAGAAAATTGTACTTCTTCAACACCAATCAGTAGGTGAAGTAAAGAGTTCTTAGAATCCTTGATTGTCAAGAGATTGTTCTTCCTGATGTGTACCTTGGCTTACCTTTAAGAACTAAAAATCCTTATAACTCATTTTGGAATGGCATAATCAAGAGAATCCAAAAAAAGATGGCAAGTTGGACAGGCAAACTGCCTAGTCAAGCTAGTAAAGTATAGCTTTTGAAGTCTTCTCTTCAAAATATTCTAGTGTATTTCCTTTCCCTCTTTAAGATGTTAGATTTTATTATGAGAAAGAATGAGAAAATCCAAAGGAACTTCCTTTGGACTAGGATGGAAGAAAAAGAAAGAATTGCACTAGTCAAATGGGAGAAGATATGTTCTCCTAAGAAATTTGGGGGTCTAGGGATTTGAAGATTGAACTTGTTCAACAAGGATCTACTCTCAAAAGCGGGATGGTTCTTTATACAAGGGAAGAAAGAATAGACCAATATTCTTAGTGAAAAGTATATGGGTAATGATGTCCCCTTCTGCTTGTTGTCTTTTCAATATTGGCCTAAAGGATCATCCATATGGAATAATATTGTGAATTTACTAGGAGTATCTGAAAGCAAGGAACTAGAAGAAGAGTTGGGAATGGGGGGACTATTATTTTTTGGAAAGAATCTTGGGGAATTGGTCCTATTTTAGCTTCAGTGTCTCTACTGAAGCCAATCATAAATGACCTTTCAAGACTGTATGGGACTACTCTTAATAACTATGTTGATTGGATTGAAAGGATCCCTAAATGGAGAAATTTTAAGCAAGATGTTCTAGACTTGAGAGCTAGGAGAGGGGATAGTTTGTCAGTTTGTTCTGAGTTGTTTTCTACTCTTGAATCTCTAATTAGAGACAACAAATTTTTTTATCAAGATGGAGATGATGAGTGGATATGGAGTGATAACCCCTCTAGAGTTTTTTCAGTCAAATTTTCTTATAACATATTGGACCAACCTTCTCTTATTGCTCAAACTTTCAATTGCAGCAAAATTTGGAATGCTAAGTTAATTCCTAAAATTAACTGCTTTTAGTGGGCAATAGTGCATGGAAAAATTCTCACTTTTGATGTTCTCAATAGGAAAGGATTTCAGTTTGTAAACAGATGCTCCCTTTGTTTGGAGGTTGAAGAAAGTGTTCCCCATCTACTTCTTCAATGCCCTTTCACTAGAGAAACTTGGTCCATGGTGCTTCAACACCTGTTGACTGACTGGGTGTCCCCTTCTAACCTAAAAGACTTTATTAACCAATGTGGTTTTTCCCATTCTCACACCCAATTATTGTAGAATTATGGTAGCAAATTCCCCCTTTCTCTCCTAGCACTTGTGGAAAGATTCACAAAATATATTATATATCATATATTGCATATTTATTTTATAAATATTATATTTATATAAATA
The DNA here is from genome assembly GCA_007115665.2 of Sequoiadendron giganteum. NCBI lineage: Eukaryota > Viridiplantae > Streptophyta > Pinopsida > Cupressales > Cupressaceae > Sequoiadendron > Sequoiadendron giganteum. Next base: position 105,122,938 of record CM021110.1, on the reverse strand, counting down.
TATAATATTATACATTGTATGTTTATGTTATGTTATATATTATTATAATTATATAATATATAATATATAATATTATAATATTATAAATATAATATAATATATTTATTTTATATAATATTATATAAATATAATATAATATGTTTATTTTATATTATATTATATTATAACATTATATAAAATAAATATATATTGTAATATTATAAATATAATAATATTTTAATTTTTTTTTATTTTTTTTATTTTTTGATATCTCAAAGGTGGTGTCCTTGCAATCGGTCGGGATTCTATTATCGGGCGAGACTAGTCCACCTCTGGGTCACGTGAAGCCCAGTGTCAGACCCACAACATGCATGGTTGGGTGATTTGAGGCTTGAACCTACGTCAATTATCTGTGTCTTCCAATGGCTCGACCAACAGGTCTACACCCGAGGGACAATATAATATATTTAGTATTATATATTATATTATCTAAATATAAATATAATTTTATATTATAATATGTTATAAATATAATATTATAATATAATATAATATAATATATTATAATAAACATAATATAATATATATACCATACTTATGGTGGAGGGAGGAAGGTTTCAACTGTCCTTTTTTCATGTTGTAGCTAAGAAATATGAAACATAGAAATGTAGCACAAAAATTTCTGAATGGAAATAAACAACTAAATGAAAATAGAAAAATGAAGCGAGCCCCACCTGAGACAACATGCACTAGTCAATGATTAGTGTGTGATGTTTAAGCCCAACCCTAAATCTCTTGTAAATCTTATATATTTTCAATGTATGAATTAGAAGCAATGAAGATCTATCAAATAGTTCACAAATGCAAAGATTCGGTCTCTAAGTAGATCAACATGTGTATATGCATATGTACATTTCAGATAAATAACAGGAAGACATTTCACGAGGCAATCCAAGTACTGCAAGGATTGGTAGAATTGTGGGAGATAGTGTTAGATCCATTCATTTCTTCAATTATGGGATTGGTATTAATAATTGAATGGAGGCTCGAGTTGTTCCAGTGGTAGCAAAAAAAACCTTGTGAACTAGGTTGGAAAAATAGCATATGTGAGATGCATTCCATGGGTTTGGTTTCCTTTTTTACTAATGAGATAAAATTTCTAGTCTTCTTGGAGTTTGACTTTGTATGTGGAGTAAATTTTTCATCTTTCAAGAAATTTTGATTCCATTTTTTTTGTTCATATTCATAGAGAGTGGAATGTTGTTACTAACCATTTGGATAAATTAGCATCTCATGTTAATCACAAATAAAATGTTATAGATTGAGGATCTCTATTTTTAGCTAATTATTTACAATTTCTAGTTCACTTCTTTAGAATAATTTGGGTTGACAGTTTATTTTATTTTTAGGTTTCCTAAGCTTTAACTTTATTATTTCTTGAGTCCTAGAGGTGGTGGGTTTGTAGTAAACCTCTTTGGTTTTTTATTCTGTGGATTTTAGTGATAGCTATTTTTTATACGATAAGCGACATTTACATGGTGTCATACCCTTTACACATCGAGCCTCAAGGGCCAAAAAAGATCGAGTTCCAAAAAAAAGACAAAAAACCATAGACACAGCGGACCAACAGCCAATAGGAACACTAACTAGCATCCTCCCAATTCTGAGAGAGGAGATTAACAACATCCTCCCTGACCCATTCAGAACCATCATCTGTAGCCTTATCCATATCATCCTTAAGTAGAGCAGAGAGGGTGCTAGTGACATAGTGGACCAACTTGACAGTGAACTGGTTCAAGCCACTAAACTTCTTCTCAAGCTTCACCATCCGCTCCAACAATACACTGTGATCAACCTCTTTATCCATAGTCTTCACCATGTCAGCACACTCCACATCCTGAGGATCAGAGGACTGGGAAGTCGAGTTCTCATTAAGAATTTTGTTGAAGGACAACAATTTGCTAGGCCCTCCAACAAACTCATCCTCCTCATCCTTAGAACCTTACTCATTCCAATTATCTATGTTGTCGAACTACTCATCATCAGAAGAAATTTATCTAACCTGCACTTTCTTAAAAAAATTAGCCAACCTACCATATCTCCTAATGTTGGTATTTTCAACCCCAATCTCCACCGTAGTCGCAACCATGGTATCCCCCTTCGAATCTTTTCCCACCACATTCTTCCTCTGTTGTCAGTGGTCGGTGGCTCTATCAAACCCTGTAGAAGTTGATAAATCTCAACCTCACAGTCCCCAAGAATCACCTGCAAGCAATCACCTATCACATGCAATAGATATTTAGAACAAACAATAATGGATGTTCTGTAAACCCTCAAAGCAAAAGTATGTGCAAGCATATTCCAGAAATAATTATTGAATGATCTAATAATTACAATGTGATCAATCCTTATGAGGAGATCAAGAAAACCTAAAATTAGGAAACCCTAGTGTGCACACTTAATAATTAATAAATAATTATTAATGTGCCTAAGTTTAGCTTAAGTAACCTAAAGGAATAAGTGACTTAATTAATTAATCAATATGATTAAATTAATTAAGTGTAATAACTTATTATTCTAACACCCCCCCTTAAGATGAACTAAAACACTAGAAAAAAGATGCATGAAAGCAAAGATGGGTCCCGGCAACAAAGGCCTGATCAGGTACCATTTACAAAAGCAATGCAAACTAAATGAAACGGGGTAAAGGAGAAAACCCAGTGGGAACAAAACTCCTCCCCAAAATAGAATGCAAAGAAGGAATGCAATGCACTAATGAAAGAAGGATAGGAGGTGGATTACATGATACCCCCCATAGACAACTTTTATCATATAAGTACATGTACAATGGTCTCCATAGGAGAGATAGAAAGAGAGAAGAAGGCCCCTCCACAATGAAGAAACTCTTGTCACAATGGTAGATGCATGATGTAGAATCCAAAAAGAGATCCTGAAGTGGCAAATGATATTCCTCCCCTTGGGAAGAAACGGATCCAAAGAACGATGTCGAAGAAACCCTATGAAGAGTGATGAACTAATATGTCTAAAGATGTGTGCCATGATCGGAGGTTGAAGAATCTCTCTATCTGAACTGAAACAAATGATGTCAAATCCAAACTGATGTGGAGAATCCTAAAATGCAACCTCTGAATGCACTGATAATGGTGGGCTTACAGTGATAACCTAACTGTCAAGGTAGAGGAAATGAATGTCCTCATAAGAATCCTCCAAATCTGCAATATAAGACTCAACAAACAAGAAAGATATGTCTGCAACATAAGAGTCCAAAGTAGCTATGTCTAGAAGATGTATGATTCCCTGCTACACTGAATTAGGAACAACAGGAGATGTTGATGAAGTCTCAGTTTGAAGAGTAGGAACTGTGAGACAAGCCTCTGATCCATTGGAACATGTAAGGGTGTCTAAATACTCAAGCTCCTCTAAAGTATCATGATCAAAGGGTGTATTCTCTCTCCAAGAAATGGGTAAGAGACAATCTGAAGTAGGATCCTCTGGGAATGGAGAGATATTAGGGTCTCCATAGATCTCCCAAAGACGTGTCCAAAGTGGGTGAGGACAATCAATGTTCGATATAGCCAACACAGTGTCATGATCAACACTAGACAATATAAGTCCTACTATGTGATCTCTAATGATATCCCATGCTAATTTTCCCTCTGAAGTGGTTGGTTCAGGTATGATATCATACAAATAAGGCAAAATATTAAGCCACCTACAATGTGTAAGTATACCCTTTGCCCATGACTCATAACTACCCCGTTCCAGAATAACAACTGAAGGGTGAGTGAAAAACCCATGATAACTCTTCAAATGAAAAAAATTGAGAAATCTAGCCTTAGTTCATTTAGATCAAATTAATATAACCCATCCCACACAAACAGAACCCATGTAGGTGTCAGAATGGCCAAGTAATTGAGCAAAGTGTAAAAACACATAAAGCTGACTAAAATTTACCTAGTAAATTTTTTGATGCAATAGAATGCATATTTGGAAATATCACTGCAACACCTTTCCAACGCCTATTCGTTTGTGAAAAACGGAGTTCGAACGCAAAAGATACGCCCCCGGGAGTGAAAAACACAAGTTCTGACTACGACTAGAAAACAAGACTGCAAAATAGCAAAAACAGAAAAAATAACCAGCACCACTAGAACGGCGCCGGAACCAGCTTTCCGGCAATATCTTGTTTCTGCAAAACGGAGATCGTATGCAAAAACTACACCTGATTTCGTGAAAACAGCTCCAAAAAAGGTTTAAGGGTTAAGCCTAGCGGTTAGGCTAACCGCTAGCATTAACCACTAGCATTGACCACTAGCGGTTAACTGACGGCGGCACCCATTAACTCTATGGTTTTTTTAAAAAAAATCTCGGATTGCGTGTCATACCAGGTCGTACGACCCAGAAATGAAAAAAAAATTGCATCTCGGACTCACTGTGTCCGATTTCAATGATTTGACAGTCGATTTAAGGGTTTTTGAGCACTCTAAACGCGATGACAATGTCCATTTGGCCCAGAAATGCACAAAAAAATTGCCCACCCCCCAGATGCACAAAAGATCAGCCTAGCTTGAAACCCTTGCAGAGAAAAAGACTTTGTGAGAGAATATCTTCAAATCATGAACAGGAAGCCACAGGTCTAGATCTCTGATACCATGTAGAAGTTGATAAATCTCAACCTTACAATCCCCAAGAATCACCTATAAGCAATCACCTATCACATGCAACAGATATTCAGAAAAAATAATAATGGATGTTCTGTAAACCCTCAGAGCAAAAGTATGTGCAAGCATAAACCAGAAATAATTATTGAATGATCTAATAATTACAATGTGATCAATCCTTATGAGGAGATCAAGAAAACCTAAAATTAGGAAACCCTAGTGCGCACACTTAATAATTAATAAATAATTATTAATGTGCCTAAGTTTAGCTTAAGCAAACCTAAAGGAATAAGTGACTTAATTAATTAATCAATATGATTAAATTAATTAAGTGTAATAACTTATTACTCTAACAAACCCTTCCCCTCATCCTTCACTTTCTTCTTTGCAGTAGGTTTGCTATCAGTCTTGGTAGGGGCAGACTTAAGCTTGCAAAGACCAACCACATTAGACTGGGCAATCCTTGCATTTCCCTTCAACTTTTTGACATAGTCAGTTTAGGTTTACGAGTATCAACAGTCACAATAGGGGTTTTTCTTTTGGGACCCTTAGACTCAATCGAGGAGATATTGGCCTAAGCAAGCAGTTCAATTTCCTCAATGCAGACAATGGAAATGGGTTTAGGCAGGTAGAGTAGAAAGGGTAAAATTATAAGGCCTTGGTAGAGCAGTAGGGGGGAGAATCTTGAGGATTTTGGGCAGCAATTTTAATGCTCTTCTCAATAGAGCTTTCCAAATCAATAAGTAAGAAAAATGGGAAGCTTAACAATATCTTATGGAAAAGGTGATTCAAGAGAGGAAAATGATAGAAAAGGAAAATTTTATATCTACCTTCTAAGGTTACATACTTCATGAGAGAAAGATATACCTGGTCCCAAGGTTGCAGGAGAGCTTCTCTTTAAAAGTCGGACTGAGATCGAATAGGTTTTCATTACCCACAAAGAAAGTGTTAAGGTTTTCATTGTCCTGGGCCTTAGTGTGCTTAGGGTACTTATTCCACAACATCCCCATCACCTGAGCAATCACCTCAAAGGAGATACCAATGCACAACATCCCCATCACCTAATCAATCACCTCAAAGGAGATACCACCCATGGTAACCCTTTTTTCTTTCCAAGAACTCACAAATTGTGTAGACAACTTCAGATCATGACCCGCCAAGTTTTCCATCAAAGGTTCCAAACTGCCTTCAACACAGATGTTCCAAACCAATGGGTCCTTGCAGAATTATCTACAATTATATGGCCCTATTGCCACCCATATCGCCACTTTGCACACTAAAAAACCAAGAAATTTGTGAGAGAAAAAGGTTAGGATTTTTGACAAAGTGAGAGGTCACCCAATCACTAATATTTTAAAGCCAAATTAGAATGCCTTGGGAAATCAAGGTCATGTACCAAACACACACATGAAGAGTAAAGTCCCAAAAGGAAATCCTTACTATCTCATTAATGAAAATCTCCAAGTTACACTTGTGGCCAGGTATGCATAAAATGATGGAATTAATTGTTTTTCCAACCACGTTGCCTTTGCACAAGTACCAATGAAATTTGGTTGTGGGGCCAAATTTATAAATCAATAAAGTCCTATCATTTCTCAATAGAAACCATTTAGCCAAAATGATAGTATAAATCAAAAGCTTCGCATCATAATTATTTGTCACACCAAATTTGAAATCAAAAATCTGCAAGGATATGCGAAAGATGAGATAAGACCTCAACAAAAGATTATGTAAGGCCTGACCAAAATTAGTCGTAACATCAATGTACTCCCCATAACTCCTCATAATTATCTCTTTGATATCGATTTCCACCCCAATATTCAAATTTTTCCACTTGTTTGACACCTCAGCAATCGAACCCATCCACAACACCCAATAGACAAGAATGTGGACCCCCCAAAAGGCCATAGCAATCACAAAATTAAGTATCATCATGACAAATACATGTGCCTTGCTCCTTAAGGATTAAACCTTGTATACCCAGTGATAGGTTCCCTATGTTCCTCCAACACTTAGAATCTCTCCAATTGGTGCCTAAATTAGCCAAAGCATTAGCAACTTGATTACCCCCCCCCCCCAAAAATGTGGGTAGCAACCTTCATATTCATCTTGAACATCAAATGATTTAAATCCAACAATATGTCATTTCTACTCCATCCCAACAATTTTCCCATATTAATAGCATCAATCAAAGACCTAGAATCCCCTTCAATATAAATATTATCAATCCCCATTGTGAAAGCCAACTGAACGCCCTTTAGTAGTGCCCTAGCTTTCGCAATCATGGAGGATTGGATCCATATTCCCCCCGAGTAACCAGCCACGAACTTACCCCTCCAATCTTTGATTATGCCTCCCATAAGTTCCATGCTTGGGTTGCCCTTGGCAGCACCATCAAAATTGAGTTTATGTCAGCAACAATTTGGGGGTTTCCAGACAGTGTCCCATCTAGCATGGGACCTAGAATTGTCAAAATAATTAACCTCAAGATTCAGATTCCAAGCTTTAGCCATTTTAATTTCCCACTCAGCAAGGGCTTTATCTATTGTTTTCCCCTTGAAATTCAAGATTTTTTCAGAAATTAGCCTTGAACCTATACCAAAAACCTCCTTAGGGCTCATTTCAATTTTCTTGAATAACCTGTTATTCCTCTCTTTCCATAAGCACCAATAGATAATGGGGGGACCTAGTTCCATATTTCCTATGGTAAGGGATGAAGGAAGGGCCCAGACCAACCCAAAATAAAGGATTTAATGTCTTTACACATATTCCATTGAATTCCCAAACACTATAGGGCTAGCTCCCACACACTAGCAGCAAATGGGAAATGCAAAAGTAAGTGATCCACGTATTCTTCATTGCACATGCATAAAAAGCACCTACTAGGGATCTGGAATCCCCTTTTCCTTAGATTATCCTGAGTAATGATTATGTTATGGTAGGTTGTCCACAAAAAAAAAATATTTTCGAGATCATGTGTTTGTTCCAAACCTATTTCCAGGGTCCATATTCAATCCCCTAGTCCAACATCAAATTGTAAGCCGACTTAACAAAAATATTACCTTGTCGATCATTAGTCTAGTAGAAATTATCCTCTATGCTGATTAACAATAATCTAGTAAGGGAGGGTAGGTCCTACAGAGACTTAGCCAGACAACAAAACTCAAGAGATAAAGGGCAGCAAAGGATTAGATCTTTCCATCTCCTGGCACCAGGTTGGCCAAGTAGGTAATCACTAATGTAAAACTTGAAGAAGAGTTGTGATGGCCTCATAAGGTTCCTATAGTTAGAGAGAACAAGTGGGGTGTCTAACAACCAAGATTCTTCCAAGAATCTGATATTGTTACCATTCCCAATCTTCCATCTCATCCCAGTTTTGAGCAACCCCTGCAATCTACAAATTTTCTTCCAAGCCAAAGAACCTGAAGGATGATCATCAAACAGACAATTAATCAAAGGTAGATTTTGAAGATACTTAGCATTCATAATCTTGCACCAATCCTTAGTATTCCTTAGCTAGTCCCAACCCACCTTAGTCATCAAGGCCTTATTGGTGCATTTGAGGATATTACTGATCCCAAGACCACCACAGAGTTTAGGTTTACAAACTTTGTCCCATCTAACCAGAGAAAACGTTTTATTTTCCTTGGTCTTAGACCATAGGAAATTCCTTTGAATTTTTTCAAACTTCTCAGCAATATATCTGGGGATCTTGAAGATGGAGAGGAGGTAAACAGGGATCCCTTGGAGAGCAGCAGACAAAAGTTGCAATTTTCCAGCATGATTGAGAATGAAACCTTTCTAGCCTGCCAACCTATTTGGATCCTTTCAAGAACTAAGTTCTAGAAGGCTGGAGTGACTTCCTTGACAATAAGGGGTAAGCCAAGATACACTAATGGGAGAGAGCCACCCATACAGCCCAGAAAAGTAGTCACCCGGGCTTGGAGAGAAAGAGTGTTATTGAAGAAGTAAATCATGCTTTTACTATAATTAATACATTGTTTGGAACAATCAGCATAGTTATTTAGATAACTTTTCCATTTCTTGGCTTCAATCTCAAATGCTTTTCCAAAGAGAAATGTATCATCCAAAAATTGGTGTATAACAGTCGGATCCAAAGAGGAGGCAACCTTAACACCCCTAATAAACTCCTCCGATAGTAGTTTAGTTATGTTCCTACTCAAGACATCCGCAGCCATGATAAATAAATAGGGTGAGATGGGATCCCCCTATCTAATACCTCTCCCAGCATTAAAGAAACCAAAAGGTGCCCCATTAACCAGAAGTGAGTACTTCACCATGGTAATGCATTCCATCAAAAGTTTGACAACTCTTTGGTTGAAACCAAACTTAGCTAGGACTTTGGGGATAAATTCCCATAACACCTTGTTGTACGCTTTTGAAATATCCAGTTTGAGGGCCATACTGGCATTCTTTCTTCTATCCATTGAGTGAAGTAATTCATGAGTGGTTATAGTAGCATCCAGGATATGACGACCATGAACAAAACCCTTTTCTGTGGGGATAATATTTTTTCCATAAGGGGTTTAAGATGACTCACCAAAATTTTAGAAAAAAAAATATAAATGGTATTGCATAGGCTGATGGGCCTAAAGTCGGTCATTAACTGGGGGTTAGCAACCTTGGGAATCAAGGCTATAAAAGTATGGTTCAATTGTTTGAGGAGCTTACCAAATTTGAAGAAATCTCTAGCAGCCAAGACAAGGTCCATACCAACAATATCCCAGAAAATTTGAAAGAAGACTAGGGGAAACTATCCGAACTAGGCACCTTATAGGCACCCATGTTGAAATTTTCCAAACGGACTTCCTTAGGAGTGACAGCATAGATAATGCTAAGATTATCATCCTAGGAAATGGTGGTTGGAAGAGGATCTAGCAGCAAATTGTCCATAATCGAATTGGGAGCCTCAATAGGAGCTAAACAAGCCCTCTGGAAGTAGTTTTCCACCAAAAGACCAATCTGGGAAGGCGTATTGACAACATCCCCCTGCTCATTTTGCAACTTAGTTATTTGATTCCTTTTCTTGAGTTTTAAAGAAAAACTGTGAAAAAAAGAGATATTTGTGTCCCCTTCTTGCAGTCATTGAACTCTAGATCTATGTTTCTAGAAAATTTCCTCTTTCCTTAAAATTCGTTTCCACTCCCTACAACTCTCTCTTTCCTGAATGCAGGTTGGCAGGTTGACATCCCCTTCTTCCATCTTTTTTTGGATGGTCTTCAACTTGTCCCCAAGAGTTCTTTTTTCCTGAAAGAAATTCCCAAAAACTCTTTTATTCCAACCTTTCACCATATTTTTGATATGTTTGAGTTTATAAAAAACCCTGAACATGGGGGAGCCACGAACAAGAAAGTTCCACCAATCAGCAATTTTATTCTTAAAATTAGGATGGGAGTTCCACATTAACTCGAATTGAAAAGGGAAATTTTCGACAACAAATTGCTCATTGATGACCAACAACAGACGGTTATGGTTAGAAACAGTCTTGGGCAGGGCAAGAAGATTAGCACTGAGCAGGGTTGTCCAATTGTGGGAACAAAGAAACCTATCCAATCTTACTTGAATCAAACCATCCCCAAGACAACAATTGCTCCAAGTAAAGGATTGACCCAACAAGTCAATGCCGACCAGGCCAGTAACACTCAAAAAATTCGGCAAATCATCCATGCTATCATAATAGTCCACTACACCACCACTTTTCGCTGATGGGTATAAGGGAGAGATGAAGTCCCCAGCCACCAACCAACAAGACCCTCTATTTTTGTTTATCCAATCAGAGAGAACCTACCAAAGGGTATTCCTGGTATTCCTCTGGTTAGGGGCATAGACATTAATAAGTGACCACGAGCCACCCGAATAAGAAAATAAGACTCCAACACTACTTTGACAGTGGAAAATTTCAGACCCATTGATCCTACTGGGGTTCCATAACACAACAAGCCCACCAGATGCACCCTCGGCATCACTACAAGAGTAAAGGGCACCTGGCCAAATATACTTAGCAATACTATCAAAATTGGCTTTCTTCATTTTAGTTTCCTGTAAAAGTAAAACATCAATCTTATGCTCTAAAACATAGTTTTTCAATGCAAGTTGTTTATGAGAGCTATTCAGCCCTCAAATATTCTAGAACAAGACCTTCATTTATGACCCTTCTTTGAGGACACTTCCAATGTCCTTTGTTTACCAATGGATATCTCTTTTGATGTCTCCCTCTTCCTGGTTTGTCATTGGTTGGGCCTTCCCGATTTAGAGTCATCACCCACATCCACTTTCCTTTATTTCCCTTTTTTCTTTGAGGTTGACCAAAATTCTTCTTCCAGAGTTTTCTCCTGAGTCAAACCCACCGAGTCCAAATCAACCATCTCATTTTAAACTTCATCAACCTCTTCCTCCATGATTTTACCTTCTTCACCTCTGGTCAGACTTGGCCCAGCACAAAGGTTAAACCCATCAATCTTCAATGAATCATCAATATCAACATCCTCCCAAAGAACTCAGACAAGGGAGGGAGCCTTCACCCCCTAAACCCCACAACCAGGTAGAACCTCAGATAAGGCAAGGATAGCAGGAACAAGAACCAAATCCCCACAGGAGGCAACCTTTCCAATAGATTGACACACTAAGGGGTCAACCAAATTGGGCAAGACCGCTTTGGTCGAGGAGTCAACAATCTTCAGAATGTCATCTTCAAAGGGGTAGTGGTCTTCAATAGCAGACTCACTAGGGTTAGGCACACGAGTAAAAGAAGATTTGCAATTGGAGATTAAGTGGCCAGGTTTAGCACATTTATGGCAAAAAACTACAATGTTCTCATAAAAGACTTGTTGGTTCTAGGAACCAAACTTATAGCATAGCTTCACAGAGGTGGGTAGAGTTTTATGCATTTCAATATCAACACAAAAACGGGCAAAAAATAACCTAGATTTGGACCGGGCAATGGAGTTTGAAGTTATGAACTGGCCCAGGGAATCCCCAATGCATTTGAAAATGGATTCATCCTAGTACTCAAAAGGCAGACCAGGCAGGCAGACCCAAACCAGTGTTGATTTATTAAGATCCAAAAAGGGATCGAAACTTGGCTTCCAACGGCATAAAGCCAAACTATGCTTTCCATACACCCAAGGGCCAAAAGAGAGGACCACGATCAAGTCTTTTGAAACCATGAACTTGAAAAGGAAAATCCTTCCTGTCATAGAATAGATGTCCACTTTTCCTTTGAGGTTCCATTTAGCTGGTGCCCATCATCAAACCATATCCACTGAAGGTCTGAAGGAGAGGAAATGACCCACCAACGCATTTTCCATAGAGGAAACAATCATATCACTAACTGAATCAAGGATAGTAAATTCAATGCTCCTAGAAACAAATTCTTCTTCAATGTGAGGAGAGGGACCCTGCACACTTTGACTACCATTAGTCAGCACATTATTCCAATTTTTAACTTTTGATAAGATAGAGACCACCAGCACTTCCACACCACACGAGACCGGAAACATGGGTGACTCAGGCTGACCCAGAATCATAGGGACCGAACCAGACAAGCCAGAAGTGGCTCCCGAGGGACACAAGTGCACATACGACTGGGCGAGGCTCGGGTTAGAGGAGTAAAAAGGGGGACTGTGGGGTACCCCCAACGCAGAATCCACCATGCGCGCAGGCAGTTCAAATGTAGGTGAAGGAGAGAGAAGCGGGAACTAGGGATATGTGAATTAAAGCATGACCAGTAAAAAAAACTAGAAGTAAACTTCCTATAATTAACATCACTAGCCCAATCTGAGTTAGTGATATAGATAATGTGGGAATCTCTTGATTTATAATATAGCTATTATTTTTTATAGAGGAAAAAATGGGTTTTACACGGACCCGAAACCATAGAGTTTAAAAATAAACCATCAGAGTACCCATAGACAGGAAGGCTACAAAATAGAAGAAAGCAAAAAATGACAGCAACCATCAACCAAGAGCCAGCAAAAGGCCAACAAGAAGCCAGTGACAAGAAACACAACCAAGACTGACCAAGAGACTTTAAAGTCTTAGCAACCTCGACTTCAAGGTTGCACATTTCCTGGGTCACCTTCTTCAGGTCCTGAATCTCCAAAGGTGAAGAATCCACTTTTCTCTTCAAGTTGGCTTTTTTTCTCTTCGAAGAGCCAGAATCCTCCTACTTGTTTTTGTTCTTGTCAACTTCCAAATCCACAATCAGCGACCCCTGCTGGGTATTTTCCATTTTCTCCACCATAGCACTCAGGATTGTAGCATTATGATTCACATCTTTGTGGTTAATCTCCATGATGGTTTTCATAGAATTCCTGATCTTGCCAATTTCCTTTTCCAGGTGCTTAACCTTGTTCTCATTGTCCTTTTTCATATTGTCTATGAGTTCAACCATTCTTTGAAAGCATTCAGCCAGAGCCATCTTCTCTTCCACAGTCCATAAAATCTTGACAGAATTCTGAGAGGCCACTTTAGCTTCCATCACCTCCAGCTTGCTAGTGATCGCCATGTTTTTTAAATTCATGTCCTTTATCTCATGGAAAGCCCATTTCATTATTCTGAAATAGGCAACCGCTCCATTTCTAGCAATTGCCAGTATATCCTCAGGAAATTCTCAGTCCGACTTGAAGTAGTGATCATCAGGATTGAGGTCACAAGGGAATTTGGGTATGTTCTCTATGTCAGTGGCAAGATAAGAGGTAAAAGAGTCCTCAGTGGCTTTGGGAGTAGAAAATTTCCCATCTGGAGAATTCCCAAAATAAGAAACCAACTTATTTACAAGGGGCTCCTTCGTCTTAACATTCTCCACCTAAGAAGTACTAATTGGGGTATTCGCAGGGCATTATTTTTTGTTCAAGGGTTTTCCCTTAGGGGTTTTCTTATTTTTCTTACTAGGAGGGGGAGTGTTTTCCTCAGTCCACTTAGTGTCCAAATCATCTTTGCCCTCAGACGAGCTACACTCAGTTTCATATCCTTTTGAGGCTAAGGTCGATAAAGGGTTAGATAAGGCCACCATATTTTTGAAATGTTCATGGATAAGTCGAATTAGGCCAGAATGCAGGACCGGATTCTTCTTTGGGTTTTTTCTATGTTCCTCAATACTACGATTCATGGAACAAAGCAAGTAATGAGGAAAAGAAACCATTACCTTATGTCGAAAATGATTGAGGAGGATGAAATGGTAGTTGTAGACTCTGGTAAATCTACCATCTAGTGTGATGTACTCCATTAGAATTATGGGAACCTCCCACCAAATCTTCTTAATTGTCCTGACATTCAAATAACTGTTGGAGATTTTGACCAGCTCCTTTCTTTCCTCCTCAGACTTAGGGAAACTAATAATAGCTTCGTCTGAGAACTTTTTGTCACAATAGAACTTCACTCCTTCAGTCGAAAGACCCATGATTTCCCCAATAAGACTTTCATCCACCTTAGCCTTCCTCCCTGAGAGAATTATTTCACCATTCTTCCAGTGTTTAGTGAAATACTCTGTCACCTTAGGATCAGGGCCACGGAGCTTATCAATAAAAGGTTGCAACCTTCCCCGCTCAATTTGCTTCCAGACCTTCGAGTTTTTATTTTTCTTCACACATCTTGTCGGCTCCACCCTTTTCTTGCTTCCTCCCATGGTCACAATGCTCTTGTTATGGTAGCTATCACCATGAAATAACAGACCAAAGATCCCGCAACAGACCCAAAGCACCCACAAAATGTGCCAACCCTTACCATCAGTCAAAATTATTACGGCTTCACCATCGTATTGAATGATGTTTCGGTACTTGCATTCATTATTTTTAATCATCATTAAATATAGCAGCTTTCCCATGGGTGATATCATAGTTTATTAATGCTCTGACGTCGGCACCCAACTCATTACAATTCTGCCACATCACTTGCCCATTTTTTTTTTAATCCCCTCATTAGCAAAATAATCGGCCACACTGTTAGCTTCCCTATAGACATGGGAAATTCTCACTTTGACAAATCTAGATAAAGTGGCCAATGCTTCATCTATCAAATATTTAATTGTCCATGAAGGGGGGGACTTGCCTAGGAGATAATCAATAATGTTTTTAGAGTCGCCCTTTATCCATATATTTTTTAAGTTCATTCTATTAGCCAAGTCAATAACTTGGAAAGCTCCAATGGCTCCAGCTAAATGATTAGTCTACGCTCCCAAGGAAATAGCAACCACCGCAATGAACATGCCATTATGATCTCTTATCACACCCCCACTCCCTGCCTTCCCTGGATTTCCCTTCATTGCCCCATCAAAATTGGCTTTTATCCAACCCCTAGGAGGATGATACCAAATGACACCTTCACGGTTCTTTTTTGTTGGTTTTGAGGCCTTGTACACATCTCTTTTGATTTCCAAGTCTTTATCCATCTTGAGGTTGTAATTTGAACAGACCACAGGCTCCATCTTGTTCTCTTGATAAGGGAAATTGTTGAATTTCTCCACAATTACCCTATAAATTTTATCAAACACAATATTCTCTTAAATTTCTTTGTCCCTAAAGATTCTATTATTTTACTCCTTCCACACACCCCAGACTATATACAAGAAAGTGAGCGACCATAATCTACAAATTGAAGGATTCAAGGAGGGAGCAATCCACTGAATAAATTGGTCATTTATAGAGCTGGGAGACACCCACGAAATGTTCCAAAGAGAGAAAAACCTACCCCAAATAGAAGCCACATACAGATAATGGAGGAACAAATGGTTAGCAATTTTCACTTCTCCGTTACACAGGTAGCATCGATTCAGGATCTGAAAACCATGCTTATAGAGGTTATCCACTGTGAGCACCTTATTCTAAAGAAGAATCCAAAAGAAAATATTGACCTTAGGGGCAGATGATTAATCCAAGCTTTAGCCCAAAAGGGAGGAGGAGCAGGTGAAAGGGAAAGCAAAGAGACAGCTGAGGAAACCGAGTAGCTTCCCGAAGGATTGGTCATCCAAACCATAAGATCCTCATGTTGGTTCGGCCCCATTCTCACAGCCATCATAGATGATTGGATCAGTGCAAGGTCCATACTGATCTAGCACAGATTCACCCATTCCCCATTTCTCTAGTAGTCTTTCACAAATATCCCATAATTAGCCTTGCAGGTATCAGCCCACCCTTTGAAATTGTCATATGAAATTAAGGGCTCCTTCATAGCCCATCTATCTTCCCAAAATCTAGCCAGACTCCCATTTCTTATGCTTCATCCCACACCCAAATCAAGATTGTTTCTCCTTTTTATCATATCATTCCAAAGAACTGAACCATGGGGCAGGAAAGGAGACTCGAGTAAAGTCTTGAGAGAGATAATATTTGCCATATATTTTCTCTTTAAGATATTGTTCCATTCCCCATTTGAAGAGAAGATTCTCCAGATTTTCTTAGCAAGGAGAGCTCTATTCATCATTCTAATCTTTCTAAGACCCAAACCTCCCAGCTTTTTTGGTCTACAAATAGAATCCCAGTCAATAAGGGGCATTCTTTTTCTTTCTTCCACACCAAACCAGAGAAAGCATTTTTGATTTTTTTCAATAGCCTCTACATATTTGGAAGGGATCTTAAAAATACTTAAAGCATAGATCAAAAGGTTCTAAAGAGTAGCTTTGGGTAACTGAATCTTACCAGCTTGACTGAGAAGAGCTCCTTTCCATCCAACCAATTTTTTGTTGAATCTATCAATCAAAGAGTTTCAAAAGGAATTTGAAGGCTTCAGGCCCAAAGGCAACCCAAGATAAGTAGACAGTAAAGATTCCACTTTGCATCCAAAAATTATAGCTATCTTATTCTTCCTTGGCTCTAGAGTGTTGAAGAAGAATAAAGAGCTTTTACGTCTATTAACCTTCTGACTAGATGCTCCCTCATAATCATCCAAAAAATTTTTAAGATTCCTAGCTTCAACCACGATAGATCTCCCCATCAAGATGGTATCGTCCACAAACTGTTGGTGGGAGAAAACCAAATTATTGCATGAAGGCCTCAATCCCACTAAGGATCCCTACTCAACCATTTTTTTCAAGTTCCTCCCAAGGCATTCCACCATAATAGTAAAAAGAATAGGAGAAATGGGATCTCCCTGCCTTAAACCTCTAGAATTCTTAAAGAAATGTGAGGGAGACCCATTGACTAAATCGAAATAGAAGCAGTAGAAATGAGTTGGCTAACTAGCTGAAGGAATATATTGCTGAAACCAAACGCCCTCATGATTCTGAGTAAAAATTCCCAGTCAACATGATTATAGGCTTTTGAAATGTCTAACTTAAGGAGAAAACCTTCAATCTTAGACTCTGAGAGAGAATGAACATTTTCATGGACAGTTATAATAGAGTCTAGGATCTACCTTCTAGGAACGAAGCCATTCTGCTGAGGTGAAATCAGGGAAGGCAGCACAAGAAAAATCCTAGAAGTAAAAAACTTTAGACATAATTTTGTAGAAGGAATTGCAAAGCCTTATAGGCCTGAAGGCTTCAAAGTCCGTAGCAATAGGACGCTTGGGGATGAAGACCAAGAAGATAGCATTTAGTTCCTTAAGGATGATCCTTGAGCCAAAGAATTCTTTAACAGAATTCACCACATCGTCTTTGACAATCTCCCAGAACCACTAAAAGAAGAACATGGGGAATCCGTCAGGTCCTAGGGCCTTATTGCCATCAAAGGAGAAAAAAATATCTTAATTTCAAGTCTCTATTTGGAATAGCAGTTAGCTTTTTGTTATCTTCATCCTTAACAAGATCAAGGATGGCCTCAGAAAGATAATCTTGTATTTCTTGATTAACTCCATCGTCAGCCGAAAGAAGATTACTAAAGAAAAGGACAGCATGTCTCCTAATATCATCATCCTTCTCAAAACAGCCTCCATTGTACTTAATGTAAGTAATCCTATTAGTAGCCTTGTATTTCGAAGCAAAAATGTGAAAATATCTAGTATTTTTATCACCAACTGAGAGACACAACGCCCTATATCTCTGTCTCCAAAAATCCTCCTCTTTGGTTATTATATCATGCATCTTCACAAGTAGCTTGAATTTTCTTTCATCTTATTCTCAGCATTGCAACCCTCCAACTAGATTTTCTCTTGAATGTCCTTCAGATCAATCTGTAACTCGAACTTTTTTCTAAAGATATTACCAAAGGATTATGTGTTCCATATTCTAACCTTGTTTTTAACTTCTCTCAGTTTTTTGGCAATCCTAAACATAGCAATCCTAAATATAGCTATTGTTGTTTGGAAGTATTTATGTAATTTTCTAGATTCAAAATTAATATAATTATTTTTTTCCGAAAAATAGGAAGTCATTTTTATACCATTGCATTTGATAGTTTGTGTTAAAACACATGCTCATTTTTTTTCTTAAGAGTCCCTTAATATTCCACCTAAAAGTATTTATTAGTAATCACATGTTAATGTGTAATGGGTCTACTAGAGATGTCGTAAAGGTGAATTTTTCATTTTAAAGTAAATGAAGTGTTGTATTTAACATAATTCCTTAAGGACATATGTCATCTTTAGATTTTTGGCACATAACAAGATAATTGAAACTCAATTATATTGAGTTTAAGCACCAAGCAAAAAAATAGATGCATGGTCATAATGTGTAGATCATTTGATTGTATATTATGTACTGTGGGCTTTGTGTTATAAAGAATCATGAATTCTTAGTTGAAAATTGATGGTCAAAATCATTTTGTGTATGGAGTTTACAAGCATATGATTCTATCCATGTGGACATGCATGGATCAATTAGTAACTGATGCATCAACAATGAAGTCATTGTTGGTGGACATGTAGGTATGGTGGCTATACCTTTGAAAAACATGTAACAATGGTAATAGTTTTATTAAGATATTGAAATATAAATAATTAACATGTGTGTCATCTTATTGATTTTTAAGAGACACATATGTTCACTA
This sequence comes from Sequoiadendron giganteum, assembly GCA_007115665.2. Taxonomy (NCBI): domain Eukaryota; kingdom Viridiplantae; phylum Streptophyta; class Pinopsida; order Cupressales; family Cupressaceae; genus Sequoiadendron; species Sequoiadendron giganteum. The sequence continues at coordinate 105,104,337 of CM021110.1, read as the reverse complement.
TCCTCTAGTGCCCTTATCCTTTTCAAGATAACAAGCAATTGAAGGATTGAAACATAAAACAAGGCGATAATTAATATGGATCTATATTTTTGTATTTGTATTAGTTCTTCTAAATGCCAAGAAAAGTTTATAAAATCACTTCAAATGACAGGAATGAGGATTCAATACTATTCTCCAATACTTTTTATTTTCTCAAATCTTTCTTTGTTGAGTGTAATTTTCTTTTAGTATAAAGTATATTGATAGGCTTTAATGAGGCTCATTTTGAAATGAGTTTTCTTGTTTAAATACATATTAGTAGTATCAATTATGACACCAATAAGAGAAAATTAAGCACAATACTTACTTTCTCATTAAATTGCTTCTTAGTATTTCTATGATTCTTCTTTTCATAATGTTGTTACTATCATTAGAACTATTGTATCTTGTATTCATTTTATATTCTCATTAAGCATATAAGTTTAAGAGGAGGGTGTTTGTTCATTGCCTTTGGATTTGTATGTTTTGGAGTAGATTCTTAGACCATGTTTGTCAAAGAGTGGAAATCATAGTAAAAACTACAATTGTATAGTGAAACCATTAGTCTTGTGTGAGTAGCTACATTATGAATAGTGGTGAGACGGTGGCAACCATTTGGGGTTCTATGGCTAGTCATACTTGATTCATAGTGTACTTTTCTAGTTGCTTTCATTATTTTGAGGTTTTCTTAAAATTAAATTGATAGCCTTTTAGTAATTTTAGCATGTAGGAAAAACATGTCTGCAAACAATGCTAACTCATTCTTTGTCTAGATGATGAAATGCATCCAAATAGTGAGAAAAGGAAGTAGACATTGATGGATGAAGTGGATTCAATATGAAGAGGGAAATTCCAATATTCAAAGAAAATTACAAAGCATTAGGGAGACTTGTTTATCCCAAAGCATATTTAGTGTCAAGTTATCTTGCACTATCTTGCACTATATTTAGGGAGCTTTATTTTGTAATAAAATAAAATGAACATAATTTTTAATAGGATAAATTCTAATCCATCAGTGTGATGATAGATAGATATTTTAAAAAGTATGGCAAGATTTCTTATGGCTCTCTAGGCTCCTTATCTTTCTCAAACCTTTTCAAGTGATATTGTTCTTGTATTCCCATTGTTATTTTTTCTCTTTCACTACTATTGTAGTATTCATTTCTTATTTTTGTGCCCCAAATTACCCTAGGATCCTCACATCCCTTTTCTTTCATTCTAGTTTTCGAAATTGCATAATCATAGCTCTTACTATTCGCAAACACACTTGGGATAAGAGTATTCACACACTATTTTTAAATTCTCTATCATTGGATACTATGGAGGTAGAAATAATAAATTAGTGGTTTAACATGAAGGTAAAACTCAAAAAATCTCCAACATTTTTATTTTAAATTTATCTGTTTGATTAAATGCAAAGTAAATATATTTTGTTTATTATATTTTTTAATCATTTTTATCATCTAATAGTCTTTGATATGTTCATATATTTATTTGAACAAGTTGGGTGAAATATCAAGTTGGAACTAGTATTTATAGAGCATTCTAGTACTTGAGTCGTACAGACAACGATGCAATGCACATACATCCACTTTACATGTTTAGGTCTTAGTGGATTTCTCTATCTAATGCTAGGTTATATTTTTTATCCTCTTTCTAATTCTATACTAAAAATCTATCAATTATTATTTTATTTTTTTAGAAAATGGTATTTTATTAATGTCTTCTTCATTCTAGTTAGTTAAAAATCTTTCATCAAAGTATTTTTAGGATAGTAGATTTAATTTGTTAAACAATAACAAACTAGGTCAATCCTAATGTGGTAATAGTGAAAAAAAAAATAGCTAATCAAATTTAGCTAAAATCATTTTTTTTTCTCTTTTATAGTTGATTATCAAAGTATGAGATACATAATTACAACTAACATTGATCTTAAAAAAAGGATGGGACCCATGGTGCAATATAGATGCACAAACTCTTATTTTTACTAGGGTGTACTTAAGAGCTTATATGTTAATGAACCAAAAAAGGAGAGGATGTTAGTAAGGTTGTAGCCACTTCCATTTTCACAAGTGAGCTTATCTTATTTAGTATAAGATTGTACAATTATAATATATAATTATTAGTCTTCCTACAATTGAATAAGATTATAAAACTAGCTCCTCTAATTGAAAAGAAATTGTTTAATCAATTAAAAGAATATTAAAAATGATGAAATAAAAAAATAATAGTAACTATAAATGACTAATACACAAATCACTAAAGCCAACAAACAAAACTAAAAGACTATGGAAAATCATCCCTCTCAATCTAAAATCGAACCAACAACGTCAAATCAATTTTTTTTTCCTTTTCATAAATCATCATCAAACAAAGCTAAAAGCAATTTTTGAAAATCCAACAGTTATGAAAATTGCCGAATGGAAAATCTAATTCGTGAGATTACTATCTTACATTGGGACCATTGAGATTAAAAAAATGGATTCATTAGTCAAAGGCTTTCTACAGTACTCCAAGCTTATGAAATTCGGAATAATGGGAAGTATATGCTGCTGGAATGTTTATCTAAATATCATTTTCTTAATCTATGTGACAGAAATTAAGTTCTAAGTAGCCACAAACGTCTTATCCCATCTTTACCCTATCTCTGGTCGATTGCTAACATCCAGACGAGGTTGAAGACAAAAATGACTGTCAATCGCCAAAATGAGTTTTTCTCAAACACAGACAATTTAACGATATATACTAGCAGTAACGACAGGCTGTTATTATAATCTTGGGACAAAACATCTCACTACTCCAGCTGTCTACTGGTATTATCGTTAAAAGAAAATCCTTCTTGGGAATCACTATATACTTTTTCCACAAATTTTCCTTTCTTCAATTCCTGAAATTCTCTTTTTCGATAACAATAATTCAGTAAAAGATTCATGAAAGCAGAGCATATTTAACTCACTTCGTTGAGAAATTGTAAAGCAGACGTTGAAGTCCTACTACAAAGTGTGGGGAGCAGACGGAGTGCGGAAAAGAACGAGTTAAAACAGCAGCCTCCAGAACTCTGCCAGCCTTTCTAATTAAATATATTTTTTAACAAAATGCTCATCAATTTCTACTAAAGTCTTCAATAGTTAAGTTTGCTTTCAGTGGCTATAACAAGGCCACTAAAAGCAGCTTCCATGCTGGCAAAGGAGCTTCCTTCCTTTTCTGTGACTGCACATCTCGCTTTCAAACTCAATTCTTCCATATTCTTTCTCACCAATCTCCCCTCTTCTCGATCCATAACTTTTTCCAGCACACTCTGCAACTCCGCCCGGCCAACCAACCCATCCACTCCCTTGACAGCCTCCAAACCCACCATCAATTCATTTACAATTAACAAGCAATTCATTCGCTGCTCAGCATAAAGAGGCCAGGCAACAATGGGGACTCCAAACCAAATAGCTTCCAACACAGAATTCCATCCGCAATGAGAAACAAAAGCTCCCACAGCCGGATGCGAAAGGATCGCAACCTGGGGAGCCCAGGAAGGAACCACCAGGCTGCGGCCCTCAACACGGGTCAGGAAACCCTCGGGAAGAACGCTGCTCAACTCCAGTTCAAAACTAGCACTGAAACGAGAAGTAACATCACTAGAATTACCAATGCCCCGCACAACCCAAACAAAATTTAGGCCGCTCGCTTCCAACCCTAACGCCATCTCCGTCAACTGTTCTCTCGACATCAACCCCCACGTACCAAATGACGCGAGCACCACCGATGCCTTAGGCCGCCTATCCAGCCATATTTTCAAGCGCTCTTCTCCCTCCCCGTCCGCTTGGGGCAGATCACCCAAGCGTGTAATCGGTCCAATCGCATGTACCGGCGGTAGGCGCTCGATTTCTCCGACGCTTCCGGACAGCAACGCATGAATTGTCTGAGCTTCCAAGGCGTGAAATGTATTGACCAGAATGGCCTTCATCCCTCGTAAGGGGGAGCAGAGGCGAAGGATTCCACGAAACATTGGAGAGGACTTGTTGTGGAACAGGTCTGGAAAATCGCGCTCATGGAAGGGATTCTTCCAGCCTGGGATATTCACGGAATCCAGAGGAGCCTCGTTTCCGTCAGAGAGATAAAGGTGGGGGAGACACAACATGAACCAGAGGGAGGCCGCAGAAGATGTAAACAAGACATAATTTGGCAAGCCCAGAGAGTCGGTCACGTTCACGGTTTCCGCATGGAAGAGATCTGATATCAACGCACGAACCGGCGAAAAGGGGCGGTTGGGCTGTTGTAGTATCCTCAGATTTTGTTCCACCGCAGGCATGGACTTGCTTATTCGTTCCAGAAAGTTGCCGGCATCTTTGGTGTCTTGTCCGTTGGAAGGAATCTCTGGAAGCTCTAGTTGACGGGTTGTGTTGGGATTAGAGGAAAGGAGGTCTGAAACATATTTGGTCTCCATGGGCGAAGCGTTCCAGGCGGGTGTGATTAGGGTCACAGCGAAACCGTGGGAGGAAACGAGGTTTCTTGCAAGCTCAAGGGACGGAATAAGATGGCCCAAACCCACCGCTGGATATAGTGCCACATGTGGCCTTGAAATTTCACAACCCACTTGGTGTTTCGCCATTCACTCTTTTCTCGACCAAAGTTCGTTTGCTTGCTACACTCTTTCAAGCGAGAGCCTGATTTTATAAGTGCACGAAGATAGCTTTATCATTAACAGCCACTATTCTGTGAGAATTTGACAATCGAATACCATGGTAGTTACATAGTAAGTTTCATGCTCGTGGAGTCACATGATATAAAAGTTCAGAAAATTACTTATAGGATATGGAAATTTTATATGTGCTATTAAGTTTTATGTTTCAAAAAAATTCTAATTGTTTGGATAATGATGATTTTGTAATATTATTCTGGTTATAAAAGTTTGCTTTAATTTCATGACAAGAAAGTTTTTTAAAAGCTTGAAGAAAGGTATAATGCAGTCTTCTCATTAATTATATTTAAATATCACATTCTTCAATGATCAAATAATTAATAGCAACTTTACTCCTCATCCCTATCAAAAGGTCTTAAAGAATTGTCTTACTTTTTATTGAACAAATTTTAACTTTGACCATTGAACTAAGTGGTATACAAAAATAGTCAAGAGAGCTAAGAAAACATAAGCATGTGAAGTATTTTATTAAATGCAAAAATCTGATTTTGACAAGATCCTAAAATCTAATACAAAAGTACAAACATCACAACATAGGGGAATCAACCAGTCAAAGGAAATCAAAATGAGTTCCACAAGAGATGGAACACCCAAACAAGATAGAGACAATACAACAACAACCAAACTGCCAAAAAAAACACAATACCAAAAGAGCGAGCCTAAACAATGTCAAACCCACTCCTAGACAACCTCACACCTTTCAACCTAAGCACATGAAGTTGATTCTTACTCCCTCCTATTATTTGACTTCACATCCTCTACAATAACCAGTAGCATACATAGTGCATGCACTCCAAACTCAATGGAATGCACTCTAAAATTTATTGAATGAATTTTAACCTTACACATTTAGAAATCTGAGTCCCTTTTCACCTTACACATTTGAAAATTTGAGTCCCTTTAATTCAAGAATGAATATTGACAACTAAAGGGCATAGACATCAGTAAGAAAAGTTACAAAATACGACTAAATTCATGGGTTATTGACAAAAAATTGGACATGTGGTTGTAGAGAGGACTATAAAAGATTATAAATTTGATATCCAAGCCCATTGCATGTCATTTGGTTTTAAAAATAAAATAGATTTGAATTATTTTTAAAATTATTTAATTAATATAAATATGTATTCAATTGTATCTAATAATTATAACTAGCAATCGGATTGAAAGTTTCCATGTGCATGTCAATATAATAACTATAAATTTTTGTTAGAGGTAAATAAATTATTCATATAAAATCTTCACTAATATTAAATAAAAAAAAATGATTGACATTAGTAAACAAAGTCATGATAACTAAAGTTTCTATCAATTTAATCATTTAAAAAATGGTTGATAAAAAATCCAATATGACAAGAGTTATGTCATGCCCTTCTCTTTTTTCATGTTTATTACAATCAGCTTAAACTTCCCCTCTACCAAGTGAACATAATAAGTATAAGATGGAACAAATTAAAATTCAAAATTTTAAATGAATAAGAAATCATATAATAATTAAGGAAATTAAATGCATATCTAGTGAACATAATAATATGGATCTAAAAAAGTCACAAAGAAAAAAAAAATTACATAATAAAATTCAATGATGTATCTTTCTTCTAGATGACTAAAAACTTCTATCTCCATCTAGTCTTAGAGTATATGAAAGCATTGTAGAAGTGACTTGAATTTTTCCCTCAAAATTTTTTAAACATCTCTTATGCTTGTCTCTTTTTGTGTGATTATTTCAATTTTCTATTTTGACTCAATAAAATTTATTATCACAAGTTTCAACAACTAGATAGCTTCACATTCCTATCCCTCTTAAGAACCAAAGTATATTTTATGAATTACACCATGGCCTAACAAATTAGTGTTCACTCCTTAATCATTGAAGGGGATTTAATTAACATAATAAACTATCTAGGATAAACCCACAATACTGGTTTACAATTCTGTTGAGGAAGGAAAATTGTAAAAGCACTACAAAGAAAAAAAATGGTTTTTTGGGGTTCGCTCGAAGGGGGGGTTTGCACCTTCAAGCGAACCCCTTTAGTGATGTCATCTTTTTTTGGCACACTTTTATAAATGAAAACAAAGGAAGAATTCAAAACAAGGGGGTTCGAGCGAACCCCCCTTCACTTGAAGGGGTCAAGGAGGGTTCATTTGAACACCCCCTCCCTTTTGCCCCTCTCCCCCTCTTCTACCAATTTTTTGCAAAATTTTGCCTTTCAAAGCTCGGGTTGAGGATGAAAATTGAGGAAAATTCACAGACCCAACTAGATGATGGTAGTCCTCAGAACGAGCTATCCATCAAATACAATTTTTATATATTTTGGTTTTATTATGTTTTTTTAGTTTAATTAAAATAAGTTTTTCACCAAAAATCAAGCTAGATTTGTTCTGCACATGTGAAAAAATAGCAGATTATCAAAAAAAACTAAAAAATATCTATGCACTAGATATTGATGTCCCTGATCCAACAAAAAAAAAATACATACGAGAAAAATTATGTTAGCAAGTAAATCATGTCTAAATTCTAACTGGTTTGACTTCAAAACTTAATTAAGAAAAAAGTATTCAATGAAATGCTATAAAACTAATTGCATTCACTAGATATCGTACTTACGAATCTAAATTCAAAAAAAAAAAAAATTATCCTTCATAGAAAAAAATTTATGTGCTAGCAAGTACACGTCACTCTTTAAAAATAGTGTTTACTGCTAAAAACTAGTTTTCAAAGGAGATGGGAAAGGAAATGCAATTTGATTCCAAAAAAAATAAAATATATATATTTAGAATCTACAAACAATGTCACAAATCACTAGTTTACATCATCTTCGAATTTCTCATGGTTTAGCAGCTGTAGATGCCCCAAAGTGAAGATTTAGTTTTAAAAAATTAGTTCAATGTCCAGTTTGACCAAAAATTGTAAACTAGTATTGTGGGATCACCCTCTAAAGGAGAGAAACCAACATAGCTAGACTATCAAAGGCTTGATAAATGATTCAATTGATATTATTGAAAATAAAAGAAATACTAACATAGTTCATATATTTAAAGAAACTAATAGAATACTCTCTTTTTTGTGAACTAGGAGGTCTACCTTTATGGAGCCACTAGTTGGGTGAAGAATGATGCATTCACCTTGAAATTCATTAAAATTGATAATGATGATATTATAAATCGTTAATGTTCACTATCCTATTGGGATCAAGAGGATTTGATTAATCACTCACATGAGGGAAGGTCATCTCAGTTATGATGGTTTGGTATACTCGAAGGCTCTCTCTAGAAACTTATATTCATTCTCCACATCAACAAGCTTTGGAAAAAATGGATTGTTGTGATTTTGTGAGGTGGAAGAAAATTTGATATGGGATTTTAAACAATGAGAGGTGGTATAAATCAATTTGAGCCTTTAAGCTATAAGTTAATGTAAATAAAAACTTCTTAGTTTGAAATATTTTGATGAATGGGGGTTTAACTCCATATCTTGAGAGGCAAAATGGACATGATACCTCATTGGTAATAGAGTTTACAAAAGGGTGAGATAATGGGCATGTCATGGTGTAGGGGTTAGACTTCAAAGTAATAAAGGATTTTTTTTTCAAGTTAGGGAGCTCTCTTTGATGGGGTCTAAAAATTTTAAATAGGAAAATTGGGGATTATGCCATTTTAATTTTCATGAAGCACTACAAAGAATTGAAAAAATTATATTCTACAAATACCAAGAGTTCTTTAAACCTCTCATGGGATGAGTTTTCTTATTGTATCATGAGGTACATAACTTTGGAAGGAATATTTAAGTATATGTTTTTTTATCATTTCATCTCCTTGAATCACTTTAGGCATAAAAAAATTGGTCTCCTTTCCATTTTACTTGTTGTTTTCCTTGGAAAATTATATCAAGAACTACAAACATGTCCTAGGAATGATACCCCTCCATCAAGGGCTAATTTTACTTATGGTGGACTTTGTAAGAACAAATAATCCTAAGGTTCAATGTCAAGGTGTTAAAATTAAAGAGGTAAAGATGAAAAGAATGGTGGAGTACTCTAAATCTATTTTTAGAAACTCTAAAGACTCCATGGATGACACTTGGGAGGCTATGGAGAAGGTGTTTGCAATGGATTCATACATTGAGAAATCCTTTTCTGAGAGAATTCCAAGATTACAAGATGAAAGTGGATTATAGTATAAAAAGGGTGTTGGAAGGTGACTATAAGAAAATTATAAGCTTAATGGAGGGTAAAAGTAAGAAAGGAGACCACATCAATGGTCAACCCTAGGCCCATAGGGCTTTAATTTACAATTTTAGGGAGGGTAAAACAAAGAGAGGAGACCACATCAAAGGTTAGACCCATGTCCCAAATGTTATAAGTGAAAATGTTAAGAAGATGGGCATCAATATTCAAGAAAAACCTAAGCATTTAGATGGTCTATAACTAATTGTTGGTGTACCCTTTTCTAGTATCCATGATCCTTTTCCACCTCTATGTAAGGACTATCCTTATTAGAATATAACCCTTCCTCTTTACATGAATTGTTTGATATGGTAAATAATGTGATCCAAGATCTAGGGACCTTGCAAGAAGCTTTTGATGTACAAGATAGCCTCACCAAATGGTTTTATGTTGAAATTAACAATCCTATCATTAAGCCATCATTGATGGAGAAGAGATAGGGTGGGAAAACATCAATTTAGTAATTTGGAGTGGTTGGTGGGAAAACATCAAAAAAAAATTGCTTGCAAAAAGAAAGATGGATGACTAAGTTATGGCCTTCTAAAGTTAGAGTGCAATAACTAAAATGTTAATGGTCAGGGGGAAGGTTAGTGATGGTTTACTGATGCCAACACCAATCAAAAGGAATATACTCCCATGTTTTAGAATATTCCCTGACATCTCAAAACTATTATCATGTTTCTACAAAACTACCCTCAAATTGGGAAATTGCTAGTAGTTGCCAAAAAATTGTTGATCGGCAATAAAAACCACTTTTTTGAAATCTTGGTGGTTTCACAAATGTTTTACTAGTTTTACGATAAATAAAACCGCTAGTGGTTTGGTAGTCTAAGGACGTCAATGGTTTTGCAGGGTGAAAACCACCATTAGTAGGGTCGTGTGGTGGCTCATGGCAGTCGGTGCCATGTGACACCCACAAAGCTACCCACAAGTATCTACATACCCTACAATGTATAGGGTATGTTGCATAGGTTTGCACAAGTAATCTACATATTTCATTTTTTTAATTTAAATCTTGAAAAATATTTTTTTAATAGTATTTTTTGTTTTTATATTGACTACCTATATGCAAGCATGTGTAATGATGATGCTAGTAGATATACAAGTGTACAAACAACCATATGATGGAGGGGCTAAAATAATTATGCTTCTAAGACAAAAATGTCCAAATTTGACAATTTGACAATCGATCATTAGGTTTTTGGGCCTTTAAGATGTGATGGCAGGATTAGATTTGACTCAAAATGCTTCAAAATTGTAGCTACCCTTTGGATCTAACAACCACCTTCCAATATCAAACCCTTGTAGATCTAGTCAAGCACATGTCTAATTTGGACAAATCAAAAGTCTAAATGGACTTTTTTAGACACCTTGAACTAAATGGTGGGCTTATATTTGCACCAACATACTCCAATATGAACCTACAATACAAAGCCACAAAGAAAAACCCTTCAAAATATAGTATAAATTCTATCAAGTTTTTCTAATTCTTCGCATCATCATTTAATGCAAGAAAAGAGCATACTCAAATTTTCAAGATCCACCAAGATTTGCACTCAAGATTACCCAAAAGGACTAACCATTTAAGGCACTCAACCTGCTTTGATACCATGTAAGATTTGACTACGGAGATAGCCACCCAAAATATAGAGACCTAATAGAAATCACAATGAAATGAGAAGATCAATATGACAATAATAAATAGTATTCATATCAAAGAATGTAAATAGAATTATCATATGAATTGATTAGGATTACAAAGGGAACCCATTGGTTATATAAGCCAGGGTGAGACATAGGATAACATAATATTATAAAAAAAATCTTAATATTATTATATGAGATATAATGTGATAAGTATCATGTGTGTACCCTAAGTAAACTTAAATTATAATTCTGAATAGGACCTAGGAGGTAAACCAATTAAGTAATATCCCTATTCACACCAACAATCCACCTTTTATTTTTGCAATCATTTTAGTGTTTATACTTGTAAGTGTGTTATATGTAGGATATTTTTCCTAATTTTCAAGACCTTTATCCATCATCAAACTAGTTTATAACCACCTCTAGGCTTCTTATGAACCCTAAAACATACCCTAAATGTTACAAATCAAAATTCTTGAAAGGACAACTTAAAGGTCGATGTCCTAGACAATTTGAAGACACTAGCATCCATAGAGAAATTTTGAATGTTTGAACTTGCACATTAATAGAAACTTAAACCTAGGTTTTCCTTAATGTATTTTCTTACACTTATTTGAACCTAAGTACAAAATGCAACCTTACTCTCATTTCAAAGGGCTCCACACTTCACTCTTGCTATTAAGTATGTTCCCTCACCCTCTATTGCTACAAGTTTATTAAAGCTCCGCCAATGAATATTTTCTATAGAGATATCTATTGTTGTGTAAAGGTAAAAGTTCAAAGTTGTGTCACACTTCAAGTCAAACTTATTAACACAAGTGAATTTAAGCATTTCTAATTGAAATTTTTAATTTTATTCAAGCATATGATCTAGCTAGTTTCATTATAGATGAATTAGATATAGACCATAACTTTTTTAACTAGAAGTGTCTACTAAATAAATATGTAGCGTCACTTTTGGGCCACTTTACAAAAAAAAATGAAAAAGCTTGATATTTTACAACTCTTACTTATGTAAATAGTATTTTTATAACAAGTTAAAATATCTATTTGTAGATCTATAAGTACAATTTTTTTTTTAAAATGGGTCAATTTAATAAACAATTAACAATTATTATTTATATTTTATTTTATATTTTTACTAAAAGTAGGTCATCAACAACAAAATATAAAATCTCCAAGTCTCTTCAAAATGATGTGGTTTTGATGGTGGGGGATAAGCATTGGGCTCAATCGCTTGACTATGAGGGCCTCCCCTTCAAATGTAGACCCTACTTTTCCATTAGTCATCTAGCTACAAATTGTCCTCTCTCTCGATGCAAGGGCAAGACTACTTGGTGGAAGAATGCCAACGAAGATCACTTGAATATCATGCCTTGATTCCCCAACACATGGCTCCCCTTAGGATGATAATTCTTCTTAGGAGAATTCAACTCTTTAGCTTTTGGTGTAGCTATGACATGTCCTCCTTTTGCTCCTTTGGACCCCATTAGATAACCTTCTACTCCAATCTCTCAGCTTAATTTTCCTTTGGCTTCAAATCAACTTTAGAGTACTCATATGGTGGAAGGCCACCATTTGGCTTTATCTTATCAATCTATTTCTCCTTCTTCACACTTTGATTGGCTCTATATGGGGGAATCCTTCCATGCCTCCCCCTATTTTGAGGACTTGGAGGATAATATCTCTTGGATTGTTGTTTGAAAGAGGAAGAAAGGTCTTCCTGAATATTTATTTCAAATTCATGCTAGAATGAAGGGTTATAGGCTAATTAGAGCAAAGTCTAGTATTATTTAAGTGGGACACCAAGGGTCTTAGCTTCATCTCTCTTTTTTTCTTGTTTTTCTTTATTGAGTGGTTTGGTTTTCCCCATTGCTCATGGTACATATTTCATCTATCTTATGAATTTTTATTGTAAAAGGGTTTGGGCCCTTTCAATCCCACTTATAAATATAAAAAACAACAAAATATAAAGTTGATTATTTTACCAAAAAGTACTAAAGTTCATTATAAAATTTAATAAATATGATGCACTAAAGAAGAGATTTCATGTCAAGATAATGCATTTGCTTTCTTCTTATTTTTATGGATGTTTTTATATCATCCACAAAGAACTTTTTGCTACCCAATACAAGAGCACAAACCTTTAGGCTAAAACCTCTTTGACTAGGAGCCAAGGATTGAGAGGTATCCATACCATCAAATTCACCTAAGGAACAATCCCAACCTCATCCATTATAATGTTGAGGCCTTGCACTCAGCAAGACTCGATCCCTAGTGGGCTCATTTAGAACCATTCAACTTCATCAATAGATCAAGGGTCCACTGAGCTTTTTATTTTTAAATAAATAGTTAAGACAAAAAAATAGCATCCCATTAAAACAGTTGTGTTTTTAGTACACATGAATTTTAAAATTTATTTTAATAATATGTTTTAATGAAATGGGGAAAAATTAATCATGTGCTAAAGTTTCAAGTTATAAATACGAAAAAAATACTATAAAAAAAGTGTTATCCCACTTAACCTCATCTTTTAACATTTTATCAACTAAATTATAGTTTCAATTTTAATTTTACAAATACTTATGTATTAAAATAATATTTTAATTTTTTTTTTAAAATATAACATTAAGAACGCTAAAAAATTTTAAAAAATCTAAATTTCATTAGTTTACATCATTTCAAAATTTAAAACATATGTCACTTTCTAATTATTTGTGTTGAAAATTTGGATCAATGTTGGTTGTTTTTTTACTATAAAAAATTGACACAACTTTAAACTTTCACCCTACATTACTTTATTTCACCATTACTAATATCACTTAGATTAATCTTCATAATTAAATTTTCCTTGGCAATCTCCCTTCATTGTTTCACTTTGCATTTCCCTATTGCCCTCCCAATTTCTTCTCCATGGCTTCCAAAAATCCTTAATCTATTGCATTTCTATCCTTCATTATGCCCTCCTACAAATCTAATCTAAAAAATCCATAATCCCTTCTATTAAATCAAGATAGCCACATTTAACTCATTTTTCCTTCCATCACTTACAACACTATAGCTAATGCTCTTCTAGGGTTTCAATTTCTCTTAGGTGAAAATATTTGTTCACAATTCTCTCACGATCACTCAAGGTCGCATGCACCCATTATCGCTAAAGGCTATAGTTGAAGGTTGGAGTGTACATATTGATGGGGAAAATGATATAATTATAGTTCCCACCAACTTAGGATATGGATGACCAATTGACCCTTCTCTTGAAAAGAGACTCTAGGAAGCCTCCCCACAATCTCAAGGTCACCATGTCTTGGTATTGAAAGAAAGATCAATGATGAATGGGATGTCTAAGAAGGGGGCATGTTAGAGATTAAGTAGAAGTGAATATTAAACCTAAAGTTATGAGATGGAGAATCCAACAAACATGGCTAAGACCAAAATTTAAACTAGCTAAATCCTACTTTATTTAATTCACAAGAAAATGAAAAAGATTCAATAGGGAAGGAGCAAAGGGAATGAAATCATAAAAGAGAGGAAGGGGGAGAAAGTAAGATTAGCATTTCTAAAATAGTCATTAACTTGTTAACATTCCTTGCAAACACCTAATTAATAACCTACCATTGTTAGTCTTAGATAAACATATGACATGAATTATACAAGAATATAAGGAAATTAGTTGTTTTTGTGAATATATGTATCTATTCATGAAAAAACAAAGGAAACCATCACCAAATTACTAGCATAGATGATAATTAATGAGTTCACAAACAAATATACAAATGATTATACTTGATCAAGAGAGAAACAAAAGGTGATTTGACCACCATGAAAAGATGAAAAGAGCATAACCAATACTCATGTTCAAACATATATTGATCTCAAGTAAAATAGGATAACAAAGAAATTTCACAAGTTACACTTATTGTGTTTACAAATAAATTGGATTCAAACAAAAATATAGAATCTCCCTGCCAAGTTACATGTGTTGAAGGAGATTATTCCACTTCCAATCCTAATTGCTCTTCCAAAAAAAAATAGCAAAGCCAGATGTGTCCCCCTTTTCAATGATACATAAGCTCATTTATATAGAAATACCAATCCAAACGGCACTTTGTGCAAATACAATTTCAAAAGGTGGCACAATTAATTGTAAGAATTTTGGAAAATTCTAATCTAAGCACCAATTTTAAATTAGGGGTTTAATATGCTACAAGACACAATGCATATATATTTAGCCTTGTCCAAAATATTTAATAAGTTAAAGGAGTAATGAAGAGCATCAAGCCTAGAGCTCTAACATATGAGATCATGTCATGTTAGGTGCAATAGGTAAACACTCATAAAATAAAATCTTCCTCATTGTGAACTACGTATTCTTGAACATTCTCGACAAGTGCTCAATAATCTCATGAACAAAGAGTTGGCTTGATCTAAATATCTTCCTACTACGTTAAATAGCTCTAGCCACATGTATGGATTTCTTTGTGTTCTTTTTTTCAGACTACAAGAGTTGGGTAGCCCCTATAAACTGCAATGTGTTAGGTAAAAATTTTTCATGTGACCAATGACATTGGCATGACATGCCCTCCAATACCACAAGGATGGGGGGAGCCTATACTTTGTGGCCTCTTGCCTACAACAAGATGCTTTAGCCAATCGAGCTAGTCCCCCTACCCCTATGTGTTCTTTTATTATTCATGTCATCTTGAGGTAATTATATTTGTACTTGATATCATCATCTTGAGTCACTTGACAATAGAGAGGAAAAAATCAAATTTTGAAATCTAATAAGCTCAAGAAATGTAATTTATTAAATATGTTTAATAAAATAATCAATAATTTGTGTTTTAGGTGATGTTTGATGTGTTGGATTACATAGGATGTATGGATTCATGTTTTTCACAAATCAAGATTAGGCTTCATTTCAATAGGCTATAGTAGGTAGCCACATCATTGTCACATATATCACAAGTCAAGCAAGTGAGAAATATTACTTGTATACCTATCGCATACCCAAATTTGGGAAAAGATATAAGTCGTCAAGTTTATTCACATGAAATGATATGTGGTACCACCAAAGGAGTGGCATGTAGGCATAGGAATTGTACATGTGATACAACTAGTCATAATTGTCACAAGACAACCATCAAATTTAATTGCAGTGTGAACATACATGGTGGCCTTGAAAGAGGGACACCACAACATGAGATACAAGCCCACCATATTAATAGAGTCGATGATATCTAGCTACACATGCACAATGGAAGAGAAACAATCTTATTGCATTGGGGAAGAATGAGAATCGTCAAATGATATTATTAATGTTCAGATTAAATTCCTACACTTGTGAATGTCGATCCTGCATTTAGTCAAACATCTGTAAATTTCCATGTTTTTCTAATGTGCAAGGAGTGGGTATAAGTATAAATGTGGGAGACACGTCCCGTGAGCGGATGTGTCTCCACAAAGTGGAGACACGTCGGCTCAAGGGACGTGTCTCTTTATTTACCTTTCTAGCACTTGTTTAAACAGTGAATAGCCATTTAACTAACCGATGCTATTAACTTTAACACTCCCTCTTAGCTAGGGAAGATAAACTCCAAACAAGTATAAAGTAATATCACTTAACTCGTGATATCAGAAGATATGGTATGCTTCTGAAAGTGTCAAGTCACATGACTTTCTTCATAACACATCTTCATTAGTCAATACTCCCTCTTTAGCTAGAAAAAATTGCTTCCATCAAGTAAAAGTGATATCACCTAACTCGTGATATCAAAAGATATTATATGCTTCTGAAAGTGTCATGACTTTCTTCATAACACATCTTCATTATTCAACATTCCCTCTTTAACTAGAAAAAATTACTTCCATCAAGTAAAAGTGATATCACCTAACTCGTGATATCAAAAGATATGATATGCTTTTGAAAGTGTCATGACTTTCTTCATAACACATCTTCATTTTTCAACACTCCCTCTTTAACTAGGGAGGATAACTTCCATCAAAAAAAGTGATATCACCTAACTTGTGATATCAGAAGATATGGTACACTTCTGAAAGTGTCAAGTCACATGACATTCTCCATAACACATCTTCATTATGGTATGTGCATTGACATCAAGTCACATGATGTCTACCATAATTCATGGCATATCCACGGATATAAATACCCACCATGATTATCTCTTAAGGATCACAATGATCTACAGAAGACATCAAGTCCCATGATATCCATCAAAGTGTCCAAGAGATACTATCATGACATGTCCACAGATATCAAGTCACATGATATCTATCATGATAGTTTATCATTGTAGAGTCATCACTTTACAATGTCAAATACAAGTGTTCATTATTAGAAAGATCGTCACCTTTCAATAATGTACACAGGGGGAGTAGGCCCATAAGGTCATGGAGTCACACACGTGACAAAAGAGTTTACACATTAAACATCTTTATATATTAGTACAACTTATAAACAAATTTGAATTTCAAACATAATATCAAATTACATACCAAGTTTTCTTCTCGAAGAGTTCAACCTTAACTCTGGAGAGAAGTTGTTGAGTATGTCCGTTGTTTAAACATTTGAACTAATATACTCCAACTGGATCACATTCCTTTCCACCATATCTCTTACATAAAGATAGGGAATCTCAATGTGCTTAGATCAAGGAGTCCCACAAGCAATTTACGAAGCCAAACTACTTCTCTTGCTCCCATAGAGGCTGCAATGTATTCAGTTTTTGTCGAGCTTTGTGCCACTAAAGACTGTTTTCTGCAGATCCAAGAGATCATAGCCAATCCTAAACTGAAGCAACATCCTGATGTGCTTTTCTTGATCGGTTAGACTCCTAGCCCAATCAAATCCAATAGTGCTTTGAAGATATCTCAATATATGTTTTACAGCCATAAGCTGAATTTCCTTTGGCTCACACATGAACTGGTTTAAAGCATTCACTAGGACCTTCCAATTATTGTTGGAATGTTCTATCAACTGAGCTACTGGCTTCTTCATCAGTCCGGGTGTGGCTTATATCCAACACCCCCCCTTAAGCCACACTACGGGTGCTTGGGGCTCTTCTGAAGTTAGATCTTGGGACCTCATATCTCTCTATCTCAGAGAATTATGCATTACAACAAGTGAAGATGTGACTCCCTCTAAAGCTTTAATTACATGTATCAGCCTCCTGGCCTCCTCGTCCAAAATCGTCTATAATACTTGCTTTAGAGAAGTGGTTTCCAACTCACACCTTTGTAGAGATTCAGGTTGTTCTCTTCAACCTCATCCCAGATCACTCTTGCAACATTGAATCATAGAACTCTTTCTGAAGGTTAATGCTTCCTCTTCAAAGAGATGTCTTCAACCATTCACACAATCTCAAGGTTGTAAGCAGTGTCTCCATTTTTCAACCTACAGGATGCATCAAGCTCTTCTTGGAAGCAATCTCTTTCATTTCTTTATCCGTCCTAAAAGCATTAAAGAGGAGATTACTAATAGTTCAAGAGACTCAACTATCTCAAACAAGAAATACTATAGCTAGAAGCATACATGATTGACTATCTCAATGTTAAAGCATGATTTAATAACCACATAACGATTCATGAACATTATTCAACCATGCAATACTTATCTCATTAAAATTAGAATCATGTACGCAGAAATGAGGAATCGATATCAACGATCACAATATCTTCTCTCTCCGCCCTTTGCAGTGGCGTCGATTGCTGCTGCTCTCAATGCAGACTTTGGGCTTCGATTGCAACTGAATATCAAAAGAAGGTATTTACCGATTTAGTTATCCTTTACCCAGACCTCACCATATATGTGTCAAAACTTCTGCTTTGATGGTGACTTCTCTGTTAAGATGTTCAGCTAATCTTTGACAACAAGGGTCTGAAACAGCTTCTCATCCAATCACAACGAAATTTGTAGTTCTCTTCTCATCTCTGAGTTACTCAAAAAAAAATTTATAACTAGTATGAACATCGAATGAATGAAAGGTGACTCCAAAGGATCTTATTCCAGAGATCACTTTTCAAGGGAAGGCACGATCTTTATTGTCATGAAGAGATCAGCATGCTTTTCAGGTCTGCATTTATCTATCCCGAGATCTGTATTAATTTTGCACCTGGTTGCTGACTCTGCTTAATACAACCAGCCTCCTATAATCCCAACTATTAGAATATCAGGATCAGACGCAACTGTAGAGTTAATTAAGATGTCGGGCCCAATGCATTCCTTTGTATCAGGTAACTCGAATTCTCCTCAAACCCGATATAATTTCGGACATTGATCACTAGCACAGATCATGCACCAATGATCACACTCGGCAGTGCTCGAGATGATTTGACAGATTATGTATTCCCCGATTTCGACTTTATTCAGATATCTTCGGCTCACTACTTGAGCAAACTCAGCACATCCCAGAATATACGATCCTGTGTATGCTCGTGAATAGAGATGATATATAGGAGACTCTCGATTGCAGATTAGAGAGACGACTTTGGCACTATCATCTCTAATTCCTCTCTTGCCGATTTGGAGATCTCCGTTACCTGTGATCACTCGATGATGAGAGGATTCCTTAGAAAATTTCGCTAATCCCTAACTTGGATGAGCCTTTCGAGGAAGCAGTGATGGATGAATCTGAGACTGAAGACTCCGAGTGATGCTTGGAATTCCTCCTGTGCATAGAAACAAGATAATAAACAATTAAATTCTCCTTTCTTTAACTGTCTATAAAAATACAAGCTCTGGCCTACAGTACTCCTACTCCCACGGTAGAATGCAACGGTTCGGGATGTACTCCTCTTGCAACGCCGCCAAATCCCTGTTTTAGTGGGTGGGCTCACAACCACACAAGGCTCGCCTATGTCGACGAAGGCGGGCTCAATGTTATTTTCCGAGATCTACTGGACGAAGCCACCAAGGTCGGCCTTGCCTTCCCGACCTCGACTTCCTGGGATGGCGTCTCAGCAGCCGGATCAATGAGCACGGGAGCCCACGGCAGTGGCCTGGTTGGGAATGGTTCTGCTATCAATGAATATGTTGTCGGCCTGAGACTCGTCGTCCCTGCCCCTGCTTCCCAAGGGTATGCTAAATTTTAATGAGCATATAGAAATCGACGAAGATTTGAAAGCCGCCAAATTTTCCCTAGGAACCTTAGGCGCAATCTCCCAGATTACCTTCACTCCAAGTCAGCTCCAAATCAGCCCATCCAACATTCTCTTAGCATCGTTCGCCGACAGTCTCATCATCTAGGGGTATACGTGGATTACGGATCAATGATAATGAATGAAGAGTTTCTTTGAGATCTCTAACGACAGATGTAAAGACTTGTGCGTGGGTTGACGCCAAGGAGACCTCCCGATAGTAGAGTTAGATCATATCTAGAATTTAATCAAATCTTCCTTAACCAAGCTCTCATACCATATTAATGTTTAGATTAAATTCCTACACTTGTGAATGTCGATCCTGCATTTAGTCAAACATCTGTAAATTTCCATGTTTTTCTAATGTGCAAGGAGTGGGTATAAGTATAAATGTGGGAGACGTGGAGACACATCCGCTCATGGGACGTGTCTCTTTATTTACCTTTCTAGCACTTGTTTAAACAGTGAATAGCCATTTAACTGACCGATGCTATTAACTTTAATAGATATAATGATAGATGGTTGGTGCAAGCCAAGACGATGTCAAAGATCTCAAATATTTTGGCTTATGTAGATCATCAAATCAAAAAAGATCCAACAATCAACACATGCCAAAAGGATGTCAAAGTTCTCAACAAGAGGTTATGTGCCACTAGTTGTTTTGAGATGATCTAGCAAAAGGTGAGTTGGAGTTCAATAGTTAGATGCAAAAGGGAGGGATAATGCAATGGTGGGTCCTAAAGTGGGATGAGCTAGAAAAATTATTTATTCATGCAAGCCCAAAGGGAGAGCTTACAATGTGTCACGTAGAAGATGCAGGAACTACATATATTGGAAAAGGAGATTGATGATCTATGCAATGCACGATTGTGTTAGCGTTCAAGAATATCATAGGGTTGTGCAAAGCCATTGAATCTAAAGATCGTATTGCTCACTATTAGGAGTTGTTCTATTGGCTCCATGGTGATGAGTATGCATAGAGGACAATATATGTAAGAGGGCATACACAAATGACATCATAGAAGGGTCCACCAACTAGATGATGTGGCCAAATACTTGGTTCATCCAAGTTGAGAAATGTTTACATGGTGGCCACATGATGAAGGAAGATGGTGGAGAGATCAATTATGACTACACCTTTGAGATGTGCCAAAGCCTAAAGATCATTAGGGATGCACAAAAAATGGATTAAAAATGATATAACGACTCATGCACACCCTAAGCTATGATATCATTAATTGATGCAACAAGCTACAAGAACCACGTGATGAAGAACAAAGATCAATGGTTGGCATGCACATAAAGGGATGAGATCATTATCATATATGAGGGTTTGTATCATTGGCTATGAGGAAAGTGGTGTGGAAATTGATGGGATCTAGGGTGAGCTCAACATGTGGGCATACCATAAATAAAGGTTGAGATATTAGAGAGTTGATGTGGATAATCTCACAAGCCACGCAACATGGAGGTAATCCTTTGATAAAATGGGATTTCATGTGTTGTAAGATGATTATTCATCCAATTTTTTGTAGGGAATGAAGCGGTCAATGTAGGGCATAAGTCATGAAAAACGAGAACATGGCATGATATATGCAAAAGTGAGGATCAATAATTGATTATCGTTGGTCTAAGAGGAAAAATAGGCATTATGTGCATCAAAGAAAGGGAGTGAGAGCATATGAGTAGAGACTTGACATAAAGCCACCATGAACATAAACACAACTCAACATAAAATGCATTCATGAACAATTTAGCTCAAACGTGGTTTGTAGATTGAGAGGAGATATGTCTAATGAGTTATCAATGAGTTCACAAATGATAGCACATGGAAAAGGGAGCTCAAGCATAAAGTGAAGTTCATGGGCCACTTAGATCTCTTGGGTCAATTATTAGTGGAGCTACAAACTAAAGCTCGAGGTAGCAAAGGGCCAAAATAAGGTAAAAACCAAAAATGTGGGTCCCCATTTCAAGAGGAAATGAGGTGTGTTGCACAAGCAACAAGAAATGGTGACTCTTAAGGGAAAACATTGGAAAAAAATGAATTATAGAATCTTTAGTTAAAAGGAATAATTAAATAAAAAACATCACATAAATAGTGTTGTTGATATATGAATTAAACCCAGACTTAGAACAAGCAAGCACTAGGTTGCACTTAACTAGATGTTTGTGCACATGGGTTAAATTACTCATTTCTAATTCTTTGAGTATTACTATCACGGAACAAGGAATTGGGCATATATAAAAACAATTGGTCCTACACACATGCTTGAACATTGCTTTGTGTGCCATATGGGTGTTTATAACCCTAACAAAGTTATCTCTAGTTCCACTAAAGGCATAACTCTACTACTAGCCAAGCATCTAGAGGTACCTCAATCACCAATAGAAAATGGGATTTTTTTGATATTCTTTTCTTTTCTCCTCAATTTATTTTATTTTCTCTTGATTTTTCTTTTATTTTCTCACTTTCTTTTCTTTTGTGAAATTAGAAAGTATTAAGTTTACTTCTTAAGTGTCTCTAACTAAATGAAACTATCATGCATGCTTGACAAGTCTGAAAGAATTCAAATAGGCTTAAAAAAACCTCTCTAGAAAATGGAAAAAATTAATATGATCCTAAAAATGTGCCATCAGGAAACTTGACAACATAAGGCAAGAACAAGGCTAGGGAAACCAAGAAAAATTACACATAACACAAAATTGAAAACACGTGAAATAAAATAAAAAATTGTTCAAAACAAATATTCCTAACTACCTATACAACATGCACCTAGAAGCTTGGGGATACTGATTTTGAGATTACTCTTGCCTTGCTTTTCAAAATATTAAGCAATATCAATTGGATTATCTACATATGGAAACAAGCATCCTTGAACTCAAAACTAAAAGCATACACTGTAATACAAGCTCATGTTTGAGATGTCTATCATGTAATATTAAAGATAAGATAGCTCATAGTCGCCTTGCTCTATCTAAATGCATGCTTTCACATTTAAACCACTTTAATCAAAATGAAACTTGGGATAAAGAATAGGCAAGGGTAAAGGGAGTCCCTAATTTGTGTGGCCATCATACAAAGATGAGTGTTGGTCCTCAAAAGCACATCCTCCAACAACTTGCATTTCATTAACCACTCTTCTATGTTCTTCATTTCCATGCACACAATCAACAAAATCATTAGTCAACAATGAACCTTTCCAAGCAAAACTATGAAAAACCCCATGATGAGCAACATTATTTTCATGTGTATCAACAAATTCAAAACATGAGGATCCATTCTTGCCAATCATTGAATCTAGATTTATACAACAAGAATCAATCTTGCTACATTCAAAATATTTAGATATTTCATTAAATTCAACATTATTTTAAAAAAGGTCATATATAGTACACAAGAATCTACATCCAACACCTCGATAAAAAATCCATTTCCATTCTTTAGCTTTACCCAATATCAATGGAATCACCTTTCTCCTCTTTTATTGAAATTGTTCTTCTTTTCATTATCCTCAAACATGGAGTATGATCAATCAAACTCAAATCTCAAACCTTGATTTGACTATTCATCTACATCAATCATCACATCCAAGTTATCTATATTTTCAAATTAATTCAATTCAAGATAAAACAAATTGGAAGTGTCTTGTTCCCTTAAAAAGAAAAGAAGAACCATCATCCTTTGCAAAACCATTTTGGCATATGCCATCTCCCTTGAATTCTTGACCTACACATACCTAAAGTTTGGACAAAATTTCTACATCTCCCCTATTCAAGTCATGTCACTCTAGGAAATCAACTTATTGCATATCATCATCTTCCATATCATTTAGCCTTAATCCTAATAAATCATCCCCCTTTATGAAACCATCCCTTGAATTCTTGACCTACACATACCTAAAGGTTACACAAAATTCTTGTCTCCCATATTTAAAATTGTGGCACTCTGGGTCTTCCATACCATTTAGAACTTCATAAGCCTGATTTTTAAATTGTAACAAGCTCAATTTTTCATTTTTTGCTCAAAATCCAAATCAAGTGTAGAGGAGACCACATTTTTAATAGAAAATCCATTGAAATCCTTGATATTTTCCTCGATTTAAGGCTCTTGTGAATCATCATTTTCCTCAAGCTCTAATTGTATCACAAGTTTATTAGTCTCATCATGGATCGCTTTTTTAATTTTCCATCTTGTCCTTTAGGACTAAGTCCAACCTCTCAAGGATCTTAGGACAATAGATTTATCTATGTTGATTACTATCATGAAGCCAACACTCATCAAACAAAGCAAGATTAGTTAGTATCTAATAGACCCAAAATGCATATGCTATTTTTGAGCTTTTAGATTGATGATGGACACCAATTTTGTTTGAGACTAGGATTGTCATGATAGGTAAAGGCATCATCACCTTCTTAATCTTCACAAGCATTTTCCATGGCGAGTTGAAAAAGTTTGGGGCTATCTTGAGAGTTTAAAAAGGTAGAGTAGCTCTCATTTAAGATTTCAAAACTTTGGATGCTCAATGCATAGAATTTTGCCTTCATTTACCTTCACCTAGGGGCTCACACAATCATTGGGCAAGGCACTATAATTCATGAGGTCATTGAGTATCTTTTTATGTGGGTGAGATATCCATAAATGCTTCAAAAGGGAAAGAAATAAGTTGACGAATTAAAATATCATGATTATTCATGACCCATGCTTGCTAGAGAATAGAATACATTTAATTTTCCTAAGAAAATTGTGATGACTACGATCTAAATAGTGTTGATAGATTAGTAAAATTGGGAAAACCAAAGGCCACTTATTACATGAGGCAAAAGACTTTGATTAGCTTAGCATGGTGTCAAATGATGCTAAGACTCAAATAGCATATTCTATTAAAAAAAGAGCCTACTTGATGACATTATCAAAAGTGGCAACTCCAAGGAGTTGCTTGAGCACATTCTCTTAGAATGGCCTTAAGGACTATCGATAGAGCTCAAGAATCTCATGATTGTTAGTATGCACACAACACACTCTCTCAAGAGTTCTAAAAAATCTAAGATTAAAATTTAGAAGAAATTGATCAAGTTCACTACATAAGATCCTAAGCTAATTTAAAGCATTATGATTGAAATGAGAAGAGAAGGGGTGAACCTAATCAAAAGTGCCAGCTAGAGCCAACTTATGGAAGTCTCCAAGTATTTTAACAAGATTTCCAAATAAACGAAGAACAATCATAGGGATTTTTTTCACTTATAAAACCCATATGTAGCAATAAACCACAATTTTTCCTACAACTTTCTATCTAAATCTAGATTCCCTCATAGCACAATTATGTTGATGGATGAAATGAAACAATCATGGTGTCCAACAACTAAGGAGATGGAAAGGAGACTATGAAGCCTCCCCAAGATATCAAGGTCACCAAGTCTTAGTTTTGCAAGACATCTCAATGGTGAATGAGATGTTATTTATACAAGGAGCTAGTAGAGATTAAGTAGAAGTTATTGCAAGATGATGTTAAGCTATGGGATCAAGAATCTAACAAAAATATCTAAGACTAAAATTTAAACAACCTAAATACTACTTTATCCACTTCACAAGAAAATACAAAAGATGCTAAAGGAAAGGAGGAAGGAAATGAAATCAAGAAAGAGGGGAAGGGAGAGAAAGTAAGCCTACTGTTTGTATAATAGTCAATAACTTATCAAAATTCCACACAAACGCATCATTAGCAACTCATGCAACTGTCAATCTTGTTCAATATATGACATGAACTATGCAAGAATCTAAGGAAAATAGTAACTAATTTTATTAATATATCTATACATGAAAATGGCAATTGAAACCATAGTCAAACTATTTGCACAAATGATGAGTGAGTTCATAGACAAATATACAAATGATTATGCTTGAAATGAGAGAGGTAATGATCACCATGAAAAGATGTGCAGATCATAACCAACAAACTCATGTTAAAACATAAATTAAGCTCAAGTAAAACATGCTTATAGAGAAAGTTCACAAGTTACAATTAGTGTGATTACATAGAAATCAAAATCAAACTAAAATACAAAATCTCCCTACCAAGTTAAATGCATTGAAGAAGAGTATTTCATTTCTAGTCCAAGTACTCTTCTAGAGCTAAAAAATTTTAATATTTAACCAAAACTTCTCCCTTTCAATGACACACAAGGTCATTTATATAAAAACTATCAACCCAAAGGCAATGTGTACAAATACAAATGATAGGTGGCAACATAAATCACAAAAAAATTACACTTTGATCTTAGCATCAATTTTAAATTAAGGATGTAATATTCTATTGTCGATTGTGCACATTTGATCAACCTTGTCCAAAAAAAATTCTTAAAGGAGTCCCAAGGAACATCAAGCCTGAAGCTCGGGCATACTAGATCATGTCATATTAGGTGCAAAACATGAGCTTTCATAAAATCAACTCTCCATTCTCCATGGACTATGTATTCTCAAATATTCTTGATTAGCACTTATTTAATACTCAATGGACTCATGTATAACTAGCTACCTTTATCTAAATGTCTTCTTGTCACCTCAAACAACTCCAACTACACCCAAGGAAATCAAATATCATTGCTTAGAGCCCTTGTAGTAAAGAAAGGAAGAAATTATATTTCAAGATATTTCTAAATAAATTTGAAATCTAATGAGCTAAATAAATTTGATTAATTTTCTATGTTAATAAATAATAATTAAATATTTTGGTTTGAGTAATGCTTGATGTGTCATGTAACGCAGGATGCACCTATTCAGCTAAAGCCTCATTTCACTAGGCTAAGGACTTAGCCATGTCATTATCTTGTTTATTGCAAGTCAAACAAGGGAGATAAATCAATTGTCATGCCTACCATAGGCCCAAATTTGAGAAAAGATGACAATCGTCAACTTTATTTGTGTGAAATAGTGCATGCCACCACCTGACAAGTGACACATAGGTATGAGAATCACATGTGTGGGATGACCAGTCGTGACTATCACATGCAAGATTGAGTTAAAATCTGCAATTGGACATCAAATTTACAACTACATTAGATTTTAAGAAGATCGATGGGTTGTGCAAGCTATTGGATCTAGATAGATCCAATAGTTCGCACTAGCCAATACTAAAGATCATAACACTGTGTTAGGAGATGTGCCAATGGTTTTGTGGTGATGAGTTGTTAGCAAGATGGGGCCCAAGATCACATGCTATATGAGTGTGCATAAGGGATGATGTCAATATGAGGCCATACATGGATGATGCCATAGAGGGACCCATCAACTCAATGATGTGGTCATTTAAATGATTGGCTCATGTAAAATGAAGAGAAAGGTATGCATGTTGTCAATGTCAAATTGCAAGAATTATTGGGAGATGAATCAACAAGAGGTGGGTGCACAATCAATAGTAACATGCACGCAAGAGGGATGACACAATAATGGGTCTTGAAGTGGGATGAGTTAGTAGAGTAATTGATTGGCATAATCCCAAAGGGAAGGCTTACAATGTGTCAAGTGGAAGATGTGGAAACTACATAACGAAAGATCATGGCAAAGGAGATCAACAATCTGCACAACAAATAACTACATTAAAGTTTAAGATCATAGGGTTAGGTGGGTATTCAATCTAAATAAATCCAATGGTTAGTGTAAGCTAAGACTAAATATCATTACACTTAGTGTTAGGAGTTGTGCCCTTGTGGTGATGAGTAGTTAACGAGATGAGGCCCAAGATCACATGCTATATGAGCATGCACACAAGAGATGACATCAATAAGAAGCCCATATATGGATGATGCCATAGAGGGGCTCACCAACTCAATGACATGGTCATTTAAACGATTAGCTTACACAAGATGAAGAAAAAGGTATGCATGTTGTCAATGTTGAATTGTAAGAGCCACACAATGAAGGATGATGTTGAAGAGATCGATATTTTTGCACCTTTGACATGTCAAGATTAAAGATCATTAGGGACGTGTGGACTATTGGATCAAAAATGATCTAACAAATAACACATGCCCTAAAATGTGATATCATCAATTAGTACAAGGAGCTACAAGAACAACATGATGAAGATAAAAGATCAACAATTGACATGCACCAAAAGGGATGAGATTGTTATCATATATAAGAGGTTGCACCATTGGCTATGAGGTAGGTGATATGGAAAGTGGTGGAACCCTGGGTGCTTTCAACATGTGCACATGATCACAAATAAAGGATGTGAGATCATGGAGCTAATGTGGACGTTCTAACAAACCACACGATGCAAAGGAGAGAAGGAGCCCTTTGTTAGAGTGAGGTTGCACAAACATCTAATGGTTTGCAAGACATAAGGAGATTGTTACAGGGTGTGTTTCATAGAGAATGAGAACATAACATATGGTAGATGTAGAAACGGGGATTGATAATCAATTATCATTGATCCAAAAGGACGGATAGGGATTGCACAAAACAAAGAGAGGGAATGGGAGTATATGAGCATATGTCCAACATAAAGGCTTCCATGAATAAGAACAAATCTCAACATAGGATGTAGTCATGAACAATAGAGCTCAAACAAGGTCTACAAGTTGAGATAACTCTAATTTGTTATTGGTGAGGTTGTGAACAAGAGCAAATTGCAAAGGGAGCTTGGGGATCAAGTGAAGTTCATTGGCCATTTAGATCTCTCAACTTACCTATCAATGAAATAGAGCTCATGACAACATAGAGCCAAAATGAGGTAAATATTGAAAATGGGTCCACATTTCCTACATGCAACAACATGGCAACTCTTTAGAGGAAACATTGCAAAATGTTTAGAATCCAAAATGTCTTGTTAAAATGAAATCCATTGCACAACCAGTGTTATTCAAATCCAAATTAGAAACCCAAACTTAGAATAGGCAGGTACTAGGTTCCTTTTTATTAGATGTCCATGCACATGAGTTTAATTACACATGTAAATGCAACAAATAGCATCATGAAACAAGAGATGGGACAAATATAAAAACAATGTACTACACACATGCCTAGGCATTGCTCCACTGCCAATTGGGCGTCTATAGCCCCCAACAAATTTATGTTTAGTTCCACTTAAGGCAAAGCTCTACTACCAAGTAGGCATCCATAGCCTTAATAGAGATACCTAAATTACCTAGAGATATTGAATCTTTTGATATTCTTTTCTTTTCTACTCATTTTTTTCTCTTTTGATTGTTATTTTTGTTTTCTTGATTAAATGAAACCCATTCATGTTAGATAAGCCTAAATTAATTTAGATAGACCTAAAAAAGCTTAAGAAATGGTTTTATTTTGTTGAAAAAACCTCTTCAAACTAGAAAGATGAATCAAAAGCATTACACAATACTATCTCAAAAAAGTGCCATCAAGGAGCCTAGCAACACAAGGGAAAAAATAAGGACGAGGAAAAGAAGCAAAATCAAAACAACAAGAAATAAACAAAAATTGTATAAAACAAATTTTTCGAACTACCTATACACTATACATCTGAAGCTTGATAAAACTAATTTCAAGATCACCCCTAATTTTCTTTTTAAAGAATTAAGTAGGATCAACTAGATTGTTTGGGTGTGGAGGTGGATGGGAACATCCTTGAACTCAAAAATTAAAATTATACACAATACATGCTCATGATTAAGATTTCTATCATGTAACATTAAAAGCTAAGGTGGCTTATAGTGAAGCATTAAGTAGGATCAACTAGATTGTTTGGGTATGGAGGCAAATGGGAACATCTTTGAACTCAAAAACTAAAATTATACACAATGCATGCTCATGATTGAGATTTCTATCATGTAACCTTAAAAGCTAAGGTGGTTTATAGTTGCTATACTACATCCAAGTGCATGTCTTTAAATTTAAATCACCATTATCAAAATAAAACTTGAGATAAAGCACAAGCGGGGGTAAAGGTACTCCCTGATTTGTTTGGTCATCATACAAAGATGGGTATTGGTCTTATAGAGTGCCTCCTCCAACCACTTTTATAAGCTCATTGTTCCATGCACACAATCAATAGAATCAAAAGTCAACATCAAACCTTGCCAATCAAAATCATGAAAAACCCCATGACAAGCAACATTATTTTCTTGTGTATCAACAAAAATAAAACATGATGTTTCATTCTTACCAATCATTGAATTGGAATTTATTCAACAAGAATCAATCTCAATATTTTCAAAATCTTTAGATAGTCCATAATGTTCAACATTATTTTTATACAATTTCATATAAAATACACAAGAATATGCCTCTAACACCTCATTAAAAATTCATACCATTCTTCAATTTTATCCATCATCCTACAATCTTTTCTACTTAATCTCTACTAGATCCCTTATTTAAACATCTCAATCACCACTGAGTTATCCTACAATACCAAAACCAATGCCCCTAAGACCTTTGGGAGGCTTCCCAATCTCCTTTCAAGAAATAAGTGGCTCTTCTAACTCCTAAGGTTGGTAGACACCATGAGCTTGTCATTTTGTCCACCAACAATACCAACTAGGGGATAACCAATGTAGCCTCCTAAATAGTCAATCCTTGATTTTCTTTACCCACTTAACTTTAAACATTAATATCAAAAGATTGAACACATTTCCAAAGTACCTACTAGGATTGAAGTAAATGCACGAAGACAAACAAGTTCTAAAATTTCTAAATATTATTATGTTCTCTATTGTGATATTAGAATGTATCTTAAATTTGATCCAAATTAAGCTAATGCAAAGAAAGAGAGAGCTTGGACAAATTTTAATTCCTAAAATGTGCTAACATCTATATCTATGCTTACAATCTAGAAATAGTGTTTACAAACACCATTTGGAAACTTTATGTGACGATCATGTTCCCCTCAATCAAGCCCCTAAGAGGACCAATTCAACAATTTTGATACAATAATTAAGGCAAAAAGCAAACATAAAAGGGTGCCCAAATGTAATGACAACAAACATAAAATTTCAATGTTATTTAAAAATGAAATTTATGATTCACGAGGACAAGAATCATCTTTAGAAATCACCTCAAAAATGCTAACTTGATTTACCATGAAACTTTTAGATGTGTATTCAATAATGCTACTAAGGCTTGGTAATTACTAAAAGTCTACAAATATGAAATGGAAGAAGTTAATCAAAGATGTAGAGGAAGTCAACTAAATAATAATAATCAATCTCATCACTAAAAAATGGTCCATTTGAAATCAATAACAGACAATATATAAAGCATGAAGCTTCCATGGTTATTTTTTAACTATTATGGAGCGAGAAAATGTCACCTTAATTATTGAAACATAAGTAATCTTAGTTATAAACTATTGTGGAATAAGAAACTATGTGGACCTTAATTATTGAAGCAAAAAGGAGTTATATATTTAATTCTAAGTGAATCAATGACATGTCTAAAGTTCCTCCTCTAGGATATCCTCTTCTTGATAAACCTTATAGAGAATTATTAGAAAAATTATGTGAATTAAGCATTTTTGGCTACATTAGAGGAAAACCCTATTAGCATTATTGTCAAGTATAACCACCCTCCACACTCATTGATAACTTTGTAACACCTCCCTTTGTCTTCTTTATTCATTTTATCACCTCAATGTAAGAAACACAAGGTTAATACAAAATCAAAAGACTATCAACCAATATTCATTCCTACATGCATTGACCAAAAGAATAATCTACAAATCTCCAAAAGCTTCACATTTGAGAACAACGAAGAAGCCACTCGTTGTTGTCACATTCATGAAGTGGGCACTACCATGTTTTTAATGAGATCATTTCCTTCCATCTCGGTTAAACCCCCAAAATAAAATTATTACAATATTGACAATACTAAAATTTCTTACAAAGAGTAATTTATTGAATCTACTACTCAACTAAATTGCCAATTCAATGATCTCCAACCTTCCTTGACCCCCACCATTTCTTGCACAAGCACATCAACCCTCTAACTAATACAAATAGGAATCTAAGTGCATTCTTCTAAAAATCAACCCATCAATCCATGCAAATTAATGTATTCATGTATATATGAAATAGCACTTGGGAAATGAGCATGGTACACAGATCATGACTTCGCAACTAAACCACATAAAAACAATTATGGGGGTATGATGAGGCCTCTAAATCGGCCATGACAGGAGATTAAGAAAGGTAAAATTGTTCCTAGAGGAAGGGATGATAAAGCAAAGAGATCAAGGCAAGAACACACAAACATAATAGCCAAACCTCAACAAGAGATAATCTCTTTACATCAAACTCCCACATACACACAACCATCAAAAAGGAATTGCATAGTAAGAAAATGGTCAAAATGTCTACAAGAGAGCATTTTTACAAAACATGAGTGCCACATGAGAGTTTACCAAATTGAGTAGCATTGTCACAATGACCTAGACGATCTAGATAATTAAAAATCCAAACACAAAAGTCAGTTATTTGTCTATAAAGCACAAGACAGTCCTATGCAAACCCGAAGCATGACATTAACTTCAAAGACTTGCATGTAACATGTTATTCTATGGAAAGGCAATAACTAGGGGAGAGGGGCCCATAGTGGAGCACTCTAACTTTGTGCTTCTCAAAATCCTATGTGGACATTTCAAATCATTCCCAATTTTGTAAAACAATTTATTTGGCAACTCATGTGCTTCTAAATTTCGTTTTAAGGTCACATCATCAAATATGATGCCACATCAACATGCTTTTGTTAAGGTATCTGAAAAGGCCAAAAAAAAAGTGAGACCGATAGTGGTGCACTAAGTCATGTTTTATTGGTGCGCTGATGTGGCATCACATGATTTGTTAGTTTGTGTACTTTATGGATAAAAACTATTTTGCAATTGGATATTAAGATGCTTCACTATGGGACCCACTGAGGACTACTTTTATCCCCACTATTGGACCCCGCTCCACTATGGGCCCCTCTCCCCTATAGTATGCTGAAATGTAAGAGTGATTAAAGCCTCTATAAAGCATCTTCATGAACATTGGACCAGGGAATGGTGTGTGCAATTCACAGTTCTCTTCCCAATTGCCTGTGGTTTATCGTCCAGTACAAGGCAGACTTCCATGTTAGACACTTCCATGACCAGGGAAATATCATCCTTGCCTCACAACTCATCGATGCTATGATTATAGTGTATAACAGACAGCTAATTTCCTTAATAAAATAGTTAAATATCTCTATATAATTCAATCAAAAAATGGTCATTCCCAAAGTGATTGAATTTCAGAATATGTAATTAGAAAAAAAAGAGGAATATCAACTAACATGCACTCATAAAAGTCAGACAATTCACATAAATCTAAGAATTTGATACAACATGCTACATTGCGTATAGTTTGACGTGCACCATTTTTAAATTGCTTAACTATCAAACAATCTACTTATTTAAGTAAACGAAAACGGATCTCATTCAAAATAGAACAGCAATTGGTACCATAAACATATTAAAAAATCTTTCAACCAGCTCATCAAAAAAGTTTCAATGAAAACTCATACAGTTACGTACAGAATCTACAACATCTAACAACCAAAATTTGAGTAGATTAACCGTAGGAACCTTTCAATTAGAAACACGAACTCTTTTAGTTTAACTTTCCTAGTTTACCTACGAGACTATTTTGTGAATAATTGGTGATGTTATAATTATAAACAATGATAAAAGTTGAAGCTTGGTTAATGATTCCATTGAGTTCGATAAGCCACAAAACTAGTTTTCAAAGAATCGGTGATCTTTAACGATGATAAAAAAGTCCATCGGTTACTCTTATGATTCCATCAAGGATGTGAAAAATTTATAATACATGATCCATATGCCATAATAATGAAAGAGGACTTCTATATTAGCACTACAAAAATCAGAACATCTAGACTTCTCATCCTGTTGCTCCCGACTTCATCATATAACTTCGCTAGAATTATCATCTTACTACCTGTAAGTCTTCTCAACACAGGAAAGCCGTCTCCTGGGCGAGTTCAAAAACACAGACTGCCTCCAATCGGGATATGAAAGCCATGTTTAAGACAAGATGAAAAACTCTTCTTGCTGATAGAATTAAAGGCCTCGAGAATGCTACATTATTTGCATTTGCCTAACCAAAAAGGCTTGGCCTAAAGGCTAGCACAAGGCACAGTGCATAACTATTAACATGTATAGTACAATGAGCTTCCAATTTTCATGAATAATCTTTTACAGAGTGTTGCACCTATAAATCTGCTATCTTGCACATTGCATGACGAGCTCATGGTGACCAAGTACTTAACGAATGAATCTTTTCCAAGATAAAATTGTGATACAGAAATTCACATGGACAATAGTCTGGATCAAAGTTTTCAAGGTCAGTCCATTTGACAACATCCTCTCTGCCAAGTGAGGTCCTGCTGAGACCATGGAAAGCAAACTGAAAATGCCAAGAAGAGAGGACTGTAAAATGACAAGATCAGGTCACAGCAACCACCATGGAATACAATTACAACAAAACAAAGTCCTTAGGTGCCAAAAGTGAGGATTCAAGCTAGACTTGGGCAATAACAAATGACATGTATATGAAGGCAATGTAATGTACAAACTTGTGTAGGCCAAAACAATGTGAATTCTCAATCGCTGCCTTGCTAAGGCAGAAGGTGTTTCTAGCTTTATAAAGATTGCATATCCACAGGCTGGATGGCACCCAAATTGGGCAAGGAGTGGGTGAAAATATTTAGGAAAATTAGTCAAAATCATGAGAGCTTTCGGAGCTATGCATCCTCGCTACCAGTGCACAGGCATCAAGTTTCTCTTTGATTGAAACCACTCAAGACAGGTCACAACGAAGCAGATTTTTGATGTGTCACACTTACAAATAGTGCTCTGCAAAACAAGACCATAATCAAGTTACTCGTGCCTCACCAAGTATATATAACAGTTTGATATGTATTAAAAATGCAATAACAATAGCATAGATATCTTAAATGCATCTATCTAAAAGACAGAGATATCAATCGTGTGGCACCTATCTAATCTGTGTGACAGATCTAATATAGGCACCTATCTCTCAGCATCTTTTAGATGGATGTATTTTAAATATCTATGCTAGCAATACCTTTTCATTTTCAAATTTTAAATAATTAAATTACTATGGTAACCTACTTCACAAATACTTATAATATGAAGAAATAAACATTTGCACTATTATAATACCCACTAATTAGTAACCAAGCCCTTATTCAATTAAATATCCATTACCTCCTACAAAAACTTTTGAAAGGAAGTCTGTTCCATAAAATATGCCGTTATCTACAGTCACTATGAAGTTAATAGTTTAGTCTTCCGTCAATGTACACTCTTCCCCTATAAAATACACAATGGTTTTTGCAGGGAACTCAAGGATATATATATATATATAAACAATTTATTGTTTGACTTTCTGCAACCAAGTAGGCCACCAAAAGGGTTTTTGTGAACACACGCCATTACATGCTGCCATTATAGTTTGGCCTCTTGGCATAAAAATAGAATAAGATTTACAAGTGAAAGGCATGTCAGAAGCATAATTCAGAATGAAAGGAGTTTGGTCAGAAACAAGTGGTACATGAACTGCAGTATGATAAAACTACTTTATGCTCAGAAACAAATAGTTACTGGTCTAGTTACAGGCCACTCTTCAACTGGCTTCGCCATGGATTCTAATAATCTTTCTGTTAAAAATAGTTGAATTCTTAACAGTACTGTGTGGCCTTATTTTAAAAACATCTTGATGTTATATATGGTGATGTAAGAAGTTAAAACATAATGATGTAATCTGTAATAAGAGATAGAGCAAAGGAACCCTGATTCAACAAAAAATAGGTACTTTTACAGCCTGCACCATTCTCACAGTTAGTCAAGCATGTCTTAGTATAAATCATAGTAACGGGACTCGCCAGAACTCAGTTAGTCCCGAGCCGAGCACCCTTGGCCGGGTCCTGGGAGCCTGGACTCGGACGCTACCAAGTCCGGCCGAGTCCTAGCAGGACTCGCCGGACTCGCCGCTTCCCGGCGAGTCCCGAGCACTGGACAAGACCGGCGACAGCAACATAAAAAGTCAACAAAAAAACATCAAACTTATGTTTAAATTTGTTTTTTTTGTCTTATATTATCTCTCCAACCCTAAAAGCAACCTCATTTCATTCATTTGGCAAAATAGGAGGAGAAGAGAGAGTTGTGAAGAAAAATGGGAGGAGAGGAGAGGGCAACCAGCAAGCTGTTGAAGACAAATACAGGTCCATATATCATTTGGGAAGCTACATACCAACAAGGAGGTGCATTGAGAGCTCATTACCAATAATTGGGAGGAGTTTGCATTGCATTCCAAGCCAAATATAAGAGGTAAGCTTGATTTTAATTGGTTTTTTTTGTGTGTTTTTAACTAATAATTCATTGTAATTTGTAAAATTATTGATTTTTTTAGTTTGCATTTTTTTTTTACAAACCCTACTTGCAACTTAAATAATTTTAGAAACCCTACTTGTTATTGCAGCCACATTCATTTGCAAATCAAAGCATATTATTATTTTCACAATGTCTCAAACCCCAGGCAGAAAAGACCTTGCTTGGAAACATGCTGAAATCTTTCCCGGAATGAAAAAAGGAGAAGCAAAATGTAAATACTGCAAAACAATATATCATGGAGGCATAAATAGATTAAAATACCATATTGCACGCATACCCATTCATGATGCAGTGGGCTGCCCTATAGCACCACCAGAGGTTGTTCGTGAAGTGCAAGTGCAATTAGAAACTTTTGAAATGCAAAAAAAATGAAAAAGAAACAGAAGCAGGAATTGGTGAGTTTGGGAGTTGGACAAGGACTTGGTGTTGTGGAGATGCTTCTTCCATGCCTCCATACTATCCTAGTGCTAGTGCTTGTGCTAGTGCTACTGCTTCTACACCAACTATGCCTATGCATACTCCTAGTGCTGGTGGCGCTACTACTGCTAGTGGTAGTGGCAATATTAGCATTGGCCCTAGAGTTAGTAAATCTAGGGTGGACTCATATTTTGTACCACGCACTACTCCTGGTTCCCAACCGTCGCTTGAGAGCATGGGTTGGAACAAGGACGCACATGATGCAGCAAAAAAGACAATTGCAGACTTTTGTACTACTGCACCATTCCCTTCCATGTAGCCAGGTAATTCTTTTTCGTTTAATTGTTTTAAAATTTATATTTAAATTTTATTATTTTAGAATCTAGATGTATCTCATTATCGAATTCAAATTTAAAATTAAAATCTTAAAAAAATTCATTTTACAATACTTATGTAACTTATTAATTTATTTATGACATGTTTTAGGTCACCTTTTTGGCAAAACATGGTTGATGCCATAACCATATGTGGGGCGGGGTTCAAAGCCCCTTCTGAAGATGAATTAAAGGGCCCACTTTTGACTCAAAAAGTGGCAAATGTGAAAGCACAATTAGAGGAGCAGCGCGTGCAGTGGAGGAGGATTGGTTGCACCATCATGACTGATGGTTGGACCGATAGGAGAAATAGGACGCTGCTTAATTTTCTAGTGTCCTCCGGAGGTAATTGTACTTCCCTCAATGCATTGAAATTTGAGTTTGATTTAGTGATTAATAATTTAATATGGCTGATTTATGTTTTTTAATTTATTGAATAATTGGTTTTGCTTATTCTTTCAAGTGACACCATCTTCATGAAGTCCATTGATGCTTCTACCCAATTCAAAAATGCCACATACATGTGTGAAGCTATAGAGGAGGTGATAGCTGATGTGGGGGAAGAGAATGTAGTGCAAGTGGTGATAGATAATGCAGCAAATTATGTTGCTGCTGGTAGATTATTGATGGAGAGGCACCCTACTATATTTTGGGCTCCATGTGCCGCCCATTGCCTTGACCTCATGATGGAGGATCTTGGCAA
The DNA here is from genome assembly GCA_007115665.2 of Sequoiadendron giganteum. Lineage (NCBI taxonomy): Eukaryota > Viridiplantae > Streptophyta > Pinopsida > Cupressales > Cupressaceae > Sequoiadendron > Sequoiadendron giganteum. The sequence continues at coordinate 105,066,676 of CM021110.1, read as the reverse complement.
GCTCCCATGGATCAAAACATGTGTGGATGCAGCAAAAAACATTTGCAAATTTGTATACAATCACACATTGGTGCTTAACCTTATGAGGCAATACACGGGGTTGAGGGAGTTGTCTCGTCCTGGCATCACTAGGTTTGCAACAAATTTTATCGCGTTGCAATCCTTGATTCGGTCAAAGGCAACTTTAAGGCGCATGTTTGTTGGTGAGGAGTGGTCTTCCTCATCCTTTTCTACAAGCACTGCAGGGATTGTTGTGGCTAATTGTATTTTTTATGAGCAAGGGTTTTGGACACTAGTGGAGGAGATTGTGAAAGTAAAATTTAATTCTTTATTACGTTTTAATTTTTAATCATATCTTACTTTTATTTGTTTATTTTCATTCACACTTATTTGTGAAACATGTTTGCACTTTGCAGTTTATTGAGCCCTTGCTAGTTCCCTACGAGTTGCAGATGGGGAGAAGCCCGCAATGGGCTACATATATGAGGGCATGGATAGGGCCAAAGAGGCCATTAGATCAGTCTATGGTGGAGTTGAGGAGAAGTATCGTCCCATTTGGGATATCATTGATAGGAGATGGCAAAACCAACTTCATAGGCCCATCCATGCAACCACATGTTTCCTAAATCTGGCCTTCCAATTCCATTGTGATCTCCATGCAGATAGAGAAATTCTTAGTAAGCTCTACTCGATGATAGAACGGATGTTGCCTGCTGTTACTACACAGATAGTGCAGGAGATAGATGCCTTCAGTAAGGCACAAGGAGACTTCTTTGCACGTCAAATGTGCAAAGACTATAGGACAACATTACTACCAGGTAAAAATATATTTAAGGGCATAATTTTCATCTTTTTATATTGTATTTTATTATTAATATGTTGAACTTGAACTTGAAACTTAAAATGAGATTGATTTTGTTTCTTTTTCTCATCTCAGATAGATGGTGGGAGTTGTTTGGTTCTGATACACGGAACCTGCAAAATATTGCCATTTGTCTATTGAGCCAGCCATGCAGTTCATCTGGTTGTGAGCGCAATTGGAGTATGTTTTGAGCACATACACTCCAAGAAGCGCAATAGATTGACAGTGGAGAGGATGAATGACTTGGTATATGTTCATTACAACCTTCGGCTCAAATACAGGAAGCTTTTTGACCACAACAACACCCCGATCAATCTAGAGGAGGTTGATCCACAGTCTGAGTGGACCACTGAGGCTACAAATGCAGTCTTTAGTGACGAGGACCTTGATTGGGTGGACCAGGCAAAGAGAGAGGCTAAGGTTGTAGCCATGGCTGAGGAGGAGGCTAGAGCACGAGGAAACATAGCTGTTGTTGGTGAGAGTGGCATGGAGAGTCAGACAAAGGTAGAGACTATGGCTATAGCTGCAACATCATCCAAGACCCTTAGACACCTTCGTAAGAAGGATGTTTGCTCCACTATGCCATAGAGTCATAGACTTATAGCTATTATTTTGAATCTTTTGATATTTCATATTTGTATGGAACATTTGATGTTATGGATTTCATATTCAATGACTTTTGTATAAATTTGACTAATTTTATATATCTAAGTATGCTATTTCCTTCAGCAGCGCAACTACAATTTGTGTACTTTATAATTATGTGATCGTTGTATACTTGTGTATGTGATCAAATTTGCTTTTATTTGTGTTGTATTCAATAAAGGGTGCTTGAAACAAGTTTTAAATCCTTAAAAATCTCTAAATTTCTAGGTTTTTTTCAACTTTTTTTCATTTTGCCGAGTCTGAGTCCCGAGTCGAGTCACCCTAGCCAAGTCCGAGTCTCGTAACTATGGTATAAACATAAAAAGAAGTGCAGTGCTGCCAGGGTTTTAACTCATTGACATCCACTTTACACAAGCCCATAGATTATGAAGGCTTTGATATGTACCATATTATACTCAAAAATCTGCAAGTGCCCTGTACCAGTTCTGAACTTGTTTCTGAGGATGCTGAAATTATTTTCATAATGTTCATATACCCACTCTCCTTGAAAAATCTCAGACCTGTTTTAATCAGGTTGCCCTTACAATCCTAATAGAGATCCATTAATTTAATTATTACCTATAAAGCTAAGTTACCGGGTTCAGCCCTGGGGGGCCCGAGTTCGATCCGGGTTCGAAATTCGGGTCCAGTTCGCCCTAATTCGCCCAGGGTCCGAAAAAGTGCACTGTGGGTTCGAACCAGGTTCGGAACCTGGACTGTGGGTCCGACCAAGGTTCGAATTTTTCGAACCCGAGTAGAATTTCGTGCCCAGGCGGACTTCAAAGCACGAATTTGACTTTTTTAAATAATTTTTTAAGTCTTTGTTGACTTTTAAATATTTTTTTATTCTTTCCAACCCTAATATGTGCCTCTAAAACATGAAATAGGTAAAGTGATAGTCATTTACCAATTTGTGAATGAAAAAAAAGGATTTTTTGCCTCCATTGCTGAACTTTCTCTTTTGCTTGCACAAGCTTGAATAGACTTGAAGGTTGATTGTAGATTGTTCGAAGTTGGTTGTTGTGCTATTCCTAAGCACTTGCAAGTGCCTATTCGTTGCCAAGAAGATCATTGAGCAAGATTTCTTCAAAAGAGGTAGGTTTTTTGAAGTTTTTTGATTATTTTTTTTACATTTTTTTTAAACAAATGGACTTCAACTCTTTTGTTTTGTTTTTTAGTTTTAGTTTTGTTTTACTTTTCATTCCTCTAAATGTCTATAACACATGTTCAATTTTTTCATTTTTTGAAATTAATTAAGTCTGTTAGTTTCAAATTCAATCAATCAATACCAAAATTTCAATATGTTGTGCCTTAGGTATTCCATATTACAATGGCAACCGGTACCTCCTCAGGCTCAAGCCAATCTCGTTTCAAAACAAACCCAAACTCTCCCCTTTGGAAATATGTAGAAATGGTTCAACAACTTCCAGGTGGTGGAGGATATGTTTGGATTTGTAGTCATTGCCATGTTCAGTATTCGAGCTCATACAGTCGAGTGAAAGGGCACTTGTGTGGGATCTCTGAAACAGGCATAAAAAATTGTCCAAGTGAAGATGAGAAAGGCATTCCAGATAATATAGTGTTGAAATATATTGATGAGCAAGAAAAGGTAGACCAAAGAGCAGCCAGTGGTAAAACAAGCCATCCTTTGAAGAAAGGATCTCGTTTCATGAAACCCCCTACACCGCCTTCTTATTTTCCAACTACAGGAAGCCATCCATTTATGGACATTCCTCAAGAGCAAACCACGCCCTCTTCAAATAAAAGATCTAAGGGACCGTTGGAAGCTTCATTTCAAAATGAGGCAAGAGAGATTGCTGATCAAGACATAGCAAGATGTGTCTATGCCAATGGATTGGCATTCAATGTTGTTTGTTCACCATATTGGCAAAAAATGGTGAAATCTATTAATGAGGCTCCAAAGGGGTATAAGGGCCCAGGTTTTGAGAAGGTTCGTTGCACCTTATTGGAGAAAGAGGTGAAACATGTAGCAGACTCTTTGAAGCCCATAAGGGATTCGTGGATCGAAACAGGGGTGACCATCGTTTCTGATGGATGGAAAGATGCAAAAAATCGCCCATTGATCAATGTTATTGTTGTGTCCCCTAAAGGGGCAATGTTTTTGAGAGCAGTGGATTGTGAAGGACAGGTGAAGGATGGTCCATTTATTGCTAACATCATTTGCCAAGCTATTGAAGAAGTGGGCCATAAAAATGTTGTGCAAGTTGTAACTGATAATGCCAAAAATTGTAGGGCTGCTGGGTTATTGGTTGAGGAGAAGTATCCACACATTTTTTGGACACCTTGTGCTGTCCACTCCCTTAATCTAATGCTACAAAAAATTGGATCCAAAATTGAATGGATCAAACAGGTGTATGCTGAGGGCGAAGACATTCAAATGTTTGTCACCAACCACCATATGACACAAGGAATATTTAGACAATTCTCAAAATTGGAGTTGTTGAAGGTAAGTTAATTCTCAATATTTTTAATTTTTTTAATTTTTTAATTTTTTGTTAATTTTAAATTTTGATTTTGTAAATTTAAATTATATTTTAGTTTTAATTTTGATTTTCAAACAGGTTGCCGAGACTCGTTTTGCCTCCAACACAATTGTGTTGAGACGCCTTATAAAGGTTCGTGAGGCACTCTCTGCAATGGTAATCAGCCCTAATTGGGCCATATGGAGGCAATCTACCAGTGAAAGGGCAAATAGGATCAAGCAAAGGATCCTAGATGATAGTTGGTGGGACCTTGTTGAGTATCTCGTCAGTTTCACTGAGCCCATATTGAGCATGATCCGTTACACTGACATGGATAGACCTTGTTTGGGTGAAGTATATGATGGTATCGACTCAATGATTGAGAAGATGAAAATCATCATCAATGCAAAAGAGGAAGATCCCGAAGAAAAGTTCTTCAAAGAGCTACAAGAAATCATTGTTGATAGATGGAACAAAATGACCACTCCGTTGCATCTTCTTGCTTTTGCATTGAGTCCCAAATATTATAGTCCAGAGATACTTTCTACTTCAACAAGAGTTGCTCCATATAGGGATGTTGAAGTGGGTCAAGGGTACAAGGCAGCAATTCGTAGACTCTTCACTGATCGTGACCAACGTGATCGAGTGAGGGCTGAGTTCATGGCTTTTGCATGCTCTGGTACTGTTGATCATAATCTTGATGCTGTTCGAGACAAGGTTAGGGTGGATGCTCATAGTTGGTGGTACTTCCATGGGCAAGAATACAGGCACCTCCAACCTATTGCAATAAAATTTTTATCCCAAGTAAGTTTTATATTTTGTAATTTTAATTTTAATTTTAAATTTATATTTATATTAAATTATTAATTAATATTTTTGTTTAGTTAAATCAACTTAAATTTTGTAACTCCTAACTATTTAATTTGGTCTTAATAGGTTGCTAGTTCATCTTCTTCTGAGAGGAATTGGAGCACATACTCCTTCATCCACTCAATAAAACGCAATAGGCTACATTCGAAAAAGGCAGAGGACTTGGTGTATGTGCATTCAAACTTGCGCCTCCTTACACACAAGCAAGTTTCCTACAAAGAAGGAGACACAAGGAGGTGGGATATTGAGCCAGAGCAGCTTGACTTGGATGCTTCCACAAGTCACTTAGCTGCACTTGATATTGATGATGACTATGAGCCTGAAGCAACCGCTGAGCATGAGAGTGGTAGTGTCAGTGCTAGTGGCAGTGCTTGTGCAAGTGCCACTAATGCTATTTGTGGTTCTACACATAATGTAGCATCTAATGATGATGATGATGCTGCTTTTTTTGATGACCCATATGACTCAGATTGATCAATGATCAATAATTATTAATTATTAATGGCTGATTGTAAACACTTTACATTTTTATGTTTGAACTTTGATGATTTGAGTATAAAATGGTGGTGTATTTTTCATTTTTGCTATGTTATTTAACTATTAATATGGTGGTGTATTCTGAACTTAATTACTGCTGCAAATCTGTATATATTTCTGATTTTTATATGTTTTTGTATTATCGAACCCAAATTGAACCCAAATCAAAAAAAAAAAATCCCGAACCAGCAAACCGGGTTCTCGAACCCGAACCCGAACCCGAACCCAAAACCGAACCGGTAACTTAGCTATAAAGCAAGCCCTGCAAGAATTTGAATAACTTCCTCAAAACTTATACTGCAGGTCCCTCCACACAAAATGAACTATCCCTCATAACCACCTACCCTGCATTGACAGCCACCATATGGGTATCTTCCTTGCATAGCTATCAGGTAATACGTGTTTGGGTTTAGATCTTATTTGAAGACACAAGTCACTAGCATTGTTCCATTTATTACAACTTGTCATTGGCATTGATTCCTTTTGAATTTGTAAATTATAGTAAAATTGTGGAGAGCACATTTTCTTTTCAAATTTTGAACATTGAATATACAAACTTGAATTTGGAAAAGGTATAACAGTATCCACACACCCTAGCAACAGTAGCAACCTAGAACCTTCTAGTTTGCTTATGGCTTTCCAAGTCCACAAAAGAGTATTAGAAGCTTTTGTGATCAATGTATTCAAGAGCATTGGAAGAATATGGTCCTTAAAACATTTCAGCCCTTGACCTTGCTTCCACATGGATTGAAACCAAGTCACCACTACAAGGCCTCAAAGGTTCAAGAATACAAGTTGGATGTGATCTTCACTGCAAAAATGAATCTTGTAGCTGCAGTCTCTTCACTAAACATCAGTATCCTCTCTGCACCACTTCCTTGTGCCTATCTTGTCTCCTCTGAGTCTTGTACTTCCGAGGCTTGTTTATTGCTATAAACTTATAAAGTATAGTTTTTATTAAAATTCAATGTATTTTGTAAGATCAGTTCTAAGGTTTTGTCTTCTCTTGACTAATCAGCTATTTTACTCTGGTAAATTGTCCTCCTTTTCAGCTTGAATATAGATGTTGAAAAATCTTTAGAAGAATTGGATGTACAGATTGTGGCAGACATGTTAATCAGATCATGGTTGGAAGATTGACCTACCACTCCTAGCCATTGGCAAACTTTAAATGTTTCAAAATGAAGTTAATCACGACCCAGTCACCTGCAGCCTCTTCACTATCCCCTACGTACCACTTCCTTGTGCCTATCTTGTCTCCTCTGAGTCTTATACTTCCAGGCTTGTCTATTGCTATGAACTTATGAAGTATTTTGGAAGAACGGTTCTAAGGTTTTATCCTGTCTCAACTAATCAGCTATTTTACTGTGGTAAATTGTCCTTGTTTTCAGCTTGATTCTAGATGTTAAAGAATCTATAGAAGAGTTGAATGTGCAGATTGCTGCAGACATGTTAGTCATCTCATAGCTGGAAGATTGACCTAGCACTCCCAGACATTGGCAAACTCTAAATGTTTTAAAATGAAGTTAATCATGGACCTGTCACCCACACTCGGCTTCCAGCTTATTTTTCCATTTCATTCATCAAGGATTTCTGTGTAATCTGATAGGCATCTTCAAGTGGCATTTTCAACCTTAATATTGAAGCAAGTACTTCCCAAAAAAATGTTACTATTGTCCAGGTAACAGCTGAATGTGAATGTGTATACAACCAATAAATGTACAAACTCAAATCAATACAGGAACAACTAATATGAAAAATTTCACAACTGATTCGCGGCCCAAGGGATCCCAGGGGGTAAAACACTCAAAATAGATTCAACTCTGTTATGAACAAAAGCAAATGGAAGAATGATACTGCAAATAACAATACTCAAAGTGCTTAGAAAAAAAAGATCAATAACAATAGGATACCATGTTAAAACTGTAATGCAAAGTTCTATCAGGCAAGTTCTGTATATAAACATTCAAGTGGTCAAATGTATGCTGCACTTCATGCTCATTTTAAAAATGGCTATGACACATTAATGTATAAGTGTCGAAGACAAAGAGACATCACAACAGTTACCTTCTGATGTTTTGTATGCTCTATATTTTCATTTTCTGGAAATTCTGCAAAATAGTTAAACAGAATAAGACTGACACTGTCAGATCTGTGCAACATAAACTTTGTGCTTTGACCATGTGTGCTGGGAAGGTCCTGAAACTTATGGCAAAGACAGCATGTGGCATCAAGCACTGCTGTTGTACTGTGAGATTGTCAAATTAACAGATCCTCCTAGCTCAGCCATCTCTCCTTGATAAGCAAGTTGTTAAAAAAAATATGGAATGATTTTGGCAAACTGAACTTTGACAACCATTTCTCTTTGTTCCTTGTGTATTTGACTTGACTTGATCCACTCGTGTCAGCATGTTAGTATCAAGATTGATCTCCACTAGTTGAATTTCTTCTGCAACATCATGTGTGCCCAACAAAGGTGAACAGTACTGGCACAAGAGTTATGCACTCAAGACTAGATGTAGACCAAGCTAAGCTAGATTATTGGGCTCAAAGATGTCATCTCCAACCTTCTTACTGATGGTATATTGGCTATATTGTAGACAACAGACCCTCTGGTACAAACCTGTGGGTCTTTCCTTTTACAGATGAAGCCATATTCTGTTATCAACTTTGAAGGCATGTGATGCTCAATATCGATCATGGCGCTACTTGTCATATTTTGTTATCAAATTTGAAGGTATGCAATGCTCGATGATGATCATGGCACTACTTGTAATTAGCACTGGATTTCTGCATGATAGTTCGCAATTATTGCTCTATGTGCTCTATGAATTTCGCAGCTTTGTCAACTTATTTTTGAAATGACGGAGTCATTGTAGATGGCAGCATAGGATAAGCTGCATTCTGTTATCAACTTTGAAGGCATGTGATGCTCAATATCGATCATGGCGCTACTTGTCATATTTTGTTATCAAATTTGAAGGTATGCAATGCTCGATGATGATCATGGCACTACTTGTAATTAGCACTGGATTTCTGCATGATAGTTCGCAATTATTGCTCTCTGTGCTCTATGAATTTTGCAGCTTTGTCAACTTATTTTTGAAATGACGGAGTCATTGTAGATGGCAGCATAGGATAAGCTGCATCAACGGGTGCCAATGGTTGTAAACCCAATCAAACATTAAAGGGGTTATGTTGAGTAGAGTTGTGAAGAGCTCTATTATAGTTGTGTTGAATGAAAGGAAGAGTTTAAACCCAAGTGCAATGATTTGTGGAATTGTACATTTTGAGAAGATACGTGATCATCTTACAGACCACATTTGTTTGTTCATCAGTCCAAGGATGGAACGCAATATACTTTGCCCACTTTGTGTGTCCATCATTTGACCAAAGTCTTTTCCAAAATTGCTCAAAAATCTTGTCTATGTGGATGGTAACCCGAAGTGAACCCATACATTCTAAAAGTACAATTCAGTTGTTTCTAGATCTAAGATAAGCTTTTTGTAAGGTAGGAAAACTGCCATCTTTGAAAATCTAGCCACTACTACATACATGATCATGACAATGCTTGGGAGCATGTAAATAAAAAACAAATCCATGGAACCCAATTACCAAGGTTTGTTTAGTATCAACAAAGGAGCATAGATTACTTGCCTCTTGATCTCCAGCTTGGTTAGAGTGCAAGCATCACAGAGTCTGGCATATTTGGCAACATCTAACAAAAGGTGTGGCCAAAAGAAATACTTATTCAAGACAAGGAGTGCCTTAAACTCCAAAATGACCTTCAACCTTGTTAAAGTGAACCTCCAGTGTCAACTTTTGGCATTCTGCTTCATGCAAAACACAACCATCCCAAATGATACAATTATTTGGAATTGAATTACCACGTGTAATATCTCAGATAATTGTAAAGTTTAAATTTAATTTATACAATCTAGGTGAAAGTTAGTCTAATGTCAACATACATCAAGCACAAAGATGAGACCTTGGACAAAGAATCTGCTCAAACAATCTACAAGGTTGGCATTTCCCTTCTCATGCATGATGTTCAAGTGAAACAAATTGGAGTTGTCAAGTGTGATGTAGATGTTCTTTCGACATCTTGTTAAATAAATAAGAGTAATCATCAAGATAAACAACAAATGAAGTAGTGAATGGCCAGAGCATGACATTCATCATCCACATGAATGTTTTTGAAGCATTGGTCAATTTCAAAGGGCATGGGCAACCATTCAAACGAACTTTTCATGGCTTTGAAGGTTATCTTCAAATATCTATGGGTTCAACAGAAATTTTGGTAATAGCATAATTTGATATCAATCTTTAAGAAAAAAATTGGATTGCAGTGCAGGTTCAACAGCCCTTCAACAACAGCCTTTCAACCTTTGGAAGAAGATAGCAACTCTTCACACTGATCTTATTGAGAGCTCAGTCACTAATGTACAGCCTCCACATGCCATCCTTCTTTGGCATGAGCACAATGGGGCAGTCACCAGGTGAAGGGCTGGACCTGATATGTCCTTTTTCCACGAGTTCTTCAATTTGCCATCGGATCTCTTTATTATCAAGTATAGCAATTTAGATAGGTAGTAGGAAGAGGTAATTTTGGAATTACATGAAAAGTTTCCTCTATCAGGTATCGCTTGGGAATTCCAAATGCTCTCTCAAAAGATCCTTCTACTTCTCTGGTACTTTATTTCACTGGTGTTTTTCAATCTTCAACTGCCTGGCACTGATGAGTTAAAGATTAGGGAGTTAAAGATTAGGGACCATTCCAGTATGCAATATCTATTCAGACCTATATTTATAACAACATTCTAGGGATTTACTTTACATATATTACATGTCAATAAAGATAAGAGGTAGTTTTGGAATTAGATAAAAAGTACGTTACAGCAGGTATTGATTGGGAATTCCAAATGCTCTCTCACAGGATCCTTCTATTTATCTAGTACTTTCACTGTTGTTTTTCAATCTTAAACTGTAGGGACCATTTCCAGTATGAAATGTCTATTCAGACACATATTTATAACAACATTCTAAAGATTTACTTCACAGATATTAAATGTCAATAAGGATAAGGCTGCCTAAGTTAAAAAGCACATACCTCTAATGTTACTACATCACAAAGGATTGCACCTTGAAAGGGTTTGATTTTGTACACCAACAGACATTAATGCATGCCACACTTCTCAGAAACTAAGCTAAACATTTGCATGGTGTATGGTTGGGATCAAGGCATCAGTGGTGAACTGTAAACTAATGGGAATAGTCCTCTAATAGTACTTCATCTACAAATTTCACATACTAGCACACCGAAATTCCCCACAACAAGAAGCAATCTCTATGTTATAGCATTATACACTTACTTAGTCCGTTGGAACATCCATAGCAACTTACAGATATACTGGAAAACACTAAAACAGTATGGAAACAAGTAAGACCGTTACTGTAACACAAAATTACCTTGGAGAAACCCACCCTTAATGGGTGAAATCTCCAGCAAGAGTAAGCCGCTCCAAGTCCCATTTATTTCAGTATATTATAGATAAAATAATGTCTCTAGTACAAGAAATGCGCTCATGGCACTCAACAACCGAACTCTATTGATATCCTGTCTGCAACTCCATAAAAACCCTGCTTTTCAGCCTACTGTTCCAAATATCTGAACATAACATTAAGAATCACACAAGCGCCATATCTTTGCACAATAGTTTGATCTTGATTTTTAACCTCCATACCTCAAAATGGGTGTTTCCATTGGACCATAGCAGACGAGTGGAAGAGACAATATCTCTCGCTATTACCCTACCCTGCAAGACAAAATGATGAAACCACTGGTTCCCACTGACAGGCTGGCATGTAATCATCAAAGCAAATACAAAACAACTGAGTTGGTGACGTAATTGCCCCCTCCATGAACCAACAGCCACATCTGGCAATTTTGTCACCAACTATAAAATACTTAATTTCTTCATCCACTCCCCAATTTTCTGACTTCCTTGAGATGTTCCATACACACAAGATCATTTTCAGCACTAAGAACTGATTCTTGGCTTTGAGACTGATTTGGCAAGGAAATTCCAAAATATGAGTCTTTAGCAACTTTGATTGAAAGTGACAACTTTTTTGCTCAAGCAACTGCTTTGATACAATTTGCAGATCAAGTCACAAGTTCAATGAAAAGTTCAAGATTTAAATTGCTTCAGAAGACATCATGTTCTTCTTGCTTCCGTTGTCAACAATGAAGTGTGGCAGTTGTTAAATGACCAAGATTTGAGAATGGAACAAACTTTTTTGCTTCTTCAAGATATGAATTAGAAGATCTATTTTCCCTCATCGTGTGCCACTGAGGTAGAACACAACACTTCATCTATCCAGAGCTATGTAATGTGCACCAATAGAGTGACCAATAGAACTATGTAAGGTGCACCCCTTGCTAGTCTTCAATTGCTCACTCTGTACTTCAGATAGTGTGTTCTTCTTTTGGAGTGATCATACAGAGGTCCTTTCACTTATTGCTGAAAGTTCGGCTTGGCTCTAAATTTGATGATTTTATTCTACAACTTAGCCTAGGACTTCAAGTCATCAATCTTAAGCTTAATCTTTGCTTTCACTTCAAACATGCGTGCATATATGTAGGCTTCTCCTAAAGAATTGATATAGAGGAAGTCCACATTGGTCTTGATGTATGATCTCAACTTCTCCTAAAGAATGGATACAGAGAAAGTCTGCATTGGTCTTGACACATGATCTCAAATCTCACCTATAATTCAAAATGAGAGTTTGCTCTGTTTCTTGGATATTCACTCAGAACTCAAAGTATGAAATATACAAATATATTCTTGAGCAGATAAGTCACAACCTTGATGAAGTTTCAAAAGCTAGATGTACTAATCATCATAATTTTCGACAAGGTAATAAGTTCCTTTCAAGGCCTACAAAACCATTGTAAGTATCTAATGTAATGTCACCCTCAAGGGTAGTGCATTAGTTATTCAATTATTTTTTTATAGAAAAGAAAAACCCACAGAAGAGCAAAGCTGATCTTTTATTGATCAGAAAGCTGGATAAGTTCATAATATAGTCAAATAAGATTTAGCCAGTTAACTAGTGCATCAACATTTATATTTCCTTCAAAATAAAATATCCAAATCTATGTACCTTATACCTTGTTCTGCCTGCGGGTACAAGAACCCGGTACGTGCGTACGTGAAAAAAAAATTTAGGGGTTTGGGTACGTATGGATACGTATATATATATATACAAAAAAAATAAAAGAAATATACAGAATTGTAAAACTAAATCATATTTCATAGTATGATACTTGATCATTGATCAATGCCAAATGCCAAAGATAAATATTAAATGCCAATTGATAGTTGAAAAATATTCAAATAAGCCATATCAATGATATCATATACATCTATGTTCACCCAGCAAGTACCCGCAGACAATCCCGAACCGGGTGCGTACCTGAACCAGGTTCAGGGCCTGCAGGTACGAACCCTGCAACAGAGGTTTTAAGAGGATTGATCATGTTATAGAAATTGAGCAAAGTGATCAACAATCCCAAATTTTTCTTGTCCATAGTGTTGCTCCAAATCTTCTATCTATCATCATAAAGCATTCTCTATCATCTTTTGAAATATCTTTCACATTGGCATCTCTAAAGTTGTTCTACTTGCCCTTTGTGCTAAGATCATAAAGGCAGGTAGGATGAAGGTTCATAAGTCTCAAGACCAAGCTTCTTGTAGTCATACATCATGTGAATGTGCATAATGCATACAACATGCAAAGAAGAATTCAGATGACAAACTCCAATGCCAGTAGAATGTCATACAAAGCAAATGCACCCATGCCACTTATCCAAAGCCCAAAGATGCCCAAGTTACAACACACTGAAACTAATTCAAATCTATTATGAATGGAAGCAAATGAAAGAATGATATCAGCACAAATAAAAATACTCAAAGTGCTTAGACAAAGAGAGAAGACAAACAATGGGGACTTGTGATGGCACAAGGTAATTCATATTAGTATTAACTTTAAGCAAGTTTTGTGTATAAAGATCCAAGAGGTCAGATGTATTGTGCAAGATGTCCATGTCTATGCTTGTCTATTTGGTGCTCATCTAAAGAATCACCATGATATTGATATACGGTTGATATACGGTTGTGGAAGACAAAGGGGCATCATGGCAACTACAATAGCTGTAACTGTTCAACTTCTGATGGCCGATTTCCTCTATTTTTTTGGTTTTCTCGAGTCACCACAGAACAATTGCACAAAACAGGGCTGACACTATTGGAGATGTGTGGAACAGAATAAGCGGAATTATGACTTTACAGTTTGACAATATGTGCTTGGGAAGGTTATGAAACTTGTAGTGAAGACAACATGTGTTGTGAAGCACTGTCATTGTATTACAAGATAATCAAATTGTGAGATCCTTCTGAATCACCCACAAAGATGAGGTATATCGTACATTTCAACATAAGGCACATAATTTACCCTTTAGAGAGGATAAAGAAACATTATCTTTCATCCATGTAGATGGATATAAAACAGGTGATAAACAGGGTTCAATTGAATTGTATTCAGTTTGCATAATATTCTATTCAACATAACTCACCTTCGAGTAAATTTGACCAAAATTTCATGTTAAGATAATAATTTTCCGGTGGTGATAAAATTAGGCGCCATCTAATTTTGTGCATCACCAGTTCATATGTAATTGTATAAATTCATTGGGTTAAAGTTAAAGTGAAGGAAAAACAAAAATACTTACAACAGTCCTTGCTACGACTAGAAGTAATTGTCCCTAATATTCATTGTGTGTTGCGGAATAATAGGAATTGTAACTGTTGCAGTTCAACATGTGCCTGGGAAGGTTTTGAAATTTGTAGTGAAGACATGTGTTGTGAAGCACTGTCATTGTATCACAAGATGATCAAATTTCAACATAAAGCACATACTTTACACTTAGAAAGGATAAAGATCCAGATTCTATTCTCATGTGTCCACATAGATAGATACAAAAGAGGCGATAAAGGCTTCGATTGAGTAATATTGAGTTCCCATAACGTTCTATTCAACTTACCTTGTCTTCAAGTAAATTTGACCAAATTTTCATGTTATGGTTATAATTTTCCTGTGGCAAACAAAATTAAGAGCCATCTGATTTTGTTCATCACCACTTCATATGTAATTGTATAACTTTATTGTATTAAATTTAAAGTGAACAAAAAACAAATTACTTACAACAGCCCTTGCTACATCTAGAAGTAATTGTCACCAAAATTATTTACACCAGTCCTTGCTACATGTAGAAGGAACTTTCCCTAATATATATCCAGGCACTGAAATTAACGCTAAATATATGTTTTTGAATAATAAGACCACAATATAGCATACCTGTAACATCATAATTAACCTGAACATAAGATAAATGGGTCACCCACAGACCCAAAAGGCGGATTACACCGACAAATCCAAAACATGAATCAAGGAAATCACTCCCGAATATCTCCTAGTGGAATTTGCAAAATTTCAATATAAAAGGAATTATCTTATATATACAAACAGAACCCTCTCGACAAAGAAATTAGAGGATGCAAAACGCTCAAAAAAGTGAAGAGTTGTAATAAAATGAATTGGGAGGTTTACAACTGTATAAAGCAGATGGAAATTGTTAAAGTTAAGAGAGAAAGAAAACAAATTTTCAAAAATTTATCGTAGAAGCAATGGCTATTTAGGGGAGAGGATCCAATAGTTGAGCATGTTTCAATAGTTGTGATAGTAGTTGTTTATATAATGCCCAATAGTTGTGATATGACTACCCTAGCTTAAACAAAATGTATTCCTTTGATCTAAAAAGCAACCAATCATGTGATGCCACGCCAACGCTCAACTACCCACGATGTGAATGCACAAGTATTGGGAGCACTTTTTTTTGGGCCTTTTTGGACACCTTGACAAAAAGCATGCTGATGTGGCATCATATTTGATGATGTGACCCTGAAACAAAAGTTATAAGCAGGAGACTTGACAAGTAAGCTGCTGTAAAAAATTTGGAGTGATTTGAAATTTCCACGTAAGATTTTGAGAAGCTCAAAATTAGGGTGCACAACTACTGTGCGCTCTCCCCTAATGGACATTAGCAATGTATTTTTTCAGAAAGACCACACAACCCTACCATAACAAATTTTGAGAATGTAAAACACCAATAGGAAAATATCATATAGGAAAAACAGTCAAGAAAACAATATAAGTAAATGCCGAGAGCAATACAATAGTGAGGGTTGTGGCCTAGTGGGCAGGTTGTTGCCATGCGTAATACCCAAGTAAGCGTGTTAGAAATCAAGATACCCATGTTTAAACCCCTACAGGCGTAGAGCACTAGTGTGTATGAATGTTGAATCAAAAGGCCTAATCCGAAACCCAGATTGGCACAGAGAACTACTGAGTGAGAGTAAAATGAATTTAGAAACTTAAACAGAGAGTTTTTAGAAAATCTCTATCTCTCTCGAATTAATCTTTAATAAAAACTTAAAAAGCATAAGGTCGAAGATAAACCAATAAAAAGGCACCTGTGCTGTTTTCGTGCTTTCCATGCTTGATCTTGGCAAGCTCCAACTGGGTTTGCATAAAAAGATGCATCCTCTGCAACTCCAAGTCTTTTAGAAACTCCATACGCTGCTTCTCCAGATCCATCATCTGCTGCTGCTTTAATACCTCAATCCGCTCATAGACCTCCCCAAATTTAACAATGGCACTCGCCACCTCCTTGAGCGCCACCCCATGATCAGTCTGGTGCTGCCTCCTATCATTCACCCAGCTTTCGGTCATATCAGGGCTCTCCGTATTGTTGATACGCTGCTGATGACTGTTGTAATTATTAGCACCAGCGTTAGGGATGAGCAGCTCGGGAGAATGCGTAGCTGCCGTGAGGAGAAGGGGGGGAGGAGGAGGAGAAGAATGGTGATTGGGGGACTTGTGGAGGTGCTGGAGCTGGAGTTGGTTCTTGCGGGAAGGTCCTATGAGGTCATCCATTCTGTTAAAAAGCGTCCATTTGGAAACGCCGCCGCCCAAGATCCTGCTTTTCTCCACCTTGTACTTCTTTTTCAGCGTGTCGAGCCGATTCTTGCACTGCACATCAGTCTTGGCCGGTTTGCTATTACTTCCGGACCTTGTATTAACGGCGTCTGCCACCTCCTTCCAGTGCTTCTGCTTCAGGTTACCGCGGTTCAGCTCCAGGTAACGGTTGCCCCAGGCTTCGATCAGCGTCATCGTGGCGCCTTGGCTCCACACATCGTCTCTGCCGCCACCCCGTTCGGCGGGTGCTCCCGCCGCCGCCAATGCTTCTCCGGCGGTGGCGCTCCGGAGCGGCAAGGAGAGCGTCAGGCCGTTGGAAGAAGCTACGCCGCCCTCCGCGGCTGCTCCGTGGTGGTGGAGGCGGCGGGAGTTGTTACCGTCCTCCATTAGAATAGAGGAGAAAGGAAAAAGGAGAGGATAACTGGCTAAAGCCGGCAAAACGCACAATATGAAAAGAGCTTCCGTGGCCTCTTAAATTATTCGCGACAACGTGAGAGGCGATAAAGATGCAGCCGGCGGTCATCGCGATTCACGGCTTTCTTCAAGGCCGGCGAGATGGGCCTCGCCATGACCGGGTGGACCCAAGGTTTTTATACACGAACTCCCCGCATCTATCGGAGTGGCTTGGGTAGCCTAACCGTTTAAACAAATTCGATCCCGGGTTAGTTGTAAGGAAAGAGAAGGAAAGGTCAGTATGATGTTTGTAGTGTGTGTTTATGGAAGGTTTATCATATTGGGACTAGTTCATATTCTATTCCGTAGGAGGTATCTAAATTATCTTTTAATATTTGGCATAGGTACCTATATATTTTCTATTGTGTAAGATTTGGATTTTTGTGAAAAAAAAAAACAAGATGAAGAGTGTCATTTTGGTGTTTTTCTATTATCTTACATCAAATTTAAATAGTTGAATCATAACATTTCAATTGTTAATATGGGAAACATTCTTTGTATAAACAAATGACATATTGATCACAATGTGTCATTGTTTAAGCCTTCTCTTTAGTCCCTTCATTTTATTAATAAACACTAGAATAGTCTTTTATGACTATTTAGCATGTGAATTGTCTTGAATCACGTAATTCATTTATCAACTAGCTTTTTAGATCCTAAACATCCCAATTTAATTACAATCCCTTGTCATATGATTACCTTATTATTGTACCAACACTTTTGCTTCTTAGATAAGATTATGTGTGGTTGTGTCCTCAACATTCAAATTTTGATTTTTCTATCTTTAATGCCTACCTTTCCATTCCATGTTTTATCCATATGCTTTTTATGTCCAAAGGTCAAAAACAACCAGGTGAATATTTATAAAAGGAACAACACAAGGAAACAAAAATTAGGGTTAAAATATTAAAGGTTAGGCTATAAAGCATTTAAATCAAACCCTAATAAACAATGAAGCACAAATAAGCATAAAGACAATACATAAAACAATATTACCAACAAATAAGCATAAAGACAATACATAAAACAATATTACCAAATCTTCATGCCACCATTGATTCACCTTCATTGCACTTCACTATTTTGCTTGAATATAATAATTGCCCTCAGATTTTTGAGTATGCAAATAGGCCTATGACAATGACTAGCAAAATATTGAAGATTGTTGTCTCACACTAGCAAAATGTGCTTGCATATGAACTAGATCTGTCAAAATGACAATGACATGGGTCTTTTATAGAAAAGACAATTTTGAATGAAGGGCTAAGATTGAATGTCAATAATCAATGGCCAAGAATGAAAGATGTAGTATGGACTAGGGTTAGGTCAAGATTAGGGCAAATTATAAGGATTGATGGTCAAAATTAAATTATAAATAATTTAATCAAGGGTGGAGGTTAATTGAGGCATGGATAGATAAAGACTTGATGTGGAATATAAGATTGGCAAAGATAAAGAGGTGAGAGGAGATTTAATCTAGGTGACCAATGAATAATTAAATAATTAAAAAAAAATATTTAATTATAGAAGAATGTGAGAAAGATAATCTTTTGAATTAAATAATGATTTAATTCAAATTTCAAGAGAGTGGACAAATTTAATTTATGATGGAAGAGGCTAATGAATTATAGTGGAAAGTGGTATAAAAATTAAATAAATAAGAATTTAGTTAATTTTAGAAAGAAAGGGACTTAATTAGTGACGTAATTAAATAAATAAAATTTATTTAATTAATCAATGAGGAATAAAGATAGAAATGAATTAATCAAATAATTAGAATTATTTAATTAATAGAGGACTTATGACCTTAGGAAATAATTAAAATTATTTAATTATGAAGAATGAGAGGGAATATTATGAAAGATTTATGAAGAAAATAAGAGTCGCAGGCCTAGGACAATTTTTAGTGTCTACACATACATTGCACATTTCTTTTAAATCTTTTGTGGCTATTAATTGTAATCGAGGGATTTTTGGTATTCAGTTGCTCTAAGACGAGCCCCCAAATGTGCATATGGCATCACCATTTCCTAAATATTACAAATTGAAGACAAACTATGCAGTTGTAGAGGACAAACCCACAACCATATAAGGCACCACCATATTTGAAGACATTATTGTAGTCAAATGAACACTATCATACTAGAATAGATAGAACAACATGTGATTATATCCTTAAGGTAATCATTATCCAATCTTTCATTTTTTTTATGGTGATTAATCATAATTAAGGAATTTTTGTTACTCAATTGCCCCAAAACAAACCCCCAAATGTGTATATGGCATCATTATTCCCTAGATATCACAAGTTGAAGGTGAATTGTAGAGGACAAACTTGCAACCATATAACACACCACTATCACTTCAAAAGGCACTACTACATAGTCATATGAGCATTGTTATATTGAAAGTGTGTGATTGTGCCCAGTTGACATGAAGGCAATGAGTAAAGAAGATACAAAAGACATGTAAGTTCTTGATATCAAATTTTTGATCCAACACATTATAAAGCAAAACCAAAACATAATAGTGTGAATATTTACAAACAACTATCTGAATGTGTTATCTGGATTAGATTGTGTTCTCAATTTTTATCATCAATGTTTCGAATCACACTACGTGATCCATCATCGGGATGAAAGAGAGTTGAAGGAAAAGAATGAATTGTTGCAGACCAAGCTTGGTTAAAAAGAGAGCACTAGGGGGAGGCACACAGTTCGAGGATAAGGATGACTAGGGGAGAGAAAATTAGAAACAAGAGAAATGTAAAAAAAGAAAAAGAGGAAACAAAATCAAGGAGTCCTAAAAAATGAATTCATAAAAAATTAAGACCACTCACATCGAGCACTCTAAACAATTCAAAAAATAGAAACATTAACCATTTATAAAAACATTCACAAATTATAAAATATGTATATGTATATGTATATAATAATACTAATAAGATTAAGAATAAATTCATAAATTCATAACCCAAAATTATTAATAATGTTAATGTTGTAACATAATATTAATGTTAATAATAGGATTATAATATTATGCGATCCTAGTTTCTAGTTAATTAGATAGTGTTAAAATAATATACTAATAATTTTGTTATTATACTGTTAAGGTTAAGAATAATAATACTAATAAGTTTGTTCCTTTAATGTTAAAGTTTAGAATTAAATTTTTACTTTTATTTTTATATAATATAATTGTTGGGTCCTTAATGATAGGTCTTTAATATAATATTATTAAAAAACATTTAATTCTATAACTTAGAGATAAACCGAGAGAGGAAGGAACTCAATAAAATAAACAAAAAATACAATTCATAAAGGAAAGATTCTAAAAAGTGCATAAGATTAAAAATAAAATCGCAAAAAATTAAAACCACTCACATCGAGCACTCAAAACGATTCAAAAAATAGAATCATTAACCAATTATAAAAACATTCACAAATTAAAAAATATGTATATGTATATGTATATAATATTGTTAACATTAATGTTAACAATAATACTATATAATAATATTAATATTGTTAATGATGCAACAATAATAATGCTAAAAATAGGATTATAATATTAAGCAAACCTAGTTTCTAGGTAATTATATTATACTAATATTGAAACAAAGTTATCAAAAATTCAAAAAATAATATTAATCATGATAAGAAAACTAAGAGTAATATTATATGAATGTGTACTAATAATTTAAGGTAAGAATAATAATACTAATAATTTTGTACCATTAATGTTTAGAAAAATAATATTATCCAAGGATACTAATAATTACAAACAAAGAAATGAGAGCTTGGAAAAAAAGATAAGAGGCCAAAACCAACGAGGCAAGAAGGGAAGGCAAGAAAGAAGGAAAGGAGGGCAAGAGTCATAAAGGACAAGACAAACCTATAAAAAGACCAAAGGCCTAGGGAAAGAAAGGGGAACCAACGGAGAAACAACACAAGACGAAAGAGGGGGAAGCACAAGGAAAAGAGAAATCAAGAGGGATGGGGCCGACAATTTCTAACAATGGATAACAGAGGATGCCACGACTGGCTCAGAGACCAACCTTCATTACGATAAGAAATCAACAAAGAAGATAATTTTTTCAAGAGGAAACTCAAGGAAGCCATAGAAATCAGCAATCATCCCACCAACCTCAATGATATATTACAAGGAAAAGAGAAATCAAGAGGGATGGGGTCGACAATTTCTAACAATGGATAACAAAGGATGCCACGACTGGCTCAAAGACCAACCTTCATCACAATTGAGGTTGGTGGGATGATTGTTGATTTCTTAGAAAAATAATATTATCCAAGGATACTAATAATTACAAACAAAGAAATGAGAGCTTGGAAAAAAAGATAAGAGGCCAAAACCAACGATGCAAGAAGGGAAGGCAAGAAAGAAGGAAAGGAGACCAAGAAGGCAAGAGTCATAAAGGACAAGACAAACCTATAAAAAGACCAAAGGCCTAGGGAAAGAAAGGGGAACCAATGGAGAAACAACACAAGACGAAAGAGGAGGAAGCACAAAGAAAAGAGAAATCAAGAGGAATGGGGCCGACAATTTCTAACAATGGATAACAGAGGATGCCACGATTGGCTCAGAGACCAACCTTCATCACGATTGAGGTTGGTGGGATGATTGCTGATTTATATGGCTTCCTTGAGTTTCCTCTTGAAAAAATTATCTTCTTTGCATAAGACTTGGAAATTAAAATATAATATAATTTCTAACAATGGATAACAGAGGATGCCACGATTGGCTCAGAGACCAACCTTCATCACGATTGAGGTTGGTGGGATGATCGCTGATTTCTATGGCTTCCTCTCTCGGTTATTAAAAAATATTTAATTCTATAACTTAGAGACTAATATTATTATACACAAGGAAAAGAGAAATCGAGAGGGATGGGGTCGACAATTTCTAACAATGGATAACAGAGGATGCCACGATTGGCTCAGAGACTAACCTTCATCACGATTGAGGTTGGTGGGATGATTGTTGATTTCTATGGCTTCCTTGAGTTTCCTCTTGAAAAAATTATCTTCTTTGCATAAGACTTGGAAATTACAAATACAATATAATTTAGGACAATGGATAACAGAGGATGCCATGACTGGCTCAGAGACCAACCTTCATAAAGAGAAATAAAAAATTAAATTTGTAATTTCCAAGTCTTATGCAAAGAAGATAATTTTTTCAAGAGGAAACTCAAGGAAGCCATAGAAATCAGCAATCATCCCACCAACCTCAATCATGATGAAGGTTGGTCTCTGAGCCAATCATGGCATCCTCTGTTATCCATTGTCCTAAATTATATTATATTTGTAATCTCCAAGTCTTATGCAAAGAAGATATTTTTTTCAAGAGGAAACTCAAGGAAGCCATAGAAATCAGCAATCATCCCACCAACCTCAATCGTGATGAAGGTTGGTCTTTGAGCCAGTCGTGGCATCCTCTATTATCCATTGTTAGAAATTGTCAGCCCCATCCCTCTTGATTTCTCTTTTCCTTGTGCTTCCCCCTCTTTCGTCTTGTGTTGTTTCTCTGTTGGTTCCCCTTTCTTTCCCTAGGCCTTTGGTCTTTTTATAGGTTTGTCTTGTCCTTTCTGACTCTTTCCCTCTTGGTCTCCTTTCCTTCTTTCTTGCCTTCCCTTCTTGCCTCGTTGGTTTTGGCCTCTTATCTTTTTTTCCAAGCTCTCATTTCTTTTTTTGTAATTATTAGTATCCTTGGATAATATTATTTTTCTAAACATTAATGGTACAAAATTATTAGTATTATTATTCTTACCTTAAATTATTAGTACACATTCATATAATATTACTCTTAGTTTTCTTATCATGATTAATATTATTTTTCGAATTTTTGATAACTTTGTTTCAATATTAGTATAATATAATTAACTAGAAACTAGGTTTGCTTAATATTATAATCCTATTTTTAGCATTATTATTGTTGCATCATTAACAATATTAATATTATTATATAGTATTATTGTTAACATTAATGTTAACAATATTATATACATATACATATACATATTTTTTAATTTGTGAATGTTTTTATAATTGGTTAATGATTCTATTTTTTGAATCGTTTTAAGTGCTCGATGTGAGTGGTTTTAATTTTTTGCGATTTTATTGTTAATCTTATGCACTTTTTAGTATCTCTCCTTTATGAATTGTATTTTTTGTTTATTTTATTGAGTTCCTTCCACTCTCGATTCATCTCTAAGTTATAGAATTAAATATTTTTTAATAATATTATATTAAAGACCTATCATTAAGGACCTAACAATTATATTATATAAAAATAAAATTAAAAATTTAATTCTAAACTTTAACATTAAAGGAACAAACCTATTAGTATTATTATTCTTAACCTTAACAGTATAATAACAAAATTATTAGTATATTATTTTAACACTATATAATTAACTAGAAAATAGGATCGCATAATATTATAATCCTATTATTAACATTAATATTATGTTACAACATTAACATTATTAATAATTTTGGGTTATGAATTTATAAATTTATTCTTAATCTTATTAGTATTATTATATACATATACATATTAATATTTTATAATTTGTGAATGTTTTTATAAATGGTTAATGTTTCTATTTTTTGAATTGTTTAGAGTGCTCGATGTGAGTGGTCTTAATTTTTTATGAATTCATTTTTTAGGACTCCTTGATTTTGTTTCCTCTTTTTCTTTTTTTCTTTTTTTCTTTTTGTACATTTCTCTTGTTCCTAATTTTCTCTCCCCTAGTCATCCTTATCCTCGAACTGTGTGCCTCCCCCTAGTGCTCTCTTTTTAACCAAGCTTGGTCTGCAAAAATTCATTCTTTTCCTTCAGCTCTCTTTCATCCTGATGATGGATCACATAGTGTGATTCGAAACATTGATGATAAAAATTGACAACACAATCTAATCCAGAAAACACATTCAGATAATTGATGGATTGTGGAAACTTGATATCTTTAATATTTACAAACAACTAAGATTTCTAAACCATAACTTCTCATTTTTGTTCTATAAGAAACCACTTCTCCATTTTTACTTTAAATGTTACACCCCCTGTGTTATTACCTATTTACTATTACCTTATTTGGTAAATTGCTTAAATAATATATATATATGAATTTTGAAAGAAATATGGTGAATGAATGTTTGATTCTATTTAAAATGTTTTATAATGATTTTGTATATGAGATATATGTGAAGCATATGAATGTATTGATTCAGATAACTATTGTTATGGTGAACTAAGCTAAATGCAAGAACAGGTTCAAACCTTTGGAAGAGAGGGGAAGTATCACTCAGGAGAAAAACTTGGTTTGATAATCTTTAATTCAGTTTTACTGAGAATTCACACACTCACATCCTAGTTGGTCTTAGTTGAGTCAAGACAAATGGGTAGATGGTGAGTGATCTTCAGTCTAGTTGTGTATGATTATATTGATTTATGATCTTGTTGTGTGAATGTTTGAAATGAGGTACATGATGAAGTCTTGATGTTAAGTTGAAATCCTTCCTTGTGTGTTCATTGTTATGTCGGTGAGATATATGCATAAAATGTATGTGTGTGTGTATGTCTATGGTAAACTCATACATATGAGTGAATACCTACATGAGTATACGTAGGTAGACGTGCCTACACATGCTCATGGATGGATTACCCATATGCATGGGAATAGTGATTGGACTAAGGTGACATATATATATATATATGTCAATCGATGGAATTGTGTGTATGAGTATTTTTATAAAGATATTGAAATGGTATTACGTATATGTATATATGTGTGTGTAGGGGGGGATGTGTAAATTAATATAGTAACATATATTAATATAGTCCCAGATAAATGATGAGCAGGAAAATTAGTTGTGGGGGGATTTTGAAATCCTTTGTAGAGGAGGGTGATTATGACTCTGAGGATGATGGGGATGATGCTTGGCTACTGGTGAATGGGGGGCTTTGTCAGTTCAACTCATTGGTGCTCTCTACTTGCCGCCCTTTGGATTCTTTGGGTGTTGGTTTCATTTTTTCTCTCTGCCTGTGTTGGGTGGAGGATGCATTTGTGGTGGTTCTTTTTTATGTGTTACCCTCCTTCATGCCTTATGTCTGCGAGGGAGTTGGCCTGGTGGTGGTTGATTGGGAGGTTGTTGCTTGGTTTCTTTTGGTTTCACTAATGTTCCTTTCCCTCTTCCTTGCCTCTGTTGGGTGGAATGGAACTCTTATGCACTTGGGTGAGCTTCGCTTTGTTTGTATTTGTCCCTTGCTCTTTGAGGTTGATCTCTGCTCTAGTTTTAAGGCATGTTTCATTTCTTAGCTGGTGTTAGGTGTCTCATTTTGCCCTTGTTTGCTTCCTACTCTTGCACGGGTTGGTGTGATTTTGCTTTTGGTTTTTGGGTGGCCTTTAGTGTTTGGGTTTAGGTGGAGTTTCTCCCTCCTCCCCTTTGTCTGTTATCTCAATTTGGTGTTTATGGTATGTTGGCATTAGGGGTTAGGCCTCATTTGGATGTGGATGGTCCTTATTTTCATTAAAGGCTTTGCCCTATCTGTGGGTTTCCTTTTTCCTGTGAGTGTTTGTGTTTGGCCTTCCTCCTTTGTTGGGTGGGGATGTTCCTTTTCAGTATTGCAACCCCTCTTTTTTGTGCTCCATAGAGATGAGGACATTAGCAAAGTGGTGATTTGTAGTCTTCTAGGACTTTACTCTTCCTTGATGGAGTTATGGGGATCACTCTACTCTCTTAGGTTGGACCTTTCCCCTCCAATGTTTGGGCTTGGCTGGTGGTGACCTGCTTCAGTGGTTGTGGTTGTTTTGACTCATGTTGGAGTTGTCCTTAAAGTTTTTTTAGAGAGGCAGATCTTTTTTGGTTTGCCTGTTCGATTTATGGATGGAGTGGTGTTGATTGCTATGGGTGTTATGGAATCCCTGATTTTGTACATTATGGTTATGTTGGGGATTCATTTAAAGTCCATCTTGATGGTTTTGTTGGTGTTGAGGTGTGCTTTCCCTTTGGAAGGTGCTTTTGCTCAATATTTTCTATTGGTTGAGTTGCTTCATACGACTTTCTTTTGGTACCTGAAGCTCGTGTTGTCATAGGATGAGGTGTGTTTTCATTCTACCAAAGTGTCGGCTTCCTGTTGGGTTCTATAGTTGGGGTCTCCTATGGAGGTGGAGATTGCTCCTATTGAGGTGGAGATGATTGTTGTAGTTGTAGTGGGTTGTCCCCTTTCTTTTTGTTGGTTCCTTTTGAGGTGGAGCCTGTTGGTGTAGGAGATTTTTGGCTCTTGTAATTTTGATTATTTCATCCTCTCCTATAGAGAGGAGTTCTTTCTTATTGAGGTGGAGATTGAGTTGGTGCATTTGGCGGAGTGGTGCTTCAAGCTGGTTGTTGCTCCTTTTTGTTTTGTTGTGCTTGCTAACTCCCTTACTATGTTGGACAGGAGTTTTTATAGAAGCTATTGTTTTAAAGGTGTTGTTGTTTGGAAGGTGTTGCTTTATGGATGCCTGAAAGTTCATGTTGTCTTGGCCACCCTTGGAGTGGATGTTGTTAAGGGTTGTTGCTCTTACAACCTAATGGGCGGCTTGCAGGCTTGTTATGTTGGTTGTGCTCTTAGCCCTGGGTTCTCTCAAGGAGTATTGATGGGATTAGTTGTTTTCTGGTGGTTTGGGTTTCAAGATTTGCTAAATCCTATTGGTAAGGGTTTGAAGTATGGTTTGTCTTACCCACCCTTGGGGTGGTTGTAGTTACAGGTTTCTATTTTGGTAGCAAGGAGGGTGGCATGTTGGCCTGTTATGCTGGTTGTGAAGCTTGATTTGAAGAATATTCGTGGTTCAGGTTCTTATAGACATGTTTTGTTGGTTGTGAGGCATGTTTTGATGGATGATTGGGTTTTGGAACCATTTATTCCTACTTATAAAGGTTTGAGGACTGTTTAGTTTTTTCACCCTTGGGGTGGTTGTTGTTTTTGCTTGATGTTTTGCAGCTTTGTTTGGCTTGTTGGCCTATTTTGCTGGTGTTATTACCTGTCCTACTTTTGTTGTTTCGTTGGCTACACGTACAGTTTCTTGTTGTTGTCTTGTCTTGTTGTACTTATTGCTAAATCTTTCATGATGTAGAAGGGATCAGGGCCCTTTCAAAATCCCTACTTACCTAATAAAAAACATATATTAATATATATATATATATACGTAATATTATTCTTTATATTTATTAATTAAATGTATTTGATAAAATTTATGAAATGAATATATATTCATGTATATATATTGATATATATATATATGTATATTTTGATATATATATATATATATATAAATAAAAGTTATCGAGATAATCTCTAAAGCACATAACATAGTGTTATTCTTAAGTGAAGCGATGGATAGAATAAAGCGCATAAGTAATGTATGGTGCAACCTTTAAGGGAATACTAACCAACGCATAAAGTTATGAGAGACCAAGTCAACCATTATATGAGGCATGTATGAGTTTATACGTTGTTGTGTAAACATTTGAAGGAGAAGTGAATATTGTTTTAAAAGCCATGTGAATCAATCAAACCCTTGTTATAATCTTGAGTGCAAACATATGAATGTGGTACCATATTGAAAGTGTTTGGAATGCTTAAGAGGTCTTCAAAATGCACATGAGTCTATAAATAGCATTGGGACTTAGTCAAGAGCAAACTTGGCAGCATTATGTGATGGAATTCGAATTAGGAAACTTGTTTTGAGCTTGTTGCCCCTTATAACATGTTGAATCAGCCATTTAAATGGTGAGGACTATTATGTGTTGCAAACCTGTGAGTTGGCTTGGTGATTCATTGCATGAGGATAGAAAGGGGCAAAAATATTAACTTGTTTGTAGCCTTTGGTTGCTCACAAATTAGTATAAATAGAGGCACTCATTCTACCAATTGCATCATTTGTCAATCTAATTTCTTCGTGTTATTCTACTACAATTTATGTGCAAAGAGAGTTGAGAGGTTGTGAGGTTGAGAGTTGTTTTTTTTTTTACATTGGTTTTGTTGAGATATTTAAAGAGAACCTAGTGGAGGAATTTGGGTTGTTCGTAGTGGAAGTTGCAAGTGAACTTGATCCATTAAGCTAGGAGGGAAGATTATTCAATTGGAGCTTTAAATAGGCGTGTTGATTTATACTCCTTTTTTATTATGTTGGAAAGATTGTTTATTATATTGCCATGTTGAAAAGATTATATTTATGTTTGTTTTGATGCTTGTAAGTCATTTGAAATGTAACATCCTGCTATGCAACCTCGAAGGTTAAGAGCCAAAAGAGGACAAGATAAAAAAAAATTAACAAGAAGAATAACATACACATAAAGTAATTACTAATTCGATAAAACAACAAAAAACATGGCCAAATATGACATAAAGGACATCCCAAAGGAGAGGAATAATCCACCCTCCAGAGAAAATCCAAACAGGAGCAAACCAGACAGCTCCAAAAATTTGCTCCAGAACTTGTTGCTCTGCTCTAGAACCTATTGCTCCGGAACCTATTGTTGCAACACACCAGATAGCAAACAAAAGGCACCGATGCTCCAGAACCTTTGCAGACCAAAGAAAGAAGGGAAAAACACAACCAAAGCTCTGATTTTTGCATGAAAATTAATAAAAAGAAAAGGCATAAGGATTATCATAGTACAAGTGAGTTTGATACCAACACCGAAACTCGTAAGCCAAATACAGACATCACATTTCTTCTCATTAAATAATATGATTAAATCTTCTTTCTCAAGAGAGTATAATATACATAAAGGAATATACATGAGTACAATGGCATAGCCATGAATCAGATACATCAACTAAAAAGGTAAGTACAAGAGAGAGAGGATGTCTCCAACTGGTGCTCCAATAACCTGTACACCGATCCCCAATGGCGGTGGCAATGCCTCCCTACCATGTGGACTCCAGAGAGACCACCCCACTGTGCTCGGAGGTAGTCACAAGGCCCAAGCAGAAGTAACAAGGCAAGAGGAAAATATGGCCAACACTCACATCAGACACAGAGCAAACACATCATACAATGCATAAATTCAATGTCACAACAAGGAGGTGATCATTAAATAATGTGTTGGATACTACTCAAGACTACTAAGATGCAATATACAAGATTACAGATTGGATGAGGAGACTCAACCATGCCCAAATCAACGCCTCGTAGACGGATAACTCAACGCCCTACAAGCGGATATGCCTTCTTGAGTGCATCCTTAGCCTTTTCAAGTGCTCAAGGCCATGCACGAGGATTCATAAACTATAAACATTTTACACCATTGTTTAATTCAATCATCACATGCTTACTATAACTCAGCTACTAGTTTCCTTGGCAGCCACTTACAGGCCACTCTATAAGGCCACATTAATGACCTTGACTTAAGCCCATCTCGTTTAACCAAATGAGGGATCCAAAAAAACATGAAACTGAGGAAACGCCACAAATTCCATCATAGAAACCATTTAAACAACCAAGCCAATATTGTTGTAAAAGAAGTCATTGAACAATTGAAAACCATAAAGAAATGGAGGCATAAATTTTCATAAGAAATCAAAGTGCTCAGATTAAAATTCCAAGCTTGACCCAGTTCAGATCTTGGTGTTTCAAGTGAGAATACACCTTTGATTTTTGAGTTCAGAACCAAAAATGAGGTGTTGTTTTGAAAAACGTCATTTTGACAAATTGGGCAAGAAAATACATGCAAAATCAAAAGTATCCATAATTCAAATCGGACAAAGACCCAATTGAGATATGGGAATTTAAAAATGGAATAAACTATTATTTTATAAATCTATGACCAAAAATAGGGTACTATTCAAAAACGTTATTTAGCCAAGCTAGACAAAAATACATTAAAAATGAAAGTGCCTGAATTAAAAATCGGACAACAACCCATTTGAGATATGGGAAATTTTAGATGAAATCCATCTTTATTTTGAATGTTTAGCAAGTAGATTATGAGCAACAAAGAAAAACGTTCTTCAAAAAATTGGGCAAAACAGAAAGAAAATAAATAAGCCCAGAAGTCAGATTTTTCCTTCGACCTAATTTAGATTTGGCAGATTCAAGATGAATTCCATCTTTGTTTTCAAAATTCAAGACAAGAGAATGGATCTATTTTTATTTTTATTTTTAAAAACAATCATTGGCAATGAATAGAGCTGGAAATGCACAAAATTATGCCATACAAAAAAAAAACACTACAAAGCAGCAAGTTGAATCCAACTCCAACAACCAAAACTCTCAAATCATTTTTACACACTCTTACATACATTTCTAAAACAAGAATTCAAGGAAAACATAGAAGAATACCTCATTTCTGCCCCAAATGAAAATGAAAGATAGCTATGTGTATAAAGCACGACAAGATCCCAAATTTGAACAGCAAGGCAACAACATTATGCTGAACCTCTGGGGCCATTGCCCACAAATTTCTCCTCAAAGATTCTCCCCAACTCTGCTACCCAAATCGTGGGATTTTTTCCTCTTTCCCCAAAGCAACAATTTTTTTCTTCTTCCCAAAAGAATAAAATTCCCACAAAATAAAACTTCCTTCCCTTTTATATTTTCTCCCCAAAACAATAAAATGAAATAAGGCATTTTAATAAACAAGTTATTAAAGCTCCCTAGTTCAATTAATTACCATCACTAAATATGCAATAACCTCTATTTCATATAAAATAATAATATTTTTAATCCAACATTAAAATACATACAAGCTCCCCAATAAGATTTAAATAATATTATAAGAGCTCACAAAATCATTTAAAAATAACATATTTAAAATCTCATGGGTAAAACACTTAAACCCAATAAAATACCATAAAATTCCATATTTGAAACCACGAAAAGAAGCCAATGAAAACCACATCATAACACCGACAACCAAAATATATAGCCACATAATAAGACTAACAAAAACCATGGAAAAAATACCTCAACAAGACACACTGGTAAACCACATACAACTGAAAAGTGCTCCAGACATACGGCTGAAAGGTGCTCCGGATATTACTGTTAGGTAACCAAACGGTAAGACATCAACAAGGAAACACTGCACTAACAGGGTATAGTGGGCTAGGGTAGGGGACATTTGGCCTGTATGACTACCTCCAGTTACCACCATCGAGGAATAAGAGTATGCTCAAGCCTGTGAATCCAGGTGAAGTCGATACTTAGTACCTGCATCACTCCAATTACACGTCAAAGTACATGTACATATAACATATATCATATAGCTAAAACAACATCAATCATCAGGAAGAGGATCATGATATCGTAAGCCTCTCGGATACGAGTTTGATGAAATCATCCATTTCCTATCTATAATCTTTTCAAAACAATAATAACTAAGCATGTAATCCAACATAATAACTAATCATGATAACCTATCACATAATCATCAATGTTTAATCTCATTATAGCAACCTTTAACATTTAAAATATCAAATCAA
The DNA here is from genome assembly GCA_007115665.2 of Sequoiadendron giganteum. Taxonomy (NCBI): domain Eukaryota; kingdom Viridiplantae; phylum Streptophyta; class Pinopsida; order Cupressales; family Cupressaceae; genus Sequoiadendron; species Sequoiadendron giganteum. Next base: position 105,035,236 of record CM021110.1, on the reverse strand, counting down.
AATCAAAATGCTATCTTACCAGGTTGGGGTTAGAGAGGTGTTACATGAAAGTTCTTGATTGTTTCTTGTATCGGGAACCCTTTTCTTTTGGGTTTATACGTATATAGTTATTTATACTATATACTGGTTTTTATACGATTATAGATACTATTTTTACTATACATAGATTGTTGGTACTATACAAAGTATAACAACACTCTAGGTGTGTAGCATAAGATAAAGTTGTTTTGAGATACTTGATTGCTATGTCAGTTAATTTGAGTTAATGGGAAGGTTATTTTTGGGGTTAGGATAATCCACAAGAAAGGGAATAACCTAGAATAGAATAGAATACTAATGGTCAATACAAATCAAGCAATTATAGTGGTGAATATAGATGACCCTCACTCAAAGTACTGGGTGATGAATCTTTGGCCAAAGTAGTGTAGGTAGCCACTGTCTACACTGTCAATTCACTATGATCCAAGTACATACTAGGCTAAGAACATCATAGAAATAGAGGTTGAATTTATGATAATCTCTAAATATGTAGGACACATCACTATGATCAGGAAAGACTATTTGAATGATGAGGATACCAAACCAATCTCTTCATCGAAGGGAGAGCCATCTTACCAAGTTTGGTAGATGTGTGGGGGACCGTAGTTAGTCCATGGTTGGTGGAAAAGTGTTTGAGTGATGCTTCTCCTCATGTAGTTGGTGACCAAAATTTGGGAGGACATTTTGGACAATTTATATTTCTAGTTCATGTGAGCTTGTTAAAGCTATGTATGTATTCATGTGTCCATCTATATGGAAATTGTAAATGTGAAACGTTATTTTGAATATATTTATGTAAATTAACATCATAGTTATATTAATGAAAATATTCTTTGTATATGCAATAGAAAAGTTTGCGAAGGATATGTTTCAAATAGTGCATTTATTATTGAAAGAAAAAAGAAAAAAATTAGTGCTCTTGTTGATAGATGCATAAATTATTCACTTGTGGGTAAAACTTAGAAAAAATACTAAGTAGAACAATGGGCATGTTACATTAAAATTCAAAAGTGTACCCAACATTTATCGTGCTTTGTATTCACGGTGTTTAGATTATGGAGTAGAGAATTCAATTAAAAGGATAAGGTTGTATTTATGTTGTTGGAATTCATGATGTTGGCATTCTTAAATGTTTATTTTTTGTGATCCTTCCTAAATATTATTTTTGATCTAGACATATTTTCCTTTCTTCAAGTTTAGGTTGGATTTCTCAAAAACCTTAACCCTTCCTTTCCCAACTCTTGTTTCTCTTTCATTTTTTGTATGGCTACCCCCATATATCTTGTTTTCCTCCATCAACAACATAGTACTATCTGATTATTCAATTGATTTATTTATCATCATCCCTTGGGTCCTCAAACACATGTTATCCTTTTATGGCCTAAATGATTTCTCCTTTTCCATGGATTATTTGATTGGTTGTTTGGTTAATTGGCCTTGTTTGTTAACTTTATTAGCACCTATCTTGAATGTTCTTAAAAACATTGGTTATTTTGTTCAAATGCATAATGATAAAATCAAATCTTAACCTATCCTTACACCATAATGTTATCCCCACCATAGAGCTTGACCAGTATTCCCATAACAACAATGATTCTCCTTCCTCCTCCTTACATGATGCCACTTTTTTAGATAATACAACTACTTTTTTTGGTATCTCATGCTTCTCATTTAAAATTTCATAATTAAATACATAGTTAAGATAATGGAAAGGTTATTTCTTCTTCTTGTGCTTTTCTTTATGAAGAAGAAGTGGTAGATGCGTTTAGTGGCATTAAAAATTATATTTTACATGCTCAAGTTTTGTTTCCTCTTTTTATTAGCATGTACAAAACAATGAATTTCTTTTGGGTGGAAGCATAAATGTGTGTCCAATTTTTAGCCTTGATGGAACACTCAAATCAACATTTTTATTGAATTTTCATGTTATGTCACTTATAGTAATCAAACCATTAGGAATTTAAAGATGATGTGAGCTAGTGATTTTTTTTTAACAAACTGCTACCAAAGGGGGTAGCTCCTTATTTCATTAAAAACTTTCAAAATTTACAAAGGAGGACCTATCCACATAGAGAGAAGATCAAGATCCTAATACCCTCTATTCCTTCCTGATATCTCTTAATTTGTGTAGGGGTCAACAAATCTTGGTGAAATTTACAAAGTATACATAAGTGGATAAATTATTTTTTCCTAGACCATCGCGTAGGATGGTGACGACCTTAAATAATAGATCCTTTTGTAAACCATTGGCTCTCCACTCAACCTCTTCAAATATTTAAGTGTTGGACCCCTATAGACATGATTGGCCATCTTCTTACCGACCTTTGCAACCCCTTCATGTTTCCCTGAGGTTCAAGTGATATTGTTTCGCCCAGCCCGTCCCATGGAACCACCCCCAATTTTAGTTCATGGTACTGCTAGCACATTCTTTGTCTAAGATATCTTGCAATGGATCTTATATTGTTGTGCATTTTGATTGGACAAAAATGACATTTTGGTCAATTTCCCATTTTAAAAGGAAATCGGTGGCACCATTAGCTTCTCAGTAGACGTGCTTGATAGAGTAGTTTGTCATACCATCCAAAAAAATCTTTACATAGTCTATCCACTTTTTAAATTTCTAGCTTGGGACCATATTGGAGATGACCGCATTGATCACAATTTCCGAGTCTCCTTCGATATCCATATGATCTAAATTCAATTCTCTACATTTTTTAAGCCCTTCAAGCAATGCCAAGAATTCAACATCATTATTTATTCCCTCTAGAAGCATGATGGAAGCAACCCATACAAGTGAGCCACCACTGTCTCTTATAATGAAACCTACTCCTAACAATCTTGGTTTCTTTCTAGAGGCACCATCAAAATTGAGCTTAAGCCTTCTAGAAGGAGGAAGACCCCACCCGACAGTACTTTGATCCTTCTTGTCTTTGATTTTGTAGCCTTTGGGGGGTATTAGATGAACCCATCTCCTAGTGATTTGTTCATCCCGTGAATTGAAGTATTTGCATTTCATGCTTGTTATTTTAGTATTTTGATGTTTGCAGATGCCTGTCTCAATTTTTTTGATCAGTGAAAACATGAAGAGGGTTTATCTCTGAAAATTCTCATGTTCCTCTCCTTCCAAATTTCCTATATGACCATGGCTAGGGTGGCTTTGCATAGTCCAACCCAAAGAGAACCACCATTAAGCAAGGGTTAGCAGGCAAAACCATCCTTGATATTGTTTGAAAGGGGCCCTTACCAAACTAGCATACCACAAAATTTAGACCATCATTCTTGGGCAATCTTGCATCGAACAAATAAATGGTAAATAGTTTCTTCTTCTTTATTGCACATCAAACACCTAAAAGGATCGGCATACCCAAGCCGCATCAAGCAATATCCCATGAGAATTTTGTTGTGGAGGGCAGTCCATGTGAAGGCACCAGCCTTTGGTAGTATATTTTTTCCCAACATAAATTGGTGGGCCATGAGTAGGGGGCTTGGTCTCGAATGGCCACTTCATAGCCCAATTTCATCAAGTATTCATCAATCTTGGTTGTACACCATATAATTTTATCTTCACCTTTTGAGAGAAGTATCAAACATTTATTCAATTCCTCCATTGAAGTTTCCTTCCTCTCATTATCCATCATATCAAATCTCTTCCACTCGAAGAACTAGATACCATTATCTACTCAAATTTGCATGTGATCACTAGCTTATCTTCATAAGCAGTTTCTATTAAGTGAAAAACTTCACTCGGCCCTAGAAAGGAATCCATAGGTTGATAACCGTTCCAAGATTCATGTCAGAACTGCACTCTTTATCCATTTTAGATTCTCCATGATAGATGATTAGTAATGAGAGGTTTACACTTTTTTATGAAGTTCCAGATGGACAACTCGTTGGGGGGTCCAAATTCATTAGAATACATTCATGGGAATCGTTGTCCAAGTATTTCTTTTGTAGTACCTTACACCATAGCGCTCTGGGAGTCCTGTACATTTACCACACCAACTTTACCCCGAATGTGGTGTTTTGGATTTCTATGTCTCTCACACCAACACCTTCGCAATCCTTACTTTTTTTACTTCATCCCAAGCGAGGAGTGGGATTCACTTTTTCTCATTGGAGCATTCCCATAAAAACTTTTGTTGCATCATTGTCAATTTTGTGTTGTACATTTGGGGATCTCAATATATGATAACGTATAGATTAGAATAGTCGATATAACAGATTTAAGCATTATAATTCGCCCTGCTAGTGACAACCATTGACCTTTCTAGTTATCCATTTTTTCTCACTATAATAGATTTAAGCATTATAATTTTCCCTACTAGTGACAACCATTGACCTTTCTAGTTATCCATTTTTTCTCACATTTGACTACTATGGCACCCCAAAGGGAGTCCCGAATGACTTCATTGAAAAGTGGGATACCCAGTGAGTGTTCGGGAGATGCCCAATATTGAATCCTATTAGTGAAGCAATGCATCATTGAACGGTTGGGCTTGTGTTGAACAAAAACACATTTGATTTATCTTTATTTATGACTTGTCCTGAGGCAGCCACATATTCTTCCAAAATAGTATTTATCATGTTCACTTCCTCCAAAATGGAGCCTCCCATTAAAAGAGTGTCATTTGTGAAAATTTGATGAGAGAATGTGGGAAGGCCATTGACTGTTGTGATTCCTTTCCAATCGCCTCTGAGCACCTCTTCCTTAATTCTTTGACTGAGAGGAATATGCCATTAGCACAAAGAGAAACAGAGACAAGGGATCACCTTGCCTAAGACCACGAGTGCCTTCAAAAAAATTGTAAGGTAACTCGTTGATAATAATTGAGTACCTTGGAGAGGAAATACATGCAAAGATCCATTTGATCCCATTTGCACAAAAACCATATTTTCTAGACACTTGATTAAAAATCTCTATTGCACCCTATCATAGGCTTTACTAATATCCAATTTTATGACCATGCCTTTCAAATTGTGTTTTTTATGGAATGAAGAACTTCGTGAGCAATGATAATGTCATCTGATATGTACTGCTCTGGAATAAATCCACTCTGTTCCATTGAGACCAAATTAGGGAGTATTAGTTTCAATCTATTCATTATTACTACCACAATTACCTTGTATATTGTGTTGCATAAGGAGATAGGCTGGAAGTCAGTGAAGGAAGAAATATTTGGTTTCTTTGGGATGAGAGAAATGTATGTATTATTGAGATATTTGAGAATTCTCCCTTTCTTTCTTAACTCTTCCACCACAAACCATATGTCAGGCACCATGAAATTCAAACACTTTTGAAAGACTAATGATGTGAATCCATTCGGCCCTGGTGCCTTATTGGGGTGAAGCTGAAAGGTGGTGGACCTAACCTCCTACATAGTGATTGGGCTCATCGACATTTCATTTTAATTTTGTGTGACCATATGTGGAATTCTCTCCATGAAATCCAGATTGAGAGGTGTCAAACCGTCAATACCTCCCAATAGGTTCTAAAAAGGGGAAATACCTTGTTCTTGTATTTTTGAGGGGCTACTCAAAACACACCCATCGACGTTTTGATTTTTTATGATATGGTTCCAACTCCTAGGCATCTTAGTTGAGTTGTGAAAGAATTTTGTATTAAGGTCACCTTCGTTCAATAAAATTTCTCTAGATTTCCCCCTCCAATAGCATTTTTCTCTTGCTAGAATCTTGTTGTATTCGGTCAATAATTCTTTTTTTATGAGATATTCAATATGTGTCACCCCATTCTTAATAAAAAATTCTCCCAAATTAGTCCAAGTCCTCTTCAATTTGGTCTTTCTCTTCGAAGATGTTATTGAAAGATGTCTTGTTCCAATGTTTCAGTTTGGATTTTAGGTACTGAAATCTTTTATTGTAAGTATACATTCTATAGGAGTTGAGAAAATACAACACCACAAATCCCGAAGATCACCTACATGCAAATAACCTGTCACAAAAGAAGAGATGGAGACAAACAAGCAAGGGTTCTCTAAAAACTGAAAATGTATATATCAGAGAGAATGAGAGAATGAATTGATATGAAATACAATGGGATCAATCCTTATAAAAAGGAGATCATGCAAACCCTAATAGGAAAAACCCTAATAGAAGCCCTAATAGGATAACATTTAATAATTAATATAATTATTAAATGTCACTTTATGCAAACTAACATGAAATCTTAAGAAGGGAATAAAGGTAACTTAATCAACATAATTAAGTTAAAACCTTTACTCTAACACCCCCCTTAAGATGAGCAACAGTGCAGCTACAAACAAATGCAGAAAAACAAAGGTAACTACAATGCAAGAAGGAAAACATGGGTCCCGGCAACTAGGCCAGATCAGGTACCCAAATACAACCAAATCTCTGTAAAGAGGAGAAATAGAGAAAACCTCATGGGAAAAATCTCTACTCCAAAAAGAGATGCAGAAGGCCAAGAAGAAGAACATCACTAAAGCAGAAGAAGCTGTAAACAACTGTCGAAAGATGACTGCTATGGTGTTGAAGAACCTCTGCCGAAGATAGGATGATCAGGATCAAAAAGACAACAATCTGTATGAGTGCCCCATATGACACTACTCGAATCAGATGGAAAACAAAGGCAAACACTTGGAACGAAGATACAAAATGGAATAAGTACCAATAGTCTGTCAAGAAGACAACAATCTGCATGAGTGCCCCAAACGACACTACTCGAATCAGATGGCAAACAAAGGCAAACACCTGGAACGAAGATACAAAATCTGCATGAGTGCCCCAAACAACACTACTCGAATCAGATGGCACAAGAACCAATAGTCTGAAACACTGATCAACTGAGAATGGAAGATTCCTTCCAAGGCGAAACCAAGGAAGCATTAGCACGAACAGTATAATACCCCCCCATAATGGTGAACTGGGAGCCTGATAGATCAATTGAAATGGTGTGCAACACCCTATAGTGCATGAAGAAGATACAACTTCTGAAAGTGCACAAGAAAGCACCTGCAACTGAAAAAGTGGTGTGCAAAACAAAGCACACATGCATGAGGCTGGAATCATAGGATCCACTGTCGTCGTGGAGGGACACTCACCGGATAAAGATGTGATGGCAAAACAAAGGCAAACGACACAACCCCTCATGGCACTTTATAATATCAGTGCGAGTACAAAATATGGCACAACCTTATGTGAAAAATCCCCAAAAGATGCATGTACAAGAGTGTGACACTTTATCTCAGTGCGTTTACATAAAAGATAGCTTACAAATGATGCTCAAAATGTCCTCAAAGGACAAAATGCTGGAAATACATGAAGAACAGCCAAGAACAAAGCATCCCATGCGAACAAAAGGTTTCTAAGAGCAAATATGTCCAGGTAATCCACCAGAGTGTGAAAACACAAATAACTGAATAAAATATACCTGGAGTGAAATCTGGAAAAATGGCATAGATGAAACTGAAGAGCTCTGAAATACGGTTCCAAAGTCGCTGAGATTGTGAAAAACAGAGAAACTGATCAAAAGTTATGAGCTTGAGATTGAAAATAACCCCTTTGTCTTCAACTGGCTATAGAATGCACCAATGGAAAAAAAAAGTGATAAGACCCACACCACTGGAAAGATGAGAAAACCAGCTTTCCGACGATATCTTGTTTGCCAAAAAACAATATCGTATGCCCAAGTTACGGCCTCCGGAATAAAACAGCTTTGAAGAAGGAAAAAACCAGTGCTGGGTTAAATTTGATGGTCATACGGCCGTCGTAGCAAAATCATTGTGTTAAATTTGACGGCCAAACGACCATCACCGTAAAAGTGCAATTGGACTTATTTTGGAAAAAAATGTTTTTAAAAAAATAAAGAACAAAAAAAAAAAATTAAAAAAAAATTAAAAAAAATTTTTGGTATGGGCGGGGGCTGCCGCCACTGTACTGCCGTCGGCGGTACTGTCTACCGCCGATCGGCACTAAGGCCGCCGGTGGTTGGCAGTATGCCGATCGGCAGGCAAGAGGGCCCGCAGGCCTACAAGCGTAGGTACCTACGGGCACCGGGTTCGCAAGCCGAAAGGCTTTAAAAATATATTTTTTTCCTTTTTTTGATTTTTTTTCAATCAAAAATTTTTGCATAAATTTTTTGACGAAAAAATAATATTGAGACAAAAAATATTTTACCAGGAAATTTTTTTTACGGATTCGCGCGCAGACGATGGCCGTACGACTGTACTTGCAAAAAAAATTTGCCCTAAATTTTGACTTTGTCCAAAATGGACAAATGAACAGTCGATTTAGGGGTTTTGGACCGCTGCGGATGCAATGGCGAAGTCCGTTTGAGTTGAAATTGCTTCAAAATTGCAGGTGTGCCCTAGATCAAGAAAACAAGCCCCAAACCCTTGAAGCTCCAAAAATCTTGAAAACAAGAACAAGAAGCTACAGGTGTAGAGCTCTGATACCATGTAGGAGTTGAGAAAATACAACACCACAAACCCCGAAGATCACCTGCATGCAAATAACCTGTCACAAAAGAAGAGATGGAGACAAACAAGCAAGGGTTCTCTGAAAACTGAAAATGTATATATCAGAGAGAATGAGAGAATGAATTGATATGAAATACAATGGGATCAATCCTTATAAAAAGGAGATCATGCAAACCCTAATAAAACCCTAATAGGAAAAACCCTAATAGAAGCCCTAATAGGATAACATTTAATAATTAATATAATTATTAAATGTCACTTTATGCAAACTAACGTGAAATCTTAAGAAGGGAATAAAGGTAACTTAATCAACATAATTAAGTTAAAACCTTTACTCTAACACATTCTTGTGCCTTCATGAATGTTAGATTCCACACACCAAGTCTCCATAAGATCAAATAGATCCTTCCTCCTGAACCATATTTTCTCAAATTGGAATTGACATTTTGGGGGAGTCTTCCATCACTAATTACTAATTCAATTAGAAAAAAAATCAATATTGAAATTATTCTAATCAGGGTAAACATTTGAAATAAAGAGCCAAACCAGTTGTTAGTGAATAAAAATCTATCAAGTCTCTCTACTATGTTGGTGAATTCATCGCACCTATTGTTCTAGGTAAATTTCCCATTATTAGGGACAACATCTATCAACCCATTGATCTTGACAAAACTAGCAAAGTTGGACTACGATTGGGTAGCTCTACCAATCCCACCAATTTTCTCATTGGGATCAAAAATTGCATTGAATCACTAGCCAAAATGTATTTCTTTGTAGCCGATTGGAGATCAAGAGTGATTGTATCCCATAATGCTTTTTTATCTAGAGTTTTTATTGGACCATAAATGTTATAGATGATAAATAAAAGATCTATAGCCAAAATGCTTACTTCAAATTTCATCCAATCTTGATTGGACAAAATGGTTGAAACTGAGACTTTTTTGTCTTTCCACATCACCCTAAGCCTACTAGAAGCACCCACAGAGTCATTGAAGAAACCATTCCATCCTTTGTAGTGCTTGATGAAGGAATTTTCCTCCACCAAAGAATTTTTTGATTCTTACACAAGGACCAGATCAACCATCAGAAGTTGTAATTGACGCTTGATTTGGCGACGTCTATTAAGGGAGTTTAAGCCCCTAACATTCTAGGTTAGTACCTTCATTGCTTCCTAGGGGAGGTCTCTTCTCTCCTAGATCGTAGCATGTAAGATCTGATCAAAGTTTGTTCTTTGAGCAAGGCGTCCTCAACCCTTTTATTCTTGAAGGATTTCCTTCCAATCTTAACTTTAGCCGAGCCATACTTAATCAATTTTTTCACTAACTGTTTGATATTTCTTAGTTCCACAATGTCTAAATCATCAGTATCATGGTCATGATCTGAGAGCACATCTTCCTCCAAAGAAACTCCAACCTCATCTGGATCTTCATGAGTAGGACAATAAATAGGAAGAATTGCAAGGTTGTTCATGTTCTTGTTGCTCGCAACATCACCTGGGATGTTAGTTTCCATTGGTATTACATTAGGCTTTGGCAATGGAGTAGCCTTAAGCAAATTGGAACCTTTCGACTATAAAGCAGTTCTATTTGTCAAAGTGGTCTTAGTCAATTCATCTAGATTTGTGTTTGAAGTCCCTATGTTAATTGCGGGATGTTTTTAGGAATCCTCTATGTGTTGGGTGACCTAGGGCATCCAGATTTTGTATGCTTACGACAACCACATTGTAAACTAAATTTTATTTTCCTTAATCTCCACTTGTTAAGTCCAAGTTCCACTCTTGGTATGGAGTTGAATTGAAATAAAAAGCTTTGTAATGGAAATGATATGGATTTGAGCGAATAAAATTGAATCTCCTTCCCCCATATCGATGTCTAAAATTTTCCCTAACTGATTTCCAATTCATTTAAGGCATTCAACATACCAAAATTCAAGTGAAAAGATGTATAACCATATCCAGATTGTGCCATCTGAAGGACACATTTCCCTTGGATCAAAGTTTGGAACCCACTTTTGTGTGAATACAAATAGATCCCCCATCTTCCATGGGTTTTTATTTAGAATTGCATCTTTGTCTTCTAGATTATTAAAATCCACTAGGAAAAAATATTTCTGCAAAAAATATCTCTAGATCTTTGTTTTCCCAATTATTTTTTATCGATCTTTGAATCTCATCTCTACCCTAGAAACCTCCAAGGACCTTGTTGATGATGGTAGTTTTTTGGAGAGCAATAATATCCCCGTCGATCTGATCAACATCATCAATATCAATAGCATCATCGCATAGAATATTGGGAGGGTTAGGTGTGGGTTTTTAAATCTGTGATTTGCTCTATGCTTTTGCTCTACTCTTCGGTCGTACCATTTTTTTATTACGTGAACTAGTGATTTTTGATACGATATGTAGATTCTAATTTTATTTTTGTTAAATAATTCTCCTTGTTTTATAAACATTGGTTAGTGTCTTGTCTATTTGTTAGAAAATGAAATTGTTCATTATAATATTTCATTGGGAAATGACATGTACTTGTAATAGTTGAATAAATTAACATGTGACAAATGATTTTTCTCTATCTTTAAGAGGGACAACTCCCTCATATAATGGGGTTTTTAGGTTTCTGTAATTTTAACCAAAAATTACAAAAAGGAAATGAAAAAGGAAAAAGAACAAAACCAAGAAAACCTTGATAGAGTAAAGATAAAGAACCCTCAAGATAACTTGGGGAAATGAGAAAGAGAACAAGAATATGTAACATTAAATTGAATAGAGTTTGATCCTACATACATCATTCAAATATAAATAAAGATTTAATTAACCACATCCACATAAAAGCACAAACAAAGACTATAGAAATAATCTCACATCAAATTTAATAGCAGTATGAAATCAAGGAAGAATAGAGGAAGCACAGAGCCCAATGTGATCCTTGTTATTCTTAAAAAGATGGGTATAAATTCTCCATTGTTCTTCCTTGATTTCATATTTCTCCTAAGCCAATATGATTATTTTTTAGCCTTTCTCTATGCTTTTATGTGAAAGCAATTTGTAGACACTTAATTCTAACTAACACATTTTCACAAAATGACTCATTTTCCATCATTTGACCTAACTAATATATCCTCAATATTTAATTAAATAATTTTGTTATTTGATTAAATTAATCATAATTTTCACTTCATCATGATAATTAAATGTTTTTTATATCCAGAGTTTGGGCTTCTGGATCATTGTGTAGAGTGAGATGCGTTCACCAATGTGTGAACTAGGCTTTCAATGTTGTTTGTTGTGGTCTAGGAAAAATGTATTTTTTCCGCATTTCTCCATAGTTTGACTTTAGGTTGTGTGGATCTGGGAAGTTTCTTATGTTAATTGTATCTTTTAAAATTCAAGATTGCTCATAATTTGGTGCAGTACAGTGTGCGTTTCATGAGTTAGTGTGCGTATAAGGTTAACCAAATATTTTGGGTTGAAGTATTTCTATGATGCAAGTTTAAACAAAATCTTTGTTGGATCTCAGGTGGTTCGTGGATTGTACTAGATTGTGTAAAAAATATTTGTGTGGTCCATGTGTTGTCTTGATCAAGTGGGAAGTGTGTACTTAATAGTTTTATGGTGTTTTGCACGGGTAACGACAAACTTGGTGTTAACACTACATGTGAAGTAACTTCGAAGTTTATGGAAGGATGTTGAGGTGTGTTAGGACAAATTTGGGTCCTAACTAAGATTTGTGTGGGTCGCCTTCATTCCTATCCACCATAGGAATGTTTGGATGTCGACCTAATTTGAAATTATAAATGTAATGGATGTGTTATTGACCTTGGAGAAGGTTTTTAAGGCTAAGAATGATATAAATGAGAGTAGTGTTGTTGGAAGATCTCAAGATAGATGTGAGAGAGATACAAGTGATGAATTTGGTGCAAATTGGAGAAGTATAGGGTGAAAATTTGAGTAGAGTAGTGTAAACTTTAAAGTGTTGTACTTCTGAATGCAGTGAGCTGAAGGCATCTGCAATCTTTCAAACAAGGTTGTGAAAGTGTTGGAGTACTTATGGTGGATTCCTTGTTGCATTGAGATAGTGTTCTCTATGTAACATTTCTCTTCTATCTTATTTTCATATTCTAAGTTGTGAGCCCTATTGGATAGTGTGTCCTATTCTGGCAGTGAGCTCTTGTATCGATTTTGAAATTACTTATATTGTGAGCTAATCATCACCGTGGTTTTTCCACATAAATTTGGTGTTCTCTTGTGTATGGTGTTGCAATTTATGTTATCTACATTTCATGATTAATCACTATAACATAATAAGGATTTAATGAATGCTTGTGGGTTTGATTACTATTGAGACTTTTTGATGTTTTAATTAGGTACAACTAATTCACCCCCCTCTTGGTTGTCTTGTTCATTCAACAATTGGTATCAGAGCCAGGTTCCTTAGAGAAAAACTTAACTACTTTCAAGGTAGATCTGAGATGGCGAACAAGATAGAGAGCCCTAAGTTTGATGGCACAAACTATGCATTTTGGAAGGCAAAGATGGAAGAATATCTGGCATCCTTTGGATTTGAGGTCAAAAAGGAAATAAAGACTCAATATGTTGCACCTTCAAATGGTCCAAGCACAAGTGATGAAATCAAGGCCCATGAAACAAATGGTAAAGCAAGGTTTATTCTTTTAAATAGTCTTTCAAATTTTGAATTAGTAAAAGTTATGAAACTAAATACTGCTAAAGAAGTTTGGGACAAGATAGAAAGCATTTATGAAGGAGATAATAAGTTTAAACAAAAAAAATTGTAGAATCTAAAGGTACAGTTTGAGACCCTGCAAATGCCTAAAGATGAAACAATTACAAGTTATATATAGAGGGTAGATGAGTTGGTAAGTGTGATGAGAGGTCTTGGTGCACAAGTCAAATAACCTAGAGTGGTAAATAAAGTTCTCAAATCTCTTCCTGATTCTTACAGTGAAAAGGTATATGCTATTGAGGAAGTTACAAATTTTAATACTTACACTTGAGATCAATTGTTTGGTACACTAATTTCATTTGAAATGAGAAAGCTTGGTTTGAAAAATGGTACAAAAGTGGAGACAACTTTCAAAGCTAGAAAATCAGAAAAGGTTGAAGATTCAGATGGAGATGATCTTGAAGATGTGGAAGCTAACTTTGTAAGAAGGATGAAAAAGGGCACCGTAAGTACAAAGGTAAACTACTATTGTGCCTATTGCACACACGCCCCGTTCAAATCAAGAACCCCCCTCTTTCCTTTTTGCCTCATTGGGTTGCTTTTGTCTTTGCCTCATTTTGCATGCCCCCATTTTTGAGCTTAAAGTGGTCGTGTGCATTAAAGTCACCAATTTCCCTTTGACCAAAGTCACCACCTCAAAAATCACTAATTCATTTGTCCTTATGGGTTTGGACTTGCGAGTTTCTCTTTGTACTTTTCCTCGGCATCCACGAAACCTGGTGGAACCATAGTTGCGAGTGTTTGTTGGTGGGTTGCTATCGTCATTTAGCTGCTAGCTAGTGTTGAAACCCAAGGGTCTTCCCGCATTGCAGGTCTTGCACCATCCTTTGTTGTTTGACGACCATGCCATATTAGATCTCTACAAGCTCAACTACCTCACCTACTGTCGTACTGAGAAGTTAATGAGCACCATTAATTAACTTTGGCCTATAAATATGCGACCTCACCTATCATTTTCAAAATCTTAGGAGAGAAATGAAGAACAAAGAGCCCACACCCGCATAAGCTCATGTCAAATAAGAATCAAGGCTATCATCAAATTCTTGCACCATTTCTAGGTAGGCCCACGTCTGAAATTTCAAGTGGTGTTTTTTCCATAGCTAGGGTTTATAAAATAATGTTAAAATCCTAGAGGTAAAACCTTAGATCACCTAGTGGCCTGTGCTATAATTGATCCTGCATGAAATAATCACTCATACCGCAACCTCAAGGGCATGTGGAATCCCGTCCCATCCTCATCATTCTTCACGCGACGAAGAAGTCCCTACGACCCGAACTATTGCCATCGCCCCTTTGTTAATGTTGGAAATCCTGAGAAAATGACTAAGTCCTAAAGCCCATGTGGGAGCTGCCCTACAGACTTCCACTTGTGGATGACCACCTTCCCTTTGTCGTTGATTAACATCCTAACCCTAGTTGTCTTCTGTGTTGCGGGTCCTGTTGATGTCATTGTTGTTGATTGCTTAAAATAGCAAAGTCCAGGTGAACTTGCAGGCCACTGCTTGCGTGCCACTGCGTGTGGCTCACTGTCACTTAAGTTTCATTGTGTTGTGGAAAAATCATCCCATCCATCTGCAATGTAGACTCCGATCTCGCCCTTGTAATTTCGTCTTCAGAGTTGGACGAGCACGAAAAATGACTAAGTCAAAATGATATGCAAACCAACTCATGTGGGTGGTCACCCCTCCATTGTCATTCCTTAACATCTAGGAACTAGCATCCTCGCACATGGCGGGTTCCGTAGAGGACTTTTCTCTTGCTAAACTTGAAAGTTTATAGCACATAAGCCAAGTTTGTGCTGCAAGTTCGCTTAGGCGGACTGCCGCCTGCAGACCGTCGTCCCTCCAACGTCATTCTTAATAGAAAACATATGACAACAAATCAATGGTTCCTGTCTGCAAATCCAAAATGATCAAACTTTAGGGTGCCCCCTATGTCACATGAACCTCACAGGCCCCACAATGTGGAACTCCACTTGCAAGTCACCATCCCCTAAAGGCCGCTAACTCAACAACTAAGTTTAACATCCTCCAACCTTCCTACGCCTACATGCCTTGGACCCACAAATGCATCAAATTTTAATCAAGCAACTCCAAGTGCCTTACAACTAATTTATGCACGTGTCAATCCACCTCACAAAGAATTTGACCGCTAAATTAGTCATGCAAAACTTTTGTTGCGGGTGGCCGCCTACAGGTCTCTGTGGACCCAAGGTCATTTTCTCACTACCTTTGTTCTAACATCCTCCAACTAAGGGAAACCTACATCCCTAGGCTTGCATTGGCCTGAATGATCCAAAGGAGCTCCAAATGAAGATTGATGATGAATTTTATGATATTTTAATAATGTATAAATGGATCTAACACTCAATTTGTAGGATTCGATTGATGTTTGCCCTGATTTATATGAAAACACACTTACTGCATCCTTTGCATGCAGGATTTATGGAACCTGTTGTGGGTCCATCAGGGAGGTCCATCGAGAAAGCTGACAAAGGAAAGAAGCATGCACACATGCTGAGAGGAAAAGAGGAAAAGGATCAGATGAAGTATCAATTTCATGGAGTGGAGTGTACTTCCAAGCTTTCCTCTACCTAAGACTCCATATCAAGTATAAATTTAGGGAATGTAGATATCAATGAGTTTAGACAAAGGGTGATGGTCAACCCTACCATAGAAAATGCACGAAGGATCAAGGCAAGTGGTCTTGCCAAGGTTGTGGGCTTCCCTCCTACCTTAGTTGCTCCAGAACTGGTCATGGCTTGTCGGGAAGCTTAACACAGTAACAAAAAGATTATTGATCATGATGGGAGGGTACTGGAAGACTTGTCTGCTAAATCTATTGGCTGCACATTCCACATCCCCACATTTCACACAATGGAGGAAGTAACAAAAGAGCATGTTGAAAACATGTGGAAACAAGACCCCATAGCATGCAAAAGGATAATTGATCAACATTGGTTGAAGGATAAGAGGGGTAGTGCCAATAAGGTACCCCAGGATCTATTCAGGAGTGACTTCTTTGAAGAATACCATGATTTGGTTACTCTGTTGAGCAGGGTAATGGGCCTACCAACTGTCACTTTCTTTGAAGAGTGGATGTTCTACTTTGTTGAGGAGATCATCCGAGGGAAGGTCAAGTTCCATTGGGTCAAGATGATCAGCGACAACTTGCACAATCAGCTCATGGCCGTCAAGAAAACCTCCCAATTTCACATGACATCATATTTGGTGTACCTCCTTGCATAAAAGTTCCCATATAAAGGAATTTTTAGTGCAGGGAAACTAGGAACAAAGAAAGGAGAGCTCAAAGTCTATGATTGCTATCCCTAGTTGTAGTATAGAAATTTCAAGAGAGAATACAAGAGGGTAAATGATGTCTTTATTGCACACATAATTAGACTCCTGGGAGGAGATTTTGAGAGAAGGGTATCACACAACACAAAGGTCTTCATCAAATGGTTTGGGTACCTGTTTATACAATTCCCAAAGTTCACATACATTAGAAAAGAGGGATTCTCATAAAGGCCCTATCGACTGCCCCGCTATCCAAATGACTATATATTCTTGTTGGAGGTTTCTAGGTAGTTGCAAAATGCCCACACACTATTGAGCGATAAAAATTGAGCTGGGATCCCATATCCTCTAACCTTCAAGCAAGGAATGTATTCTTGCCCCATCGCTCAATGTGCAGAGTACTCAGACAGGGAGTTGGCAGAGTATAACTTGGATCCCCATACAGACCGAGGGAGGATGGACCCATATGGTAAATTAAAGAAGTGGGTTAAGAGACAATATTCCCATCAACCCCATGTCAAGGACTTCTAGGCCAACTGCAAAGACGATAAGGAAGTGCAAATGAGGCACTATATGAGAATGATGGCTTAGTTCATGAAATCGATAAATCTATTCCCCGTGCCTGATCAGGTAGTCGAAGAAGATGATACTATTGTTGATGATAGGTACAATTCTATGGCCAACTTGCCCCTACCTATCATCTATTGGAGTGAAGAAGAGGTCACCAACCTCGATATATTGACCCGACCTATGGAAAATAAAACAAGATAGTGGGTAGATGCACAAATTTCCCAACTCAAAGTACAAGGTGTCGAGTTGACATATGGAAAGCTCAAGGATGAGATTGAGAGTGAAAATGACAGTGGCACAACCATTGCTTCATCAGAAGAAGCTCCTAATTCCCCACCGACAACAAGGTTGAAGTAAAGGAAGGATGCTTCCAAGCATTAGCCTAAACAAAAGGTGTATTCCAAAAAATCCACTAAGGGAGAATCATCCAAAAAAGAAAAAAGAAAGGGGATGTTTGTACTTGAGATGCCCACCATCCAGGAAGAAGAACCCCATGAAGAAGAAGAATTGGCCGAGTAGCTGTGTTCACTTCCCACCACTTCCGCTCTCACTACCGCTATCACCATTGTCACTCCTCCATGTTCCGCCTCTCAGGATTTTCCTGTCTCGTCCCCGCTTGTTGTGGACATCTATGTCCACCTTGCCTCCACCTCACCGATTGCTCTGGTTATGGTACTTGACTCCTCCTCTTCCACAACTTCCCCACTATCCTCTTCATCACTCCCACCACTACTACCTACTCGTTCCACCTTGCCACCATCCATGCCCTTAATATCTATGCCACTACCCATCTTGCCACAAGATTTTGTGGCATATATGGAAAATGTGTTGGATGAACTCTTTGGGGTAATCCTTGACCCCAAGGTCTAGGCGTTTATGGCTTCACTTGCTATCACCTTGCCTCTCCCTCCACCACCTATAGAGCTGCTAAAAATGGAGGCCACAATGCAAATCTCAAAAGACATGGAAAGGCTCCATGCTGAGCAATACAAAGAGAGTACAAATGAATTACCAGATGAGCCCAATAATTTTGATGAAGAGGACTACTTTGAACATCTCGAGGGTGAAGTAAATATTAACCTGGATAGAGTGGCTTCCAATGAGAAGTCAAAAACCTCAGAAGAGGATGCTAAGGATCTGAATGAGCGTTATAAAGTAGAAACATCATACCAAGAACCAAATGAGGAGTTGCACCAGCAATGCAAAGATACAAGTGAAGAGGCTAACCTCGAGGAGCATCTCTTTGAAGAAGGGAAAATAGATACCAATAAAAATGTGGAAATACTCGATGAGTCTCCACTAATTGCCCAAGACAAGGGCTTGGTTCAAGAAGAAGTACCTCCAAAAGGGGGGGAAGAGCAAGGAAAAGAAGAAGAGAAAGATGAAGAATAATAAATGGATGCTCAAGAGAAGAGATCTAAGCCTGAAAGCAAACAAGAAAAGAGGGCATCCTAAGAAGAAAACATCACTGCAGAGAATGTAGCTGCCACCAAGCCCAACAAAGGAAAAGTTATGCCAGTTCAAGACTCAAATGAAGAAGAGAAGTAGGATGAAAAGACCCCTAGTGACTAGGAGGAACTTTCTCATAAGGACAAAGAAGAGGAGGGTGATCATGAATCACCCAAGGGTCAAGCTGAGGTGCTTGACTGGTTGGAGCGACAATTGAGAAAGAAGGCTCATGTGGTTGTTGACCCAAAGGCAAGGTTGGATGTGTTAATAGCCAGAGCACAGATGACAACTAGGAAAGAAAAGAAGCCCAAGGTCCACTCTCACATCACAGTGGATGCCTCTAGATCCCAGACAATACAAATCACCACACCCGCAACATACAAAGATATGGGTTCCTGCTACAATATATCAATAATCAACCTAGGTCTGGCAACCCGTGAGCAGAAGATAGATGAATTTCAAGGGTCGATAGCCACCATTATGCAACAAATGAATAAAGACAAATCCATGAAGGAATAACTAAAAGCATAAATGATAGATCTCACTACCTATATTCAATAGTGGACATCTATGGAAGAAGAGGCTCCTACGACATCATCCACGCTTGCTCTCCTCTCCTAGGAGGAATTGAGTAGAATGGAGAAAATGAAGAACTGGACCAAGTCCACTCCGGATTGGTTCAACTGGGCAATGTATAAGGGTGATATGCTCATCTGCCATTCTACTTGGGCATTCAACAAGTTCTGGGGTCTACAGAAGCAGATAGATGAAATGATAAAGACATGTAATAGATTCTTTGAGTTGTATAGGATCACGGATCCTAAGCTTGAGAGCATCCTTAAGCTCTCTCAGACAATATGGGAAAAGGATTTGGAACTCCTAAAAGATGATCATTGGTTGGTAGAAACATGGAAAATGTCCCTAGACTATAGAAAAGGGATCTTGGAGAAGGTTTTGAGTGACTTGGAGCTCAACCTCGAATGGGTTGCAAAACACTGGGTTGAAAATGAAGAATACTTGAAAATGATGATAGATTATGAGATGTTGGCTCTAGTGTTAGATTCAAAGAAGATCAAACCTTTATTCCATAAGAAGATGGAGCAAGGGGCTACATATTCACTATCACCAGACTTCATGGATTTTGATGTGAGGGCTTTCGCTCAATCTGAGTAGGTCATTAAGGCAACCCTGAAATGCACTAAACACTGGGAGCAAATCATTGATAGACTCAAAAAGATATCCTTCCAGATCCTTCAATCAAACACCATGGAATGGTACAAACACTGAGCTCTGATTGAAAAATTCATGGAGTATGCTACTCTCCAAAAGAATGTAGGAAACCCAGTCATAGATGAAGATACTTAACAATATAACTGCAAAAATATGGCAGTCACTAGAAGACAAAATTGGTACAGTGTCATGAAAGCTAGATGGCAAAATAGGGAAAAGACAAGGATGTATTTTATATTGTCATATATTTAGGGGTAGGTGAAACCCTAATGTAAAATGAGTCTAATCCACACAATGGAAGTTAATCTTGTCCACTCATTTTTCTTTTGGAAAACTATAAATAGGGGTCTCCTCTCATTTTCAAAGAGAGAGTTGAGTTGTTGTGTAAAGGCATGCTGCAAAAATTTAATGAGAATAACATTATTTTGATGGATTCTTGTGTTTCTTCACATGTGTGCATGATTTATTTTCCCAATATTAGATTTTAGCTTTGTTGTTCTAGTTTCAAGTTGCTTTTAGTTGTTAGTTCATGTTGTGCTTTAATGGTGGAGTATGTTGTTGTGGTTTAATCCTGGCTCATAATTTTTGTTGTTTATTGATGATAAACTGCTTTGTAAAGTTAGTTTGAGCTTATTTCTAGTGTTGCACTTTAAGTTCAATAGTTATTCATGCTTTAATGGTGAATGAATGGTTTGAAAATCTACAGACCTTAGAATATTGCACTAGTTTTATGAGACTGTAGATTGTCCTTGGTTAAGTGGAACTTAGTTTGGGAAGGTTGTCCACTATAGCATCCTCCATTGTTACTATTCAACATTAGTTGTAGGTTTAGGAAACTCCCTACCCCTTTTCCCTTGACTTGTCTTTGAAACCTAGAGTTAGAACAAAGTTCCAACATCACCACAAAGTCATATTTAATGAGCAAAGAGGAGTTTTAGCTTGTTGTCCTAGGCTTGCAACAACTATACATCCATTTCCAAAATTCATAAACTCCTTTTGCAGATCCAATTCATTCCATGTTTAGCTGACCATAAATGCTCTTTGTGATTACTAGCACATCACATCAACCAATTGAACTATTCCAAACATTGTCATGACTTGACACCCGAGAGACCTTGGGGTGATTACCTTTCAAGAGAGGTAGCACACTTGTGTGTTGCCTATGTTGAGAAAGTGAAAAAACACCCATCAACAACTACCTTTCAAATGCTTTAATTGTGGAAATATAGGTCACTATGCTTCAATATGTCCAAATAGAGTCGTGAACAATAAAAGTGAGGAGAACAAAGGAAATATGATTAAGAGAAGTTACAATGTGAGAGAAGATGTTGGTATTTCTAATGATGAATTTGATTATGGAGATGCTGATGAAAATAAATGCTTGTTCTTAGATTTAAAAGATGAATCTATTTCTACTAACTCTGAAAGTTGTGTTCCAAAAATGAAAGATAAAATTGAAGGCACTTTGGTATCTATTTTTCATGCTAGACAAGATAAGAAATATTGGGTTGTTGACAGTGGCTGCTCTAATCACATGATCAGAGACAAAAGTAAGTTTGTTAAATTTGAAAAGTATGATGGAGGACTTGTTAAATTTGGAGATGATTTAGGTGCTAAGATTTATGGAATAGGTTTAATTAGTTTTGATGGCAAGCATACACTGAAAATGTTTACTGTATTAAAGGCTTAAGGCATAATATTTTGAGTGTTGGACAAATGTGTAGCAAAGGGTACAATCTTGTGTTTCATGATGATGCATGTGAGATTAGAAAATGGTCCATAACTGTGATCGCTATTGGAAAGAGGATAGATGGAAATGTGTATCAACTCAAGGGTGCTAATGGTCATTGCTGTATGACTCAAATTAATGACAGTTGGTTATGGCACTAGAGGATGTGTCACATGAATTTTGACAATATGGTTAGAATCCATACAATTCATGTGGTAAGAGAACTACCAAGAATTACAAAGCCTATCAATGCTATTTGCAAATATTGTCAATTTGAAAACAAACAAGGAATAGTTTCAAAGGAAAAGAGCAATCTACTACCGGATTACTAGAATTGATACATACAGATCTTTGTGGTCCTATAAGGGTAAGAATTCTTCAAGGTGATAGGTATCTCATGCTTTTGATTGATGATTACTCTAGAATGACATAGGTTACTTTTCTTAGAGAAAAATCTGAAGCTCTAGATAGATTTAAAATATTTAAAGTTATGGTTGAGAATGAAATGGATTTGAAGATCAAATGTTTGAGGTTTGATAGAGGTGGATAATTCACCTCCAATGAGTTTAACATGTTTTGTGAAGATCATGGGATAAAGAGGCACTTGTTTGCCCCTAGAACTCCTCAGCAGAATGGAATTGTTGAAAGGAAAAACAAGACTGGTTAAGAAGCTGCAAGGACTTGATGAAAGAAGCTAAACTAATGGAAGTCTACTGGAGAGAAGAAATTCATATCGTTGTTTACATACTTAAAAGAGTTCAAGCCAAAGCTAACAACACAAAGAATCCCTATGAGTTGTGGTATGGAAGGATTCCTATTGTCAAGTACTTTAGAGTGTCTGGAAGAAAATGTTATATCAGAAGAGATGATGTAAACTTAGGAAAGTTTGATGCAAGTTTTGATGAAGGTATCTTCCTTGGATATTCTACCAAAATCAAAGCTTACAAATGTTACAACAAAAGGCTAAGAAAGATTGTTGAAACTGCAAATGTCAAGGTTAATGAAGATTTACAAAATTTAGTTGTTATAGACAGATATGTGTCAGATGAACCTACTTGCAGAGAAGAAGAAGGAAAAGCTAATGAAAAAGAAGTGAAAAATGTAGAGAAAGAAGCTCAAAAAAAGACCCCTAAGTATATGCAAAGAAATCATTCTGAAGAATAGATTATTGGAGACAAAAGAAAAGGTGTGTTGACAAGAAGAAAAGTTGTTGAAGTTGAGGTGAATTTGTGTTTACTTTCCAAAGTTGAACCAAAAATAGTAAGTGATGCAAGAAGAGATGAATATTGGATGAAGGCAATGGAAGAAGAGTTGCAATAAATTGAGAAAAATAAGACTTAGGAACTAGTTCATAAACTTGAAAATAAGAATATAATTGGAACTAAGTGGGTATTCAGAAACAAACTAAATGAGAATGGAGAAGTGGTAAGAAATAAAACAAGGATTGTGTGTAAGGGTTAATCACAAGTGGAAGGAATAGACTTTGTGGAAATATTTTCCCCAGTGGCTAGAATGGAAGTAATTATATTTTTTTTAGTATTTTCAGCATACAAGGACTTTAACATTTATCAGATGGATGTGAATTCTGCTTTTTTGAATGGTGAGTTGGAAGAAGAAGTTTACATAGAACAAACAGAAGGATTTTAGTTATCAAATCAATCAGATATGGTTTGTAGATTGAAAAAGGCATTGTATGGATTAAAGCAAGCTCCTAGAGCTTGGTATGCAAGATTGGATAGAAATTTGATAAAACAAGGAATCGGTAAAGGCACCATAGATAGTAATCTTTACTTCAAAATTGAGGAAGATAAAATCTTGATAGTGTTTATGTATGTGGATGAGATTATCCTTGGAGGCAATGAAGCTATGTATAAGAAATTTGCAAATGAGATGCAAAAAGAGCTTGAGATGTCAATGTTTGGGGAGATGAATTTCTTCCTTGGGCTACAAATCAATCAAATAGATAAAGGCATTTTTATTTCACAATCAAAGTATGTTAAAGAGATGTTGAAAAAGTTTGGAATTGATGACTCCAAACCGATATGTACTCCTATGGTTACTGGTTGCAAATTGAGCAAGGATGATGAATCAACTAAGGCTGATTAGAGCAAGTATAGATCTATGGTCGGTGGATTGTTATATCTAACTGCTATTAGAACAAATATCATGCATGCAATTTTTCTTGTGGCTAGATTTCAAGAAGATCCTAAAGAGTCACAAGTTGATGTAGTAAAGAGGATATTCAAATATTTTAAGGGCACTCCAGATTATGGCTTATGGTATCCGAAGGATACCGATTTCACATTAAGTGCATACACAAATGGATATTGGGTTGGATGTGTCAATGCCAGGAAAAGTACAAGTGGTGGCACATTCTTTCTTGGATGCAGATTGGTGGCATGGCTAAGTAAGAAGCACGATTCAATTTCTTTATCTACTACAGAGGTTGAGTACATTACAATAGCATCTTGTTGCACACAAGTATTGTGGATCAGACAAACATTGAAGGATATCAGAGTAATGTATGATGAGCTTATTTCTATCTTTTATGATAATACAAGTGAAATTAACATTTTAAAGAATCTAGTGATGCATTCAAGGACAAAGAATATATCAATCAGATATCACTTTTTGAGAGAAAAATTTGTGGAGAATGAGGTGAAGCTTGAATATGTACCTACAAAGGATCAAAATGCTGTCATATTCACTGTCTTTTCCTAAAGATACTTTTGAGTATCTTCAAGAGAAGTTGGGGGTTATTGCCCCTCCTTCTTTGAACTAGATGCATATGAAGATGCATCAATCCAATGGATCTATGGATTCATTTCTTGTAGGGACTGGTGTTGGTGGCTACCTCTTAGGTGGAGTAGGTAGTGTCATTGTTGCAGTAAGGAATATGTGTTGTCATTGTGCAAAGTTGCTGATTTGGTTGGGTGTACTCCTAAGGGGGAGTATTCAAAGTAGTAAAAATGAAAATGATGTGCAATTACAAGTATCTTGGTTCAATATCAAAGGGAGAAAAATACAAAACACTTTATCCTTTTCCATTGATGTCAAAGGGGGAGAAAGAATCCTGTGAAAAAAGTCTATCTACACAGGGGGAGAGAAAGTGAAAGAAAATCATGAAAGAGTTTGTAAGGAGAAAACTAAATAGGTATGTTTAGATCTATTGTTGCAAGTATGAAGGTGTTTCCATTGATGTCAAAAAATTGGTGTTGTAATTTATGTCAACTATGTGTTGCATGATGAAGATGTCGAGGATGTTGAGAAAATTGTGTAAAAGAGGGAAACAGGTTGTTGCAGTTTGTGCATGTATATTTGAGATATTGAGGAAGTTTTGTGAGTACATGGAGCTATCTTTATGTTGCAATGTCTAGAGATGTGTTGGAATGATGTAATTTGCTGAGAAGGTGTCTTTGGTGCTTGGTTTCCAAATGCTTTTGAGAAAATTTGATAAATAGAGAAAATAGTGTTGTGCAAATGTTTAGTATGTGCTCTGAGATGTGCTCCACATTTATTTTGTGTTAATACTATGCTTGTATGGATCTGATATGTTGTTCAGGGTTGTCATTAGTTGTTATATCCAAAGCTTGGGCTTCTAGATCATTATGCAGAGTGAGATACGTTCACCAGTGTGTGAACTAGGCTTTCAGTGTTGTTTGCTATGGTCTGGGAGAAATGTATTTGCTCCACATTTCTCTATAGTTTGATTTTAGGTTGTGCAGATTTGGGAAGTTGCTTATGTTGATTGTATCTTTTAGAATTTAATATTTCTCATGATTTGGTGCAGTACAATGTGTGTTTCATGCATTAGTGTAAGCATAAGGTTATCCAGATGTTCTGAGTTGAATTATTTCTATGATGCAAGTTTGAACAAAATATTTGTTGGATCTTAGGTGGTTCATGGATTGTTCCAAATCATGTAAAAGATATTTTTGTGGTTTGTGTGTCATCTTGATCAAGTGGGAAGCATGTACTTAATATTTTTATGGTGTTTTGCATGGGTAATGGTTGACCTGGTGTTAACACTACATGTGAAGTGGCTTCAAATTTTGTAGAAGCATGTTGAGGTGTGTTAGGACAAATTTGGGTCCTAAGGATTTATGTGGGTCGCCTTCATTCCTATCCACCACATGAATGTTTGGATGTCGACCTAATTTAAAATTGTAAATATAAAGGATGTGTTGTTGACCTTGGAGAAGGTTTTCAAGGTTGAGAATGATATAAAGGAGAGTAGTGGTGTTGTAAGATCTCAAGATAGATGTGAGAGAGATATAAGTGATGAATCTGGTACGAATTGCAGAAGTATAGGGTGCAAATTTGAGTAGAGCAGTGTGAAATTCAAAGTGTTGGACTTCTGAATGCAGTTAATTGAAGGCGTTTGCAATCTTTCAAACAAGGCCGCAAAAGTGTTGGATTAATTGTGGTGGATTTCTTGTTGCATTGAGATAGTGTTCTCTATGTAATATTTCTCTTCTATCTTCTTTTCATATTCTAAGCAGTGAGCTTTGGTTGTGAGCCCTATTAGACAGTGTGTCCTATTCTAGCAACAAGCCCTTGTATCGATTTTACAATTACTTATATTGTGAGCTAATCCTCATCGTGGTTTTTCCCTCATTAGGTTTTTCATGTAAATCTGGTGTTCTCTTGTGTATGGAGTTGTTGTTTCAATTTCTATTATATGAATTTCATGATTAATCATTATAATAGAATAAGGATTTAATGAATGCTTATGGATCTGATTATTGTTGAGGGTTTTTGATGTTTTAATTAGATACAACTAATTCACACCCCTTTTAGTTGTCTTGTTCATTCAACACAATTCAATTCATTAACTGTCAATCTCAATTAACATCCCAATCAATTTTCTTAACCAAATCATGCAATTAATTATCTGAAATCTTGCAATCAGTTAACAATCAATCAATTCCTCTCATCAATCCTCCACCATTGATCTTTTTTAGTCTCTCATCTAGCCTTGACCATTCATCAGTGTCAGTGAATACTTATAAATCAAACCATCCTATTAATCATTTTCATCTTAGGTCATGCAAAGAAACTATACTTATTTTTCTAAGTGCTTTTATGCTATTGTGCTTATTACAAATTTGAGAGTAAAGGTTACTACTTACACCATTTCTCTAAGGGTGAAATAGAGGAGAACAATGGAGCTATGCTAGAGTTGATTGTTTATTTCAGTGTATGCAAGGTTTTCATTTCATTTATTCAATTTATTCTATTTGCTTCATTGATTATGATATTTTAACTATGATTTTTTGTTGATTAATGCTTTCATCTTTTAATTTCACAGTTGAATCTATAGATCATACATAATTAGTTAAATTTTTTTCACATTTTAATGGTACATAATGGATTAAAATTCATTTTCTACTTAATTTTGTGTATGATTGATCTCTTTTCCATTTTCCCAAGTTATCTCAATGGTTCTTTATCTCTACTTCACCTACAATTTATTGATTTTCTTTGGTTTGTTCTTTTTCCTTTTCCATTTCCTTTTTGTACACTTTGGTTTAAGTACCAAAAGACCTAAATATGATATCATATAAAGGAGCTACCTATCTCAAATATAGAGAAAATTCATTTGTCACATCTGGATTTCTTGTGTTGTTGTAAGGACATGTCACAACCTGTGGACACTTAAAATTGTCCTGACCAATATTACACCGTTGAATCTGATTACTAACATCGTTTCATCCTAAATTCACCTTCTTTTTGACTTTTAAATTGAATAATCCTAGTTATTTACTTAAATGCATCATTCTCATCGATTAATCTAATAATTAATTTTATTAGGTTAATTCACCCCCTTTCACACTAACTTTTCATCTTGTTTAATTGGATAAAGAAAATTATTTAAATTAAACCCCTTATGTCCTCTCATTTAATTAAATAATATTAAATTATTGAATTAAATGTCACTTAACCCCTTTTCATTAAATAAATTAATTATTGAATTAAATGTCACTTAACCCCTTTTCATTAATTTAATTAATTATTTAATGATAATCCTAGTTTCCTCTAACTTGCACAATTAAAAATTTGTTTTAATTATCTAATTCCTAATTTCCCTCATCCTCCCACTTGCATGAGAATATCCCTTGGGAATATTCTTCCATTTGAACTCAAAAATGGAATATTCTTTTGTAACCAACTTTCTCATAACTTTAAAAGTGTATTTCTTTGAATCATTGTGAGCCATTGATTAACTCTTTGATCCTTGTGATCTTGCATTCTCATCCATTGATGAGAATCCTTGATCCATGCCTTCACCTCTATTTACATCTCAACCCTTGATTGATCAAATCAATCTTGGTCCTTGATTGACCATTTTCTCCTATAAATACTCTTTATTTTGGAGAGAAATAGATCCACTTCCATTTTAGAAAAGTTATGTTGCACGTTTTCACACTCATCTTCATTCATCTTGCATCCATTTTAGCCTTTCATCCATATTTAGCTTAGTTTCCATCAATATTAGCTCATTTTCATCAATAGAGTTCATTTAGATGCTCATTTTATCAAAGGGATTGGGAAAGGGTCATCGTTCCATATCAATACAACACCAATCCCCCAATGGGATGAGGTTTGAAGCATTTAGATAGGTTTTCATTATTCATTTCTTGTTGTTTTTGTTTAATAGCTTCCTCATTTAATGGTTTAAAATCATTTCATTAGGATTATATCTTAGTTAGTTAAATATTGCTTAGAATCTATTAGATCTGGTGTATTTAGCTCATACTATGATTATAGTCACATTTTGGTGCTAGAAGGAGGGCATAACTAAATTTATTTGACAATTTTTCCTTGAGTTTCCCATGATTTCTAGGTTGTAGCCAAAGTAGCGATTTTTCAGTTTACCAAACCAATACCTTTGTGAAACAACAACACTTTTGAAATGTAGAGTCGCTTTTGAAATTTAGTGATGCTTTTGTCTTTATGGCATCCCTTTTGAATTTTCTCATAGAGTTACTTTTAATAACTATGACACTTTTGACCTCACTAGTTTTTTGATAGGTACAACATATAACCGCTTTTATTTTTCACCAAAGTGACACCTTTACAAAACAACGATGCTTTTTTGTTTACTAAAGAAACGCCTTTGTGGAACAATGACACTTTTGTAAGGTAAAACATAGAGCTAGGTTTTAATGTTTTCTTTTATTTTCAATTTAATCTACTCTCTGGTTATTTTTTGACT
This sequence comes from Sequoiadendron giganteum, assembly GCA_007115665.2. Lineage (NCBI taxonomy): Eukaryota > Viridiplantae > Streptophyta > Pinopsida > Cupressales > Cupressaceae > Sequoiadendron > Sequoiadendron giganteum. The sequence goes on along the minus strand of CM021110.1, from coordinate 105,006,509 downwards.
TTTTGGTTTTTTCTGTGAGGTTAACTGGTTTTGCATATTTGAAAAGGAGCAAAATCTTGAAGTAAAGAAGCATATTATCACTTGATTTATATTGTAAAACTGTTACACACTTATGGGATGATATAACCCATCATATGTTGTTTTATTTCATGTTTTAGGACAACTAGCTTCCAATTGGGTTTAAAATTTACAATGCTGAAATCTTTCAAAGTTGGTTGAAATTGAACCCATACATCCTCACCATTGTAATGTTGGTTAAAATTGAACAAATACAACTTCATACTTTATTTTGGTGTTATTTAAAATAAATTCATCATTTCCTTTGAGGAGTTAAAAAAGAATGAGTGTATTGCATGAGTGCTTTGCTTGTGTAAACTTGTAGTGTGTATCCACTCCCCTTGTGCTTCGTGCAATCTTGGGTGAAGAGAAACACTCCAAGTATACAAATTTTTTTGGTCACCCCAAGAAATTTCTATGTATGCTCTCCCCTTGTGCTTCATGCGAACTTGGGTGAAGAGAAATAGCATTTTATTATCTTCAATCTATGGTGGGAATAGCATACAGTGCCTCATCCTCATTTGAACATATGGTTTGGGTAGGAATGGCTAAATTCTTAAGTGGCTTACGTTTAATCTATACATCTCGATGTTCATGGTTGTCATTAAACACTTTGTCTTAGCAACCTATCCTTGTTTTCTGAAACATACTTCAAAGTAGTGCATAGGAGGCACACCATTCCTAGAAGTTACTTACAACATCTAGTTTTTGGTTGAGGCAATAAAGAAAATAGGGAAGGGACTCTTTTGCTTGGTGTGTCAAAATGGTACATTTCCTTGACATAACATATTTATCCACTCCATCTTCACAGATTTATCATTTCTTAGGGGATGATGGTAAGCCTACCTAGAAGTATGTACCTACTCTATAGGGTTGTTATTGCTTGTTGTTGTTGAGTTAGTTTGACATATTGCTTGTTTCCAAAAAAATTTAGACAAACATCAACATGTTCTTCAAATTTCAAACCCTTTGGACTTGTTGGTTACTTTTTGAGAACCAAACTTGATCTCAGCCACTATCTATGAATTTTCCAAAATTCAGTAGTTAATAATGGTGAGGATTGGCCAACAAACAATTAAAGGATTGTTGGGCCTTTACTTCTACACTTTGGGCTCTGTGAAACTAGGAGGGTGATCCTAACAATGTTTAGATGATACTCTTGTGCCATTTTATCATGAACATTGAAACAAATAAATAATTCTCATACAATACCTCAACAAATGGAATGTATTAAAGAAGTTGGTTGCTCCTTAACAACACTCTATATTCAAAGCATGAGAATAGTGAAACTTAAAACAAAACAATAGAAATTGTAACCCATTTGAAAAGTATTTGATTATATAAATGATTTGCTACCGATCTGACCAAGAAAATGTAATATGAATGTTCACTTAGATCAGTGCCTTATCCTAAGAATGGAGTCAATCCCAATACCTACACAACCTGATAACAATTTCATACATGACATCATTTAAGCTTTGAAGATATTGTATTATAGTATTTCAACATATATTCTCAACCACAACTACTTACTAAAATCCTAGCACTTAATTGACATAAACCTATAGCTTCACTCAAGCATTTACATTAATTCTTTGAATTAACAAGCAAGAACAAAACCATACATCCACTGGAAATCAATGGAGACAAATAAGATAATCCTTGATTATATTATTCATAATTCATGAATGAAGTACATAGGAGAGAAAATGGATTTGAATTTGCACCATTCTATATTATATTGCCAATATTGCTATCAAAATTACATATGCATTAGAAAACTTGAACCTAAGAAAAAACTCAAATATGCTTAGTATTCTCTTTACAACTCTCTGTGATCAATTCCAAAACAACGAACCTTGTACTTCTAGCCTTGAATTCCTTCTTATAGAAATAAAGGAGTGGAACAAGCCTTAGACCAGAAAGTACACATGTCACTATTGAATTGGACCACTTCAAAATATATTCCCTTTGTAGTTATATTTACATCCTCAAATGGAGGGAAAGCACAAAAATACAAAACCCATATCACTCATTGAAGAAGATACACCCGCCTTCTAAAAGGCATCATTCATTGTTACAGCGGTGTCCAACACCTCTCCTTCACATCAGTCATCAAAAACAAAACCATCAAACCAGGACACCACCTCTGCAATGGTTCATCATCTTTAGAATAAGAGTATGCGTGTCACCCTCATGAGTTTGTTGAAACTGGAGGATTTGTATTGCCATCATCAGATTCTTCTCGACTTGAAAGCATAAGAAGATACTGGCATACTCTAGCTCATCTTCTGCCTCATCATCCCCAACAACAAAAAGTTCCTCCATATAAGAATCATAAGCCTTGTGGTCCTTATCCTTCTTTTTCTTCTTAGACGAACCAACTACATTATCCTTTCCATCCATCTTGTGCCCAACCAACACGTTTTCCCTCTGACCACCTTTAGTAATACCCTTGACCTCACCCTCCATGACCAAAGCTCTCCTTTCTAGTTTCAAGGATGTCTCAAGTACATCCAACTTAATTTTAGGTGTATCATCCTGGGCTTCAGACGTCTTAACCCTCTTCTGCTTGGGTTTCCTCTTAGGTTGAGGGGATGACATGCTAGCTTCACTCATTTTATTAGTAGAAGAAACCTTAGGTTTATGAATATTTTAATTGTAGGAGAAATCTAATGGTCTATACACTCAAAAGTAATTTTGCAGAAAAAATCCTACCCAGATCACACACAATTCTTACCACTCAATAGAATTTGCAAATAATCAAGCACTTGTAAACCCTAAGTACCTAAGGCTGACATAAATTTCAATAACTTCCCAAACCAACTAGCCAACACATAGTTGATACACAAAAATGTGAATACCAACTTACCTAGGAAAACTATCTTCAATGCCCCTACAACTGCTTGCCTAAGTTCTTCACACTGTCTTCTCAGACTCAAGGCCAATTTCTCAGCTCATGAAAAATGTAATTGTGAAATAAAATGGCCATCAAATCACATTATATTGAATATCTAGAGTGTTTACCATTAATTCTTAAAATAAAGCTCGCTCGAGCGAACTGACTGTCAGCCACACAAGTTTGAAAATTGATCGTTGATCGCGCGATGAGATGGGTCAATGAACAATTTAGATTGAATCAAGAATGTTGAAAAAGATGATTGTAGAAAGCCATTTACCTTTACCAAATCTAAGCAACTTGTGTGGAAAAGAAATCCAACCTGTCTGCGAGATCAACTATCCATCAAGCATTAAAGAGAACCTATCATGTCAAGTTTCCCACTTCCCCTTGAGATTTAACTTGCTTGCAACTTCCGGTGATAGGGAGACGAGGAAAGGCTAATATTTAATTGCACACCTTCAACTTATGTGTGTCTTAGCATTGGACCACTTGCCCATGCATATAATCTCTCTAACATATCCTAGAATTGAGATGACAAGATCCTTCCAGTATTTTAGAGCACATGCAAAAGAATGCCTTTTAATAGCGCATGGCATTCTCCCACCTCCCCATTGAGAGACGAGAGATAGAGGTGGGTCGCCCATGGGATGGCGGGGAGTGGTCAGGATTGACCCACATCACCCGTCATCAACCATCAATCTCAACTGTAAGGTGTTAACTGTCTTAAAAACCTGGTGGGTCCCTCTGATAATGGGATATATGTCTTCAGCCTGCTAGCCCATGCTATTATTCAATTGCAACATAAAAATAGATGGGGTGGCAGGAAATGACCTAGATGAAGACACACCATTCAATATATGTCATTAATCTCCATAATCCATCGCCTGTTGACCTTTCAAGGATGTTGGGCCTGCTAATGCAGAGGGCATGTGGCACTCACCCGCCAGCCCATGAGAATATTATAATGGAAAATAGAACAAAGCAGGGGCACGAGGAACAACAGATTTAACCTCGGTGATCCAACGGTCTTTATAACGCTGAAGATCTACACGTGCACAATGTTAGTTCTAAAAAAAGGGGTCACTGCTAGGCACATGAAAAATGGGGACATGAAGATTAAGGTCAAAAAATTAGGCAACAAATGGAAATATTTAACCCAAATTTAGGATCCGACCAAAATTTCAATAAATTTCAACCCGTATTAAGGTAAAGTCCTAAAGAAAATGATATTTTGCAAAGGATGTAAAGGCCAAACAAGGCCGAAACATCAACCCTATAAAATAAAGGAAATTTTGGGACCTACGCACGTGGAAAATATTAAGCGACGGGCAATAGGAAACCCTAACCACAAGGGACAAGTCATCACACAGACTCAAGAACACAAGTTGTTTTAAACCGACTGAAAACGGGTGACAACATGGCAACATGCAAAACATAACAATTACAAAGGATTCAGACTTAAGGGTTTTTTTGGAAAGGGTTTCAATAGCACAAAACCCTGAGGCATGAAAATGGATGAAACCTTAAGCCCCAAGACGTGAAAATAACCAAATTTTGTGGAATTTTGAGATGAAATACAAGACATTTTTAGGAGGTTCCATTAGTGGCTCCTGTTGGGGACATTTGTTCCTCTAGAATAGAGTGAGATCCTTGAATCTCATATTGAAGTAGACCAATCACAGAGAACCAAAACCAGGACTTGCTCGGACAAGGCAAGAAGACCAAACTAAAGCAAACTGACATTATATACACAAAATTGCAAGACTGTACAATGCTCATCACTTCAAATTTTCTCAGAAGCCTTTTTTGATGTACAGGCTTTTAACTTGCATCTACCATTTAACAGGATTCAACTTCAATTAGTGGACCCAGGCCCCCCAAAACTTAGAACTTTTCCTTACCTTTGTCAAAAACTTTATTTTCTATTGTCTACACTAGACCAATGCTGAAAATATTGCCATTGTAAACCTGACAACTATTAGAGTAAAGGTTATAACTTAATTATGTTAATTAAGTAACATAATTAGTTTGCATAATGTGATATTTAATAATTATATTAATTATTAAATGTCTACCTATTAGGGTTTCTTTTAGGTTTTGCATGATCTTCTTTCTTAAAGACTCTCTGATTAATACATATTTTCAGCTTTCAGAGCACCCTTGCTTTTTTGTCTCCAATGTCTTCTTTTGTGATAGGTTATTTGCATGCAGGTGATCTTCGGGGTTTGTGAAGTTGGATTTCACAACTTCTACATGGTATCAGAGCTCCAGACCTGTGGCTATCTGTTCATGATTTGAAGATATCAGCTTACAGAGTTTTTTTCTGTGCAAGGGTTTCAAGCTACGATAGTTTTTGGGCCAAATCAGAGGATTTTTCCATCATTTTTTGAGAGATTTCGACATTGATCTCTCAAAGGGTGCATGCTAGTACAAAACGGACTTTATAGTTGCGCTCAAAAGACCCAAAAACCCCTATTTTCATATAAAATATGATAGGGTTTGCTGAAAATTGATTTTTTTGATTTTTTGGAGTTTTTCAAAAACGTTGCCCACAAAATGCGTACGAACGCCTCAATTTTTGTGCCAATTTACTTCGATTTTTGTACCATATTTTTTTGGCATCCAAAACGTTTTTGAGTTGTCTCGATTTTTGTGCCATTTTGCCTCAATTTCTATGCCCTCTTGATTTTCGTGTTGCCTCGATTTTCATGCCATGAAGGTACAACTAAATATTTTATTAATTTTTTAATGTTTAAATTAATAAAATATTTGGTTTAATGCCTAAATGAGTACTTTTAGTAAAATGGTCATATCTTGGACATACGGTGTCAAAATTGGGTAAACGATATATCGTCGGAAAGCTAGTTCGAGACACTATCCAATGGTGTAAGTTTAGTTTTCTGGATTTGCCGTTTTGATGCATATTTTTTCAGTCAAAATCATAACATGTTTTTTGCACTTCGAGAGGCATATATTTTGCGTCCGAACTCCATTTTGCACAAACAAATAGGCGTTGGAAAGATGTTTCAGTGCTCTTTCCAGATTTTTAGTTTATTTGATCAGAAAATTTACCAGGTATATTTTATTCAGCTTTATGTGTTTTTACACTTTGCATAATTACTTAGACATTCTGGCACTTACATGAGATCTATTTGCGTGGGATGGGTTATATTAACATGATTTATCCTGGTTGAGATCATTAGTCTTTGATATTTTTTTTTGAGTGATTATAATGGGTTTTTCTACTCACCCTTCAATTGTATTTCCGGATAAGGATAATTATGAGTCATGGGCAAAGGGCATACTTACACATTGTAAGTGGCTAAATATTTTTCCTTATTTATATGATTTCATACCTGCACCAGACACATCAAGGGGTTTATCTACATGGGTTATTATTCAAGATCATATTGTAGGGGTTATTGGTTGTAGTGTTGATTTTGACACTTTGTGTGATTTATCCGACATTTGTTGTCCTCGCACACTTTGGCAACATCTTTGAGAGATTTTTGGAGACTCTAATATCTCTCCATTCCCAGAGGATCCTGCTGCAGATTGTCTCATCCCTCTTGCAGATGTAGATTTCATACCCTATGATAACTATACTCTAGAGGAGCTTGAGTATCTTACAGGGCTTGCATGTGCCGATGGTTCAGAGACTTGTATTCATGTTCCCACTCTTTCAATTGAGACTTCATTAGCATCACCTATTGTTCCTAATTCAGTGTAGTAGAGCATTATACACCTGGTCGCACCCACAAAAGTATATCATAAGTCACGGCAAATCCTAACCTGGGAATTGGGCATTCCAGCAGGTGACTAACATCTTCTCATGGTCATTCACTTACTTGTCAAACCAAGGAACGTATACTTGAAATGGAGCGGCACTGTATGTGCACTAAGAACTGGTTTTAGCCATAACTTACTAGAAGTAAATGCTTGAAAGGAATTCTAACTCTGATGCAGGAATGTAAAGCAAAGTTTGATTAACTTAAGCATAGCTTAACTAAAGTGGGAATCATAGTAACAAT
>CM021110.1:104965893-104999419 GCA_007115665.2 Sequoiadendron giganteum | reverse complement strand
ATCAATCTGGTTATAGTAAAAACAACCAACACAACCTGTCGATGGGATCAACCATCCATCAAGCATTAAAGAGAACCTATTGTGTCAAGTTTCTCGCTTCCCCTTGAGATTTAACCAGTGTTCCATGGGGACGCGTCCCCCCCAATTTCAGTCATCCCCCCGAACCAGATGTTTTAGAGACTTCGGGATGGCTGAGAGATGTCCCTTGCTGTCCCCTCACCACCGCTAGGACGTGAGAAACTTTAGGGAAACACTGAGGATGGTTGGACATCTCCGAGATGTCTTGGGGACTCCAAGCTATTGCTCGAGCGTCTCGAAGATACCCAAGCGTCCCTCACGCTAAAACATCAAAAAAAGATTTTTTTTAAATTTCTTTTGATTTTCTTGATATTTGAGCTTGGGGCCGAACCCTAAAGGCTTGTGGGACCCATCTAAAAGCCTCTAAACTAAATAAAGCACTCTAATAGAGGATTTTAGGGATGATTAGAGGCCTCCCTTCACTAAATTTTTGCATTTTGTACTTATTTTGATATCAATGTATCATGCTACTCATTCTAATAATCTTTATGATATGATATTATGATGTGACATGTCATATTTTTGATATTCATATAATAGAAATCTCAAATTCGATAATTTCATTCGCCAAATTTTAATATTTTATTTACTTTTAGTCTTTTAGTAATAGTATTCAAGTATTTAAAATGTTAGTATTTGCAATTTTACTAATTTTCCAAAGTTTAATTAGAAATGTTATTCTTAAACATCTTTTTATAACTAGTTATTCAAGTACCATATGTATATCAACACCGCCCCCACTACCATCCCCCCATCATCCCCTTGCTGTCCCCAAACTTAGACACCTCGTCCCCCCATCCTTGAGACGCGTCCCCGATAGGGGATGCATCCCTGTTAGGAAACTCTATGGAACGCTAGATTTAACCTGCTTGCAACTTCCGGTGACGAGAGATAGGGAAAGGCTAAGATTTAATCACACACCTTCAACTTGTGCATGTCTTAGTGTTAGACCACCTACCCATACATATAATCTCTCTAAAATATCCTACAGTCGAGATGACAAGATCTCTCCTGTATTTTAGAGCACGTGTAAAAGAATGCCTTTTAATAGCGCTTATTTTATCCTTCAAACTCTTGGTGAGAAATTTCCTTAATATTTTCCCTTTGTTCCAATGTGTTCTCTGCCTTCCAAGTTGCTCCACATGGAATTCTTCTACCTCCTCATTGAGAGATGAGAGGTAGAGGTGGGTCCCCCATGGGATGGCGGGGAGTGGTCAGGATTGACCAACGTCACCCACTATCAATTACCGATCTCAACAACAAGGTGTTCATCATCTTCAAAACCTAGTGGGTCCCTCTAACAACAAGATATATGTATTTAGCCCGCTAGCCCATGCTATTATTTAATTGCAACATGAAAACATACAGGGTGGCAGGGAACGACCTAGATGAAGACACATCATTCAATATCCACCATTGATCTCCATAATCCATCGCTTGCTAACCTTTCATGAATGTCGGGCCTGCTAATGCAAAGGGCATGTGGCACTCGCCTGTTAGATCGTGAGAATATTATAATGGAAAATAGAGCAGAGTGGGGGCACAGGGAATGAAAAATATTTAACCTCGATGATCCAACAATCTTCATAATGCTGAAGATCTGTGCGTGCATAATGTTAGTTCTGAAAAAGGGGTCACCATTAGGGACATGAAGATCAAGGTCAAAACCTTAGGCAACGAATTGAAATATTTAACGCAAACTTAGGATCCGACCAAAATTTTGACAAATTTCAACCCATATTAAGATAAAGTCCTAAAGACAATGATATTTTTCAAAGGATGTAAAGGCCAAACAAGGACAAAACATCAAACCTATAAAATAATGGAATTTTTGGGACCTAGGCACGTGGAAAATATCAAGCAATGAGCAATAGGAAACCCTAACCACACGGGACCGGTCATCACACAAACTCAAGAACATAAGTTGTTTTAAACCAACAGGAAATGGGTGACAGTAGGTCAACTACAAAACATAACAATTGCAAAGGATTCAAACTTAAGGGTTTTTTGGAAAGGCTTAGCAACACAAAAACCTTGAGGCATGAAAATAGATGAAACCTTAAGCCCTAGGATGTGAAAATAGCCAGATTTTGTAAAATTTTGAGATGAAACACAAGGCATTTTTAGGGGGTTCCATCAGGACTTAGTGTGAATACCTTTGAAAATACCTATATTACTACTTTTCCCTAAATATTTTTCCTTAGAGGCTTCTAAATATTTGGACATATCCCAATTCACACATTCTAAAGTCAACATAGGAAACTATGGCTTTAGCCTCTTGATTTTCACATATTGGACATTATAGAATGAAAGTTGCTTAGACATAGACATTTTAGTTTGAACTTAATTAAGAAATCTTGATGTGGTAATAAAGAAATCTCACTAATTCAATATTAAATAAATTGAACACACCACACATTCAGATTATTTTCAAACCATCCAAACTTCCAAGCAACAAAGTGACAACAAGGAAAAGTATTGCCAAAACATTGAATTCAAGTTCTATTATCTAAACATTGAGTTCTTAGGTTTATCACTTTAGAGGTAAAGCATGTTTTTCACTACTTTGGTCTTGTAAAAAAAAGGTCCCTTTTAGGTTAATACATTTGGATCAAACATCCCATCCATCTCCACATATTTTACATCTCACTCCACAAACAACTTTAGAAACTTTGGACACCTCAACAGTCTAGACTTAGGGTATCATCAAAATCAATCCCCTAACTTAGCTATATTTGTGTAAGTGAATCCTTTTCCATAAAATTAGTTGAGTTAGTCATCATCCTTTTGAACAATTCTATCTTAAAGGTCACAAGTCTACCTTTAAGATCTACAAGTTCATTAGAACCTTTTATCCAAATCATCAAAATAGATCAAACCTTTTAGTCTAAAGTGTTGTCCAAAGTTTAGAAAGTTCATCCTCCATATTATTCACCCCTTTCATCATCCACTCACACCATTGGTCCAAAAAAACTTAGAGGGCCCCTTTTATCAAAATTTGAGTCAACTAGAGAGTACCAACAATATAAATCTCAACACAACTCTCCCATTGTTGACCCACAGTTTATCGTAACAACAAGATCACAACGCAAGAGAAACATTAAGCAGACCAAAGCTACATCTACCACAAGTGATACTACCCAACAAGAATTCAACCCTAGGAGCCACTCTACCCCATCAAAATAAACACGTAATCCTCTAGACATGGGGTATGAGGTAGAAGATGTCACAAAAAACCCACTTGAGCTCACTGAGGAAGAACTCCTTGAATACCAACGAGATCCTAAAACAAGCCACATCATTAATACTTTGATGAAGAAGAACCCTACACAATATGTGCTAGCTTTGGTGAAAGAAGGAGCTAAACTCCCTTCAACATTTGATTTTGATAAAATTAGGGAATAAACCTTAGGGAATGTGGATTTAATTTTTCTAGCTTCCATCACGCAACCCTTGGTACAAGGTGAGCCTCAATGTATAATTCAACCAACTCCATCACTTGTACCAAGTCTACTATTGGCTTCTATTCTTGCAACTAGAATTGGAACCAACCTTGGTCTCACCCCCAATTTAGGAGGCAACACACTTTTGGATACACAAGACTCCACCCTTCCCCAAAACATAAGTTGGACACCAACATTTGGTTCCCCATCACATTCTTCCACCACTATTCCTGAACACACTCTACATCCACTTGTACCACTTACATTCCATAACACCATGACGACCTCTACTTTTCATGTGCAACCATCTTCTTCCACCACCACAAGTACCCAAAGTGTTCGTAACATTACACAGAGTAATGTGAGTCAAGTACCCCAAGTAGAACAATAAAGGCAAGTAAACACCCTCACTCAAGGTCAACCCTTAACTAGTGGTTCCAACCACCCCATTGAAAATCAAAGCAAGTGGTTCCACAAGCCACTCAAACCAACCCACAAACCACATAAAACCCATCTATCACAAATCCAAATCAAGGAAACACATTTCCCACGAACCCCATCAACCAAGAAAACATCTTAGCACCAAATAAAACACAACAAGGGAACCCTTTCAACCAACTAATCCAAATAATGCCATTGATATCGAAACGCAAAATGGCACCTTCATCTCAACCATTGGTCCCCCAAGTCATGCAAAATCAAATGGGACCCCAAACCTGCTTTCCTCCACCCCAATCGACAATTTCACAAGAAATGATAGTGTAAATATACCCCCAAAATCTCATCCCGCAACAACCACCTTACAATTGAATCAACCCCCAACCCACTCACACCATGGTCCCCCAAAATCCACCTCACGTAACCAAAAATAAAAAAAATTCTACGTTGCAAGCACAATAAGCTCAAGCTCAAGCTTTGCAACAACAACAAGCCTCTTAGAAAGAATTGCAATCACAACAAGCTCAAGATCAATATTTGCAACAACAAAAATCCCAACAACAAGCATTGCAAGCACAACAAGCCTATTAATAAGCATTGCAAAAAGAAAAAGCTCAAGCACAAGCCTTACAACAACAAGAAGTTCAATAACAAGACTTGATTGTGCAATAACAACAACACCAAGCCCAACAACAAGCATTTATCACACACCAACAACAACAAGCCCAACAAAAAGCGTTGCTAGCACAACAAAACACCCAACAACAACAAGTGCTTGTGTAACAACAACAACAACAGGGCTTGTACTGCAATCCCCAACAATACACCCACACACAACAAAACGTCATAAATCTAAATGCACAAGGAGCATATACACCTACACCCTATCACCCTCACCTTCATAGTATTAGAATCCAACCTAGATGCCATACAACACCCCCCATATCAAAATCGAATCTACAACTCATCTACCATCCCACAATATACCACATATTCTCCTCCACCAAATCCTCTAGACGATTTCTCATCTAAAAAAAAAGCACTCACGTAGAAAATCCAAGACATTCAAATGGGAAAATAAAGAAACCACATACAAAATAGAACTTGTGTCCATACCCCTTCAATAGAAATATCACGATGGTACCTTTCCCACCCAGATTTGAAGTCCCAAAATTTGATAAATATAGAGGACGGGGAAATCTGGTGGACCATATCAAATAATTTAATGTAATGTGTATGGAGGTGGCTTACAATTATTCCTATTTGATGCACCTTTTCCCATGCAGTTTGGTGGGCCCAACAATAGATTGGTTCTCATAATTGCCATTGGGAATTAAAAACTTCCAAGAGATAATCAATTGGTTCATAGATAATTTCTCCTTCAATCTTGACATGGATGTGAGCTTGGAAGAGATGTGCAACCTAAAGAAGAACAAGGGTGAATCCTTCACAAATTTCCTACAACGGTGGAGGTAGTGAGCTAGCAAGAGCAAGTGGCCTATTCCTAAAGAACAACAAGTAGGAATCATCATTGCTAATGTTGACACATACCTATCCTTTCAATTAAAGATGCAATGTGTGACAACATATGATGAGCTTATCCCTAGGGCCCTTAACATTGAGAGAGCCCTAATCACACAGGGAACCACACAAACATATAAAGACAACCACCTATCTACTAGTTCTAACGACAATCCCCATGTATGGGCTAAGAACAAGAATGTAACAAATGATGGTGTCATTGATGCTAAAGTAGTCATAAGTGATCCTAGACAAACCACCAATCAACCAACAAACAACAAAATGTACAACAAACCAACACACCCCCACCAAACAACCAAATCAACAACACCAACACACAACAAAGAGGACTTCCCAATAGGAATAACTACCAGAAAAAGTGTAAATACACACCATCGGGGGAACCCATTGAAGCTGTCATGTAGAAGTTGGTGGAATCAAACCTAATCACACTCCCCAATTACCAAAACTATTAAGAACCTCATGTTAAACCACCATGGTATAAAAAAAATGATCTTTGTGACTTCCATAAGATCAAAGGACATAAAACATCGAGTTGTATGAAGCTAAAGAACATCATCCAAGATCTCATCGAAAGTGGGGACATGATTGTCGATCAACTAGCAGGTAATCAAGACCTAAAGATATACAAGAACCCAATGCTTGATCATAACAAGGGGAACGACAATGGCAAGGGGAAATATTACACTAATGTAGGTCATGTATATTCCAACGTGGTTGCATCTTGTGACAATTTTGTAATGGTCATCACCATTAAAGGACCTAAGGTGGAGTCACCACACGATGTGGAAATGTCACAATCCAAGGAGCTTCATAACAACCTAGGGCACAACCTACACTTCTAACGTCAAACCCTAGTGGCTATAGTCTCTTAGACTAGTTAAAGAAAACTCCTGCACAAATCTCCATCCTAGAATTGTTGAAGCTATCCCTTGCACATAGGGATATATTAGAAAAGGCCTTATCAACTTCCTTTGTACACGAGAATATGGATACTAAGCAATTCCAAGCTATGATTGGACATATCACCACACCCCATCTTCTTACCCTCTTTGAATAAGACCTCCCAACACAACCATCACATAATCACACTTTGCATCTTGAGGTCATTGTTCACAAAAATAAAGTTAAAAGAGTACTGGTAGATGGAGGTGCTGGTCTAAACATTTGCACCCTTCAGTTAGTTAGAAACTTGGGTTACTCAGAGGATTCCATTGAAAAGACAAAGGGTGTAATCATAAGAGAATACTATGATCAAGAGCGGGTGTCTCAAGGTATAATCAAGTTACATATCCAAGTAGGACCTGCCACTATTGAAATCATATGCCAAGTGCTCGATCTTGACCCTCCCTACAATATTATTCTAGGTCGACCATGGATCCATGCCATGCAAGTTGTGGCTTCCATGTACCACTAATGTGTCAAATTTTCTTTTGAGGAGAAATAAGTTACCATCCATGGTGATCCTGAACCATTTTATTAAAATAAGAATCTAGAGGCTAAATTCTAAAAGATCCTACAAATATCAAAAAATTATGAAGGGCCCACATCCTCCTCATTTGTTGACCCATCTTCCTTGGATTTGACCTCAGAATCCAAAACACCCATTATATAGAATATACTAGACATCAAGGCAATGATCAAGGATAATGGATGTGGGGATTATAATCTGAAGGACACTTTTTTGCTTGGAGAGTTACCTCTTTCCTCTAAATATCACGAGAAACCCCAACCTATCAACAAGATAACTAAAACAATGAAGGTAGCCTCTACCACCTTCACCAAGTGGAGAGACTTCAACAAAGAGGTCATTAATGAAGATGTATCTAACTTACTGTATTAGGATGACATACCCATGCTTGTTCTTCCAATGGAAGATGGAAGATGATAACAAGGGCTTACAACTAATGATGGGGTGAGGGAATAACAAGAATGAAAAGCTAGGACATAATGAAAACAACTTTCTAGAACCCCTCGCTCCTGAGAAATGACCAAAGAATCTTGCCTTGGGATGTACCACTAGCAAGGTAACCCTTCTTGGTAAGGGTACTTCTAATAAATGGTTTGAGGCTTCCTCTTGGTTACCTACATCTCGTGATAATACCCTAGATGACTTTCTCCTTGATGTCACTAACTTATTTGAGGATGCCTCTATCTTTATGATGAGCACAACATCCTTTACCCCAAACAACCAAAACTTTGAACTGAAGATAGTATACCCATAATTAGTCAACTAGGACCAACAAGGACCACCAATTTTGGATGTGTTTGAAAATGGTGAAGTGATCTTCAAATTTATGGGACTCTGTGATAACTTGTCATATGGGGATCATAAAGCAGGGTTTGACATAGAGCTAGATATACAAGCATGCTATGGGGAGATAATTGAATCCCTCAATCACAAAATAAATGACATGAGAATAACGTTTAGATCTTTAAGTGAAAACCACACTGTGGAACTTTGTGATCATAAAATAGTAAAAAAAATGGATGCATCTGATTTTGAAAACCTCTTAGAGGCATCAAAGGATGAGGGATTCAATATTCCTCTTAGTGCAATGCATCCAGAGAAGTCAACAGTATTGGTAGGAAATGCTACTCTAGTGAATGTGGGAATGGAAGAGGCACCTAAGATAACCTTCTATGCAAAATCATTATTAGATGAAGAACAAACAAACCTAGCAGCATTCCTAAAATAGCAAAGAGAAAACTTTGCATGGTCCTACACAGACATGCTTGGACTTGATCCTAAAGTGGTTGTACACCACCTAATAGTTTATCCTGAAGCAAAACTAGTAAAAAAGAAATTGAGAAAGATGCACCCTTAGATAACATTACTGGTTAAACCAGAATTATAGAAGCTCTTTGACATTGGGTTTATCCAACCAATCAACTATCCTGAGTGGGTTTCCAATCTGGTTCTAGTCTCCAAACCCACTGGGGGCATTAAAATATGCATTGACTTCAGGGACTTAAACAAAGCATGTCTGAAAGATGAATTTCCTCTCCCAAACATTGACATCATTGTCAATTTAACTGTAGGACATGAAATGTTATCACTCATGGATGGATTTTTAGGCTATAACCGAATCATGATCACTAAGGAGGGCCAACACAATACTGCATTCACATGTCCATGGTGAACATACTACTGGAATATAATGTCATTTGGGCTAAAGAATGTTGGAGCAACCTATCAAAGGGTGATGACCCTAATATTTTATGACATGATCCACAAAACTATTGAAGATAATGTGGACGATATTCTAGCTAAATCAAAGATAAGAAAAGGGCATACAAAGGTACTGGGACCAATCTTTGACTGAATTGAAGAATACAAGGTGTGATTGAATCTAAAAAAGTGTGACTTCGGGGCCACATCAGGCAAGATCCTTCGGTGTGTAGTCTCACAAAGAGGGATATAGATAGATCCAACAAAGGTAAAATCAATTCTAGACATGGAGCCACCACAAACATTGAAATAGATGTGAGGACTACAAGGAAGGCTACAATCTATTAGGAGATTCATAGTGCAACTGTCAGACAAGATCCACCCCTTTTCTCACCTTCTCCATAAAGGAATAACTTATAAGTGGGATGAGAAATGTGATAAATCCTTTCATAAAATCAAGGATTATCTATTAACACCTCTTGTTCTCATTCCACCAATATCAAACAAGCTTTGATCCTATACATCTCGGCCACATCAACAACATTAGGATCTCGTCTCACCCAACACAATGAAACAAGAAAAGAAAGAGGAATCTATTATATTAGCAGGAATTTGGTGGGATATGAGATGAATTATTCACCCATCGAGAAAACATGCCTAGTAGTAGTATTTTCTTCACAAAAGTTTAGACACTATATTATTTTACGTCAAATCAAACTCATTGCTAAGATCAACCCATTACAATATCTATTGTCCAAGGCAACTCTCACTGGGTGAATGGCCAAGTGGGTAATGATCTTAATGG
Organism: Sequoiadendron giganteum; assembly: GCA_007115665.2. Taxonomy (NCBI): domain Eukaryota; kingdom Viridiplantae; phylum Streptophyta; class Pinopsida; order Cupressales; family Cupressaceae; genus Sequoiadendron; species Sequoiadendron giganteum. Next base: position 104,989,941 of record CM021110.1, on the reverse strand, counting down.
AGTTTGACTTAAAGTATGTGGAGAAAAAGGCTATTAAGGGATATGTAATTATGGATCAACTAGCAAAGGCACCCATCTATGTGGATAATCCATTGGTATATGAGTTTCTTGATGAATCAATGTTTGTCCTCGATATAGCAGATCAATGGAAGATGTACTTTGATGGATCATATACCCAACACGGATTAGGGGTAAGCATTCTATTTATCACCCCACAAGGGGATTGTATTCCCAAATCATATCGGTTATCCTTTCCATGCACCAACAACATTACCAAGTATGAAGCTCTTATAATAGGATTGAGAATTACAACACAATGGAAAATCCTAGGATTAAAGGTCCACAGAGATACATAGCTGGTTATAAATCAATTCAATGATGATTATCAGACAAAAGATGATAAGATCACACCTTACAAGAACATGGTAAAATATCTCAAGGACTTCTTCATCGATATAAAATTTGAGAAAATCCCTCATGTCAACAATCAAGTAGAAAATTCCATGGCAACCATTGGGTCCTTAATAGACATACTGCACAACATTCTTCAATGTGAATTCCTTGTAGAGAAAATTCTCATACCAGCTTTCGAGATACCTGATTCTAAATTTGTGTATGAAATTGTTGGTCCTGGTTCCTCGTGGTATCATGACATCTTCACCTACCTAAATAGAGGTATCCTTCCCACTGACATTACTTCTAATCTTAAGAAATCCTTCATCAAGAAAGCTTCTCAATTCACTATCCTAGGAGATACCTTGTACCATCGAAGCGTCAAGGGGACATTATTATGATTTCTCAACCAAGAGGAAGCCTTAACTGCGTTAACAAAAGTACATGAAGGCATTTGTGGTTCACATTATAGTTGTATGACCTTATCAAAGAAACTATTGAGGATGGGGTATTATTAGCCAACCATGGAATGGGAGTCTCATCAATTTTTGAATAAGTGTATGTAGTGCCAAAAACATGGGGACCTTATCCATGCTCCAGCTTAAGAGCTCCAACCGATTGTCACACCTTGGCCTTTCTCGAAGTGGGGGCTTGACCTCATAGGAAAGATTACCCCCACCTCGTCTAATGGTCATAAATTTATCATCATAGCCACTAAGTACTTTACAAAGTGGGTGGAAGCTATCCCTATGACTTACATCATGAGGAAACAAATCTCCAAATTCAGCTTGAACTACCTTATTTTCTGCTACAGTGTTCCACAAGCCCTTATCTTAGATAATGAAACACCCTTCAAAAATTAGGATGTAAGAGAGCTATGCCAACGATTCAACATACAACATTGGTTCTCTACTCCCTATTACCCCCAAGGTAAAAGTCAAGCTGAGGCATCAAACAAAACCATTCTAATAACCCTCAAGAAGGCAGTCAATGGAGCTGGCCGTGACTAGAATCTATAGTTAAATCCTACCTTGTGGGCCTATAGAACCAGTATTCACACACCTATAGATGCAACTGCATTTTCCCTAGTCTATGGATCTGAAGCCATCCTACCCATTGATGTTGAGCTCCCCTCACTAAGAGTGTCATTGTAAAATCTAATCACTAATGAAGAATATAGGGTGTCTTGGTTGAACGAGTTAGAATTGCTGGATGAGCATCATTTTGATGCCTTGAATCATTTGTAGGCATACCAAAACTGACTAAAACAAAGCTACAACAAGAAAATCAAGAGTTGGTCCTTCTAGGTAGGAGATCTTTTGCTTAAGAAGAATCAGAAGAAAATGTTGGATCAGGATAGCAAAGGGAAGTTCGAGCCTAATTGGTTGGGACCATTTGTTGTCACAAAAAGCTATGGATTAGGAGCCTATTAGTTATCAACACCTGAAGGAGAATCCTTGCAGGAGCCCATCAATAGTTTGCATCTCAAAAGATTTTATGCTTAAGCTTGAAGGGTGTAAAATCCAAAAAATATAAAAAACAATAAAAAAATAATAAGAATCTAAAAAAATAAGAAAAAGGATTGAAAACAATAAAGAAAAAAATCATCCTCTAGTGAAAACCACTTCAGTGGCACTTTGGGCAAGTCACTGGTGAAAACCTAGCAAACAAGTGCCTGGCATAAATAAGCACTCTCCATCCATCATTGGATGTTCAACTTATCTTGCTTCACCATCTATTGCATCCATCCATCACATCACCAATCTTATTTATTCTATCACCCATTTGTGTCTGTATCATAGCTGGATGTTATGTAAGTATCATATTCCCTTTTAGTACTACTTGGCACATTCCTAAGGTCAGTTTGTCCTACCTATATCGAGGTAGTCTATCACATCATACTAGGGGCAATTTGTTCACACTGACATCAGATTGGGTTCTTGTATATCTTAAGGTTATTCGAAATCTCTCTGAAAATCCCAAAACATTTGAAAACCTCATTAAAAATCTAAAAACATCAAAATCTTGTATGCAAAAAATCCAAAAATATTCAAAAAATTGTAAAGTCAAAATCCAAAACATCCAAATCACATAAAAATCCCTAAACATGTCAAAAGTCATAAAATCCAAAAATAGTACCATGTCGAACTACGAGTCTATGATCTTGAACCTAGGCAAGGCCATCACTGATGTTCCCTCAAGACACATTACGTCAATCCTTAGGAGTCCATCATAATAAATTGACAGTCCATCAAATGTTCACATCTCATCAATAAATGGTTACAGGTCAAAGTCAGTTGAATTACGTGGTCTCTGTGTGTATAATGTAGGAAATTCTAATATTTGATAAGCCCCCAAGGCCCTAGGTCAGTCCCTCTTAGGTCTTGATAAAAACTCAGAAAACACAAAACATTTGAAAACTTGAAAAACCCAAAACATTGGAAAACATTCAAAGAGACCAAAAACAACCTCAAAACATTACAAAAGACCAAAAACATTGAAATATTCTAAAAATTCCAAAACCACCCATCCCATTTTGCTTTTACTCACAATTAAATTTCATTTATAATAAATTTATTGTCATCTTCAACCTTTGGTAAAACAAGTTGAAACAATTATAGCAATTTGCCAAGTGTGAACCTAAATGTCAAAATCTAAAGTTTGGAGATCATAAGTAAAATGAGTGAGTAGCATTTGTATCAACAACGTATCAAACAATTAGTCTTAGTCAAAACATCTGATAAGAATGTCCTAGGATGCATCCTTCCTACAATGGACATCATTGTGAAAAATCACCTTAGCTATGTTACTTTGGCAAGAGATACAGATATCATTGACTATCTGTTTTGAACTTTCTTATTGACCAAGCATTTTGAGGACCTCTCGATGATGTCTAAAATGATTTAGAGAGAAAGGAATGGGGCATCGATCATTATCTTTCATTTTTTGTGCTTGTGGGATGTTCTTGTAAAATAATCTTGGTGAATACTCGGTTAGTTATGTGTAGGGAGGTAATTTTGAATAGATTGTTGACTATTGCGTATGCTTTGGTCCAAAATATTCTAAACTTTTAAACTACATTCCAACGAGGTTTTCATATGTCAAGGTGTGAGCAAGGATTATCCTATATGTTTGCCAAGTCAAAGTCCATTGCACTAAGATACAACGGCATCTTGATTATCAATACCATGATGCATTATGTCTATGTGTTATATAAAAAATAAGGAATGATGAAGTATCCCAATCCCTAAAATGAGCATATCATCAATCTCATGACCATATCTAATAAATTCTCAAATGACTCATAGACTTGTTGGACCTTTGAATCAATCTCGAAATCAATGGTTATTCCATTCGTCTTATTCTTCTATCTTCTTTCCATGCTAACATGGTATCATGAAAGTCAACAAAAATCATAATGCATCCATCCCACATCCACAAACCATCAACATACATACATCCTGCATAATCATAATCATGCCATAATCATCAGTATATCATAAGCATGACATCATCATCATATGGGAAATATGCAAAATAGAAATGCATCCATCTCATAGCATTTCATATAAAGATATTGAACAAGAGAATAAACCATCCATCACATTACATATCATATAAACATCGCATCATCAATCATACATCACATCACATCATAATGTATAAATAAAGAAACACATCCATTCATAGCATGTGCATCCATACATAATCATGAAGCATCAAATAAATGAGACATCACATCGCAATGATAGAACATCATATCATACTTGAATCAGGCCATCTCATATATATCTCACAATCTGAATGTCATGATACAAAGTCATAATCAATATGTCAATATCATCAAAAATAGATATACAAGAGGCTATCAAAAATTAGCCAACGAATGTATATACATGTATATCAGGGTTGTACATCGAAAAATGTCTATAGAAGTGTGAGGCTATCCTCAGCTCTGGCGATCGTCGTGTTGTGATGGATTGTGTTGGTGGCTCCTTGAAGGCTGCCTAACTGAGGGACCTCCTGAACCGCTCGTTGCTACTCCACTCCTATGGGAGAAGTCTGGCTGTCGCCGCTCTAGGGACACTGCCCTATGGTACAAGGTATGGTAATATAAGGCCTCTGCCATTACATTCCCATACATATGAGCTAGAACCATGCCCTGACCCTATGTGTGCATTGTAGTGGCCTCCAGCTGCTACCTCCACCCAATCTCATGTGCCAACTGAATGGTCGACTACTAGACCTATTGATGATCTTGGTCTCTCTCACCTGTAACAGCCTGCACCTGTTCCATCAATTGTTGGACTTGTTGCCTTAGTTGGCCCCTCTTTGTTGTAAGTGCTGAAATCTCAGCATCCTTGGGGTCTAAACCTTGACCTTGCTACTGATCTTGGTGTGGTGGTGAAGGTGGTCCTAATGACACATGCACCAACACATATCCATCATGTTGCTACTGCTAGTACCCATCTTTGGGAACTTGTACATCATGGCCATCTTTGTGATCATGGCCATCGTTCCCATCTCTAGGAGGCTACCAAAGAGGCTACTGACTCCCCCTCCCCTATCCTCTGCCTGCACCCTATACCCTACCCCTGCCGTGTATTTGTGCCATTATGGGGTTTGTTAAATGGACTGGTGAAAATTGTCTCCATCATGCATTGTATGCAAGTGTGGTACCTACATCATACAGTCCACCTGCATATACCCATGATTGTGCCACAAGTTGTCTAAAATCATCCACTACCACTTGGGGTGGAATCTGTGGACCCCACTGAGCCTTTCTAATAGTCATGGAAAATATGGATGTGTAATCATCAGGAATGACATCCTGGACCTACCTGAACTGGTGAGAAACCTAGTCTAAGAGGTATCTCTCTATCATGGTATACTCCCTACCCTACACAAACCTGGTCTACCTAGCAAAAAATAACTGATGAATATCATCAAACCATGCAGGTGCCTATAACCATGGTCTTCAATAGACTACTATTATATCATCTATCACCCGTCTCTAATACGAGATCCCTGTTGGCACTATGTGGTGTAAAGTGATCATAGCTCTATACCGATATAAAATGGGGTCATTTGCCTCAACATCTGCTAGCACAACAATCGGTCTAAGCATAACAATGTGCTCACATGCTCAGATATGTAACAGTATAACTCCGACCCCTATGCTCCATCTCTCCATATATATACAACTTGATGCATATTGTGATAAAGAGTCACAAGTACTATGGGGCCCCATGCAAAGTAGGTCATATCTTTGATCATCCTCACCCAAGCAAGTCCCCAACCAAGGCTGAATCCTCTCCCCCATCAGTCTGACACAAGTGCCTAGCAAATCAAAGCTCTGACGACCAAGGTCAAGTTTGGGGCTTGTCCTCTATAATCCTCAAGGTCAATTTGGGTGCTCTCTATGTAAATGGTATCTATACCAAGTAAATCATAACAAGCGATAGCCCCGACATTTATATTGTAGATCATCTACTTAGCATGAATTGACACTTGCAAGATCCGCCAAACGTCCTCTGGCATCACAGTGGCCTCTCCAGTTAGTAAGTGGAATAATGAGGTCTCATTATGCCACCTCTCTATCAATGTTGTCATCATCGTGAGATGGGTCCTGACCTTAGGCATCTCAGCCATGAACCCTAGTTCTATCAACCCAAGGAACATCCTCATCGGGCTAGTCAACTGGGGGAAAAGGGACAAAATACCGAGTTTGTGCTCCCTTGAATGAAGTGGCTGAATAATCTCCTGCACAATCAAAGAAAACTACATCAAAATTGTTGAAAAACTTGTAAAAATTTCATGCTTTGAACCCTAACCTGCAAAAGCAACTCTATTTTACAAAAGCATCACGTTATTTTTGAGCTACGCTGTACCAAAATGTCAAAAGCATCGCCATTTACAAAAGTGTGTCATCTTTTCAATAGCAACGCTAAACCAACATAGCAAAAGCGTCGCTCCTTGCAAAAGCACGTCGACTTTTCAAAAGCGATGCTGGACCAAACTAACCCTAATTTTGCAAGAGATGCTATTTTACAAAAGCATGTTAGCTTTTTAAACGCATCACCAAACCAACCTAGGCAAAAGCGACACTAAATTCAAAAGCATCACTATTCTAGAAAAAGTGTCATTGATCGATTCAAAAGCGATGCTGTATAGCGACACTTTTGTTTGGAAATTTTAACCCCTAATAAATAACCTAAAAACTTGAAAAATGAGAAAAGTTTCAATTTGCGTATCGGTGGTCTTGCATCTGCTACGCACTAGTAATCTCGTACCCTATCCATGAGGTGCTGTAGGAGCTCATGAGTCATCATTTCACCAAGGTATTAGAGAAAAAATCATAGAGTTTCACTAAATTCAAGAGTGCAAATGAATTGAAAGTGACCCTTCAGCCTATATTTATGCCTAAAAATTAGAGTTTTTACCCTAGTTTGAGTGGGAAAATGGCTTGTTGATCTTGTTTTATCATTTTCTAAGCTATGAGGCATATTTTGAGATGTTTTTCACGTTCCTGAGCTTGTTTTCATATCCCATAACCTGTTTCTATACCTAAATCAATGTTAAATCCATGTCACGATCTCGACCCAAAAATTAAAATTTCCACCCAATCTCTCGAGGGGGCAAGGTACTAGCTTAATTTCTTCTACTGGGGCACTAGTGGGGCATCTGAAAAATCAAGAATTTTTAAATTTTTGATTTGATCAACAACATGAATTTGAAAATTGTTAGTCTTTGAACCAATATAACAAGTGCCTCGCTTCAAAGAGGGGAAAAATGTAAACACTTAAAATTGTCCTGACTGATATTGCACACTTGAATATGATTACTAACATTGTTTCATCTTAAATTCACCTTCTTTTTTATTGTTTAATTGAATAATCGTAGTTATTTAATTAAATGCATCATTCTCATCTATTAATATGATAATTAATTTCATTAGGTTAATTCACCCCCTTTCACACTAACTTTTCATCTTGTTTAATTGGATAATGCAAATTATTTAAATTAAACCCCTTATGGCCTCTCATTTAATTAAGCAATCTTAAATTATTTAATTAAATGTCACTTAACCCCTTTTCATTAAATAAGTTAATTATTTATCGATAATCCTTATAGTTATTTCATCTAACTTGCACAATTAATTTTTTTTTAATTATCTAATTCCTAATTTTCCCTCACCCTCCTACTTGCATGAGAATATTCTTCCATTTGAACTAAAAAATGGAATATTCTTTTGTAACAAACTTTCTAAAAAATTTGAAAGTGTGTTTCTTTGAATCATTGTGAGCCATCTCAACCCTTGATTGATCAAATCAATCTTGGCCCTTGATTCACCATTTTCTCCTATAAATACTCTTTATTTTGGAGAGAAATGGATCCACTTCCATTTTAGCAAAGTTATGCCACACGTTTGCACACTCATCTTCATTAATCTTGCATCCATTTTAGCCTTTCATCCATCTTTATCTTAGTTTTCATCAATATTAGCTCATTTTCATCAATGGAGTTTGTTTAAATGCTCATTTTATCAAAGGGATTGGAAAAGGTTCGTCATTCCATATCAATGTGGCACCAATCCCCCAATGGGGTGAGGTTTTAAGCATTTAGATAGGTTTTCATTATTTATTTCTTGTTGTTTTTGTTTAATGGCTTCCTCATTTAATGGTTTTCAAGTATTTCATTGGGATTATAGCTTAGTTAGCTAAATAATTCTTAGAATCTATTGGATGTGGTGTATTTAGGTCATACTATGATTATAGTCACACAACCCATTGGGAAAGTCAAAGAAATATCATGATGACTAATTTATTTGTAAATGTTTTTTTTGGAAACTCTAATAAGGAATCAAAGTGCTAGTGCATTTTGATTCCTAAGTATTTTAAAGGTACCTCCATTGAAATAGAGGTTGGTACTTGGTGTGTATATTTTTCTAAATTATTTAATGGCTTCAATTTTACCATCCCATGGGAAAAATTTCAAGCCTCTAGTATTTTCTTTGTATAATAATGTCCCTTTGAGTTTAAGGAAAACAAATCTAAATTATTTGAAGAAAAATCATAGGATCCTAATGGTCATATTAAATTTTTCACAATAGCATGCAAAACTCTGATAATTGATGAAGAAGAGCTTTTTACAAGTCTTTTTGTTGAAACTCTCACTGGACTTGTATAGAAAAAGGCTAAAAAAAATCACATTGGCTTAGGAGCAATATGAAATCAAGGAAGAACAATCAAGACTTTGTGCCCATTTTTTAAGAAATAAGATGTATTACAAATTTAGATAACTTGAAGAATAAATCAATAGAGATATTCAAGCCAACCGTATATGTGTGTGCAATTTTGTTACGATTTTTCCAAGTAAAAAAAAACATCGATGAAAGTATGAGGGAATATGTGGCCCACTTCAATGGGTTATTGAAACTAATTCCTCATGTTGATCAACCAAGTCCAAACAATCAAATATGTTTCTTAATTTCTACCATACATATTGAAATCATAGTTGTCTTGAAGCATAATAAGGTATACAACTTGGAAGCCACACAAAGAGAGGCCATTGAAATTGAAGATATAATTTTTTGGGGGATATTAAATGAAGTTGTTGAATAAGGTCCTAATTTCTTAAGCATTAAAAAAATAACAGAGTTTGTTGTAAAGAGACAAATGTTTTATTTTGAAGATTCTCAATGTTTATAAAACTAACAAATAAGTCACTACTTAAATAGGTTGAGTCTTTGATAAGAAAAGAGGAAAGATTTTGACTACCCTACATGTTGTTGCAATTTTAGATACTAGGATGAAGTGAGTTATTAAAGAGATAAATAATGGGACAACAAGTGATAAATGATGTTAAAAGATATCATATACATTATGAAGACAAAAGTTGAGAATTTATGAAAACTTCCCTTACAAAAAAAAATGGAATACATTTTAAATGACTCTTGGGTTGATGAGAAATTAAAAAGTGTTTCATGTTTTTGCCTCCCTATTAAGAAATTTATGGTATACTAAGATGAAGAAATAAGAACCTTATAGATGGAATGTATGTTGAGGCTATAAATATTGTAGTAAGAGGGAAATCAAATCCTAATCTAAATCATGAATTAGTGCACCTTGTTAAAGCTATACAAAGGAAATTCAAAGAGTTGAAAGCTTTAAAATATAACAAATTGTAGAGTCAAAAATTGCATACCCTTGCAATTTTACCTACACTTTTGTATCTAATTTAGTATCCACTCCCTTAGCATTTGTGTAGGCTCATTTTAGCCCTCATATCACCTTTTTCTCTCTTAATATGCTCAGGGTCCTTGTCACTAGCTACCTTTGTGCGACATTTTTGCATTAACCATGTGATTTTCTCATCTCTTGCCTTTTTTAATATAATTCATCCAAACACTAGAGATCTACACAAACATCCACTTTTCCCACAGACGTTCGCGATCCATGATATTTTAATGTTCAAAGGTCATTGTTGAGCATTTTTCCACTTTTCACCTACCTAGTTCAATGTAAACGGCTTAGGGTGGTTTGTAACGACTCAACAACCCTTTCTTTCCCTCCTCTTTTCACTTTTAGGGGAATATTTTTTCACTACATATCTCTCTCTGATTAGATCCCTTTCTCTACAACTTAATACAACAATTTCAAAGCTCTCATAACAGTCTTTACAACTCTCTTGGCTCTCATAGTTCTCCCTCTTTCTCCCTCTCTTTGGATTCCTCAAGCCTTTTAGGTAATAAATATTTGTCTCGTGTCTTTGAGAATCTTGAGATTTATCACATCCCTTGTCTATGAATTTATCATCTTGTCTATTTATCTTTTGATCTATATTCTATTTGGCTTCTCTAGAGATGGAAACACCAAAGCAGGGACTTGACTGAGGCAAGTCCCCAAACAACCCCAAACATTCTTCCTCTTGTGTGTGTAGGTTTATTGGAGGTATCCAAACATAGAGTTTTGTTGTTTATTTATTTTATCCTTATCATTTACTCACACAAACCTTGTTATTTGATTCATTTATTTACTTATGTTATTACATTTCTCACTTCTAGGTTTTGTAAGTTAGCTGGAGATTTAAGTTGAGTTTTCACATTCTTTTTATGTCTCTTTGTTCATGGTTTATACGAGACTATATCACACCACGTAAATTTCTGTGTATCACGCTATCATCCTTGATCGAGATGCTAAGATTTTAGCCAAAGACTCTTTTTATCCTTTATTTGTCCCATTTTTGCAATTAGAAACTTTATTTTATTATTTGTAATTAGAAATTTTCACTAATTAGACTAGTTGGAGTTATTTGAATGTATGCATTGAAATTGGCTCTCAAGAGAACACAATTTTCCTTGTGTAGAGTCACATTTTTTTACATTACATTTTGGTGAACCTGATGTGAACACTACTTCTACATTGTTGTGGTTCACCACTTTGTCTTGAACCCATGCCGCCAAAAGGGATATATGTCAGTCTTCAACTAGCTTGTCTATATCTCTATTTGAAAATAATTTTTCTATGTTCCTTCCTTTTGTCCCTTTTAGGTAAAAGTACAAATTTGCATCACACTTTTATAAAGGAAACAACCAATACTGATCTAACTTTTAAACTTGAATCGCTAGAAAGTGGCATATATATTTTTAAATTTTGAAATTATGTAAACTAATAAAAGTATTTTTTCATATATTTTATGTTTGTATTTTTTTATTTTTTTAAAATTATTTAAAAATATTTTTTTATAAATTGACACTATAATTGAGTTGTTGATAAAATGTTGAAAAATGAAGTTGCATGAGACGTCAATCTTTATATAATAAATTTTACTTTTTTCCTTCAAAGTTCTTGTGTGTATTTATAACTTGAAACTTTAGTGCATGGATATATTTTTTTTAAATATTAAAATGTGAGTGTATTAAAACAAGTTGTTTCCATTCGACATCAACTTTCATATTAAATATTTATCTAAAATACAAAAAAAATATACCATCTTGATATAGATTCTTTTATCTAGCACATCATATTTTTTAAATTTTTTTAATAAGTTTTAGTATTTTTTCTTGACATGGTAATCAACCTAATATTTTTTTGTTGATAACCTACTTTTAGTAAAAATAAAAAGTAAAATATAAATAATAATTAAACTATATATATATATATATATATATATATATATACGAAAACTACACTTATGGATCTACAAAAGGGTATTTTTATATTTAAAAAAATATGTTATTTACATGAGTAGGAGTTGTTGAAACATTGAGTTTTTCAAATAAGTTAATTTTTTTAGTAAATTGGCCTCAAATTGGTGCTAGATATGCTTTAGCTAATAATTTTAGTTGGAAAAGTTGTGGAAATATCTAACTTGGTTAGAATGAATCTTACTAGATCATATGTTTGACAAAATTGTTTTTTTAGTTAGAAATACTTAAATTCACTTGTGCTGATAAGTTGTCTGAAAGTGTGACACAACTTTGTACTTTTACCCTTTCTAGTTTTGTTAAGAAAATTCAAGAAGTTCTCTTACAAGCATGTGAAAGTGAGTTCTTTTCTCCTTTCTTATTATTCTTTGTTGACCCATCTCCTAAAACTCCTTCTACTTGTAAGGATATTTTGGTGTAAGAGGATAAAATTATTGATACTTTCCTTAAAAAAACTTTATCCCCTCTTTATTCCAATGTACTCTCTTCTAAGATGATGTATTAATGAATGAGGAATTTCATTCCACATCTGATCCCCCATAGACCAATGTTGAGCGTATTTCTTCAAATAATTTCTCTATAAGTCATAATGAATTTGTTAATGTAATTGTTGTCTCTGCTACCCCTAAAAGGCTTAAGAGACCAATAATGAATGTTATTGGAGAAAATAAGCAACCTAAGATAAAGAAAGTAATTATTTTTAGTGGTGAACCTTCTGCAATTCACCTTGCACGTATTTTCTTTGAATTTTCTCTATCTCTAACTTCTAAGAAGTGTGTGGTTATTAATTATCAAATAATAGCTCACACTTATTACACTAGTATAAATAAACAAAGCATTAACATTCCAACATCTCTTCCACCTTCTCAACCTTTTTTTTCCATCTTCTCCTAAAACTCTTTCTCAATCCCTAGTAGAGTATGATCTTGTTGAGAAACTTCATGTTACTCATGCCAAGATCTCTCTTTGGGATATTCTTCAAACTTCTCCCCTTTATCATCCTATGCTTTAGGAAGCTCTATAGAAGATCCTTGTGCCATATTCTACTAGAAATTGAAGTGATGTGATTACTTTATTGGATTGTATACACTCTAATACTTTAGATATTACATTCCATCAACATGAACTTTTGTCTCTTAAAGTACAAAATCAAGATGATCAATTAAAGATAGTTTTGTTTATAAATAATATTGGCATTAGATGCACTCTCATTGAAACCAATTGAACACTTAATGTTTGTAGTGTTTATATTTTACCTAAAATCAAAATTGGCCTAAGCTCTCTTGCAGCTTCATATTTATTTATTTGTTGATTCGATAATGTTGGTTGACAAGCTCTAGGTACAATAATACTACATTTTACAGCTTGGACTTGTTACTTTACCCACCTTGGTGTATGTAATGGTAGGTGCTTCACAATATAATCTTCTTCTCAGTAAACCGTGGATTCACGCTATGGGTGCAATCCCATATACCTTGCATAAATCTATCAAATTCGTTCATAATAATCAAGTAGTTACAATAAATACTGATCTTGAATCCCTTCAGTATTATCAAGAGGTTGAAGTAGATCAAACTTCAATTTGTACTACTTTTAAAAGTTCAATTCCTTCTTTAACTTCAAATCTTGTTACACCACTATTAGTTCCTAATCTTAATGATGGAGCTAACTCACTTTCTTCTCAAAAAAATGCATGTCTTGGAGATGATTGGGGTTCCTTACAACTTTACATAAATACTTCAATGGAGAAAAAAAGTCAATCTTGCCCACTTAGACATCCTAAAAATATCATTCACACCTGTTATCAAAGATGATTATTCTTCTATATCATAGGGTAATGTGAACCCTACTTACTATGTCATTAATGTCGATCCTCCTCCTTTTGATTTGTAATCACCTTACAGTGTAAGATTCATTATTCTTTCTAAGTATGGATATAAAGGAAATGGTTTTGGGTGTATGAAACAAGGAGTTAAGGTCCCTTTAGAACTGACACCACACTCTTTTATAATGGGGTTAGATTACATGCCTTCTCCTCTATCTCCTCTATCTCCATCCCCTCCTCCATCGTATGTTATCCTTATGTCTTCTTCTTGTGAGCAGTCAAAATTATCTTCACAATAGAAAGGGTTGCTTCCTACTCCTCACCCTTTTATTTGAACAAGAGAATATTTTGTTGAGGCTTCTCAAAGCCCACTTGATTACTCTTCCTCCTCCTACACATAAGAAGTTTCACACACAAGATAAAGTGAAACATTATTTTTGTACATACCATCAAGCACCTAGCCATGCCACTAATGAATGTAAGGCCTTGAAGGATAAAATACAAATTCTTGACTTTGGTGTCATCAATCCTTCATTTATTGATACTTCTATCTCTTCTTCACATAAAAAGTGATATTGAGGTTTACCTCTATCCTATTTAGTTTATCTAATAAGAATCTTCTCATGAGGTTCTTACAACTCCCTTCTATTGTGTCGCTACTCGTCATGTGGAATTTGTATCTTTTCTTGCTCATTATCATTCATGGTGGCACAATATTTCATACAACCATACTTTCTTTGTGGTAGAAACACAATAGAATCTAGCATGGTTATCTTGCCTATACACTTGGGGCAAGGATAACTTGTTTTGGAGGTGTGTGTCCCTCTTGAGGATTTCCTCTTTACTTCTCACTCTTAGAAAAATATCAATATTCTCTTGCATCTTGGATACTTTCAATAATAAGGACTCCTCTTGCACTTGATCTCATCATGTCTATCGTCTAAAGAAAGGGTCTAGAACTACTGGTAATACTCTCTTACTTATCATTTTATCAATCTTGTCTATTACTACATTTATTTGATCTTTTCTAGCATCTTTTAATTATGATAAGGGGTTTTCCTCCATAGAAAGGTTAGTTTCTATCACATGTTGGTAGCAACTTTCCTCTATAATAGGGTTTTTCTACCACCTGATTGGGTAGTGACTTTCCTCCACAACAAGGTTGGTTTTACTAGTCTATGGTCACCTAGCATAACACAACTTGCTAGACTATGATCTATAGTTTAAATCATTGTCATTTGCATGACCCCTAGTGACATAGTAAGCTAGTGCCTAATTCATATAGTCTCATTGATATTGGTTGTTTCCTTGTATTTTGTATGCGTTCCTTCCTTGAAGAAATTAATCCTCACATTCTTCTCTCCGTTTAAGAATTCTTCTGTGTTATTTATTCTTATTTTGGGGACAAGGCATAACATTGAGACAACCTTCACATTGAGGTCTCTTTCACTTTTCTAACTCAAACATCTATATGTTCATCATGTTCTAACCCTGTGATTTGATAGCTTTTTATTTTCTAACCTTGTCTTGTGTAGATACTCCCTATCTAATATGTTTGTGTTGTAGGTCTTCACCCTGGAGGCAAGCTTCCTTGGTTTGAAGAGATATATACTTGCTCTACAATATCCTTTTGACATCATGTTGTTATTTATCTTTAGTATTTTTATTTTAGCATGCATATTCATGTAGATTCATAAGCTCGCTAAAGTGGGGGAAAAATATAGAGTCAAAAATTGCATAACCTTGCAATTTCATTTACACTTTTATATCCACTCCCTTAGCATTTGTGTAGGCTCATTTTAGCCCTCATATTAGCCTTTTTACCTCTCAATATTCTCTAGCTCCTTCTCAATAGTTACCTTTGTGTGTCGATTTTGCATTAACCATGTGATTTTCTCATCTCCCACCTTTTTTAGCATGATTTGTCTAGACACTAGCAATCCACACAAATGTACAATTTTCATACAAACATCCATGATCTGTAATAGTGTTCCACAACATTTAACATTCAAAGGTAATTTTTAAGTGTTTTGTCACTTGTCATCTAACTAGGTTGGTGGAAATGGCTCGGGACAATTCATAACGACTCAACAACCCTTTCTTCCCCTCCTCTTTTCACTTTTAAAGGGATCTTTTTTCACTACATAACTCTCTCTCAAAATCTCTCTTTGATTAGTTCTCTTTCTCTACAACTTACTACAAATTTTTTAAAGCTCTCATAACAGTCTCTACAACTCTCTTAGCTCTCACAAATCTCCCTCTTTCTCCCTCTCTTTGTCTTCCTCAAGCCTTGTAGGAAATATCTATTTGTCTTGTGTCTTTGAGCATCTTGGGATTTATCACATCCCTTGTCTATTCATTTATCATCTTATCTATTTATCTTTTGATCTATTTATCTATTTGGCTACTATGGAGGTAGAAACACCAAAGTAGGGACTTGACTGAGGCAATTCCCCAAACAACCCCAAACATTCTTCTTCTTTTGTGTGTTTAGATTTATTGGAGGTATCCAAACACATAGAGGGGTCAGTGCAGGATCATGGGGGTCCAAACTAGACCCCTAAGTGGCAATGGAAATTAAGAAAAATAGTTACACACTTGACATAAAAATTTGAATAGGTTATTAACATAATTTGAAAAATATGTAAAAAAAAATTGAAGCAAATTGAGTCTAGTTTCTAAGCTACTAGTAATTTTTGGAAAAAAATAAATCTATTTGGTAAAAATTTGAAATTTCAATGCAGTAGTACTAAATTTTCAGGAAAAAAATAAAAAGTAGGTATTTGTTCGACCACCTTAATAAGGAGAAAAAATAAATATTTTTTCTGAATCTTTCAACATAAGTAGAGGACACATTCCTAGATGTGATGCATATTTTTTTGTAATTTTTTGGCAACTAAATATTTAGTTATGAATTTTATAGTAGGAATTTTTAAAAATATTAAAAACAATTTGTCCATCCACCCTAATTTGGTAATTTTTTTTTAAAGCTATAATTTGTGAAGCATAGTGTGTGATACATGTATTATCCTAGAACACAAGATTAAATCCTTTGCTACAAATTTGTCCAACACTCAAAAGATTATGCCTTAAGCCTTTAACATAATAGACATCATCAGTATTGTATTTTCCATCAAACCTAATTGTTCATTTTACAACAATCTTTGCACCAGAATCATCTCCAAACATGACTAATCCTCCACCATACTTTTCAAGTTTAGTGAGCTTAATTTTATCTCCGGTCATATGATTTTAACAACCACTATCAATTACCCAATAATCTTCATCTTTTCTAGTATGAAAGGTAGTAAGCAGAGTACCTTCCATCTCATCCTTCTTGTTTTCCGGACCACATTCACTTGCACATCTTCCATGGTTAGTAGACACAAATTTATTCTCCAAGGCTAGAAACAAGAATTCATCTTTATCATCCTCAAAGTCAGATTCATCATCAAAAATTCCAACATCTTCTCTAACATAATATAATTTCTTAAACTTTTTATCCTTTTTTTCTTTCTTATCTCCATTCTTTTTATGTATGGCTCTATTTGGACATCTTGAAGCATAGTGACCAATATTTCCACAACTGAAACATTTAAAAGGTAACATACCTTTGTAATTATCGGTACCTTTCTTCAACTTCCTTGTAAAGTTTGCTTCCAGTTCCTCTAAAATTTCACTATCCGGATCATCTTTTGTCTTAGTGACTTTGAAATTTTATTTCTGTTTTCTCCTTTTATTTTCCAAATTTTCTCATTTCAAATGCGGTCAAGGTGCCAAATAGTTGTTCTTTAATGAATTTATTTGGATCATACACTTCCTCAATAGCTGAAACCTTGTCACTATAACTCTCCGGTAGGGTCATCAAAATATTCTCTATTACATCTTCATCTGATAGAGTACCACCTTGATTTTTGACTTCATTTGCTACAATATCAACCCTCTGAAAGTAGCTTGCAATGCCTTCACCTTCTTCCGTTTTCAAGTTTTCATATCTACGCTTTGTTGTTGGATTCTTTGATAATTTGACTCCATCATTTCCTTCATAGATATATTTCAACTTTTCCCATACTTCATAAGCAGTGCCTAATGAAATAACTTTTGTTTGCTCAGTCTTAGATAAAGCACTATAGATTGCATACCTTGATTTTTCATTTTCCTCATAGGAAAAAATCTCATCTGCAGAAGAAGGACCACTTGCCGGCTCAACATATTTTGTCTCAATAGCTTTCCAAGTCTTGAAGCCAAGAGATATCAGTTAACCTCTCATTTGCACTTTCTAGTCACTATAATCAACTCCATCAAACATAGGGATTTCCAACTTGTGCGCCATCAAATATTTCTCAAGCGGTTAAGCTCTTCTATGAGGAACCAAAGCTCTGATACCAATTGTTGAATTTCACAAGACAACTAAGAGGGGGGGTGAATTAGTTGTATCTAATTACATTCACTTCTAACCTTAATCAATTCCACATTCACTTTAATCTGTTATTAAGTATAAAACATGAAATTTAGATAACATAAAGTTAATACTACAGACACCATATTTACGTGGAAAACCCAATGAGGGAAAACCACAATGAGGATTAACTCACAATATAATAGTAATGTAAAACTGGATACAAAGGCTCATTGCCAAAGGGCTCACTACCCAAGATAGGACTCACTGTCTAGATACAAGGCTCACTACCTACAAAAATGACTCACTGTCCAAAAGGGAGGCTCATTGCCTATAGATAAAGATAGATAATAGAAAATTCACCACAAAAAGTTCCACACATTCACAACCTTAATCAAAGAATTGCAGACATCATCAACTCACTGCTTTTAGGTGTTAAACACATTAAAGTACTACTACCTTGATTCACTTTTGCACACTTGACTTCACACCTCTCTCTTGTAATTCATAGAAACTTGTCTTGTATTTATACCACTTTTGATCTTAGAAACTTTCTCCAAGGTTGGCTACACATTCTTCATTTTACAAATTCAAATTAGGTCGATGACTCAACATTCCCATGATGGATAAGAATGAGAGTGGACCAAATTAATACTTAACCAGGACCCAAAACAACATCTTGGATCAATCACATGCTTTATTAATTGATGCTTATCCTTCATGTAACATGTATACACCAGGTCGGCCAAACCTAATGAAAACACCAATGAACTTTGAAGTGCGTGCATCCGTAATAAGATGATCACACATGGACAACATAACTAGCTTCACCATACACTTGGACACCTTTTATAAGCCTTTAGATTCATCCGCAACAACTACAACAACTTTCATATATAGAACACTTTGCATCAGTCCAATTAGACTATACAAACACACATAGTAGCTTTGGAACAAGCCTTCTGGAGCACCAAACCATGAACACTTTTTCCAAAACACAAATATCACTATTATTAACTTTCTTCCAGATCTACAAGATCTGAGACAAACCATTAGAGGACTATAGAGCATAAACATTTATCCCAATACACAAACAAACAACTCAGACCAGTTCATAAACCGGTGAACACAACTTTCACTCTTCATCAAACTAAAAGCTATAACTTAGGATATATTACCCAAAGATGCTCATAACCAACACTAAAAATCTGCAAAAGCATAAGATCAACACAAAAGAAATGCAGAGCACGTGTAGAACACACACACAACTCGGTCTTCACTATTTATTAATTTTTTTAGAAGCACTTGATAACTCATCATATAAACACACTTGCAACATCATAAAGATATCTCCATGTACTCATAACATCTCTAAAGTATCTCAACCATATATGTACCACCTACAATCACTTGATTCCTTTCTCTACAATAACCTGAACTGTGTTGACATCAATGACAACATTAATGACAACACCACCATACTCATTCATACTTGCAATAGTTATATCATCCCCTAAGTGTTAAAACATTTTTACAATAACTAGAACTAAGAAAAATTGAAAATCAAAAATTTCAATTTTTTCTATGTTCTAGTAAATCATGTTTTCAGAGGTCTCCGAAGCAGAATTTGGGGTTGAAACTTGTGCTGATCTCGAAAAATTGACTACCAAAGGCATATTTTTTAGGGGTTGAATTAGTACTCTTGGAGACCTTTCCAACGGTGCAAACATATTCGAATTTCGAGCTCCGAGTAGAAAGTTATGACCCCAACAAGTTGGGGTAAATAATTTCCTATTTTTTCCCAAATCTGCAAAACCAGTTAACCTTAAAATTTCAGTAGAATGTTAGAGAGCATACAAAGTCAAAAATTTAAAGAACATGTGAAAATTAGCTCTCTATTTTCTTTACTAGTAAAAAGCGTCGCTAATCAAAAAAAAAGTGTCACTGAAATTGATAAAGGCATTGTTATAATTCATGGGTGTTTCTTTGGTGAAGTTTTGAAAGTGTCACTCTGCAACAAATAGTGATGACAAAGGCGTTGCTATATTACTGGTGTCACTATTTTTAAATTTATGATAAATCCAAAAAGTATTAGTGTCAATGAATTTGAATAGGCATCACTGGATTTAATAAGCATCACTATAATTCACACAAAGGAATCACTGTATGTCAACACTTTACAATGGCATCGCTGTAGCCTTTAAAAGCATCACTGTATTTGTAAAACCTACAACTCATGGAAACTTAAGAGAAATTCATCAAATGAAGTTATTAAAGCCCTCCTTCTAGCACCAAAATGTGACCATGGTCATAGCATAGGTTAAATACACCAAACCCATACAAATTTGAGGCATATTTAATCCACTAAGCCATGATCCCAATGAGATATTCAAAATCATCAAGAAACTAAATAACCATTAAACTAAAATGAAATCAACACGAAAGAAAAATAAAAACCTATTCTAAAACCTTGAATCTTATCCCATTGGGGGAGTGGTGTCGCATTGATGTGGAATGACAACCATTTCCCAATCCCTTGGATAATATGAGCTATTTCAATTGATTTTATTGAAGAAAACTGACAAAACTGATGAAATATGAACGAAACATGAATGTAAAACTAGTTTAACATGATGAAGATGAGTGATAAATGCTAAGATTCTTGATGGAGATGGATGCAATCTATGTTAAGTGGAAACAAAGTTCAAAGATGTAAGCCATGGATGCAAAATAAGCTAAAATGGATGCCATTAATGAATGCTTAAGCTAATATGGATGAAGATTAATTTAAAATGTTAAAAAATGCTAAATATGGATGTATGTGAGTATGAATTTCAATAGCATAACTTTGCTATCAAAATATGGATCCATTTGTCTCTAAATGATGAAGTATTTATAGGAGAGCAAATGAAAAATCAAGGGCTCAGATCGATTTGATCTATCAATGGTCAATATGAAAAGGAGGGTGAAACATGGATCAAGGATTCTCATCAATGTATGAGAATCAAAGATCACATGTATCAAGGAAAGCATCAAGGGTTGAGAATGATTCAAACAAATACACTTTGTAACAACTTTGAAAGTTTGTTACAAAGTTTGGAAACAATCATTCCCTTTTTGGAGCCAAATAGGAGAATATTCCTTTGGAATATTCCCTATGCAAGTGGATGGGAGGGGAAATTATAAATTTAGTTATTAAAACTAAATTTGAATGTGCAAGATGAAGAATGTGAGGATATTCATTAAATTATTGATTTATTTAATGAAAAGGGGATGCAATATGATATTTAATTAAATAAGAAGAATTAGGGTTTAAATTAAATAATTTAATTTATTTAATTTAAATAGGATGAAATGTTAGTGAGAGAGGATATGAATTAACCTACTTAGATTAATTATATCAATAGATGAAAATGAAGCACTTAATTAAATAACTAGGTTAATATAATCAAATAAGCAAAAATTGGATGGATTTCAAGAAGAAACGATGTTAATATATCAGATTCAAGTGTGTAATACCATTCATGACATTTTTAAGTGTCTATGATATCCATTATATGAAACTCAAAAAATCTATTATATATTAAATAAATTATATATTATAACTTATATATTATATATTATATTATGTATTATAAGATATAGTATATATATGACATTATTATTATTTTACAAATATATTATATATATATATATATTAATGTATTTTAATATATATTATATTATTATTAAGAATCTAGATAGAGAAATGGAGATAGGGAGAGAGGTAGAGAGAGTTAGGGAGGGGTAGGAGAGGTAGGGTGGGAGGAATAGAGAGAGGGAGAGAAATAGGGATTGGTAAGGTGGGAGGGAGAGAGAGGGAAGGATTGAGATAGGGATTGGTAGGGTGGGAGGGAGAGAGGCAGGTACAAAAAGAGGGAAGGATCCCAAGATAGTGAGAGGTAGGATAGGAGGGAGATAGGGATTGATAGGGTGGGAGGTGTGAGAGGGATAGGCAGAGGGATAGAGGGAGGGTAGGTGGAAGAGATAGAGGGAGGGAGAGAAAGAGGGAGAGAGATGTAGAGAGAGTTAGGGAGGAAGGGAGGGGTAGGAGAGGTAGGGTGGGAGGAATAGAGGGAGGGAGAGAAATAAGAATTGGTAAGGTGGGAGTGAGAGAGAGGGAAGGATTGCGATAGGATTGGTAGGGTGGGAGGGAGAGAGGAGGGACAAAAATAGGGAAGGAGAATGAGATAGCAAGAGGTAGGATAAGAGGGAGATAGGGATTATTAGGGTGGGAGGGTGAGAGAGAGGGATAGGTGAAGGGAGAGAAAGATGGAAGGAGTGAGAGATGGAGTGATAGGGTGGGAGTGATAGAGGGAGGGAGAGAAATAGGGATGCAAGGAGAGGATTGGTAAGGTGGGAGGGATAGAGAGACGGAGATAGGGATTGGTAGGGTGTGAGGAAGACATGGAGGGAGAGAAATAGACAAGGAGGGAGATAGGGATTGATAAGGTGAGAGAGGGAAGGGGGAGATAAGGATTGGTAGGGTGGGAGGGAGAGAGAGAGGAGATAGGGATTGGTAGGGTGGGAGGGAGAGAGAGAGAGAAGGAGATAGGGATTGTAAGTTGGGAGGGTGAGAGGATTATATATTATATTATTAAAAAATCTAGACAAAGAAATGGAGATAGGAAGATAGACATAGAGATATTTAGGGAGGAAGGGAGGGTGAGAGGAATAGAGGGAGGGAGATAAAGAGGGAAGGAGAGAAATAGGGATTTTTAAGGTGGGAGGGAGAGAGAGGGAAGGATTGAGATAGGTATTGGTAGGGTGGGAGGGTGAGAGAGAGGGATAGGTGGAGAGAGAAAGAGGGAAGGAGGGAGAGAGGGAGTGAGGCAGGTTGGAGGATGAGAGAGAGAGAGAAGAGGGATTGGTATGGTGGAATGGAGAAATGAGATATTAGGGACAGTGTGGGGTATCTTGGGGAATGGAGGGATAGGTGGAAGGGAGAAGAAATGCCAAAAAAAAGGAGGAGATAGGAGGTAGAAATTTGAAAGGAAAGGGAGGAACCAGGATTGGTGGGAGGAGAGAAGAAAGGAATAAGAATTAGTGGAATGGTGAAGGAGGAATAGGGAGTGGGGTGGGAGAATAGAAAGAAAAAGAAGAGGAGAATGGGGAAGTGTGATACAGGTGAGAAGGGAGAGAAGAGGGGAGAGGAGATAGGGATTTTTAGGGTGGGAGGGAGGGAGAGAGAGAAAGGGAAGGAGATATGGATTGGTAATATGGGAGGGTGAGAGAGGGAAGGAGGTAGATAGGGAATGGTAGGGTGGGAGGGATAGAGATAATGAGATAGGGATTGGTATGGTGGGAGGGAGAGAGAGAGAGGAGATAGATATTGTAAAATTACAGGGGAAGAGTAGAAAGAGGAAGAGAATAAAGGGAGTATGCAGTTAGAGAGAATAGAAAGAGGAGAGAGAGAGAGAAGAGAGAGAGAGAGAGAGAGAAAGAGAGAAGTATTGAGGTGGGAGGAATAAAGAAAAAAGGAGGAGCTAGGTGTAGGCAGAGTAGGAGTGCAGTGAGGAGGAGAGCAAGAATAGGAGATTAAAGCTGAGGTGAGAGAAAAAAAGAATGAATATTTAGAAAGAAATAGAAGGGAAAAGGAAAGGAAGCGAGGTGAAAGGAACATTGAGGTATTAAAGGGTTGAGAGTGTATGGTTTAGGGTTTAAGATGAGGGTTAATAGTGTTCTCTCACTCCCTCTAACTTCACCCACCCCTCCCTTCCTCCCTAACTCTCTCTACCTCTCTCTCCCTATCTCCATTTCTTTGTCTAGATTTTTTAATAATAATACAATATATATAATATATATTAAAATACATTAATATATAAACATAATATAAAATATTAAAATGCATTAATATATAAATATAATATACAATATATATTTAAAAAATAATAATATGTAATACCTACAATATATCATATAATACATAATATATAATATAACATATAAGTTATACTATATGATATTTAATATATAATATAATATTTAAGTTTGATATAATGGATATCCGTTTTGGGCATGACAAACTCCCCATATTTTTGAGACAAGCGCAATCTATTTTGAGGTTCACATAATGGATATTCGTTATGTGTACATAACAAATACCCCTTATTAAGAACATGGGTACCCATTTCCCTTGTGCAAATATTTTTTAGACAAGCCCAGTCTCTTTCAAGAGGTGCA
>CM021110.1:104868134-104965873 GCA_007115665.2 Sequoiadendron giganteum | reverse complement strand
GAGAGAGAGAGAGAGAGAGAGAGTGGTAGGGTGGGAGGAATAGAGAGAAAGAAGGAGATATAGATTGGTAGGGTGGGAGGGAGAGAGGGAGATGAAGATAGGGATTGGTAGGTAGGGTGGGAGGGAGAGAAAGATGGATATTTAGAGGGAGAGAAATAGGGAAGGAAGGAGACAGGGTTGAGAGATTGAGGGATATAGGGTATTAAAGGGTTGAGAGTGTATGGTTTAGGGTTTAAGATGAGGGTTAATAGTGTTCTCTCACTCCCTCTAACTTCACCCACCCCTCCCTTCCTCCCTAACTCTCTCTACCTCTCTCTCCCTATCTCCATTTCTTTGTCTAGATTTTTTAATAATAATACAATATATATAATATATATTAAAATACATTAATATATAAACATAATATAAAATATTAAAATGCATTAATATATAAATATAATATACAATATATATTTAAAAAATAATAATATGTAATACCTACAATATATCATATAATACATAATATATAATATAACATATAAGTTATACTATATGATATTTAATATATAATATAATATTTAAGTTTGATATAATGGATATCCGTTTTGGGCATGACAAACTCCCCATATTTTTGAGACAAGCGCAATCTATTTTGAGGTTCACATAATGGATATTCGTTATGTGTACATAACAAATACCCCTTATTAAGAACATGGGTACCCATTTCCCTTGTGCAAATATTTTTTAGACAAGCCCAGTCTCTTTCAAGAGGTGCACATAACGAATATCTGTTATTGAGAACATGGGTACCCGTTTCCCCTGTGCAAATATATTTTTTGCTTTATATATTATATATAGGATTATATTAATAGTATGTACATATAACAAGCTTATATATTATGTTAATATTATATTAATATAACAAGTTTAAAATAACGAATATCCTTTTTTCTTAACCAAATGGATATTTGTTTTGTGAGAGTTGAAAAAATGGATAAAATTCAATTTTGTACATTCCAAGAGCCCCCACATTCTCTGCTCTGTCAAGAATATTGTGATTTTTGCGCATTACAAACAAGAATTCACTTTTGGAGCACTCTTTTTCACAAAAAGTTTATTCTTTCAATAATTTGGTATTTGTTTGGGTTGGGACAATAGGAAGAAGTAGTCGTCGCAAAGTGAAAAGGAAGAGGAATTGTCAAGCGGAGGCAATTGATGTAATTAGAGAGAAAGATAGAGAAAGGAAGAGGTTGGAAAGAAGAGGTACATCAAATTCTCTTCAAGGAGAAGGCTCCTCTTTACCTTTAAGTGAAATTCAAAGTGACCATGATATTGAATTTGAAAATATTGAAGAAGAAACTGAAATTGAAAATTTACAATATGAAAATAAGGTGCAAAATGTTGAGCATGAAAAAGAAATTCAAAATGTTGAACCCAGTTGAAAATATTAATGTTGAACATGAAATAGGTGAAAATGAAACAATTAATGTCAATGTATCCCCTAATTATGCAAGAATACAAAATACTTGTGAAGAAGAAAATGAATTCCTAAATCCATCTATTTCTAATGAATCCAATGAAAAATGCTCAACATTCAAGAACCCTTAAATGGTTACTTGAAATAGATGAGAACATAATAGATAATCTTGATGGAAAAAGGTCATCATGAATGGTTTGGTTGTGAGTTACCAATATGTTCAATGAATAATTTTACAATAAGGCATTAACCAAACAATGCCAAATTTTTGTGCAATTACTAAAGTCTTACAAAATGACACCATTATTAAATAAATTGAAGATTCGTATCACCAAAAATTCAGAAAAAAATAGTATTATTGTATAAAATATTTTTAATGCTCTAACTTCTATTGGAAAGACTAGTAAGGAAAAAGATAAAAGAGTTTCTTATAGTGTGATCACGACCTTTGTAGTAAGCCATCACTTGAGAAAGGCTCGTTTAATGAGAAAAACTTGTATTGATTTAAATCTATATCATAAAACATTGTCTAGAGCAATCTCAAGAAGAGGAAGACTCGATAGTCCCCTTAAAATGATACATGGGAATTTAGTGGGAGGATTCTACGTGTTGATAAGAACCTAACTGATAATGTAAAGAATGAAATTGAACAATTTGGACACTCTCAAACTAAAGTATCATCGAATGTAAAGGATGTTTTAAAGTTAAGAATTGGTAATTGAGATCACACACCGCATCCTAAACATTTATTGGAATGTATCCAAACAATATTGTACAAATGATTTTGTGAAGCACATCCAAATTTGTAAATCTCACAAAGGCCTTTTGAGTCTTGTAAGCCATTTTATTTTGTACCTATTAATATTTGTAATACATGTTGTAAATACCAAGTTGAGTTTTTGATGTATCATGAATTATTATGCTATATTCATTCTACTATGCATACTAATGAAATTTTGTAGGAGTATCATGAAATGCAATTTCCCAAGTCATCCAGGGACTTGTTAGATTCATTTTTATGTGTTAGAGGTGATGGTTGTCTTTTTTTATAGAAATGATTGTTTAAATGAAACATGTTTGCAATGTGGTGGTTTATCAAAGTTTGTAACATGTTTTCATGAGGGTAGGGAACATGATTTTTCTAACAAGATTGTTGAGAAAAAAATGTTTGAGATAGTCAAATATAGTTTGAAGAGTGGAGGTGAAGATTCTAGATGCGAGTTGGTTACACGAGAGGTAATTATTGCTGATTTTATTTATAATTTTAAGAAAAATATTTTCTACAAGTATGCAAGGAATAGCCATAGGTCCAAGTGGTTGGATCAACAATTCAGGATGTGTAAGGACTCTTTCCCGATTGGAACTATTATATCCATGGTTGATTTTTCTGAAAATTACACATTGCAACCACAAAATGAGGTACACTCACAATATTATAATTCAATTCATATTGCTATTTTTGTACACATAACATATAGAAATGAACTTGATAGTATAGAAGAGGATAGGAAGATAATCAGGGAGTGCCATTTTTACATGAGTGATGATAGATCTCATTCATCTGAGTTTGTGCAATATTGTTTTGAAAACTTTTTTCAGTTCTTGCAGGAAAAAGTATTGTGATGGGTTTACATCTCATTTGGTCAGATGACTACACAAGGCAATTCAAGAATGCTTGTATGTTTTATTGGTTGAGAAGGATGCATGTAGAGAGGGGTGTACCATATATTTGAAGTTTTTTTGAAGCTAGGCATGGAAAAGGTGAGCATGATGGTGCAGGTGCATGTGTGAAGAGAGCTCTAGTTAAGGAACAAATAAAGATTAGAGGTGGTGCAACATTTAGTGATGCACATTCTATTATTGATTGGTATAGTTATGCAGTATCACGAGGAGGGACACTTGATTCACAAGTGTGTAGGTTATCTTAGTTGGTTGATGAGGGCACAATGGGAGAGAAATTGGAATGTTAGACAATCAGAGAATCTTCAAAGATGCATTCATTTCAAAGCTCAAATACAGGTGCATAGACCATATGGACGCGAGAGTTGGCTTGTTTTTGTCAGAATTGTATTCATCATGATTGGGATCAATAGGAGTAAAGTGAGTGGGTAGATACATGGGTTCCACAATATCTAACCCCTTTATCTACAACACAATTTTATTTAGAAGATTAAATGGAAAGTTCACTTGACTATGACCATCTTTCAGATCTTGTACATCCATGACATGTCTATGCAGTTGTTGCATTGTAGGGGAATGAAGAGGGATTAGACTATTGGTTGGCACGATGTGTACAGGGAAAGAAGAATATAACACAATTGATGACAAATGATGATGGGTTCATGTATCCTACAGGTTCAGTTGTTGTTGTTGCAAGAATGGAAGGAATGAACGTGTTGTCATTGATGTCAACTAATCAATTGGTTATCAATTGGTTGTTGTTGATTGTATATGTCATGGATATTGAGAAAATTGTATTAAACAAAGATTGCAAGTGTTCAATGGTCGCTTTGGGTTTTGCTCCTATATTTGTGTGGTTCAGATATGTTGATCATGGTTGTTGGAAGATGCTATATCCAATTTTTTGGATGTTGATTCATTGTTTAGTGCGAGTTATGTTCACCAGCTATGAACTGTGGTTTTTTGTATTTCTGGTTGAGGTTCGAGAGAAATGTTGCTGGTCTGAATCTCTCTTTGATGAAGTCTTATGACTTGTGGTTCTAGAGTTGAGTTTTTTTTATTGTATTGAAGATAATTTTGGTATTTGGAAAGTTCGTGCCTAATTGTTCTGTGTTTTACACTGGTTTGGCCAACCTTTTGTGGAATAGTACTTTCAAAGTTAGTGAAGCATGTTGGATCTATTTAGGTCCTTATGAAGCGTGTGTTTGGGTCACCCTCATTCTAATTCCACCCTAGAATGTTTTAACACCGAACTAATTAGAATTTAATATTGGATGGATGACTTTGGATATGTTTCAAAGTTGAAGATGGTATAAATACAAGATGAGTTAGTGATGAAGACACACACAAGAGCAAAGAAGAGAGATAAGAGAAAAGGAAAAGTGAAAATAGATGCGAGATTGATGCTATTTAGTGAGTGTGTGTGATGCGAGTGTGGTAGATTAGTGCAAAGCTTGAATACTGAGTTTTTGGATGCAGTGAGAATAATGTGTACTCTATCATTCATGCTTGTCTATGAGTGGTTGTGGTGGATTTATCTATTAAATTGAGATATTTTTTTCTCTTTGTAACGTATCTCTTGTATCTTTTTGTATCTTTGTGGCAGTGAGCCCTCCAGATTGTTAGCCCTATTGGACAATGAGTCCTTGTTTTGGCAGTGAACTTTGTTTCTCAGGTAGTGAGCCTCTTGTAATTGGTTTTTATATTCTCTATAGTGTGAGTTAAACCTTATCGTGTTTTTTCTCTCATTGGGTTTTCCACGTAAATCTAGTGTTGTGTTTGTGTGATGGTTTTCAATTTTTGCACTTGCACTTAATGTTTAATCATTTAAGCAACGTTAAGGTTTAGTTCTAGTAATTGGATTAAAAGTTGAATTCTATGACAACTGATTCACCCCCTCCCAACTTTCCTATTCAACAACTGGTATCAGATCTTAGTTCCTTAGTGAAGATCTTAACCACTTGAGGAAGGTCCGGGGTGGTTGGAAAACTGGTTTATGATTATCTGAGGTTCGATGGAACTAATTATTCTATCTGGAAAATACTGATGGATGAATATTTGGAATATCATGGATATGATGTGGAGAAAGATTACAAGAATCCTTAAACTCCTCCTACTAATGGTCCAAGCACGATTGATGAGATCAAAGCACATGGAGCGAACAATAAGGTGAAGTACATTTTGAAGAACAAACTAGTACATTTTGAGTTGATTAAAGTTCAAAATCTAAAGACTACTAAGGAAGTCTGGGATGCTTTGGAAAGGGTACATGAAGGTGATGAAAGATTGAAAGAGGCAAAGTTGAAAAATTTAGAAATACAGTTTGAGCTTCTACATATGTCAGAAGATGAGAATGTTAAAGCTTATGTATAGAGATTGGATGAGATAGTAGTCAAAATGTGAGGACTTGGTGCTACTGTAGATGAAATCAGGATTGTAAAGAAGATTCTTAGAACTCTCCTTGATGCTTACAATGAGAAGGTGTGTGCTATTGAACAAAGTACAGATTATAAGACCCGCACTAAATATATGTTGTTGGGATTTTTGACATCTTATGAGAGAGGAAGCCGAATCTAAGGAATGAATGCAAATTAGAAACTGCTTTTAAGGTGACAAAAGCTGAAGATCCGAATTGCATAAATTCTTGATGAAATATAAGCTAACTTTGTAAGAAGGATGAGAAAAGGCTCCAACAAGTATGAAGGTAACCCTTTAAATCCTTTAGTTGTGGAGAAATAGGTCGTTATGCTACAAAGTGTCCGGAAAGAGCTAAAAGGAATAAACAAAGATATGAGAAAGACAAAAAAGGAAAGAAGATTAATAAAGCATATTATGTGAATGAGAATGATAGTATATCTAATTAGGATTTAGAATATGGAGATCCTAATGACAATGAATGTTTGTTCTTGGCGATAAAGGATGAACCTACTTATGCTAATTCTAAAAAATAGGTGAAGGAAAGTCCTCCAGAGAAGGAGAAAAATGAAGGTACTGTTATCTCTACCCTACATGCTAAACAAGAAAATAACTATTGGGTTGTTGAAAGTGGTGGTTCACATCACATGACTGGTGATAAAAGTAAGTTTGTTAAGCTTGAAAAATATGATGGAGGCTTGGTTATGTTTGGAGATGATACTGGTGCTAAAATTTATGGGATAGGTTCAATAAGTTTTGATGGCAAGCATAATACTGATGATGTCTACTATGTTAAGTATTTAAGGAATAATATTTTTAGTATTGGACAAACGTGCAGTAAGGGATATGATCTTGTGTTTAAGGATGAGAGGTGTGAGATCCTGAAAGGATCTAAAAAAAGATTGCTACTAGAAAGAAATCTGAAGGAAATATCTACCAATTAAAGGGTGCTAATGGACGATGCTTTATGACTTAGATTAATGACAGTTGGTTATGGCATCCAAGAATGTGTCACATGAGTTTTGATAACTTGGTGAGGATTAGTGTTGTTCTGGCTGTGAGAGATTTACAAAGCCTATTAATGCTATTTGTAGAAATTGTCAGTTTGGAAAACAAGCAAGAAGTCATTACAAATCAAAGGAATAGTCTACTATTGGACTACTAGATTTAATTCATATAGATCTCTATGGTCCTACAAGAGTGAGAAGTCTACTAGGTGAAAAGTACTTTATGCTTTTGATTGATGGTTATTCTAGATATACATGGGTTACATTTCTTAGAGAGAAATCAGATGCATTAGATAGATTCAAGACATTCAAAGCTATGGCTGAAAATGAAGTGAATTTAAGGATAAACTGCTTAAGGTCTGACAGAGGTGGATAATTCACCTCCCATGAGTTTGATATGTTTTGTGAAGTGCATGGAATAAAGAGACAATTATCTGCTCTGATAACTCCTCGGCAAAATGGAGTTGTTGAAAGAAAAAATAGAACAATTCAAGGGACAACTAGATCGATGATGACTGAGGATGGTGTACTGGAAGTTAATTGGAAAGAAGCTATTTATACTGCTTTTTATGTATTCAATCATGTTCAAGCAAGAGAAAATAGTACAAAGACTCACTTTGAGCTATGGCATGGAAGAATCCCTACTGTTGAGTATTTCAAGACATTTGGAAGCAAATGTTATATCAGAAGAGATGAAGAGACTTTGGGAAAGTTTGATGCAAGAAGTGATGAAGGCATTTTTCTTGGATATTCTACTAAAATAAAAGCATACAAATGTTTCAATAAAAGACTGAGAAAGATTGTAGAAATTTCTAATGTCAAGGTTGATAAAACAATGAAGAATTGTATTGATATTGATGGATATGTATCTGATGAATCTGATTGTGTAAGAATAGAAGAGATTATGGAAGAACAGGAAAAGGATGAGCAAGAAAATCATGATGAATAAAATTAAAGAGAAGAGGAAGCTCTGACAGTCTCCCCTAAAACATCTAGGTATGTACAAAAGAATCATTCAAAAAATTAGATTATTGGTGACAAGACAAAAGGTATTGACTACAAGCAAAACTGCTACTGAAGTAAACCTATGTTTACTTTTTGAGATTGAACAGATAAATGTAAGTGAGGCATGTAAAGATGAACATTGGATGGAAGCTATGAAAGAAGAACTTATGCAGATTAAGAATAATTAAACTTGGGAATTGGTCTCAAGACCGACAAACAAAAACATTATTGGATCAAAGTGGGCGTTTAGAAATAGGTTGAATGAGAATGGAGAAGTGGTTAGAAACAAAGCAATGCTTGTGTGTAAAGGTTACTCACAAGTAGAAGGCATAGATTTTTAGGAGACCTTTGCCCCAGTAGCAAGAATGGAATCTATAAGGATGTTCTTACCATTTGCTGCTCATAAAGATTTCAAGGTCTATCAAATGGATGCCAAGTCAACATTTTTGAATGGTGAGCTAGAAGAGGAAGTCTACATGGAACAACCAGAAGGATTTTAGTTGTCAGATCAAACAAAAGGATTTCAGTTGTCAGATCAACCAAATATAGTGTGCACATTGAAGAAAGCTTTATATGGATTGAAGAAAGCTCCTAGAGCTTGGTATGCGAGGTTAGACATGTATTTGATTCAACAAGGTTTCAACAAAGCTACGTCGGATAGTAATTTGTATTTTAAGATTGAAAATGAAAAAATATTGATTATGGTTGTATATGTTGATGACATTATCTTTGGAGGAAATGAAACTATGTGCAAGATGTTTGCGAAAGAGATGCATAAAGAACTTGAAATGTATATGTTTGGAGAGATGAATTTCTTTCTTGGGCTACAGATCAATCAAACAGAGAATGGAATTTTTATTTCACAGTCTAAGTATGTGAAAGAGATGTTGAAGAAGTGGGATGGATGGTTCCAATCTAGTATGTACTCCTATGGTGAGTGGTTGAAAATTGGGTAAAGATGATGATTCACCTAAGGCTGATTAGAGCAAGTATAGATTTATGATTGGTGGACTACTGTATTTGACTTCTACTAGACCAAATATTATGCATGTTGTCTATCTTGTGGCTAGATTTCAAGAAGATCCTAAGGAAACACATATTGCTATTGCATCTTGCTGTACACAAGTTCTATGAATGAAACAGACATTGAAAGATATCACAGTGGTGTATGATGATCCTATTTCTATCTTTTGTGATAATACAAGTCCACTTAAAATTTTAAAGAATCTCGTGATGCACTCGAGGACAAAGAATATATCTATCAAGTATCATTTCTTGGGAGAGAAGGTTGTAGAGAATGATGTAAAGCTTGAGTATGTTTCGATAAAGGATTATATTGTTGATATATTTACAGAGGCTCTTCCTAAAGATAATTTTGTGTATCTCTAGGAGAAATTAGGGGTCATTGCCCCTCTTTTCTTGAACTAGATGCATATGGAGATGCATGAGTCTGATGGATCTATGAATCTATCTTTCTTCTAGAACTGATGTTTGGTGGCTACCTCTCAGGGGAGTAGGTAGTATCATGTGTCATCATTGTGAGTTTTATGTTTTCAAAGGAGAAATCAATGTAAATATATTTTTCGTTTTCCATTGATGTCAAAGGGGGAGAGGAAGGAAGAATGTGAAAAAAAGAGGAAAGGAAGAATGTGAAAAAAGAGGAAAGGAAGAATGTGAAAAGAGATTATCTGATTATCTACGAAGGGGGAGAAACATAAAGAAAAATCTTAAGAAGTGTATTTAAAGCTAGTATGTTATCTTTGATATTTTTTCACATTATGTTTCCATCAATGAAAAAGGGGGAGATTGTTTCAAGAATGGAAGGAATGATGGAAAGAATGAAAGTCTTGTCATTGATGTCAACTAGTCAATTGGTTATCAACTGGTTGCTATTGACCGTATATGTCAAGGATATTGAGAAAATTGTATTGAAGGAAGATTGTCAGTGTTCAATGGTTGCTCCAGGTTTTGCTCTGGTTTTTGCTCCTATGTTTGTGTGGTTCAAATGTGTTGATCATGGTTGTTGGAAGATGCTATATCTAGATTTTTGGCTATTGATTCATTGTTCAGTGTGAGTTGTGTTCACCAGTTGTGAATTGTGGTTTTCTATGTTTCTAGTTGAGGTCTAGGAGAAATTTTGCTAGTCCAGATTTCTCTTTGATGAAGTCTTATGATTTGTAGTTCTAGAGTTGAGTTGTTTTTATTGTATTGAAGATAATTTTGGTATCTGGAAAGTTCATTCTTAATTGTTCTATGTGTTCTACACTGGTTTGGACAACCTTGTTTGGAATACTACTTTTAAATTTAGTGAAGCATGTTGGATCTATTTAGGTCCTTATGAAGCATGTGTTTAGGTTGCCCTCACTATAATTCCACCCTAGGATAATTTGGTGCCAACCTAATTAGAATTTAATATTGGATGGCTGACTTTGGATATGTTTCAAAGTTGAAGATGGTATAAATACAAGATGAGTTAATGGTGAAGACACACACAAGAGCGAAGAAGAGAGATAAGTGAAAAGGAAAATTGCAGATAGATACAAGATTGATGTTATTAAATGAGTGTGTGTGATACAAGTGTGGAAGATCAGTGCAAAGTATAAATGTCAAGTTTTTAGATGCAGTGAGAAGAAGGTTTACTCTATCATTCATGCATATTTGCAAGTGGTTGTGATGGATTTCTCTATTGCATTGAGATTGTCATCTCTCTATAACATATCTCTTGTATCTTCGTTGTATCTTTGTGGCAATGATCCCTCTGGGTTGTTAGCCCTATTGGACAATGAGTCATGTTCTGGACAATGAGTCCTTGTTTGGTAGTGAACCTTGTTTCTCAGGTAGTGAGCCTCTTGTAATTGGTTTTGATATTCTCTATAGTGTGAGTTAATCCTCACCATGGTTTTTCCATCATTGGGTTTTTCACGTAAATTTGGTGTTGTTGTGTTTGTGTGATGGTTTTCATGTTCTGCACTTGCACTTAATGTTTAATCATTTAAGTAGTGTTAAGGTTTAGTTTCAGTAATTGGATTAAAGGTTTAATTATGTGACAACTGATTCAACCCCCTCTTAGTTTTCCTATTCAACATTTTTTGTCGGACCTTGGTTGCAAATGTATATAATTAGAAAGAATGACATACCTGCACTTGAAGACTATGATAAACACAAAACCATTCTCATGTATTCACACCTTGTTATAGAAAAAATATTAATTTATTGAGACATCATTCCAAACCAAGAACAAAGGAACTATGGAAAATTAGTAGTGTTGATCATGAAGCATTACTTGATACTCTGAAGGTAAGAGATGACCCTTCATGCACACTTGAGTAGTGGATGGTTTTTTGTATGAGACATGTATGATATTGTTCATCTTATTTTGATTCATGTTATTTCTATTGGTTGGATTAAAATTACATTTAAAGTTTGCATACAAATTAATTGATATGTAAAAATATAGGTTTTTTTGAGAATAAAGGTACATTTTGAAGCGATTTAGATAAAAACATCAACAATAGATCATGCAGATCAATATATTTAGAAGGTACATATTTGTTAAATTATGTTACACCGTATGTTTGAGTTTGATACTAATATGTTTTTTATGATGGTAGAAATGAGCCCTTCTTTTGTAATAAGATGAAACAATGATAGCTTTTAGTATGCTAAATTCTGGTTGATTTCCATTTCAACAGATATACATTGAAACAAGTCTTATTTGTTCAAGATATCCATGATCTCCATAGATTAGAAACTACTGATATCAAAACAAATCTTAGGAAGGCAATGGGAAAAAAGTAGATCCAACTTGTTCTTTTGAAGAGAAGGTGAATCTTTACTACAAAATTCTCATTTTGTTTCTCTTTGCTTTGTCCTTCTTAAATTCCTACATTGTATATTACATCTATAAGAACAAAAAAAGCTACTTATGGGTCCCACATTTAAGAGGCATTATTTTCAAAATTGAAAGTCAAATTTTTTTTTGTTGAACCTACTTGCAAAGACCTAACATGTACACATATTAAAATTACATTAAAAGTTTGCATAAAAATTAACTGATATATAAAAATGTAGGTTTTTTGGAGAATAATTATATATTTTCAAAGTCTAATGATTGTGGAATATTTATTTAGAAATATAACATGCCTAGGTATTGATTGTTGTATTTGTCTCCCTGAAAAGAGCACCCCAAAATGATCAAGTGACTTAGGCAATGAAAAGAGACCTTCCCTGGTATTTACCTACCTAGCTCGACATGTCCATACTACCCATTTATCAAAAATACTACAAATTTAACAATTTTGTATTTTTTGCTCTTATGACACTTTTAAGACTACCTCAGATTAGTGCACTCCAAAATCACGGGGGACTTGGGAAACAAATTGAGTCCTTTAATAGTGTTGAAATTACCACCTTGACATGTTAGTATAGTTGGTTTCACTCCATTATGCACAAAATAAAAAAAATTACTTCTTTCCATTTTTTACACTGCTTTCCACTGACAATTTTTGCAAGAATGCATTTGACATTGGAACACACAAATGTTGTTGAGTTGATCCAAATTGAGAGAGTTTGGTTTGAAGGGATTCAATATCCACCTGTAGGTCTAAACAAAGCATTCCTATGTGCCACAAACTCCCAAAAGAACTTCGTCAAAGTTTGACAATTTTTGGATTTTAGGGCTCTTAAGAGACTACCTCAAAAATGACACCCTAGAACAATTAGGTGAATTGGGTAACAAAAAGAGACCCTCCCTAGTATTTTCCTGCCTACCTTGACGTGCCCACGTTGCCCATTTGTCAAAATTACTAAAAAAATAACATTTTTTACATTTTTTGCTCTTAAGGCATTTAAGAGACTACCCCAGAAAGAGAACCCTAGAATGATCAGGTGACTTGGGAAATTGATTCAAATATTCCATAGTATTTACCTACCTATCTTGACATTTCCACATTGCCCATTCATCAAAACTACTAAAAAACTAACAATTCTTGCATTTTTGCTCTTAAAGCACTTTAGAGACTACCTCGAAAAGAGAACCCTAGAACGATTGGGTAACTTATGTAATGAAAAGAGACCTTACCTAGTTTTTACCTACCTACCTCGATGTTTCCATGCTACCCATTTGTCAAAATACTAAAAATTTAATAATTTTGCATTTTTTTGCTCTTACGACACTTTTAAGACTACCTCAGATTAGTGCACTCTGGAATCATGGGGGGACTTGGGAAAAAATATGAGACCTTTAATAGAATTAGAATACCCACCTTGATGTGTTATTATAGTTGGTTTTTCTCCAATATGCATAAAACAAAAGAATGCTTCTTTCTATTTTTTGCACTGCTTTCCATTGGCAATTTTTGCAAGAATGCATTTGACACTGGAACACACAAATGGTGTTGAGTTGACCCAAATCAAGAGATGTTGGTTCAAATGGATTCAATATCCACCTATAGGTCTAGAAAAAACATTCCTACGTGCCACGAGCTCCCAAAATGACTTCATCAAAGTTTGATTTTTTTTGCTTTTAGGGCTCTTAAGAGACTGCCTCATAAAGAATACCCTAGAATGATTGTGTGGATTGGGAAATGAAAAGAGACCTAGTATTTTATTTCCCATATCGATGTGCCCATGCTTCCCATTCATCAAAATTACTAAAAAATTAACATTTTTAGCATTTTTTGCTCTTAAGGCACTTAAGAGACTACCCTAGAATGATCGGGTGACTTGCACAATAAATTCAAACCTTCCATAGTATTAACCTTCCTACCTCAATGTTTCCACATTGGCCATTCATCAAAATTACTAAAAAACTAACAATTTTTGCATTTTTTGCTCTTAAGGTACTTTAGAGACTACCTTGGAAAGAGCACCCTAGAACGATTAGATTACTTGGGAAACAAAAAGATACCTTGCCTAGTATTTATCTACCTACCTCGACATGTCCATGCTGCCAATTTAACAAAAATATTGAAAATTTAACAATTTTGCATTTTTTGCTCTTATGGCACTTTTAAGACTACCTTAGATTAGTGCACTTTGAAATCATAGAGGGACTTGGGAAAAATAATGAGGCCTTTTGTAGCATTGGAATTCCCATATTGATGTGTTAGTATAGTTGGTTTTTCTCCATTATGCATAAAATGAAAAAATGCTTATTTCATTTTTTGCACTGCTTTCCACTGACAATTTTTGCAAGAATGCATTTGACACTGGAACACACAAACGGTGTTGAGTTGACCCAAACTGAGAGAGATTGGTTTGAAGGGATTCAATATCCACATTTAGGTCTAGAAAAAAGCATTCCTCCATGCCATGAGCTTGCAGAGAAATTTGTCAAAGTTTGACAATTTTTGGCTTTTAGGGCTCTTAGGAGACTACCCCAAAAAGAGAACCCTAGAATAATCGGGTGACTTGGGCAACTAAAAGAGACTTTCCCTAGTATTTACCTATGTACGTTGACCTGTCCATTCTACCCCTTATCAAAATTACTAAAAATCTTACAAGTTTTGCATTTTCCAATATCCATGTTTAATTTTAACCATTGTTGAGTCAATAGTAGATTCAAGTTTATGTTTCTTAACAATTCTTAACAAATGTAGGCAATTTTGGTGGACAATACTATTGCAAACTATCTTTTCTTAGTTTCCTTGTTTTATAAATTTCATAGTTTTATATTGTTTCCTTGCAAACTATATTTTTCACTTTTCTATTTGTGAAGCTTATTTTCTTGTCTTATTAAAAGCATGGAAATTACTGAACTTGTATTAGTGAAAACCTTACAAGGAAGACCATTTAGGAAAATTTTTTTCCCAGTTGCATTCATCTTATCAAGAAAAAACAATAGAATATTAAATTATTGTGCATAATTTCTTTTCATAGTTTATATTTTCTTTTCATAACATTGGTACCATAATTTCTTGCATCAAAATAACTAAAAAATCCAAAAATAGAAAAAGATCTCAAATCTATCAAAACATAAAACAATATTATTGTGCATCCCTTGCACTTTGATGTGCCTTGGGTATAGACCAAACACAATTCATGATTTTTAAGAAGAGGGTATTATCATTCCTACAAATCCCATCCTCTTTTTTGGGAAATCTAACTTTATTGAAAGGGTAGATACCAAAATGAAACTATACAGACTAAGGATGTTAATAGATCAAGGAATCAAAGGGTAAATGATGTAGAAACTATAGAGACTAACGAAAAAGGGATCAAATTTGGTGAAGTTTCCCAAGACACCCAAATTTAACAGTACTATAACATGAGTAAAAATGATCTATGTAATTCATAAACTATTAAAGTGCAAGATTTCAAGAAATCAATATCTATATAACATGTTATCCATCATAGCTCAACCATTATAAAGTGATTATACATTCAAATTTTAAGTTTCAAAATAGGAAACCATGCACACAATGAACAAAATATATCGAATATCAATTTATATATATAAAAGTGTAAATTTTAAATTATGTATGTGCATATAAAAATTTGGCATGTATGCCAACTCAAAATAATATTTACAAAATGTGGCATATGCCATCTCATGGTCTATATATACAATGCATATGTCATGTCAAGAAAATCCTAATCTTGTGGTAGATCACCAAAATGTAGCCTCTTCATGCTACCTAATGGATGAGAAGATGTCTACACAAAAACTATTCAAACTAAAAATTAGATTAATTAGCTCTCAATGGTAAATAAATTAAACTACTAAATAGAAAGTTATCTACTATTTTTTATCTTTCAAAATAACATCCAATCACTATACTAAACTATAAATTAAAGTCAAATTCAATTATTTATTACCTCAAGCATTTTTTCTTTGGCTAACATGCGTTCAACAAATGCTGGTCCCTTAGGATGCTCAAGGTTCCTACCATATTGTCTTGGTCCTGGATCCATGAACATGGATGGTGGTATACTCTACAAGAAGAAAAATAAAAATGACAAAATTAATAAATAATTGATGACAAAAAAACATAAACTAACATATATCTAGAAACTTATATATCTACTAGATATAAAAAAACCATATACTCGAATCAATGATGCAAGTGAGATAATTGATTGAGAAGAACTCATCATGGTAAAAGGTATCGCATTAGTCACATATGGAGTAGATTGCAATAGTAAAATAAGATCAAGATATAAATTAGTATGTATTTAATTAATCATGATTTAAATGATATGCATACAATAAAAAAGTTATACATGTACACAAAATATACCAATGTGTGTAGGTCAAATTCAAGGCCGAAAGAGTGTCATGCTGCACATCTCTAATATGTTCCTCCATCATCAACTGTTCAATCTCACTTAAATATACATTAGTAACATGTAATATTTGTTATAATAATCTTAAATGAATGCACTATGAAATAAATTTAAGTTTTACTTGTACAAAAGATTGATGTTGCTGCTCCTCATCTCCAACAGTGGACAACACTGCACCTATTCCTCCTTGCATGTCTTCACTGCACCTGTAGTATGCACTGGAACCTCATCTCCTCCAAGTGACACATCATGCACCTCATACTTAGATGTGACTAGGGGAGGCTCATTCGTACCTCCCATATGACCTAGACATGTATGACTACATGTACTACACTGGTGAGGCACACAAATATGCCTAGATGATAATGTTGCACTAGTATCAACTGAAGCATGAAGAGTGTCACCCACTGGTAGTTGGGTGAAATATGATGAGTGTGAAATCAAATGGCCAGTCAAAGAGTGTATGGCCAAGAGACTATGTTGGGTCACATTGGCAACAAGGTTTGGATGGGGTGCTAGAGGTGGGGGTGGAAGACAAGGAGGGGGGACATAAGGTCCTTGCATGATATGCATTTCCTTAGGTCTATGTTGGGGGCATGCCCATACCCACTCCCTAAAAATTCATGAAATCAAAATAGTTGACATGTATTCCTAAAAAAAATTCCACACATAATTTATGGAGAAAGTATAGAGGGACATTGAGATTGTTGTTGGGTGTTTTGTCAAACACCATCCACCAACGATCCCAAAAGTTTGGAACCATGCCTTGATGGGTGCACCATTTTATGATTTTTTTTGGTTTGTGTAAACCAACATTTTGTCTTGTTCTTGGGTTCACAAAATGTTGGGCTAAATTGGCTTTAGTTATTTCTAATGTTTTAATGTCATCATACCCCAAACCATTGTTATATTGCAACCTCTTCGCATCTCTCCACTGTTGAAATGAAGAATGTTGGCTAGTGATTTCCATAACATGACTGGTTATGGCCTCTATATTCGGTGTGACTGGTCACAAATGTTGATGGTTACAGTATCTCTCAATAATGTTTCTCAATTCAGTAATATTTATTTCAATTAGGTCCTAAATTGAAGGAGGGTTTACTGGAGGAAGGCTTGATGGAGGAGGGTTTGCTAAATCTTGTGCTATTTAAACCCTATTATAAATTACAAATGTATAAATTAATATAGTTTTCAACTAATTCCTAATATTTTATTAAAAAAACATATAAAACAATTAAAATAATCTTAAAAAATGCGTTTTAACATACCTTTTTGATGTTTTTGTTGATAAATTTGAATCAAAAGCAATGGAAATTGGTTTTTAATGCCAAAAATGAATATCTGTTATTTCTGATATCCATTTTTCTCTCCTCTGCTGTGA
Organism: Sequoiadendron giganteum; assembly: GCA_007115665.2. Lineage (NCBI taxonomy): Eukaryota > Viridiplantae > Streptophyta > Pinopsida > Cupressales > Cupressaceae > Sequoiadendron > Sequoiadendron giganteum. The sequence goes on along the minus strand of CM021110.1, from coordinate 104,948,643 downwards.
ACAGTCACTATTAAAATGATTGTTCACGACCCTTTTTTTATTTCAAACATTAAAAATAGATATCCATTTTTAACAATACATATATCCATTTTTTTAGAGTTATGAGTAGTTTTTAAAAAAAAATATCCATTTTTGAGAGCTTTCTTAAACTCTCTGAAATAGATATCTGTTTTAGAGAGCACTTTAATTTTTTAATAAATAACATGATAGTTAATATTAATATATTAGGGACAGTGCAAGATCATGGGGGTCCAAGCTAGGCCCTTAAGTGGCAATAAAAATTGAGAAAAATAGAGTTAAGCAACTTGACATAAAAAATTTGAATATGTTATTAACATAATTTGAAAAATATGTAAGAACAAAATTTGTAGCAAATCAAATGCAATTTATAAGATACCAGTTAGTCTTTTTTTGGAAAAAAATAATTCTATTAGTGAAAATCTGAAATTTCAATGTAGTAGTACTAAATTTTTTCAGGAAAAAATAAAAAACAAGTGTATGTCTGACCAACCTAAGTGCAATATTTTTTTTATTTTTTTGAAACATTCAATATAAGTAGAGGACACATGCCCAGATGTGCCGAATTTCTTTTTATATTTTTTTTGCAAGTAAATAATTAGTTATGATTTTTTTATTAAAACTTTTTAAAATATTAAAACTTGTTTGTCTGACCACCATAACTTGGTAATTTTTTTTTTTATAAATTTTTTATCTTATAGTATGGGAAGCATAGAATGTGCTACATCTTTCAAATTCAAAAAATATTAAATCGTTTAAGAATTATAGATTTTTTCAATCAAAGCTTTAGTCAAAATGCATGTAGAAAATCAATAATAATTATCTATTTAATTCCAAATAAACCCTTTTTGTTTCATCAAATTCGAATAAAAAAAGTTGTTAGCCACTTTTTGGACCCCCATGATCCTGCACTCACTAATCAATGATATATTAATATATTAATGATATATATTGGAATGACATTATTAATAATATTAATATGCCATTATTTTTAATATTAATATATTAATGATATATTAATATAGTAATAGTTTATTAATGTATTAATATATATTAATTATATATTAATATAGTAATAGTATATTAATATATTAATGATATATTAATATAGTAATAGTATATTAATATATTAATGATATATTAATATAGTAATAGTATATTAATATATTAATATTAATGATATATTAATATATTGTATTAATAATATATTTATATATTAATGAGTTCACTGCCCTTTTTTATTTTATAATGTTAAAAAGGGATATCCATTTTAACAAAATCGATATTTGCTTTGGAGAGCACTTTAATTTTTGAATATATGACATGATAGTTAATATTAATATATTAATATATATTAATGATATATTAATGATATATTAATATATATTAATGATATATTAATATATTGATGATATATATTTTATGAAATTATTAATATATTAATATTAGAAATAATGTCATATAATATTAATATATTAATATATTAAATATTATATTATTGTAATAAATAATAATAATAATAGACATGTTAAACTCATCCTCCAAACCGTAAGACCACAACAACAACTGTGGAGAAATGCAGAGCATTTCTTTGAACCTTCCATGACTGCAACATGATAGTCTTCACTTTGCTAACTCAAGAAACTTCTGCGGTGACTTCTATGATCTGGAAACAAGAACACACATGCTTTACACTTGATTTTGTCTATTTTTCAAACCGTAGGACCATATTTTCAAATGTAGAGAAATGCAAAGCATTCTCCAAATATTTTTAGAGTAACTTCCTGAGCTAGTGATTGTAAGAAATTATTTTATATATTTTACATCAATAGATAGTGAATACAACACACAAAATCATTCACTTGCTCATGAGAATCATGAAACAACTATTATAGAAACTCATGAAATCCAACATCATACATAATAATTTATGACCAACATCCTGATTGTAGCATATGCAACCATCCACACACTACCACTCTACTAACAACAAGGACAACATCATCAACAATCTCCATTATGTTGACATCAATGAAAACACTTGCAAAATAATTGCGATAATCTCCCCCTTTGGCATTGGTGGCAACACCAACCTGATATGAAATATCTCCTCCTTACTCTATCTCTCCCCCTTTGACATCAAGGACAAAGGGCTAATGGTATTTAATAGAACTTACATCAACACACAAGCTCCCCCTATTTGCACAAACCTCAAAATTCTTCTACCTACTCCCCCTGAGAGGTAGCGACCATCAATCCAGGGATAAAAATGTGTCTTGAATTTCTCCCCCTAGACAATTGACCAACTATGAATCTAGTTAGAAGAGGAAGGGGAAAACAACCCTATATTATGTCAGAGATACTCAAATGTATCCTTTGAAATTTCCTTTGTAAAGATGATTGCAACTTGTTCCTTTGTGCACACATATTCCAATCTTACTTCTTGATCCACAACTTTCTCTCTTAAGAAGTGATACTAGATAGATATATCCTTGGTTCTAGAATGCATCACTAGATTCTTTAAAATATTGATGATGATTGTATTATCACATAGCATAGGAATGGGTTCATCATACATCACCTTAATATCTTTCAATGTTTGCTTCATCCACAACAATTGGGTGCAGCAGGATGCTACAACTATATACTCTATTTCTATTATTGATAAGGACACTGAGTCCTACTTCTTACTAAACCAAGAGACTAATCTATCTCTCAAAAAGAAATATCCACCGCTAGTACTTCTTTTGTCATTAACACTACCAACCCACAATTTTCAAGCAAATTTGAGAAGGGTAAGGACACAAGTACCAGTCACCAAAAGTAGGTTTTGAGATCTATTGAAGGACAAGTTCGCCCTAGGGTGAATGGGTCTTGGTTAAGGCTTCTAAAAATTCTTTTTTCAATCCTCTAAGGCAGGATCTTAGCTTTTATTTTGCATAGGTTTCACTATCAAAAAGTTAGAAATAAGTTCTAAATGTGAGTTTCCGTGACTTGACAATAATGATGACAAGTTTTACAATAATGAAAAATTTCTCTTCAAGATCTTCAATCCTTCTTCAGCCTATAATCTGCACATAAAAAAGAGGGAAAAATTATTTTGTTTGAATGGGGGTTTACCTTAGTCAAACCTCATGTTTTTTAATTAAAACTTGATAGAAAGATAATGGCTATGGGGAAGGGAATGATGAATGAACACTTGCTTTCTACAACTCACCAAACCTTCAATGACTTCCCTTAGAGGAATGAAGACAAACACATCACTCCAAGGAACTTGATCTTTCTTTTCTTGATGGACACTTGAAAATGCTTGGATTCTCTAGGATCAACAATGCATGTTAGTCTTCCTAAGATGACATTGTTGAATGAGCAAGACAACCGAGAGGGGGTCAGGGTGAATTAATTGTACCAAATTGAAACATCAAAACCTCAACTGTAATCAGATCCACAAGAATTCATTAAACCCTTGATCTATTATAATTTTTAAACATAAAAACCTCAACTGTAATCAGATCCACAAAAATTCATTAAACCCTTGATCTATTATAATTTTTAAACATAAAAAATAGACAATAGAAACTGAAACAACAAACACTATACATAAGAGAACACCAGATTTACGTGAAAAACCCTAGAAGGGAAAAACTACGGTGAGAATTAGATCATAATATAATTGTAAAACCTATACAAGGAGGCTCACTGCCAGAATAGGACACATTGTGTAGAAAGGCTCACAACCTAGGCTCACTATTAGAATAGAAAGAAGAAAGAAGATATAATGTTACACAGAGAACATAATCTCAATGCAATAGAGAATCCACCACAATAGCTTCAACAACAATTACAATCTCCAAGAGATCAAGATACCTCAACTCACTACATTCAACAATCTTGCATTATAGCTCACACTACATTTCACACTTCTGCATTTAATTTTGCATCACATCAATTCACCTTACATTTATACCATCCACAACTTGAAACACATCTTCAAGTCAGCTACACTCACCTTACACTTTAAAAATTCAAAATAGGTCGACACTAAGCATTCTCATGGTGGATAGGAATGAAAGTGGACCAATACAAAACTTAATTGGGACTCAAATCAATACTCACACACCAGACTATGCCTTCACCAATAACTAAGCATCTTTAAATGTAGTGTAAACACCAGGTCGGTCGTTACCCGTGCAAACACCATTAAACTTTAAATTACACTCTTCCTCAAATCCAAGGATTACTTGCAAACCACACACCATGCTTCATCACTATATAGAATATTCCGCTATCATCTTGAAATCCATCAAACTCCTTCACAAAAATTCACACCTCTAGAATGTACACAACTTGTACACTTAGACTACACTACCAAATATAACGTAGAAAAAAGTATCCTTTTTCACGCTCATTTGAGTCTTTTCTTATGGATTTTGGATTGATTTTTCCTAGATTTAATATTGTAATGTGGCCAACACATTCACATTAGGCCTTGAACGCTTGTAAATCAATAAAAACCTAAAGATGTCTTACAAAGGTGTTGTGAAGTGTTGTAACACATTTTCCCACTTTTCTAGGACTTTTTCATCATAATTCACCTAAACGACCTCGTTTTATCATTTACCAAGTACTATTTCAAAGTTTTGTAAAGAGTTGTAACAAACTCTCACACTTCCCTAGGATTACCATCAATAAATTGACCCCTTAATGCACTTATAGGTCCTACTTAAGTGTGTTTCGGAAGACGATCCCGTTAAAAAAAAAATTCACAATTTAATTCTTGACATCCACTTGAAATTTCCCAAGTGGAATAAGTCACCACATTGGGTGACTTAGTCCCATGTGGCATAAAAATAAAATTTAATCCAAAATTCTAGCGGAATATTGTCTCCTAAACCCTAAGGTCAGCCTGTGATGTGTTATTTTCAAGAAATTAGGGCATGACATGTATAAATAAAGGGTTTTTCCCTCATTTTCATCCCCCCAATCTTCATAAGCAATCAAGCAATCTATCTTCTCAAGAAAGCATTAAGATTCAAGCACTCTAAGCACTTCAAGCACAATCCATTGGAGCTGATTACTTGCATATCTTCAAAATTCTTCAACAAGGACTTGGTGAGTTGATGTACTTGCATGTTATTCAATCATCTTTCCCTTTTCATTCTATTTTATTATCTAGGGTTTGATTACCAAAATGGAGTTTGACTAAGGAAAACCCCTATTCTCTAAGCCTAACCCCTTTTCCCCTCTTTGTATGTGTGTTTTGTAGAATTTGTATACAAATTAGTCAAAGAGTAAGGAGATAAAAGGTTTCATCTTTCCATCCACATAATTCCAAGTCAACAAACCCTAAAAGGAGCTTGAAGACAACTTGCAGGTGAACATTTGAAGATTCGGGTCCAGATTTTTGTCAGGAATAGAAGTACAGGTTGATAGCTATAGATTTCAGTCTCGAGATTCCTAAATGCTATAGGTGGACTAAGTCACCATCATTGGTGAATTAGTCCCACTACCAAGCTTGAAAAGTGATCTCTGCAGATTTGGACACCCATTTCCCCAAAACCTATTCTGGCAAAGTTTCCCCGAAGCAAAACTAAGTCACCCAGTGGCCTTCAACAATAGATTCTAGAAGATTCCAGAGCTCCTCTTCATCAACCTTTAGTTCCCAGGTGCACCACTTTTGCCTCTTTAAGTTATGTTATAGTTTGCATGTATTTTAGGTCATTTTACACAGTCTTTTCAATACATTTGTATTTCATTAGTTTGCATTCATTAGATAGCTTCATTTCAATAGATTACAACACTTAGACACATTCCAAACCACACACAAAACACACATTCAACCCCTAATCTTGAATGAACCTCTAGGTTCTTGAGTGGAAAGAACTCTCTCCTTCTAGGTGAAAACCCTAGAAGTGCTAGGGAATCCACTTTCCCTCAAAATCTACGGTTCATTTTGGTGAAACCATCCTTAGAACACTTTTTAACTTCTGATTTTAAGTGCATTTGCATCCTAGAAAAGCTTGCATTTAGATTGCATTAGGGTTTTGCAGGGTTTTTAAAAGTGCATTAGTGAAAAAATCATTTAGCTTGGATTTTTGCATTCCATTTGATTGAAAAATTCAATTTTTTTGCATTTTCATTCTCTATTTGCACTGGAAAATCCTAAAAATCACAAAAACCATTCAAAACTTTTAAAAATTATCAAAAAAATCACTGTTGGGACTAATTCGCCACACTGGGTGACTTAGTCCACCTGCACATTTTGCACTGTAATTTTTGGCATTTTTAGAGCATTTTTTGCATTTCTATATTGTTTTCCATAATTTTAGTTATTTGCATTTTAGTATTCTTTATTTGCATTAAATTTGCATTCACCCCACATTTAGAAAACTTTGCATGAGTGTTTGGTGTCCTATTGTTGATACATTAGTGAGAATAAGTTCAAGACTCATGGAATCTCACAACAACACTCTTGTTGTAGATCTTGGGTTACCTCGAGCTTCCACTCCTAGTAGTGATAATAGTACACTAGGCCTAGAAACCACCCTTAGTAACTCTTTTCATTCATGTAGCATGCGTACTGAACATAAACCTGATGATATTGCACATGACCAGATCATTCACCTTCATGAGGACCTAGCACACTTGCAACACCAAGTGAGCCTTGAAACCATCGCCGCTACTGCAATTCCCACTATAGACAACATCCACCGTATGCTTGACATTGATGAAGGCCTAGATGTTGTGAAGAAAATAGTTGAGATATATCAAAAATATGTTTCTTCCACCTCTAGTGTCTCTCAACCAACAAACATTGTGGTTAGCCAAGGAGGACCTCAAACTCCTCCTCCTTCAACCATAGCATCCATACCTACTTATGCCTCTCCTAGTGTCATAACCACAATGCAACAAGTTAGAAATGTGATTCCTTCCCTTGGTATTCCTACCTCCTATGTGGCCTCACATTCCTTATCCTCTTCCACCATACCATCCATTAGCATTCCATTCACTTGCCCTACCACTACATTCACCCTATCACCACTTTCTCTTCCACCTAATACCACTTACACTGATCCTCTCATAACACAAATTTTCCACACCATCTCATCCATACAACAAAAAATTGCTACCATCAACCAAAACTAGAATGATCCACCCACATACTATGTTCGCAACAGTCCCATGTCCTTAGAAATATTGTGAACCCTGATGCCAAAAGGAATAGAAATACCTAGATTTGAGAAATATGGAGGGAAGGGTGATCCTTCTAATCATGTTAATGCTTACACTGCTTTGTGTAGTGATTTTTCTCTTGATGATAAATTGTTAGCTAAATTTTTCCCCTGGACCTTAAAGATATTGCCTTGGAATGGTTTTCTTCTTTACCGAATAATTCAATTCGTTCATTCAATGAACTTGTTGATGCCTTTATCAACCATTTCCAAATGCACATGATTCCCAAAAAGACCTTGGCCAATTTGATGAGATGTAAGAAAAACAATGATGAAAAGATAACTAATTTTATCTCACGCTATCAATCGCTTTATTCCCAAATCGATGTCAAGATTCTTGATACACATCTTCAAAAGATGTTTATAGAAAATTTGCTAACACACCGTCAGGACAAGCTCACCATGATGAAATTCCCTTCCTTCATGCACTTATGCACAACCCTTTGTGGGGTGATCCCACAATGCTGGTTTATAATTTTTGGGAGATTCTGATTTTTGGTGAAATCACATATTTTTAGAAAATATAATGATTTAAGCCTTAAATTTCTTCATTTGAAGGATTCAAATTGAATATTATTTGATCAAACCACCTTATATCAAAATCCCTTGGATATAACCCTGCTAGTTTTAAACCATACCTATAACGAATACTCCTTTACACCTATCAAAATGCTGATAAAAAACCACTTTTGATTTACCTTTTGGGGGATCAAATGAATTAATTTAAAATTTATTTTTTGTAAGTATGTATTCCTTATTATAAGCTTCCCAAAAAGTATAATTTTAAATAAATTTAATTTTATTATTATATTTATTTTTCATTTCTTGTGAATGTAGGTTTTTCACCGAAAATCAAGCTCTCTATTCTGCACATGTGGAAAAATAGCAGATTATCAAATTTTTTTTTTGAAAAATATAAATGCACTAGATATTGAAATCCTTGATCCAAAAAATAAAATAAAATTGAATTTTGATACATACAAAAAAAATTATGTTGTATACAGTCTACCTATGTCTGAATTATAATTGGTTTGACTTCAAAACTTGATTAAGGAAAAAATATTCAATAAAACACTCTGAAAGCAAATGAAAGTGCTAGATATCATAGTTGCAAATATACATTCAAAAAAAATAGAATTTTATCCTTCATGGAAAAAATTTGTGTTGTATACGGTGAGCATCACTCCTTAAAAATGGTGTTTACTGAAAAAACCTAGTTTTTGAAGGAGATGGAAAAATAAGTGCAACTTGATTCCAAATATTTTGAAAAAAATATATTTAGAATCTACAGAAAAAACTCCACAAAACACTAGTTTGTATCATCTTCAAATTCCTCATAGTTTAGCCGCTATAGGTGCCTGAAAGTGAAGATTTAGCTAGAAAAAATTAGTTCAGTGTCCAGTTTGGCCAAAAATTATAAACCAGTATTGTGGGATCACCCCATGATTATCACAATTTGATTAGTAGTTGTGATACACATTCCACTTCTAGTCAAATTGAGAAATTTGAAACTGCCAACCAAAACAATCCTCAGCCATTTAGAAAGCAAAACAAAGGGTTCTTCCAATTTAACCCTCCTCAACAATCCTCTCCACCTGTCAATAACCAAATAGCAGCTGTTAAGACCGTGGTGCCTTTCAGTTATGGAGATCCAAAACAAAAATTCATACCTTTACTCGATACCCTCCATAATACAACATTTAAGCTTCTGCAACAACAAACGATTACCTTACTTGCTGTCCATGCACCCGATCCTAGCAAACCTTTACCTCCAAAATTCAACTCTAAAGCTTATTTCCATTTTCATAGACAAAATAGACATGATACAGAGAAATGAAAGCATCTTAAGAATCTTGTTCAAGACCTCATTGATTCTGGACATCTATCCGTTGTTGGTGTTAATGATCAAGGCAATAAATCTGTTGCCCCTCCTAATCAAAAATTTCAAATCTTTACTAATCCCATGCCTAAACATAATATTTCCTTTGTCAAAGCTAGTGAAACTCTACATAATGATGTTATGAATGTTGATACAAAGGATGAACATTCTGATCCTATTCCACATGTGACCCATGTCAAACCTATGGAGGAAATGGTAGGCACGATAGACGTTATCCCTCATAAGGGCCAACCTAAAACATCTCTTGATATTAATTTTTCTTCTCAAAACATACTTAAGAATCTCCCCAATGGTCCTCTTTACATAGCCGACCGTATCTATGATAAGCCCACTAATGGGATATTAATAGATCCTGCCTGTGGCGAGAATGTGATCACGAAAGAATTTTTGGTATTGCATGATCTTTATCAAGATGACTATGATAAACCTAACACATGGATCAAAACACATAATTTTTTTTATTTCCCTACGATCATATTGATCACCCTCTCATTACAAATAGGCCCTAATAAATTGTATGCTAGCTTATCTATCATCCCACAGTCGGACCAATTTTGTTTACGACTAGGTGATCCATGGCTTTGCTCAATGAAAGAGGTTCCTTCAATTCTTCACAAGTGATTAAAGTTTCCCTTTGACAATGATATATTCACTGTCCACCATAGCGGATTTAATCCCTTGTATTCCAAAGGAAAATTTTCTCTAGAAGCCTTTTGGCCCGAGCCCATGGAACCCATCACGCTTAGAAGATATTTCTTTATCATTGCTTATCAAAAATTTAAAGCAAAGAAAATTACAGAATTATCTCTTTGCAACATGTCTCCATCCATTTTCGAAACTCCCATCCTTGATGAAACCATGCTTCAACCAGAACAAGACCAAACTCAACTAACACTTGAAACTTTATCCACACCTTCTAAGCGACCTAGAGATTATGAAAGAAACTCCATCCAGCCTCCTCACATAAAACAAGTTTATAAAGCCAAGGAGAAAGTGGTTGAAAAACCTCACATGATTCCTTACATTCCTCCCCCTAGGGATGGAAAGAAACCTATGGTTGTTCAATCCACTCCTTCATAGACACAACTTGACAATAGAATCAAAAGAAATAGAGGATATGGGGAGTGTAGGCATCAACATCATGCCCTTTCTCACCGGTTACATGAAGAAGAAAATATAGACAATCATAATCCACACTTGACATAAGCAATGCACGATGCCCCTCCTCCCCACCCACCACAACATGATCCTATACCTTAACCACCACAAGAGTTACATGCTTCCACTAACATCATCATTCGCCCTCCTATTGTCATTAATTTGGATGATGATGATGAAGAAATTGCTAAAATAGATGAAGAGGTGCATAAAAATTTGAATACATTATTTTCCTCTTCCATAAGCTTACATGAAAACTCTCCTAGGACAAGCATTGATCTTGATTCTAGTTTTGAAATTGTTGTTGTCCCTCTAGCCAGTCGCCCACCTGCACTTTACACTAAACAAGATTGGGAGGTGGATGACTTGTTAGACGATTGACTTGCATTTTCTTTACTAGTCTCCTTCTTTTTCTTTGGTGTGTTTGTTCGATATTCTCTCTCTTTGTGACATTCCTCTATTTGTACCTTCATTCCTCTATATGTCATGAATTTCCTTTCACTTTTCACTTTGGATTCCGCCTTCCTTTTGGGGATGATGCAAGGCATTGAGACAACAATGTCCCTTTCATGTTGACCCGAAAGGCCCCTCCCTTTTTCTTTTTCTTTTTGCCTTCATTTTGGGCATGATGCAAGGCATTGAGACAACAATGTCCCTTTCATGTTTACCCAAAAGGCCCCCCCTTTTCTTTTTTCTTTTTCTTTTTTCCTTCCTTTTGGGGATGATGCAAGGCATTGAGATGGCAATGTCTCTTTCATGTTGACCCAAAAGGCCCCCTCCCTTTTTCTTTTTCTTTTTTCCTTCCTTTTAGGGATGATGCAAGGCATTGAGACAACAATGTCCCTTTCATGTTGACCCAAAAGGCTCTTTTTCTTTTTCTTTTGATTTTGTTGTCCTTTCGGGGACAATGCAAAGCGTCGGGACACCTTATGTCTCTTCCATGTTGACCCAAAATGACTCTTCCTTTTGTCTTTGTTTTCGCTCTATTTGTGTCCTTCTTCCAGTTCTATGTATTTGGGGGAATGATGACAATTCCGAGCTCTCTACAAAAATATTGCAGCAATGAACATACTGACCCCAAATCCATAGATCCCTTATGTGTTTGGTGTTTTTATTTTGGGGGCAACCCCCTTTCCATTTCCATTTCCATTTCCATTTCTTTCTTCTTTACATGACGCAACCTTACTCAAAAACATATCACTTGGCATAGGGCTTTCCAAGTTGGCTCTCATGTCCTTGCCTTCCTTTTTGCATTTTTGCATTTTTCTATTTTAAAGTAATTGCTCACAAAATGGTGTGTATCAATTGCTTTAAAGTGGGGGCACACATTAGCATTATTTCTTTTTCATTTTTTTCCTTTTCTTGGTTCTTAGTGCAACCTTATTACTTCATACAACGTGTTTGTCTCTTTGTGTATGGAATTGGGTGTAATGTCCTTCATGAAAGTGATCTATCTTAGCATATTACATTCCTCTTAGTGGCCTGATGCGAAACACTACATCCCCTAAGTTGTGAATTTTCTATTCTTTGATTGGTCCTCCCTTGGATACATTAGACACAATTCTCCATAAGTCAAAGACCTCGCATGAACTAAGCAAGATTCCTTTGAACAGTCCTTTTACCTTTTAAATTTTGCATTTTTTCACTTTACATATATGGCCACCTTGCATAATACAACTTGCATGCATGTGGTGCCACCTTGCACTTGTTCATGAGTTCCAAGCATATGAAACTTTGCTTGCTTCATGAAGCTCGAAACCTTGTCTTTTATGGCACCTTATCAAAGTTATGAGGAGGTATAACTTTGGTATGGTTAAGTGGGAAGCCCACCTAGTGGCATGAATTTCCCCATAGCCACCTATGTGTGTGTGAGTACATACCAGCCATGAGTGTATGTTTCTCACCGTTTTAGCCTTCTCACCCGACGAACAGCATAAAGTTTCATTGCCTCAGAGTGAGTACACATTCTTTCAGAAAAACAACCTAGATCTGATCCATAACTAGCTGGACAAATGGTCAAAGATTTATCCGACATTACCTTTCTTTTCACTCCTTCACATCACTTTCTTGTGTGATCTTTTGTGTTGATGTTTGGTTTACCTTGGGATCTTGATCTTGGGGGCTTGATCATTCCTCTTGATTATGGTTGTCTCATCTTTCCAACATGGGTACATATGGATCCCTCTCGATATGCATGTCTTGGCTACTTTAGTGTGAGTTTTAAGCAAGTTCATCCTCTCACTAAAGTGGAGGCTAAATATAACGTAGAAAAAAGTATCCTTTTTCATGCTCATTTGGGCCTTTTCTTATGGATTTTGGCTTGATTTTTCCTAGATTTAATGTTGTAATGTGGCCAACACATTCACATTAGGCCTTGAATGCTTGTAAATCAATAAAAACCTAAATATGTGTTACAAAGGTGTTGTGAAGTGTTGTAACACATTTTCCCACTTTCCTAGGACCTTTTCATCACAATTCACCTAAACAACCTCTTTTTATCATTTACCAAGTACTATTTCAAAGTGTTGTAAAGATTTGTAACAAACTCTCACACTTTCCTAGGATTGTCATCAATAAATTGACCCTTTCTTATGATAAAATGACCCCTTAATCCACTTATAGGTCCTACTGAAGTGTGTTTCGGAAGATAATCCTGTTAAACAACAATAATCACACTTTAAATTTCCCAAGTGGACTAGATTGCCACCTTGGGTGACTTAGTTCCATGTGGCATAAAAATCAAATTTAATCCAAAATTCTGGTAGGATATTGTCTCCTAAACCCTGTGATGTGTTATTTTCAAGAAATTAGGGCATAACATGTATAAATAAAGGGTTTTCCCTTCATTTTCATCCCCCCCAATCTTCATAAGCAATCAAGCAATATATCTTCTCAAGCAAGCATCAAGAATTCAAGCACTCTAAGCACTTCAAGCACAATCCTTTGGAGCTGATTACTTGCATATATTCAAAATTCTTCAACAAGGGCTTGGTGAGTTGTTGTACTTGCATGTTATTCAATCATCTTTCCCTTTTCATTCTATTTCATTATCTAAGGTTTGATTACCAAAATGGGGTTTGACTAAGGCAAACACCTATTCTCTAACCCTAAGGCCTTTTTCCCTCTTTGCATGTGTGTTTTGTAGAATTTGTATGCAGATTAGTCAAAGAGTAAGGTGCTAAAAGGTGTCATATTTCCATCCACACCATTCCAAGTCAACAAACCATAGAAGGAGCTTGAAGAAAACTTGCAGGTCAACATCTAAAGATTTGGGTCCGAATTTTTGTCAGAAACAAAAGTACAAGTTGATAGCTACAGATTCCAGTCTCGAGATTCCCGAATCCTACAAGTGGAATAAGTTGCCATTATTGTCAAATTAGTCCCACTACTAGGCTTGAAATGTGATCTCTGCAGATCTAGACACCCATTTCCCCAAAACCGATTTTGGCAAAGTTTCCTCGAAGCAGGACTAAGTTGTCCATCTTGGCGTAAGTGTCCTAGTGGCCTTCAACAACAAATTTTGGAAGATTCCACACCTCCTCTTCATCAACCTTCAGTTTCTAGGTGCACCACTTCTACCTCTTTAAGTTCTGTTATAATTTGCATGCATTTTAGGTCATTTTACATAGTATTTTCAATACATTTGCATTTCATTAGTTTTCATTCATTAGATAACTTCATGTCAATAGATTACAACACTTAGAAACATTCCAAACCACACACACAACACACATTCAACCCCTAATCTTGAATGAACCTCTAGGTTCTTGAGTGGAAATAACTCTCTCCTTCTAGGTGAAAACCCTAGAAGTGCTAGGGAATCCACTTTCCCTCAAAATCTACTATGCACCAAACATTGCGATTCTAAAATCTATCTTCCAAAGAACCATACCAAAAATCCTCTTGAATCAGGCAAGAGATAAACACCATAAAAATACCTTAAGAATCACAAGACCTGAAGAACATTTGCATAGAAATGAGGAGCAAAAACATTTCTCCCAAACACCTCTGCAAGCAAAACTGCAAATCTAGTTCATAAACTGGTGAACATAACTTTCTCTAACCATCGATCCAAAAGGAAAAATATTGGATATAGAAACTCTGAGCACCTCTATCCAACATATCAAAACCACACAAGTAAATCTTCAACCCAGAAGAAATGCGAAGCAAAACTAGAACACATCTACAAACCAAAATACCTCTGCAACATCCTGTTTCCTCATTTTATCAAATTTCTCAATATCCTCGAAATCTTTATCACTACCACAATCATAAACATAAGCTTATGAAAACAACACCAGAGGTTAACATCAACAACTTAACTGATGAAAACATAATGCAACTAATCAAAGAATAAAATCTCTTTCAATCACTGCACAATTTTCACCAATGACAACACGAGCTTGTTGAAATCAATGACAACATCTTCATACTTGCAACAGACATGACCACACATAAGATTGAACATGATGTTAAGAACTTGATTGCTGCAACAAATGATTGATAAATCTGCTCTTGAATGCTCTTGAAAATAATATTTTCTCATATAATTTGATAGATCATGCGTGTTATAATGTCTTGGATTTGAATTGATAAAAAAACTATATTTATAGGTGTTTATCTAGTTTCTCAAAAATTAGATTCCAAAAGCCGACAATTGCATATTGAATTTGAATCATTAAAAGACCACCAAAATCATATTTAAAAATGGGTCCTAGGACTTAAAGGGGTCCTAGACTAAAAGTCTAGGACACTCTTTCTCCAATGTGATTAAAATATTAATTGCATTAATTAAATGTTGGTTTCATTTTCAAAAAATGGGATAAATAAGGCTTTCAAATGCATATTTGGCAAATTAGAAGCTTAATTAAGTCCAATAAATTAAGGGACCCAAACAAAGTGTAAAATTGTAAAGGTTATACGATTTCCTACACTACATAGAATAGGCAAACTTTAGATAAAACCTCCCTCTTTTTTCATTTATTTGGTGTTCATCTCTTATTTATATTATTGTAGTTTACTAGTAAGTTATGTTTATTTAACATTAATTAATTAATTAATTAATTTCTTGTTTTGAGTCAACCTTTGGTGATTTTCCACAAGATAATTTCATCCAAGTCTTGTGTTTGTTTCCAACCTCTACTACTTTCGTACATGCTTCACTACTTCATCTCATTCTCCTCTTCTTGCCCCTAGCCCTTACCTAGTCTAAATTATAAATTTAACAAGTGTACCCTCTTAACATTTCCTATATTTCTCTCTTTCTTCTAACAAGTTTCATCAACCTCGTCTCCTATACTACCTTCAAGTGTACCTTTAAATTTTTTACCTAACACCTATTTACCTCATCCCAACACCTAAACATATTTCTTATAAGCACCTTAATTTTTAATATTATATGTTATATTTTTTACTAGACTTCCTACAAAATTTTCCCAAACCTTCAAAACATTGAACTTTTCTTAAATCTTACATATTTATATCTTATCCCATTTCCTAACCTTTTAAAAATGGGTTTCAATTATTTAAATTACTAAATTTTTTACAAGGCCCCTCAACTTTGTTACAACATATTCATGTACCACTTTCATATGGTTCATCACTTCAATGTCTTCTTGCCTCTAGCCTTTGCATATTCCTACTATAAATTTCACAATATTATATTAACATTTTTCAACACTCTCAAATTATTCTTACAACCATAAAACCCACCCATCATAATACCTTTAATTTTTTACAACACACCTTTACCTCATCCCAACACCTAAGTTATCTTTCTTCTAAACACCTATTATCATAGTTTTACATAATATTTTATCTCGTTATCCCTAAAACACTTTACCAAAATTTTAAAAAGCTAGTTCTCTTATTAAACACATATAGATTTGTCAAAGATGACAAGGGAAATGCAAATTTCATTCTAAATAAGCAATAATATGTCTCCAAAATGTTAAGTCTCCTTTCAAACACTGACAACTATATAATCCTTTCTCACAATCCAATCTCCAAAACCTTGAAATTTTATAATGAAAACATCCTTCTCTCATATTTTTATGAATTCATCAAAAAGTGTCTCTTACCTACCATTGAGGTCACCCCCAATATATATGTATTCCCTAAAATTCATAAGACCAATGTCCCTCTTAGACCCATAGTTGACTCCATTAACTCCATACTTATAAACTTGTTTCTATCCTTGCCAAGATGATCTTACCTCTAGTGGGAAACTTGATATCCTTCATCAAAGACTCAACCTATTTCAAGTATTTTTTCGAGGACAAAAAATTGGAAGAAGGTGACCTTTTAATCAATTTTTATGTCATTTCCCTCTTCACCAAAGTCACAATTAATGAATCTATTGAAATAGTTAGATGCAAGACCACTAATGAGGTTACTTATTTAGTTGAAATTTTCCTTCGGTATATATTATTTTATTTCCAAGGGGTGGTATATGAGTAAACATATGATGTTGTTATGGATTCTCCATTTTCCCCTATTGAAGCAAACCTATTTATTGAGTATTTCAAATGGGTTTTCCTCCACTCCTTCCCCCTCAAACCCAAATGGTGAAAATGCTATATATAAGATACAAATATTTGTTGACATCATGGCTTGGAGAGCATATAAAGGTTCCATACCCACCTTAAAAACATTTCCAAATGCATTTATTTCACCAAAATTTGGAATCAAACAACCAAATTCATTTCCTTGGTGTCCTACTTATTAAAAAATTGGATGGCTCCCTTGCCATTGAATCTTTAGAAAATATGCTCACACACAACTATACATCCATTCATCTTCCCACCACCATCCTTCCTAAAAATTTGGTGTTATAAAACTTTAGAAACTAGGTATACTATATTTGTGATGATAAATACTTAGAATTATAACTTTTGTACCTTACCAGGGTTTTCAAACTTAATAATTACAAAAGTAAACACATCTTGAGAGAGTTTAATCTATCCAAAATGTGATCTAAACTCAAGTCCAAGGATTTTATCCCTTTCTCTTTGCCTATTTCTACTCTCTTGTATATTGAGGGCCTCTCACAAAAAATATCCAAGATTATGGTTTAAAAGGCATTATATGTGTGTTTAAACCAATTTACCCCTTCTAAAACTATATCCCATCATCTAAGAGACCCTATTGACCCCCTTCTTAACTTTGGAACGTATAAGATTATATGCTCCTATATATTTCCTTATATTGGTGAGAGAGGCCACTCATTCAAAACCAGACTCAAGAAATATAGTGTCGACATTAAACATTACCAAGTTGCCAAGTAAGATTTGGCTAAGAATTCATCCTACTCAAAACACCATGCCTACCTAGAAGATTCAAAAATCATGGCTAAGGAAGCTATATTTAAAAACAAAAAATATTTGAAGCCATTAAAATTTATAACCACCCCTCTAACCTCAACCATGATGAGGGTTGTGATCTAAGTATCTCTTTGAAACCTTTTCTTACCCACCTCAAAAAAAAAGATTCTCATCCCTCTTGATTGTCTCTTTCATATAATCATATTTTATTTCTCCTTCCTCCCCTCTTATGTTTCCTTACTCCCTCTTCTTTTGGTTGTGTGTACTCTTGTTGAGTGTTGGTTCTTGGTTTTCCCCTTTCTTGTCATCTATTTTCACTCCTCATCTTGGTTCCTCCCTTTTCCCCTCTTATTGTGATATGATTTGTTTGTTTCTTTGCATACTTTCTTTCCTCACTCTTCTTATATTTTTATTTCACCTTTGAAATACACACACATATATATGTTGCAAGTATGAAGCTTTTGCCATTGATGTCAATAGGATGGTGTTGTCATTGATGTCAACTAGGTTTTGATGAAGGTTGTTGCATGATGATTTTAAGGATATTAAGAAAATTGTGAAAAAGAGGAAAACAGTTTGTTGCAGGTTGTGCATGTATAGTTGAGATATTGAGGAAGTGTTGTAAGTACATGGAACTATCTTTGTGTTGTAGTGTCCAGAGATGTGTTTGAATGAAGTAATGTGCTGAAATGATGCCTCTGGTACTTGGTTTCCAAGTGATTTTGAGAAAATTTGATAAACAAAGAAAACAGTGCTGTGAAAATGTTTTGAATTGCTCCGCATTTCTTCTATGTTGATGCTATGCTTGTGAAGATCTGATATGTTGTTCAAGGTTGTTAGTAGTTGCTATTTCCAGAGTTTTTGTTTCTAGATCACTGTGTAGAGTGAGATATATTCACCAGTGTGTGAACCAATTTTTCAATGGTGTTTTCTATGGTCTGGGAGAAATGTATTTGCTCCACATTTCTCTATATTTTTTGTTTTAGGTTGTGTGGATCTGGGAAGTTTCTTATAATGTTTATATCTTTCAATATTCAAGGTTTCACTTGATTTGGTATAGTACAATGTGTGTTTCATGCGTTAGTGTGTAAATAAGGTTAACCGAATGTTTTGGGTTGAAGTATTTTTATGATGCGAGTTTGGATGAAGTTCTTGTTGGATCTCAGGTGGTTCATGGATTGTTCTAGATCGTGTTCAAGTGAATTTTGTTGTTTGAAAATTTCAGATTGATATAAGGAAGTGTGTACTTAATGTTTTATGGTGTTTAACACAAGTATTGGCCGACCTAGTGTTTAACACTACATTTGAAGCTTGTGGAAGAATATTAAGGTATGTTAGGATTAATTTGGGTCATAACTAAGGATTTATATAGGTCACCTTCATTCCTATCCACTGCAGGAATGTTTAGGTGCCGACCTAATTTTAAATTTTAAATTTAACAAATAGTTACCAACCTTGGAGAAGGTTTTCAAGGTTGTGGTTGATATAAATAAGAGTGATGTTGTTGTGAGATGCAAGAGAGAGGTAAGATAGATGCTAGATAGATGCAATTGATGAATGTGATGTGAATTGCAAAAGTATAGACGTGAATTTGAGTAGAGTAGTGCAAATTTCAATTGTAGGAATTTTGAAGGAAGTGAGCTAAAGGTGTCTGCAATATTTCATGCAAGGCTATGAAAGTGTTAGAGAATTTTTGGTGGGTTCTCTGTTGCATTGAGAAGTTTTTATTTGTGTAACATTTATCTTCTATCTTCTTTTTTTCTTTCTGTGGCAATGAGCCCTGGCTGTGAGCCTTTTTGGTCAGTGTGTCTTATTTTGGCAGTGAGCCCTTGTATCAGTTTTGTGATTACTATATTGTGAGCTAATCCTCACCGTGGTTTTTCCCTCATTGAGTTCTCCACGTAAATTTGGTGTTCTCTTATGTATGGTGTTGTTATTTCTGTTTCTGTTATTTGCATTTCATGATTAATCACTATAATAGAATAAAGGTTTAATGAATGCATGTGGATCTGAAAACTTTTGAGGGTTTTAATGTTTTAATTTTCTACAACTGATTCACCCCACCTCTCAGTTGTCTTGTTCATTCAACAATTAGTATCAAAACAAGGTTCCTTGGAAAAGAGCATAATCACTTAAGGCATATTCAGGATGGTGAACAAGTTGCATTGCCCTAGATTTGATGGAATGGACTATTCATGCTGGAAGACAAATATGGAAGGATATTTGACATCTCATGAATATGAGATTGAAAAGGAAATAAAAAAACAATATACTGCTCCAGAGAATGGTCCAAGCACAAGTGATGAGATCAAGGCACATGAGGTAAATACTAAGGCAAGGTTTATTCTTGTGAATAGTCTTTCAAATTCCGAATTGGTTAAAGTTATGAATCTTAAGAATGCTAAAGAAGTTTGGGATATGATTGAAAGCATTTATGAAGGAGATGATAAGGTTAAACAAGAAAATTTACATGCAACAATTATAGTCTACATGTAGAGAGTTGATGAGTTCGTAAGTGCAACGAGAGATCTTGGTGCACAAGTTAAAGAACCTAGGGTGGTAAAGAAAGTTCTTAGATCTCTTCCCGATTATTATAGTGAAAAGGTATTTTCTATTAAAGAAGTTGCAAATTTTAATACTTATTCTAGAGAAAACTTGGCTTGAGAAATGAAACAAAATTGGAGACTACTTTTAAAGCTAGAAAATCAGAAAAGATTGAAGATTCAGATGGAGAAGATCTTGATGATGTGGAAGCTAACTTTGTGAGAAGGATGAAAAAGGGCACCGGTAAGTACAAAGGTAAGCTAACTTTCAAATTTTTTAGTTGTCGAAATATAGGTCATTATGCTTCAAGATGTCCAACAAAGGAAAGATGATTAAGAGAAGCTACTATGTTAGAGAAGATGCTAGTATTTCTGATGATGAATCTGATTATGAAGATGTTGACGAAAATGAATGCTTGTTATCGGCTTTAAAAGATGAATCTACTTCTACTAACTCTAAAAGCCGTGTGAAGAAAAGTGTTTTAGAGAAGAAGGATAAGATAGAAGGTACTTTAGTATCTAATTTTCATGTCAAACAGGATAAAATCTATTGGGTTGTTGATAGTGGGTGCTCAAATCACATGATCGAAGACAAAAATAAGTTTTTTAAACTTGAAAAGTATGATGAGGTCTTAGTTAAATTTGGAAATGATTCAAGAGCTAAGATTTGTGGAATAGGTTCAATCAGTTTTGATGGCAAGCATAATATTGAAGATGTTTACTATGTTAAAGGTTTAAGGCATAATATTTTGAGTGTTGGAAAAATGTGTAGCAAAGGATATAATCTTGTGTTTAAGGATGAAGGATGTGAGATCAAATAAGGGTTCAGAATTGTGATTGCTACTTGTAAAAGGACAAATGCAAACATCTATCAGCTTAAGGGAGTTGATAGTCATTGCTTTATGTATCAGATTAATGATAGTTGGTTATGGCACCAGAGGATGTGTCACATGAACTTTGATAACTTAGTCAAAATCAGTTCAATTCATGCAATGAGAGACCTACCAAGAATTACAAAGCCCATCAATGTTGTTTGCAAGAATTTTCAATTTGGAAAGCAAATAAGGAGTAGTTTCAAGGGAAAGGAATAATCTGCTATTGGACTATTGGAATTAATACATGTAGATCTCCGTGGTCCTACAAGGGTGGGAAGTCTTCAAGGTGACACGTATTTCATGTTTTTGATTGATGATTACTATAGAATGACATGGGTTACTTTTCTTAGAGAGAAATATAATGCGCTAGATATATTTAAAGCATTCAAAGCTATGGTTGAGAATGAAATGGATTTGAAAATAAAATGTTCAAGGTCTGATAGAGGTGAAGAGTTCAACTCCAATGAGTTTAGCATGTTTTGTGAAGTTCATGGAATAAAGAGGCACTTGTCTGCCCCTAGAACTCCTAAGTAGAATGGAGTTGTTGAAAGGAAAAATTGGACCGTTCAAGAAGCTGCTAGAACTATGATGAAAAAAGAAAACCTACTAGAAGTCTACTGGAGAGAAGCAATACATACTGTTATTTACATACTTAAAAGAGTTCAAGCAAAAGCTAACATCACAAAGACTCCCTGCGAGTTGTGGTATGAAAGAGTTCCTACTATCAAGTACTTTAGAGTATTTGGAAGCAAGTTTTATATCAAAAGAGATGAAGAAAACATGAAAGTTTGATGCGAGGTCTGATGAAGGTATCTTCCTTGGATATTCTACTAAAAAAAAGCTTATAGATGTTACAAAAAAAGGCTAAGAAAGATTGTTGGAAGTACAAATTTTAAGGTTGATGAAGATATGCAGACTTCAATTGTTGTAGATGGATATGTGTCAGATGAACCTGCTTGTGGAGAAGAAGAAGTAAAATCTAAAGAAAAAAAAGTGCAAAATGAAGAGGAAGAAGCTCTAGAGAAGACCCCTAAGACCCCTAAGTATGTACAAAATAATCATTCTAAAGAACATATCATTGGAGACAAGAGGAAATGAGTATTGACAAGAAGTAGAGCTTCTGAAGCTGAGGTAAATCTATGTTACTTTCCAAATTTGAACCTAAAATAGTGAGTGATGCATGCAAAGATGAACATTGGATGAAGGAAATGAAAGAACTTATGCAGATTGAGAAAAATTATACTTGGGAACTAGTTCCTAGATCGGAAAACAAGAACATAATTGAAACTAAGTGGATATTTAGAAATAAACTGAATGAGAATGGAGAAGTGGTAAGAAATAAATCAAGGCTTGTGTGTAAGGGTTACTCACAAGTAGAAGGAATAGAATTTGAGGAAACATTTACTTCAGTAGCTAGCATGGAAGCTATCAGAATGATTTTGGCATTTTCAGCATACAAGGACTTTAAATTTTATCATATGGATGTGAAGTCTATTTTTTTGAATGGTGAATTGGAAGAAGAGGTTTACATGGAACAACCAGAAGGATTTCAGTTGTCAGATCAATCAGATATGGTGTGCCAATTGAAAAAGGAGTTATATGGATTGAAGCAAGCTCCCAAAGCTTGGTATGTAAGATTGGACAAATATTTGTTACAACAAAGATTTAGTAAAGGCACCACATATAGTAATATTTACTTTAAAATTAAGGAGGACAAAATTTGGACAGTGGTTGTGTATGTGAATGATATTATCTTTGGAGGAAATGAAGCTATGTGTAAGAAATTTTCTGAAGAGATGCAAAAAGAGTTTGTAATGTCAATTTTTGGGAGGTGAATTTCTTCCTTGGGCTACAAATCAATCAAACAGATAAAGGAATTTTCATTTCATAGTCAAAGTATGTCAAAGAGAGGTTAAAGATGTTTGGAATGGAAGACTCCAAATCAGTATGCACTCCTATGGTGACTGGTTGCAAATTGAGCAAAGATGATGATTCACCTAAGGCTAATTAGAGAAAATATAGATCTATGATTGGTGGACTTCTATATTTAACTATTACTAGATCGAATATCATGCATGTAGTTCGTCTTGTGGATAGATTTCAAGAAGATCCTAAAGAGACACATGTTGTAGCTATGAAGAGGATATTCAAATATTTAAGAGTCACTTTAGATTATGGCTTGTGGTATCCTAAAGATACTGATTTCACATTAAGTGCTTATATAGATGCAGATTGGGTTGGTTATGTTGATGACAAGAAAAGTATGAGAGGTGGTGAGTTCTTTCTTGGATGTAGATTGGTGTCATGGTTAAGTAAGAAACAAGATTTAGTATCTTTATCTACTACAAAGGTTGAGTATATTAAAACAACATATTTTTGCACACAAGTGTTATGGATGAGACAAACATTGAAGGATATTAGAGTAATGTATGGTGCACCTATATCTATCATTTATGACAATACAAGTGTAATTAAAATTTCAAAAAATATAGTGATGCATTCAAGGACAAAGCATATATCAATCAGGTATCACTTTTTGAGAGAGAAGGTTATGGAGAATGAGGTGGGGTGATCCCACAATACTGGTTTACAATTTTTGGTGAAACTGGACATTGAACTAATTTTTTTTAACTAAATCTTCACTTTCGAGCACCTACAGCTGCTAAACCATGAGGAATTTGAAGATGATGCAAACTGGTGATTTGACATTTTGTCTGTAGATTCTATATATATATATATATATTTTAATTTTTTGAATCAGATTGCATTTCTTTTTCCATCTTTTTCGAAAACTAGTTTTTAGTAGTAAACACCATTTTTAAAGAGTGATGCTCACTATAAACAACACAATTTTTTTTCTCTGAAGGATAAAATTCTATTTTTTTTTAATTTAGCTTTGTAACTATGATATCTAGCATGTTCATTTGGTTTCATAGTAGTTTATTGATTTTTTTTTCTTAATCAAGTTTTGAAGTCAAACCAATTACAATTTAGACATAGGAGGACCGTAAACAACATAACTTTTTTTTTTATGTATCAAAATTTATTTATTTTACTAGATCAAGGACATCAATACCTAGCCTGAACATATTTTTCAGATTTTTTTAATAATATACTATTTTTCCACATGTGCAGAACATAGAGCTTGATTTTGGTGAAAAACCTATGTTTAATTAAACTAAAAAAATACATAATAAAACCAAAATATATTAAAATTATATTCGATGGATAGCTCGTTCTAAGGACTACCATCATCCAGTTGGGTCTGTGAAGTTTCCTCCATTTTCATCCTCAACCTGAGCTTTGAAAGTCAATTTTTTGCAGAAATTTGGTAGAAGAGGGGGAGAAGGGTAAAAAAGGGGGGTTCTAGCAAACCCCTCTTTAAATAAAATTAAAAAAGAAAACCCATTAAAGGGAGGTTCGCTAGAAGGGGGGGTTCCAGTAAACCCCCCTTCTAGCGAACCCCCTAATGTGTTTTCCCTCCTAAAATGCATTTTTCCTTCCTCAAACTAATTGTAAACCAGTTTTGTGGGATCACCCGATGTGTACCACCCCTCCGATTTGCTTATATTTTTAGACAATACTTTTACTTTGATAGTCTATGATACTATGTTGTTGTTATTTGATTGCTGACATTGGAGCGATGATGGTTTTTATATTTAGATGTGATGGTACACTATATTGATGTTTATTGTTTATGACATACTTTTTGGTTAGCATAGTTGATTATTTGAGTTGATATTGATATATGTTCATCTCTAGTTAATTGATGTTTTAATAGTGTCAGTCTTGATGTGACACTTTATTGGTGAAGGGAATGGGATTGCATCACTCACTTGCGAGCGCTTTGCGATTTCGTGATTTTCTCTTCAAGGTGTGATTGTTCATGATATATATATATATATGTATGACATGTTTTGATTACAAGATTACAGGTACAAGACATCGACTCCACCTGGAATCACAGGCTTGAGTGTGTCCATTTCCCAACGAAATAGTTGATTGGGAGATAATAACATGGTTTCCTTATCAAACCACAACCCTAGTCACAGTGTGTCGTCAGTCTTTGTTTTGGTCATGCTGAGTTGTCATGTTGTCCCCATTTTCCTTGTCGCTTATTTATTTTGCAAGGTATGTTCTGTGGGAAATTATTGTTTATAATGTTTTAAAGTTATTATTTAATTAATCTTGATTAATTTTGTTAGAAGCTTTATATTTGATTTAATTAATTAAATTTAATTTATTTTGTAAAGTGATTTGATCTTTGAGATTAAATTTATTTTATAAAGTGATTAAATTAATTAGATTAAATTTAATTAGAAATTAATATGTGATTTTGAATTATTAAATGCACAGATATCTTGTAAATATTTTAGAGGAAATATCTGTGATTTGGTTGGAAAGATATTTTGTTTGTGACATGTGTTAGAAAAATTAAACACTGTTGTTGGGAATTAATTCTCGGAGAGAATAATTGCATTAACTGAAAGAGGAAAGAGGCTACTTGATGGCAAGGGAAAATATATTTTGGGAGGTTGTTGAAAATTGGGGAAGAAGCTCTTGGGGAAAATTTGGCTCTGGTTTTGTTTTTTTATCTTTCTTGAAAGAGGAATATTTGGAAGAAGCTTTGTTAATATTGGAATATGAAGGCGAGGCTCTACTTCAATCTTTGTTTTCACAAGCATCTGGAAACATGTTCTTTAATTGTTTTTATTTATATGTAAATTGGAAAGATTGCCTGTACAAAGAAGAATATTATATTTGTTTAGAAGCTTTAATATATGTTGAAAATTTGAAAGATTGCCATGTTTGGAAAATTGCCATAAACGCTTTAGAGCTTCTGTTGAATTTTTTTTTTTTTTAAAGAATTCCCAGAAATATTTTATAGAGAAATTTGAAAACCTCTGTAGGAAATTGTTTTTAAACAAAAGAAATCCCAGAGGGAAGACAATAGAAGGTTTGGAGAACCTTTGTAGGAATGGATTTAAAATCTTCCTGTCAAAATTTGTGGAAAATCTTGTTTGTATTGGAAAAGATCTTCCTGTAGAAGATTATTGTTTTGTTTTCCCAATTAGTTTTGTTTGGCGGGGAAAATTGAAAACCTCTAGTAAAATTGTGAAATTCCTCCCATAGCAAATGTTGTGAAAATTTACCCTTCTGGAACAATTATATTTGATATATTTATATATATATATATATTTTATATATACATATACATATATATAAATATATATATGCAATGTTTATTTAAAATTTCTGTAGAAAAGAAATTTATATTGGAAATTGCCAAAATCAAATTTTTTCGTACGACGAATTTATCAAATTCGCAGGTTTAAAAAATTATGGTTTTGAATATGTTTATGGGGGAGGCTATTGGGCTTCCCCCATAGCCACCGCCCCATAGGGGAGTGATGTTGTGAAGGCAATGCCCGCTACCTTCATAGCCGCGCCCCCATGGAGGGGACGACCGTGTAAACAATTGAGCAATGAATGCATAAAACCTTCATCACCATGTGATTTGATCTTTGGTCATTCAATTTTATAATGTGTTTTTTTTAAATATATAAAATATATTATATATTTATTTATATATGCATAATATATATACATACAAATATATATTAATATATATTTATGTATATATGTGTGTATATATGTATATATATATTTATATATATATATATATATATGTCTGATTTATAATTGTTTGGAAAATTTGAATCTAATTTTTAAATATTAAATAATATATTTATGTATATATAATTATATAGAAATACATATATAATTATATATATTTAAATGGATATTTTAAATAAATGCATGTAATTGCACAAATTCGATGATTTAAAATGAAATGATTTTAATACAAGAAACTAATTTTTACATAGATGTAATTGGAAAATTGAAATAAACAATTAGATTTAATTTTTGTATTGCCTGTAAAAGAAAATGTTTTAAGTTAGACTATTTGAGCAATGTATTATTCTTTTCTTGGAAAGGAAATTAGATTAAGAAAATCATTATGATTGTTTTAGGTATTTGCCTGAATTGTATATTAAATTATGATTTCTTCTATTCACGTTGTTGGGGAAATCAGTTAGTTGTGTTGTAAGTCTTCCAGATGTTGTATTAGTAATATTGGGAGATGTTGTGATTTATGGTTCAACACTTTATTTCCCTTGGGTAGTGCACTTGGTTGTTGTTCAGTTTAAACACCCAATTACTACGAATGAGATGTGTTGCCTCTTATATTTTGGATTGGGATTTAATATCTGTTTTGTGCACTTTGTTTACCCTTGGTTAAGGATTAGATCATTGTGTTGTTAGTAGGGGAGTGGCTCTCAATGGGGGTCAACGCATAAAGTGGTGCCAAGATAACTCATGTGAGAGTTAGTTAATTCAGTGGAAATTAAATAAATGTACTAGGGGAAAGGGTAGCTATAAACACTTAACTAGATAATCGTGCCTCACTCATGGGCTCAAGGGATTGTTTAGAGTTGGGATAAGATGGGAAGGCCTAGAATGGCAAGATCATTATCTTTTCCCTTTGAAAGATATTTGATTCCGCATCGGTTTGTATGTGGGGATGGGGATTGTGAGAGGCTACTAGGATAACCCAAGATGGGGGTCGGGGCCTAGGAAGATCTGTCAGGATAACCCATGCGGATTTGTGATGACACTCCTCCTATGACAACTGTGTGTATTGTTCAGTTAATATACTTGATTCATATACTCTGTAAGCAATGTAACCTTCTTGTAATGTTTGGTACTTGTATGGTTTAGTCTTGTGATTTGCTTGTGTCTAGAGGTTGTTGGTTAGGCCTAGGTAGCCCTTTTACCATCTCCTAGCATTGGGGGTGGGCCTTTGGGTACCACTTGGTTGGGTGGAACATGCACCTTACACTATTGGGTTTCCACTTCATGTTCGTGATGGCGGGATCTTCCAGTTTGGAGAGCTCGCATGTTCCAGTTGCTTTGTGTTCTACCTCATTTTGGAAATGAGCTTTGTAACTGCTATATTGTTGAATGCAATCTATGAATGGTTTAATTATGTACTTTGTATCTTATGAGATGAGTTTAATGCTTTGGATGTATGTTCTTTATTTTATGAGTATTATTTTATATGCTATGGATTGGTTTATTTATGTATGTTATGGGATTCAAATGTAAGCATTGTTGCATACCTTAGATGATGTATGTGTTAAGTGTAGTACACTTTACTTGTTGTTTATTACACTTTAAAAAAAAAATTTGTTACGCTTCCGTTGTATTTGCGTCATCCTCTAGGGTTACGTGGCAGGGCGTTACATAGTGAAGCTTGAATATGTACCTACAAAGGATAAGATTGCTGACATATTTACTAAGACCCTTCCAAAGGATACTTTTGAGTATCTTCGAGAGAAGTTGGGAGTTATTGCCCCTTCTTCTTTGAACTAGATGCATATAGAGATGCATCAGTCCAGTGGATCTATGGATTTATCTCTTTTCTAGACTAATGTTGGTGGCTACTGTGTGTTAGAGAATGTGGACTAATTAAATAACAAATTAACACACCAAGGAGACATTATATTAAAGAAAACTAATCTAGAAAGCATAAACGCAAACTGTAAAACAACAACTTCTTCAAATTCGTCCCATTGTCCTTTATCTCCAATGATTCGTTTCAAGATGCTTGCTCTCACTTGTTTTAAACATCAGCTTGTAGAATGGCAGCTTGAGAGAATGTGATTAATGTAAATGCATGTGCATTGCTAATATGATTTAAGCTATGAAATTGAAATGCTAATTAAATACTAGAAATGATAAAATGTGACTATAATAACTACGCATGAAAATCTAGGATTCGAGGCCCTTTTTACCTCACAAGAAGGTTGTATTTATAGATTTTTTGAAGGTAGGAATTCAATTGGCCATGATCAACGGTTGAGTTCAAACCTGTTAAAATGAACGGTGAGAAAGCAAGAATTCGAAAAGAAGATGGAATTCTAAGAAGCCGATGGAAAATGAAGAGACAAAATGGAAGGTGTCTCCATAATTTAAATAAATGAATATTTAAATATGTGTGGAAAATGAAAAAGCCTCATAATTAAATATTTGAAAATATTTAATTATGGAGAAGAGAAAAAGCTTTTAATTAAATATTGAAAATATTTAATTATGTGAGAAGAGAAAAAGCTTTTAATTAAATATTGAAAATATTTAATTATGTGAGAAGAGAAAAAGATTTTAATTAAATATTGAAAATATTTAATTATGTGAGAAGAGTGAAGGATTTCAGAAAGTGCTTTAATTAAATATTGAAAATATTTAATTAAATGTGGAATGAAGAATATCATTTAAATTTATAATTTAAACTTGTGATAATTAATATAAATAAATTGTGAAATTTATTTAATTAATTAAGAGGAAGATAGCATTAATTAAATAAACTTATTTATTTAATTGAACTAGAAGAATTGGAAAATGAATAATATAAATAAATAATTAAATTTATTTATATGTAGATGACTTAAGAATATTAATTAAATAATTCATATTTAATTAATTAACAGGTTTGTTTAACCGTGACCATTTTTAGATGTGTACAACTACCTCTCAGGGGGAGTAGGTAGTGTCATTGTTGTAGTAAGGAATGTTGTCATTGTGTAGAGTTGCTGATTTGGTTGGATGCACTCCTAAGGGGGAGTATTCAAAGAAAGTATCTTGGTTTAGTGTCAAAGGGGGAGAATAATGCAAAATACTTTATCCTTTGCCATTGATGTCAAAGGGGAAGAATATGAAAACGTTTATCTACTTAGAGGGAGAGAAAAGGAAATCATGAGGAAATGTGTTTAGAGTTGTTGTGTTGTCTTTGATGGTTTTTCACATCATGTGTTGCCATCAATGACAAAGGGGGAGATTGTTGCAAGTATGAAGGTGTTTTCATTGATTTCAATAAGACGTCAATAGGCTGGTGTTGTCATTGATGTCAACTAGGTTTTGATGAAGGTTGTTGCATGATGAAGATGTTGAGGATATTGATATTGAGAAAATTGTGAAAAAGAGGAAAATAGTTTGATGCAGGTTGTGCATGTATAGTTGAGATATTGAGGAAGTGTTGTTAGTACATGGAGCTATCTTTATGTTGCAATGTCTGGAGATGTGTTGGAATGAAGTAATGTGCTGAAATGATGTCTCTGGTACTTGGTTTCTAAGTGCTTTTGTGAAAATTTGACAAACAAAGAAAATAGTGTTGTGCAAGTGTTTAGAATGAGCTTCGGGATGTGCTCCATGTTTCTTCTATGTTGATGTTATGCCTGTGTAGATCTGATATATTGTTCAAGACTGTTAGTAGTTTCTATTTCTAGAGTTTGGGTTTCTAGATTGTTGTGTAGAGTGAGATATATTCACTAGTGTGTGACCCAACTTTTTAGTGGTGTTTTCTATGGTTTGGGAGAAATGTATTTGTTCCACATTTCTCTCATTTTTGTTTTAGGTTGTGCAGATTTGGAAATTTGCTTATAATGTTTGTATCTTTCAGTATTCAAGGTTTCACTTGATTTGGTACAGTACAATTTGTGTTTCATGCGTCAATGTGCGAATAAGGTTAACTAAATGTTTTGGGTTGAAGTATTTCTATGATTTGAGTTTGGATGAAGTTCTTGTTGGATCTCAGGTGCTTCGTGGATTGTTCCAAATTGTGTTCAAGTGAATTTTGTTGTTTGGAAGTTTCAGATTGATTTAAGGAAGCGTGTACTTAATGTTTTAAGGTGTTTAGCACGGGTATTGGACGGCCTGGTGTTTAACACTACATGTAATATATAATTTTTTAATTTTTAATTTTTTTTCAATTTATCTTGCATTCTCTTTATTACATTAGACTTATCTGGTTATTTACTTTATAGTTTGTATATAATTACATATATTTATGTGACATTTATAATTATATATACTATTTATTTAATTACTTTAATTTTTGTTAATTGGTTATTTACTTTTAATTTTTTATTTAATTATTTGGATTCCTTTATTTTATGTTTTATTTCCTTTTTGCATTTTTTTTAATCTTGTTAGCCTTTCCTTTTTCTCCTTGTTTTCTATTTATGCATGTTTGATTCTTACAATTTTCCAATATAATCATCTAATCCTAATGATGGATCATGTAGTATGATTTGAAACATAATTTTCTTAAATAACTTAATATAGTTTAGTCCAAAATTTATGTAAAAAATATTATGATCCATGGAAACACCATTTTTCTTACATATAAATCTATCATAGCCTTTCCTAATGTTTTAAAATGGGTTTCAATTCATTACAAAACTCTTTTATTTTTTAGAAGACCCCTCCACTCTATTACAACATACTCATACTCCTTTCATACACTTCACAACTTTATTGATTTCACCTCTTCTTGCCCCTATCCTTTATTAGGCCCTAAGTATAATTTCCAAAACACCCTCTTAATATTTCCCAATACTCGGGCTTTATTATTACAACCATCAAACTCACCCTTATACTACCTTCATGTACACCTTACAATTTTATTCAACACCTATTTACCAAATCCCAAAACTTAAATATATTTATTATAAACACCTAAAATATTCATAATTTAAACGTATATTTATAATTCCATATCCATTATTCCTCTCTCTTTTAATCTATCCAGTACCTAATATTTCTAGGTTATTCATAAATTACTATATGCGAAGCCTATATATTCAAGAATTATCCATTAAAAATGGTTCCAATTTCATACACTTCTAAGTATTTCCTCCCCTTTGAACTACCCTTAGTTTACCTAAGTTACACATCTTACATTCACCAAAATATCAAATGCTATATATCATTCTATTCTATTCCAAGATGAATTTTCCACACACCCAAATTCCTACATAAAGTCTCTGGAATGAAGACAAGTGTCAACATATTTATAAGTTTTGATCAAAAGTGAGTGAAATTTATTGTGACTTGTTAGTGGATATTGATAATAATTAAGGTACAAAAATTCATTCAATTTTCTATCTTTTCAATGCTTCAAAGTACTCTACCTAAAGCCAAATGTCAATCCAAACAAATTTTGCAATGATTCTCCCATGTGTTGATGAAGTGTGAATGCAACAATTGGAAATTTGGCTCACCTTTCAATTAAATTTAATTATTCTTCTAGTAAAACTAAATTTAAAACATGCAAATCGAGGTACTTGATAACAAGATAAGATCCTTGATCATATTATGCAATATATTTTGTATTAAATGTTTTAACTATCGGCTCATGCTTCACCATAGTGGGATGCAGAACCAAGGCCAATTTTTTTTATAAATTCAGCTGGCATTATTGATGAAGTTCATCATAATCTTGATTAAAGCTCTAGTTTGAAAATCGTTACGGAATTTGATATGCCAATTTGTCTAACTAGTCCTCAATGACAATTAGCCTTCCTAGGAGCAATTATTAGCCAAAGACATACATAGATTTTTAAGTTACACAATAGATGGACTATGGTCTTTATCAAGATGGTGTTGGGCTTCAAATTTGTAGAAGCTATAGATAGACATCTGGTGAACACTGATATTTCTTCATGGTTCGTGGCTTCTTTACTAGACATTGGAGTTTCACAGGTTGATGTGTTATTCCTAATGAGTTTGATGGTTCAACATTATTATCGAGGAGGCCTAGAGGATGTTTTGGCAGCTGTACACATTAGAGTGAGAATTCTTGCACTAAGGGATATTCCACACTTCTTAAATAAAGGAGCCACTATAATCTAACATACTTTTGTGTCGAATGTCTGCAATGTCACTTTAGTGTAACATTGTTAGTTGGTCACTGCATGATATGATTTTTTGAGGAATGAAGTTTTGTCATAATTTTGATATGTGCAACATTATCAAAGATATAAATGTTGACATGTATATTTAAATATATTGTTTTTATTAATATTAGTTTTTATATTAGTTTTATATTATTACATCTTCATTTTATGTTATTTTAAAGTAACAATTCAATAATTCTCTTAGGTTATTAAAATTAAACTTATATACAAATAAAAATCAATATGGGTGGAAAAATATCAAATGTTGTACTTCTATTTTGGGACAAATTTTTCACACTACCAAATTCCTACATTAAGTCTCTAGAATGGAGACAAGTGTCAACATATTTATAAGTTTTGATTAGAAGAGAGAAAAAATAATTGTGACTTGTTAGTGGATATTGATAATGCTTAAGATACAACAAGCCATTTAATTCACATGTGTTACTGCCAAGTATTGATGTCTTCGCTCTTTAATTTTTTAGTTATATATTTCATGGTCGACCCTTCTTTTTGCCTACATCTATAATTATATTCTTTTGGCTTGAAATGGGGTCCTAGTTTAGAGTATTTATTCCTTGTCACCATTGGAAAGTGAGAGATAGTTTACCTTTCTCAGGGGATAAGCAATGTCATGTTTTATTATATCAATGTGATCAAGTGGAGTTGGATATTACAACAGTGGTTGGTAGAGACTGGCTTCATAATAATCCTTCAACTCTCCCATTTGAGGTTGCTTCTTTATTTGTTTTAAATCTAATGGATATTCTTTGGTGTCCAAAACTAGTCAAGTTCCTCACTGGGAGTTATCTCTAGCCTTCTATCTTCTAATTTTTTACTTTGTTTGAAGCTTTGTAGAGATACAATCTTAGCTCTAGTTTATCCATGATTGGATCAGGTGGCTTTCTTGATAGGGACAATCTACTAAATGGTGACAATAGTATCTCAATTATATATATGATGGTCAATGGACTAATTGGTGACAACCCTTCTGATTTTCATACAAAATTGAATGATTTGTGTTCTACTGTCGGTAAATCATATATTTTGCTCATCATATAATATTTTTAATTTTCTTCATTTTCTCATAAAGCATGCTAAAGAGGACCCACATACATGTCCTCTCTTTCCACCACCTTCTGATCTTGCAAAATCAAGTGAGAGCTGTACATATTAGTCTTTTATATCGATGTAATATTTTTCGTAACTGCTTCAGTTTTAATATAAAGTTTATTGTGTATTAAATTATTAATAATTTTTAATAATATTTTGTCATGGTATGGAGGCCATGGTCAACATTTTTGTACATGGGCCTAGTAAATGTTTCTGTAAATATGATTATTTTTTAGATTAATATAATAAATGCAACCTTGAGTTGCTCTTGCGAATCAAAAAATATATATTCTCAAAAAATTCAAATTAATGTACAAAAATAATTCACTATTCGATGAATCAATGGACTTATTCAATCCATTCCCATTTTCTTAAGTTGTAATAGAAAATTAAAATTATACACAAATTTTTCATTATTCGATCAATGTTCGATGGATAACTATAGTTGCATTATGGAATGAAATGTGTGAAGTGATAGAATTACAAACTCGAACCTCTAGAATCACCCCAGAGCCATTAATTTATAAATATCAACATTTGAACTTTTATTCATGTACAATATTAAAAACCTAAAAAACTTTACCCTTTTACCATGATGTTATAATCCTTCACATGGAAAACTTTAGTGGCGAATTCTAGGAATCGGGCAAATCGAAATTGGCAAATTTACTATATCCAATAGGGTGTTCAAATCGCATTTCACGAACTATAGGTCCAATGCATGTCCATTCGCTAGCGGTTTTTTTTATGAGGCATGTTTAGGCAATAAATTCATCATAACAGACTATGCGTTTCCAATGGACCGATTAATATTTTTGCCTGGAATCTCGGGGAGCATGCCATAAAACACCAACATATTCACCAATACTATTAAAACAACATTATATGAGGACCCATTTTGCCAATTAAAATTTACAAATACTTGCTTGTGAAGACCCATTTCGCCAATTAAAATTTATAAATAGTTGCTTATGAGGACCTATTTCGCCTTGAAAATTACAAGGTATCGTTGTATAAGCACATAGGATTCGCCAAATTTTTAACATACCATTTAAAAATCCCATAGAATTCGCCAAATATGGATTGATATAAATACAATTGAAACTATTATTTGTTCTCACACATTTTGTTTGGTTTTGAGGTTCTACTTCTCGATTCAGAAGTCAACGAAACCTGAAAACGTAGACTCAAAGGTGAGTGATCATTTCTTCATACTATTATTAGTTATTAGTTATAATAATAAGATTTTTTTATCTGTTTTCCATTCTTGCTTCAGTCTTAAACATGATTTTGAGTAGGGAATGGGATCTATATTCTCTGTCGGTCTGTCCTTAAAAAAGAAGACATTTTTTTCTAGCTTTTATTCAAAGTGAGATATCAATATGTCATGCAACAACTGCAAGGGTAAGACTCTTGAGGGTAATGAGGAGACGGGGAGGCCATCAAAACGCCCAAAACATGGAGGTACCATACAATCTTACTTTGGAATTGGCAAAGCTTCTAATCCATCAGATCAAGGTGGAGCTACACCATCAACTCTTCCACCAAATATTATTGAAGATGGCATTGACAATACCTCACAGGAAGGTCAAGGTGAGATTGTCATTGTGTTAAATCAAAATGTATCAAATGAGGATGGCAATACCGCAAAATATGTTCCAAGGGATACCCTGGTTAGCCAGAATGAGATAATTGACTTGGATGAGGATGATGTTGGTAGCAAGAGAAGAAAAGGCAAATCAAAATTGGGGCGCGAGTGGGAAATGACAAGGAATTTTAAAATTGGTTGGTTGTCGAAGTACCCATTCCTTGAACCAGTGGGGGTATCAAACGAAAATGATATTGAAAGGGAAACAAAGGTCAAATGTAAGATTTTTAGTCAGAAATGTGGAAGAGACAAGACGATGCAGCTAAAGCTTGACACTATAGAAAAGCATATCGGTAAAGTTTACGAAAAACAAATCATAGACGGAAAGGAACAATCTGTCGTACGATGGAAATCAAAGGAAGAATGTCTTCATGTTAAGTATGCCACAGATTATGGAGAGCATACCATAGAATGTCAAAGATTAAAAAATGTGAAGGTACACTTGAGGCTCATTTTGGAAAAGCCATGGCAGCAACAAATCTGTCAAAAACTATTCAGATGAGTGTTGTTTTTCATATTTTGTCCAGGGGGCATCCTATGATAGACTACTCAGAATATTTTGATTTATTATATTATTTGAGTGTTCCCCACTTTCCCTTATCACATTGGTCAGTAAACGCTGGATGGGAATGGGCGAATTGTCTTGTTGCAGTGGAAAAGCAAGATTTAAAGGAGAAATTAAAAGAGTCAAATTTCATTGCATTATCTTTAGATGAAGTTATTGTAGTAGACAATACTTCTTGGGTTTGTATGCATTTGTATACTATAGAACAACATGTTCGCCAAGCTCATCTTCTTTGTGTTCATAAAATGAAGGACAATTCAACATTGCAAAATCTATTTGAACTAGTCAAGAAATATTTGAATGAAATTGCAGGTATGGATGAGTTGACAATTGCCAAAAAGTTGGTGTGTGTAGGAGCTAATGGAGTTACAGTGATGCAAGGTCAAAGGAGCGGTCTTTGCACAAAGTTACAAACTACTTGTGCACCATACATTCTTGGCATTCACTGCATGGCCCACATAATGAATTTAGCATTCAAAATTGTAAGCAAGTTTCCTACAGTATCAAAAGTTGAAAATATAGTTCGCGAGATCCACACATGCTTCTACCGAAGTCCCAAACATTTCGTTGAATTTCAACATTTTGCCGAGGGAATAACACCTGGAAACAAGCTTCTCAAGGATGTCGATACTAGATGGATCTCCCTGCATGGACCAATGCAACGAGTTCTTTCAGAATATCAATCCTTGATTGGAGTGATGTATGAGCATCGCAACATAGTAGACATAGCTCCTGACCTGTTACATAGGTTAAGCGATATAGAGACACTCTTGACTTTAGCTAGTCTTCTCCCCATGTTGGATGAGATGAACAATCTTGTGAAGAAAACCCAAGATAGAACTATGTATATTTATGAATATGCCAATCTACGTAAACTTACATGCTTGGACCTCAATCATCTATATCTAGATCTAACACAAGAAGGCACAAATTATTTGATGTGGCAAAAAATTATTGATTTGAATAATCCTGATAATTATTTACAGTTTAATGCAAGCGGGCACTTATGTATCTATGTACGTGGATATGAGATACCAATGTACCATTGTAAGACAACCAGGCGCTCTAGAAGAGAAGTACCTATTAACGAGGAAGATTTTAATGGCATTGTTAAATCTGTTAGTGATAATTTGAAGGAAATTGCAAAATATCTTTTCTCAGAGATTCATGAAAGATTCCCTTGACATGAAATACTTGAAGCCATGGGTATTGTGTATCCTAAATTTTGGGTAAACTGAGATAACCCAAAATATTTTCATGATCAAGTAAAAATCTTGATCGAATAGTTTTCAGAAAAGGTAACATACAATGAGCAGGCAATAGAATGAATTTTAAATGAAAATAAGCTTAGAAAGCAATGTTGGAGTTTTGCAACAGCTATGAGGGACTAGTATAAATCCATGGGCAAGGAGAAGGCCTTTGAACCGGGATCAATAAAAAAGGTTTGGACAAGCTTAGGTCAGAGTGAAATATTGCGTGGTTCGATGTCAGAATATTTAAACTTGCTGATTTATGTCAAATAGTGATATTGGGGTCAGTGGAGGATGAGAGAGTTTTTAGTACATTGGGGTTTTTGAAATCAAAGTTAAGAAACAAACTGGACAAGAATTTGGAAAATTGCTTGAGGATGAAAGGAACTATGTATAATGTCAAAAAAATTCCTTTTGAAAGGGCACTCATAATTTGGAGGTCCACATGTGAAAAAAGAGGGACCGGGTTGTGCAACACAAACTCTCCAATTCCAAAATCCACCGGTACTGGTGGTAGTGGCAGTGGCAATGGGCCTGGGACAAATGACAACGATATTGAAATTGACACAAATCACACAATGAATGTTGAATTTGAGACACATGCCGAAGAAAGTGCAGAGCAGACTCAGAATCAAGATGACTCTTTTACTTTATCTCAAGATGAGCATCGGTTTGAGGACCCTGACTTCATTTGGGAAATGGAAGAGAATTAGTAGGTTTTAAGTATTTTTACTGCACTTCATGAATTAGTTTCCGTTGTTCCAAATTCCAAACTGTAGTTGATGATATTTTATATTGTATTCAATGAACATTGAAATTGTGAATCATTTCACTTCATGATATCTTATTTTATATTGCACTCAAGCACTGCATGAATCATATTCCAAACTGTAGTTGATGATTTTTTATATTGTATTCAAATAAATTGTGAATCATTGCACTTCAAGTTCAGAATATTTTATTTTATATTGCACTCCATGATATTTTATATTATATTGCACTTCATGAATCATATGCCAAAGTCAAACTGTAGTTGATAATATTTTATAAATTATATAGTAATCCATCATCCATGAAATTGTGATATTAAAATTTAAATTTGATCTCTTAAAAGGAAATTTAATTTTTCTTTACAAAGAAAATAGCCTCCACCGAGTCCACCCCACTTATCTTCCACATATCAATAATCACAAAAATAAACGACACTTTGATTTTATGATTCATAAATTATGAACAATGCAAATTGTAGAAACTTGTGTGGCAAGATCCATATTTTAGCCTACATTGCATCCATAATTTTTTTTGAAATTCCATAGTGACGTAGTCCTTCCCCCATTCCTAACAAAATTTAATACAATCGGCTTAGTAATGCTTCATCAGTAGAACCCCCATCACAGTCTCATCGATGGCCCGATGAAAATAGCTCACAACCTAGTATCGGTGTAACAATTCTCTATCGGATTGACTCCTAAGGTGCTCTCCCGATATACTGATAGAGTCAAGTTGTCAACAAAAGTAACCATGAATTATGACCATGGGCATGAATTATTGAATTTTATCAATAATCACAAAAATATACCACACTTTGATTTTATGAACAATGCAAATTGTAGAAATTTGTGTGACAAGATCCATATTATAGCCTAAATTCACATTGCATCCATAAATTTTTTTAAAATTCCGTAGTGACGTAGTCGTCAGTCCTTCCACCATTCCTAACAAAATTCAATACCATCGGCCTAACAATGCTTCATCGGCAAAACCCCCATCATAGTCTTGCCGATGGCCCGATGAAAATAGCTCACAACCTAGTATCAGTGTAACAATACTCTATTGGGCTGACTTCTAAGGTGCTCTCCCGATATACCGATAGAGTCAAGTTGTCAACAAAAGTAACCATGAATTATAAACATGGTCCCCAGGTCCATGGGCATGAATTATCAAATGCATAAAGTATATCGAGGGAACTATGGTGCATCAGGGAAACATTATCTGGCGTCCCACCGATAGAACGAAGGATAGGTGTCCATCGGTGGAGAGAGTGGCTATCGGTGAAAGATTGATGTGACATCCTGGGGCATCGTGCTACAATGAATTTATGAACTAGAATTAAAGTGAATTGTATCACAAGTTGATTGCATAGTTGTTACAAAATCCAGGAAGATTTTGCTTAGGGCAGAAGGAGAAAGGCAAAAACTTGGAGTTCTGATGCAACAAAGACTGGTGGATTGTGGAGGCAACTTGGTGAGACTCACGTAATTACTTCAGACCCAGCTGAGAATCTATTTTCATCAAAAGCTTAAGATTTAAATAATGGAAGAGAGTATAGACAAACCCAAAGCTAAAAAATAGAAAACCAAAAAGCCTAAGAGACTCCTAAATGAAGACCTGATAGATCAATGCCCTGGGTCAGGGCCGAGACCCAAGAGGAGTGCTCAAATGAATCCTTCCATGGATTGACTATGGGAAAAACATAATGGCTTAGGGGATATTTAGACACCGTAATGAGGGTACGAACTCTTCATGTACCATTACATAAAACAATTTAGGTTTCAACCAGTCTTCAATCCATGGAGGTTGAACCTGGGAAGATTTGTGGTGCCCAATGTGTTTGTGAATGCAAAGCTAATTATGGGTTCGAAGGGGCTCCACACTTGATGCCACAAGTAGTTCCTGAACGAATTGCTTATTTAGAAATTGTGAGGCAATTGGCAAAACCTGATTCCAAACACCTCAAAGGACATAACAAACAATCAATTATGCCTAGCACCTTATGTTTTGGAGACTTTACAGTGGTTGCCAATGAAGGATATGGAGAAATTGATGGTAAATTAGCACAGTACAACATACCTCTAGGTGATGTAAGGAAATAATTTGATGCAGAAGGGTTTATTCACAAGGCGAGATTATCGCAGGGCTATCAGGGTATGAAAATTTGTTCTCAATCGAAGATGTCATAAGAAACCATAATGAGGCTTCCACCAAGGAAAGAATGGCCACCTATAGCAAGATTATGATTGTAGAGGAATGGAAGAGAAAAAATGTCCCATCTTATTCAAAGGCATTTGGTGAGATACATGATCCTTTAACAAGAATTGAGCAACTCATCGCTCATGTCAATGAACCGGTAAAGGATGTTCCCCCAGTTGTTTTTGATGCACCTCATGCAACCTATTTAGGAGTACAAGCTGAAGACATAGATCCCTTGAATTACATACCTTCATAGCCTACTCCTGAGGTATGTTTTCTGTAGATACTGATATAAGTGAAGAAGAGAAAGGTGATGAAGAGGGTGAGTAGGTCAAACAAATCAATGCTTCTATGATTGTATAGTATGAGACCCCTCAAGAGTAGAATGTTGTAATATTTGAGGCATCAAATGAACTATCTGATGATGTGAGGGTTAGGGCTGGACAACAATTTATTTTTTATTGTGATTTTGTTAAATCTTCTGAATTTAAATTATTTGTTTATGAATATAAAGGCAGAAAAATGAGACAACAAATATAAGATATCACTCCTGAACATGAGG
This sequence comes from Sequoiadendron giganteum, assembly GCA_007115665.2. Classification (NCBI taxonomy): domain Eukaryota; kingdom Viridiplantae; phylum Streptophyta; class Pinopsida; order Cupressales; family Cupressaceae; genus Sequoiadendron; species Sequoiadendron giganteum. Next base: position 104,907,689 of record CM021110.1, on the reverse strand, counting down.
CAACTGCTCTGGAGGAATTGAATAGGGAGGTAGAAAAGGAAATGGAGTCCATCACTCCTAAAAGAGGAAGGGAATTGCTTCAAGAAGCTGGAGTGTTGCTCCTACTAGGGTGGGATATTAGCTCTTCAATTGTATTTGATAGCTTCAGAAAAAGAGGGGATAAGACAATGAACTTAATAGAAGAAGCAAGTGACAAAATGTATTCAAGATCTGGGTACAACCTAGACAAAGCCACCTTGCTTATTTGGTCACTGTATCCCCATGATAAAAGACCTACTATAATTAGTAATCCAAACCAAGTGTTTGGTCATCTCTTGGTTCAACGAGTAGTGGATACCAACCTTATGGAGACAACATAATTGAACATAAATGTGGTAAAATTTACCAAAGCACATATCAAAAAACTGATTAAGGAAAATGAAAAACTGAAGAAGGAGCTAGCAAATCAGAGAGAAAGAACATCTTCCTCCTCCACATCAGAGTTGTACTCCCCATGGCTTGAAAAAGATAAGAGAGTGCTTGATGCATTGGCTGATGCAACCTACTGGAAGAATTGCCATCTGAAATCCTAGGGGAAATGCAAAGAATTGGAGAAAGAAGTGAAAACCATCAAATATAACACTGTATCTGAAATGATAAAAGAAAGATTCAACAAAATGATGAAATGTGCTAATGAATATTGGAAAGTATTCAAATAGACATGCATTGCATTGGTGGAGAATGAACGATTGTAGCCTAGAATGATGGAGAAAAAAAAGGAGCTCGTAGATAAGAATGTCATGAAAGGACAAATATTGCTGACATATAACAAGCTGGTAGAATCACATAATGGATATCATAACAGGCTTAGGGAATATTTTGACTACTTTGATTCAGTCCCACTCTTGACACTTCATAATGGCATTGGAAATCCGTGAGAATATGATGATTGGAAGGAAGAGCTTGTTGGGCTTCTAACTACTGCGTTGCAAGAAATAAATGACGAGGATATGGTTTTACAAAACACTCATAAGCAACTCAAAAAAATAATGTCTCTAGAATATGATATGAAAGAGGTGATCTCTAACGTGGACATCTATGTTGAACGGGAGTACATCCATCACCTCTCTGCAGTCAATTTGTTTATTTGCCAAACTATAGATGTGTTAGAATCAGATCCAATGGGAGTTATGGGATAACCATCAAATTCAGAGTAAGAACACCAACTGATAGCATGATGAGCGCCCTATCATGGAGTAGAAGCCTTGAACAAATCTTAGGTGGTCACAGGCTTCTGCTTGGAGATTAACAGATCGATGCATTCACCTGCGACATTATTTATTTATAATTTGAGTTATGTTTAGTTGTCAAACATCATGACTTTTTGTAAGGGGTTTGTAGCTTGTTTCCTCTCATATATAAGAGAGATCAAGACCCGAATAGGAGATCAATGGATCATCACATCATTTTTAATTAGACTTTAGAGTAGAAAATAGTAAGAAGATAGATAATAGATTGCACCAATTCGCCCATCCATCTCATATCATAAACTATTTTTATAATGCATATCATTTTAACTTTGAAGATCAATACAATGGAGAAGGTTACACATAATTATTGTTTTTCTTTCGATTGTTCAACTGTTGTGGATTCATATGCTTTTAAGTTATTAACTTATTTGGCTGTCTCCAAAGTGGTTATTTATGTTATTCAAATTGAGCGTGTGGAAGTACATTTAATTTGTCAGCACATTGAATTTGAATTCTTCAGGAATAGGGGCTATGACCATGGGGTTTTAGATTTATTTATGGACATGATCATTGATCAAGTAGTAACGTGGGCCACAAAATGGATCTTGTCACACAAATCTCTGCAATTTGTGCTAATCATAAAATCAAATGTAGTGTATTTTTGCAGTATGTGGGATGTGGGTGACATGTAAGACTGTAAGTTGGTGGATACTGATCAGGATTTTTAGTCAAAACATAACAGAAGCTAACAGTTCAACATCCATAACTTAGAAGGTCTACCAAGAAGTAAATATAATGAGCTAACAGTTCAACATCCATAACTTGGAAGCTCTACCAAGAAGTAAATATAATGAGCTAACAGTTCATCACCTTATAGTTCAAATGATAAAATAAATAATATAGATAATTGAACATCATCACATTACTGAAGTTTGAATTTGAGCTTTTTAATTGATTTTCACATGAAGGAGTACATATTGGTATTGGCAATGCAAAATATTGCCAATGCCCAAAGACAAGTCTGCACAGAGGTAAGTTGGAACTTGGAAACTCATATTATCAAAGATTGAAAATTAAAAATCAAGTCATTGTATCACCTTTTCTAGCAACTTCCACTCTTCAGGTGGTGGAATTTCCATTTGTTCTAACTGATGTTGTTTGACTTGAAGTTTTGTTAACATTTCATGATTGTAATTGGAAGCGGAACCCGTCTTGAATTCTTCAGTCAATTTTGCATCCAAGGTTATCAGTGTTCTGATGGAATTCAAATAGTTCACATCTGGGTTATGAGGAAACTAGTCCAAATCAATCTTCCTTGCACCTTCCATCTTCTTTCTGAAGCCATCCTTTCCAATGAATCACTCATTTGTGTCAAAAGCCTCTAGAAAACCAAGCTCTGTGAAGTTCCTTAACTTTTCATCCACCACCTTCATCTTGTCTGCAATGCAAATATTCCTTTGTTCCACGCATTCTCAAAAAAATTTCAATCATAGATGACAACTTCATTGAGGTTTCAATCCGATTAGTAATCCCTTTTGATTTCAAATCATTGTCACTAGCTTTGTAGGCTATTTGTAGAACTTGATTTGCAGATTTCTCTAATTCCAGCACATTTTTGTTGTCCACTAAATACTTGCTGAGCTTCTTATAATGTTGTCTGATAGCATCAATCAATTGAAACATGTCACACAAATGATCAAACCTCTGCATTATTTCATCTGAAATCTTTTGTTTCATATGCCTCATTGTATCTCTACAAAATGAAGATAACTTATTTTGAGAAGACTTAATTTCTTCTTTTGCTTTCGTCAGCTCTGTATCCAATCTTTCATTTGTTTTTCTCTGTTTCTCCAATTTTTGTTCGCACTGTGCATTTCCATTCTCAATGCTTAGTCTTAATTTTTCTGAAGTGGATTTTTCCTCATCATATTTCTTGTTGCTCTCATATAGCTCTGTCTCCAATCTTTCATTTGTTTTTCTTTGTTTCTCCAATTTTTGTTCCCACTGTGCATTTCCATTCGCATTGCTTAGTCTTAATATTTATGAAGTGGATTTTTCCTCATCATATTTCTTATTGCTCTCATCTAGCCTTCACTTCAGGTCATTCACTTCTCTCTCATTTGGTTTATCCTCTTTGCTTGTTGATGTAGAGGCAGATTTTATTATTCTTTTTTCTAGTTCATTGCTCTTGTTATCTGTTGCTTTCCTCTTTGCTTTCTCACTTGCTAGGTCTGCATGTAACTTTTCTATTTGGGTCTGCAACCTTTTCTTCTCTCTATCTTTCTTTAGCAATGATGTGTACACCAATTCGTTTTTCTTCTTTGATACATTAATTTTGTCAGTATTTTTTAGGCCAAAAAAATCCAATTGAAAATTGGTTACCTGGTATTCAGATCGATCCATCTGATTTTTTGGTTTGTTTTGAATTGTGGGAACAACAATTGTGTACTCCATGATTTATTTATTTGTTTCAAATGTGGGTAATACCATGGTTGTTGCAGGCTCTGAAGTTACAACAGACACACTCTCCATCAGTTTCTTTTCTTTTTTATTCAAGTCTGATTTCTTTTTAAAATCTTCAATGAAATCATAACTTGGGGAGGCAGGAACAATGGAATGCTTGAATGGCAAAGGAATAGGAGTACTTGCAGTTGCTAATGATGTTGCAGCCACACTAACCGAAATTGGGGGAGTGCCTGGAAATAACTCCTTTGTGGTGGATCCACTGATAGTGTCACTTGTTCCTGTCAAAATCCTTTGCCTCTTTTGATTGCCTTGATCACCTGGTGTTTGTGTGGTATCTTGTATTATTTTCCTCTTGTGTGTAATTTGTTGTTGTAGCACATGTTGACCACTATTGGTACTACTACCCATACCATCGCCACCAATGGCACTCCCAGTTGCACTAAGCTTTCCACCAAGGGCATGTCCTAGTTGTGATTGTATCTAACCATGAGGATGACGATTATAAGCTCTAACAAATTGACTTGTATGCCCTTGGTCTACTTTTTCACCTCCAAGCCTAAGGCCAAATTTATCAACTGGTTTTCTATGCTCAACATTTGTTACCATCCAAACACCTTGTCTTTTGGAGTCTTTAGACCCCAAAGGACCACCTTCATAACCAATTTTTTCAAGTATGGCTGCTCCTGAAGTATATGCTGATGCATATGCTTCTTTTGCGGCCTCACTTAAACCAGGTTTGTAATTGGCATGGATTTCTTCTTCTTCTTCACTATCATAATTAGATTCATCATCACTTCCTTTGTTTTCATGTTCATCAGGATGCTCTACATTCCACAATTTGCTAAACTCTTTATCTTCTTCATTAGCTCCATACTCTGCAAGAGCTCTTGGATCACCTAGGTCCTTCCTCATAGACCAAAAGGCAGTAATTTTTGATCATGACCAATTTTCATCTGTAACTTCCTTCTCTAGAGAACTTGGAATTTTTACTCTACTAGATGGTTTATCACTTTTTTCATAAAAAATGTTGTATGTCCTAATTGTCTTTTGGTGCAATGCCATAATTTCTGCTGACAATTGTTCAAAAGAAATACCATTCTCAGTGGCACTTTTCTCCATTACTATTTTGATCTCATCCCAAGAATCCTTGTTTCTCAAGTTTTCAAGCAAGGGTTTACTTTGATGTTGAATTCTACTTGTAGCATTCCTATTGGCCACAATAATTGATTTAATGATGTCACATGGATCATACTGCCAGTGACAGATAGCATCAAAGTCAAAAAAATTCAAAAGATTGTGTGCCACACTAAATATTTTTCTCTCGAATGTGAACCCTCCACATGAAAAAGGTAAAGAAGGAAATAAGGTCTTCTTTTGCTGACTGAGAAAGTGTAGTTCATCAGCACTCTGCACTTGCCTTACATATTCCAATGCAAAAACCCTTTCTGTCACATGTATTGGAAGTTTGTATGGTTGTACTCCTGATCCATAAAATCTTAGCATAATATATTCTTCCATTAAGTACCAATCAACCAATTGTATTTATTTTCCTAGTTGCATGTAGTTTCTACATGACATAGGCAATCTAGGCATTGGAGTATTTATAATTTCTTGATGCAATGGAGCCAAAAAGTAGTCTACAAAATGACTGTAGTTCCTTCAAGAATAATGCATCCTTATCTCAGTGGTCCATTCATATACTGGAGCCATTTTCTTTTCCTCTGCATTACTATAGGGCCGAATCTGAAGCTTGTCGGTCAGAAATATTCCACTAAATTTGAATAGAAAAAGATAGCACAAGTAGGTTGTGAACCTAAATGTCTTGGTGGATCCTGCTTTAATCATTAAAAATTGTTTATGCATGGATTCTAGAATGTGCTGAATATAATTATATTTGACATGTTCATCACCATAATGGATATTATATACCATTTCAAGGAGGCTTGCACCCACTTCCTAATTTCTATCCAGACCGAGGCAAAATGCTAGCATGGAAATAGTATCCTGAACCCGTGGTTTAAAAATATCCAAATTATAAGGCGGCTTATGATCACCTTTCAATTTGTTTCTATCCTTAACTATTTTATTTAAGAAATTATTTTTCTGCCTTTCTTCCACTGCTTCATAATCACTAGCAAGCTTTTTTGTCAATGTGGTTGTTTCCAAATTCTTTGGTTGTAAACCCCAACACTTTTCCAAGTTCTTCTGCATTAATGGATAAAAATTCTACTTGGCTATCTTTATTAACAATTTCTCTTTTCTTATCATCATAATTTTTGGCACAGACCATGATAAATTTTGGGCAAGGGAAAACTTCATGTAACATCATGCACCCTAATCCAGTTATCCACGGTGCACTGACACTATTAACTTGCGTTTGCTTTGCAGACTTATTATGAGATGAAAATATAAGTTCTGAGGTACGCCTACCATAGATTTCAGGATCACAAATATCATGGTACCCATCAACGAAACCTTGGGTTTTAAGCAATTATGCATAATGTATTTTTTTATCGAACATTTCTCTAGTGGTACTAGTGGTAGAAATGCTTATACAAATGTGAAGTTGTGAAATTTGAATTCCCTAATACCTATTAGTCCTCCTTAATTTTAATGAATTCTTAAGTCTCTAAACCCCAACTTCAAACTTTGACAAAATAAGATTTTAAGAAATGTCAAACGATGAAACATAGCCGCAGGAATTCTTTCACTTACCTAGATTCTGAGTCCTGTCTCTTGAAAACCGAAATGGCATTGTTGGAAGTGGAACTGTGGAATCCAAAATAGGGTGGTGCACTGCAATGAGCAATTTGAAGAGTGAAGAGTAAGACTTTAAAAATCACTGTACAATTTCAAAGTGCAAAGTGCTTTAAATGCTTTTTTTCTCGTAATTGAAACATTAAAGTGAATGACACGTCTTAGGTCTACAAGACTACAAGTTGAAAATTCTTAACCGTTGATCTTTCTAGATCTAACGGTTATATGGTGATTCCAGAGGTTTAAGTTGGGAAGCCCACCGCTCTGTGCATTTCATTACAGAATGCAACTACAACCATACATCAAATGTTCATCCCACGGTTGAAACTTGAGTAATTTATGATATTAACTTAAAAAATAAACATGACACATGTGTTTTAAAGTTGTTTTAAACTTTTTTGCGCTAGGATTGGCATCAAGGCCAAGGGGCTGGTAAATTAACATTGCAAAGGACTTGAAAAAATCTCACTGTGTGCTGACCCTCTCACTTAAAAAAAATCAGTAATCACTTGACAGTTGACACTTAGCAGTACAAAGTGCTTTAAATGCTTTGTTTTTCAAAATTTGAACATTAAAGTGAATGAAACGTCTTAGGTCTAGAAGTTGAAAATTCTTAATCTTAACCATTGATATTTCTAAATCTAACGGTTATAGGGTGATTTCGAAGGTTTAAGTTGGCAAGCCCATCGCTCCGTGCATTTCATTACGAAATGCAACTACAACCATACATCAAATGTTCATCCAACGATTGAAACTTGAGTAATTTATGATATTAACTTAAAAAAATAAACATGACACATGTGTTTTAAAGTTGTTTTAAACTTTTGTGCGCTAGGATTGGCATCAAGGCGTAGGGGCCGGTAACTTAACGTTGCAAAGGACTTATTATAGCCTACATATTACAATGTTACATAATGCAAATCATAGAGAATTTGTGTGACAAGATCCGTATTATAGCCTACATAATTACATTGCATCCATAAACAGATTTGAAATCCCGTACTCATAGTCCTTCCCCCATTCCTAACAAAAATCAATAGTCAATACCATAGGCATCGGCCTAACAATGCTTATCGGTGGAACCCCATCACAGCCCCGCCGATGGCCCGAAGGCGAAGACTCATAAGGTGCACTCCCCGATATACCGATAGAGTCAACAAAAGTAAGCACTAAGCACATCGTTGTAACACATAAACATCGGTAGAACGAATGATTGCATTCCCTTGATGGCCCAATATAACCATGAATTATCAAGTGCATATTGCATAAAGTATATTAACTTAAAAAAATAAACATTAATCACTTGATAGTTGAGAGTTGACACTTAGCAGTACAAAGTGCTTTAAATGCTTTGTTTCTTGAAATTGGAACATTAAAGTGAATGAAACGTCTTAGGTCTACAAGTTACAAATTCTTAATCTTAACCGTTGATCTTTCTAAATTTAACGATTATAGGGTGATTCCAGAGGTTTAAGTTGGCAAGCCCATTGCTCTATGCATTTCATTACAGAATGCAACTACAACCATACATCAAATGTTCATCCAACGGTTGAAACTTGAGTAATTTATGATATTAACTTAAAAAAATACATGACACATGTGTTTTAAAGTTGTTTTAAACTTTTGCGCGCTAGGATTGGCATCAAGGCGAAGGGGCCGGTAACTTAACGTTGCAAAGGACTTATTATAGCCAACATATTACATAATGCAAATCATAGAAATTTGTGTGACAAGATCCATATTATAGCCTACCTAATTACATTGCATCCATAAACAGATTTGAAATCCTGTACTCGTAGTCCTTCCCCCATTCCTAACAAAAATCAATAGTTAATACCATAGGCATCAGCCTAACAATACTTTATCGATGGAACCCCCATCACAGCCCCGTCGATGGCCCGAAGGTGAAGACTCATAAGGTGCGCTCCTCGATATACCGATACACTCAACAAAAGTAAGCACATCGCTGTAACATATAAACATCGATGGAACGAATGATTGCATTCCTTCGATGGCCTGATATAACCATGAATTATCAAGTGCATATTGCATAAAGTATATTACTTAATTTCTCAAAAGAAAAAAATTGATTTGAATATATTTGCATAAAGTATATTCTGAACTCAGAAAACAACTCTTTACTCTAAGTGTAAATGAATAACGAAGAATAACACAACACAACCATTTATTTTATTGCAACTGAATTTCAATGTCACATTATTACATATCTTTTTACAAACGAGTAGCTATAGATTAGGCAAGCTCCTTTTTTGTATAAATAACATATGTCAATGTGTCACTTTAGTACTACTACTTTACATAGAAAAAAATTAATAATTTATTCCAAGTTGTTGCTCGTTACAATCATCAATGGATTACAAATTGATTCCAATTTCCAAGCTTTTGCTGCTGAAAACTTACTACAAATGTAACTCTAAATGCATGATTCCAAGCTTTTGCTGGTGACAACGTAATACAAATGTGGCTCTGAAAATAAATGCATGATTCCGAGCTTCTGTTGATGGATTTGCCAAGCATGCTGGGGAAAGGGGGTTCTAATAAATCCTGGGGAAATGGGAGCCGTGAAGATACAAAATGTACTTACCCCAGATTCAAGAATCAGAGTCATACAAAAGATGTAATATAAATGTCTCTTTGAAAATAAATGCATGGGGCTTTCCTCACCAACCATGCTGGGGAAATGGGAGCTGTTAAAATACAAGAGGAGAAGCAAATATGCTCCCATCTTTTCCATGCAGCTTCCATGCACTAGTATAGCACTTACCTCCATCAAAGCTCCTCATACTAGTTCAATACCTGTCTAAGAAGTCAGGTCAACCAAATCAACTTCTTTCCAATTCCACCCATTCTTAACTTGAAGGAAATTAATCTTTTACTGATTACTTTGTAACTACATAACTGTAGGTAGGAGAATTTACAGTATTTCCAATACCGCATCATCTTCTTCGTGAATCCTTATTATTTATTAACCCTAGAAAATAAAAACCCTTATGGAACTATCCACTATTCATTGAATCACTATCCCTATTTATGGGCCACTAGTGTCGCTACCAGCCTGTATAATTAAAATGTTTAATTTGATTGACGTCTGGCTACATGCCAACTATACCTCAAGCTGACAAGCTATCAAAATCACCGATTCACCAGTGCCACTCAAAGTTCAAACGATATGAAATCATTACCAATCTTGTTTCATTAAAGCTATGAGCTATCCAAAAAATTGCTTCGGATGTTCATATCTCCAATGGCATTAATCGCCGCCACTGCCAGCACTAGCACTAGCAGTACGCCAACCACACTTTCTTCAAAAAGATTGAGAATTTCAATTAAATGAAATGTACAATGTCGAGGCATTGAAAAGACTGAATGAGTGATGAGCGATGGGCCTTTATCTCGCCACATGTCTGCATCTAACAATTATAGTGTTATTCCAGAGGTTTCAATTTGCAAGTCTAATGCTTCAGAGATTTACTTCTGAAATGCAACTATTTTTTCTTATTGGTGTACAAATTTGTCACTTTAACCATGAAAGTAGATGCAAAATATTTTGAAACAAATGACACAAAGTCCATTTTTCTCACAATCAGTAAAGAAAAGCGATAGTTTCTCTTTTAACAAATGAATTAATCTGAACACAAAGTCTCAGAGATGAAAAAATAGGCATTCTGACCTAACAGATAAACATTGAACAATTATCATGAAGAAACACAATTCATTCATAATTAAAAGGAAGCATTAATAAATACACAGATTTAGAAATATATTCTTTTAGCTCTCTAATGCCAAAAATGGGGTTTCACAGACCTGTCACCCCACACCCTGTACAATCAAAATTCAAAAAGCGCTCAAAAGCTGAAACTACGCCCCCTTATCATTACGTGTCACAAATTCACAATTCAAAAAAGGATTCATGCATGTTGTTAAACCACTGGAGGTGCCGAGACTCTATATAGTTCTAACTGCATTTCCATAACTAAATTATGAAATTCAGCACGTTCTTCTTCTTCTTCTAAAACAAAAATCACCCTGTTGTACTCGGCATAGCTGGTTTTCTCTTTCCACGCCACTGAACGTAGTTGGGAAATGATGTCGAGTTGCTCTTCTTTAGGCCAATTCAAATTTGGTTGCATGACGGCCACAAGTTCATCTTCCCATACCCTGATATCGGTTGGAAGTACCATTTTGAGGAAACTCTAAGTCTGGAGTTCAAAATGCTGCCACCTTTCCTCGTATGCAGGCTCACTTAACTTTACCGATAGGAAGTGACAATCTGCTACTAAATCTGTTTCTCCAACCTCCTTATTTAAGATCTATCCTTTCAGAGGATTTAAAAGATTACGTTAAACCTAAAGTTGGTGTTTGAAAGCATTTGAGAAGACATCCCTTAATGGCACCTTACAATTCATTAAATGAGTTGACACTTCAAAAGCTGTGCATCCCAGCGAGGTCGCCCAATCGCTAACAAACAAAAATTTATAACCATTTGTACAATAATAAAATCTCAACCATTGATTTCTAGAAATCTAACAGTTCTAGTGTTATTCCAGAGGTTTCAAATCGCAAGTCTAGTGCTTTAGAGATTTAGTTCCGGAATGCAACTACAATCGTCCATCAAAATTCATCGAACGACCCCTATGATTTTTTCGTTGGCATATCTGTTTATTTCGCCACTGGATTTTTTTATTATTTTGAGATTCTTTTTAATTCGCTAATGAAAATATATTTTTTGCTTTGAAAAACGGTTTTAATCGCCAATGGAAAAAAAATTTTGGTTTGAAAAACGGTTTTAATCGCCAATGAAAAATATTTTATTCGATTAAAAAAATACTACATTCGCCAAGATTTTCCATAGACTTCTAGGGATTATAAAAGATTCGCCAATTGGGATTTTTTTTTCCCGAAAAATGAAAAATTTCGCCAATAAAATTAATATTTTTAATCGGGAAGTATACATGATTCTCTAGGAATTTACACCTTCGAGGGGTTTCTTAAAGTTTTCCCTAATCCTTCATTACCTTTTTCGGGTGCCCTAAGTCATAACCTTATGTCCCACTTGTGTCGTGAAATTCCCCGACCCCCTTTATTTCCTAGCACTCACTTAAAAGTAATATTTTGCATGTGCTGAAAAATAAATCACTTAAGTGAACCCTGCTTTATATCTTCAATTTAATTTGCATTTCTTCAATATATATAAATTTTTTTCACTAAGATGAAATCCTTGAAATGGAAGAAAGTATGACACGTGTATTCTTTTTATTAATTTTCATAATTCCATAGGATTATTGTTCATTGAAGAAAATGCGGTTGCAAAACCACATATTAACACCATATGTACTTTCATGATGTTCTTAATTTAATGTGTCACTGGGAAGTCTTTAAAAGATAAGAAATAATTTCCTCTTTTGATCTGAAGTGTCAAGTGAGCGAAATGTATTGATTTGATATCTTGATATTTCAAAAACTGCACAACGTTATTGTACATGATGATGTCATGATTCTAGTTATCAATCAAAATAAGATTTGTAAATATATTTCATATGCTCACTTAAAAATACTTTTTTGTATGCGCTAAAAATAAATCACTTAAGTGAACCCATGCTTAATATAGTCCCCCCCGCTTAGCAAACCTTTTTCACCAATCCGCAAGGTTAAAATTCACTAAGGAAGAGGGAAGCCATGAAAATGGAAAAATTATGACACTTGTTTTATTTTTATTGTTTTTTGCAATTCCATGGGATTATTGTTCATTGAAGAAAATGTGGTTGTAAAATCATGAATTAATTCCATATGTACTTTCATGATGTTCCTAGTTTAATGTGTCAGCGAGAAATCATTAAAAGATAATAAATACTTTCCTCTTCTAATTTGAAGCAAGTGAAATGTATTTATTTGATAACTTGGTATTGAAAACTACACAACACATTGTACATGTTGATGTGACCATGAATCTAATTACCAATCAAAATAAGATTTATAATAGATTTCATATCATTTGAGTGCTTACTGCTTGAGGTACTCTCGATAATTATAGTTTGCATGTAGCTAGACATCAATCAAAATAACATTGTAAGTGGCTCTCACACGAGTAAAGTTGGTCATTTGGTTAACACAAAAGATAATTATACCTCAAACAACTCATGAGTAAATTCCACAACCCATAATAGGGATGGCGAGTTCAACTAAAATCATTCTTAATTCCATAAAATAGTTTTGAGTGCAATGTTCTAAATTCTGATAAGGGTTTTCATTTTGTGAAGTTAATAAGGAATAAAATGATGTGATATTATTAGGGGTATTCTAAATTCTCCTACCTCTAGATATTTAGTTACAAAGTAAAAGAGAGACCAATTTCCTTCAAGTTTAGATTGGGAATTGGAAAGAAGTTGATTTGGTTCACCTGGCCCTCAAACCAAGTTTTGAACCAAGATGTGGAACTCCGATGTAGATAAGTGATTTCATAGAGTGTGGCCACATAAGTATTTTAATCTTGTTTGTATTGAAAGCCATCTATTTGTCATACTCCATTTTGATAGAGGCCCTCAAAGAGGAACTCTAGACTTTCAAATTCATTTTGTGCTTTCCTGGTGTCTTGGAGCTACTCGAAGAGGGTGGGAGCAGATTTACTACCACTTATCTTCTACATAATCCCAATTGGTAACTAGGATAGGTACATTTTCTATATTCACAACTCCCCTTTTCCCAGCATGGTAGGCAATCTATGTAGTTTTTCAATGTCATTCTAGGTTATTCTGGTGGGCTTGATTGAGCAAATTATGCAATATCTTTTGTATTAAATGTTTTAACTATCGACTTGTGCTGCACCATAGTGGGACATAGAACCAAGGTCCACAATTTTTTATAAATGTAGAACCATAGTGGTGGCTTGGAGCTATCATGTGAAATCCCAAGATCCCAAGCATGGTTGACAAGCCCATGGTTTGAGAATATGATCTGCATCCCATAACACCACTACCAACTTGGAATCAATTGTGTTTGATGTAAAGTGACATGTGTTATTTATACAAGAGCTTGCATTCTCTAATCATCTTTAATAAGCTATGTAACATTGCAATTCAATTGTAATTAAATAAATGGTTGTATTATCATTCATTATTTATTTACAATAAAGAATTATTTTGTGTGTCTAGTGTCTATTCAAATTAAAATTAATTAGAATTAATTACTAGCACTTGCACCTAAGGGAGGTTCAAGGATTACATCGATATAAAACTATATGTATGTTAATATGTTACAGAGAATGTGTTTGTGCATGGATAGGTTACAAGTTGAAAGTTCTAATTGCACGTGGTTGGATTAAACAATTAATAATAAGTGCTAAATAATTGAATGAAATAAAATTAGACAAATATAGATTTTTCTTTAAAGAAATTAAGTATTATCTAAAAAAATTCACTCGCTTCAAATTAGAAATCATGAAAGTTCATATGACATTAATCCATGGTTGTGCAACCACATTTTCTCTAATGAACAATAATCCCATAGGATTGTGGAAATCAATAAAAAGAAAACAACACGATAATTATTGAATTGTTATATTAAAATAACATAGAATAAAGATGTAATAATATAAAACTAATATTAATAGAAATAATAGAAATGTATATATGTCAAAATTTATATCTTTGATAATGTAGCACGTATAAAGGTACTTGCAAAATGTACATACGAAAGTTACTAAGGTACAAAATCTTGCTAGTAGTAGAATGCAATATTCACATACATTTATCAAAATTATGATAAATTTTCTCACATACATTATCAAAATTATGACAAAAATTCATTCCTCAGAAAATCATATCCCAAAGTGACCAGCTGACAATGTCCCACTAAAGTGACATTGCAAAACTTTGGCACAAAAGGATGCTAGGTTACAACGACTCCTTCATTTAATAAGCTTGGAATATCCCTTAGTGCAAGGATTCCCACTCCAATGTGTGCAACAACCAAAACATCCCCTAGGCCTCCAAGATAATCATGTTGAGCCATCAAACTCACCAGGAACAAAACATCAACTTGTGAAACTCCAATGTCTAGTAAAGAGGCCATGAACTATGAAGAAATATTGGTGTTCACCCTATATCTATCTACAACTTCTACAAATTCAAAGCCCAACACCATCTTGATAAAGACTATAGTCCATTTGCTGTGTAACCTGAAAATTTGTGTAAGTCTTTGGCTAGTAATTTCTCCTAGGAAGGCTAATTTTCGTTGAGGATTGGTTAGAAAAATTGGTGTATAAAATTCCATAACAATTTTCAGACCAGAGCTTTAATCAAGATTATGATGAACTTCATCACTAATTCTAGCTGAATTTATAGAAATTTTGGACCTTGGTTTTGCATCCCACTATGTTGAAGCACAAGCTAATAGTTGAAACATTTGATACAAAATATATTGCATAATCTGATCAAGGATCTTCATCTTGTTATCTTACCTCGATTTACATTTTTTAAATTTAATTTTGTCAGAAGAATAATTAAATTTAATTGAAAAGGTGAGCCAAATTGCCAATTGTTGCATTTGCACTTTGTCAACACATGGGAGAGCCATTGCAAATATCTTTTGGATTAACATTTGGCTTTAGGTAGAGTACTTTGAAGCATTGAAAATATAGAGAATTAAATGGCTTGTTGTAGCTTAATCATTATCAATATCCACTAACAAGTCACAATAAAATTTGGTCACTTATGATCAAAACATATAAATATGTTGAACTTGACACTTGTCTTCATTCTAGAGACTTTATGTAGGAGTTTAGGTTTGTGGAAAATTCATCCATTGAACGGTGAAATATTTTTGTACACTAATTTTAAATTTTTTAATATATTAATGTTATATTAATTTATTAAATAATAATATTTTTGTGGAATATACTATGATTTTTATTCGCGTGCCAGTTTCTTGACAATTAAGTTTAATATTAAATATATATGTCAAATAAGTAAACAAATGAATCATACAAAAATTATAAATGTATTTTCAATCTTAAACAATTAATTTTTTGTATTTTCAATCCTCAACGTGTTAAAGCCACTGTATATATATTAAATGTAAAACACGATACAATTTTGAAGTACAAAAATTTCATTACCATTACTAGAGGAGACTAGCATTAGAGGATTGTGATGGTCCATGGAGGCCCTAAACCAGGTGTTTGAGCAAGAGGTGAATTGATTTGAACAAAGTAAGAGCAAAGATGAAAAGGGCATCACCCAAATCCTTCATCCAAAACTCTAGACTTAGTAGCGATTCATTTGTTTTATCACAAACTAGACCACATGTCATAACAACCAGGCAAGGGCTTGCACTATAGAAGAAGCCAGTTCAACTTTGGGAGATTCCACCAATAGGGGCTAACCCAAATTCAAAATTATAATGCTCAAGTGCCAACTCCAACAAAGAAAGAGAGTAAGTGAAAGGATGAAAATAATATATTGCTAGCATCTTCACCAACTCTTTATCCAACAAACTATCCATGCAATTGGACAAGAAAGCAAAAGATACCTTTGAAAATAGACCATAGGGGTTGTTTTGAAGCCATTCCCTACCCAAAATTGTTCTTATAGCCTCCTCAACATGCACACAAGGAATAGTGAATACCCTACCCAACTTTTGTCTATCATATGCATTGTTGCTTCTTTTCTCCCAAAAACATTTGGGTAGCATTACATGCCATGAAGACTCCATAATATCATAGTGAAATTGTTAATAGAGAAGAGAGGAAGTAAATATATATTATAAATGATATGAAGAACATAAAGTTGGTAAAATATATATAGAATGAAGACATCAATACTCAACATTTGAGCATTTAATTCACCATAAGACACACAAGTTGATGTGACAAATGACAATATTATTTCGCAAAAAATGAGTCATGACTTTGAGCATGATTTAATAAGTAATTTGACACACTTAATAAAAGGTCAACCATTGATCTTTACAAATCTAATGGTTCTAGGGTGATTCTGGAGGTTTGAATTCACAAGTCTAGTGCTTCAAACATTTCCTTTCGGAATGCAACTACAACCCTCCATCGTTCATTCATTGAGCAGTAAAATATTTTTGTACATTAATTTTAATTTTTTGAGTATATTAATGTTATATTAACTTATTAAATATTATAACTCATAGTCGTTAAGTTGCACTAACATCTAGCTTCAAATATAGTACTTCAAAGCATTGAAAAGATAAGAGAATTAAGTGGCTTGCCATACCTTAATCACTATGAATATCCACTAACAAGCGGCAATAAATTTTGCTCACTTCTAATCAAAATTTATAATATGTTGACACTTGTCTCCATTCCAGAGACTTTATGTAGGAATTTGGGTTTGTGGAAAATTTTCCTTGGAAGAGAACAATATATAACATTTGATATTTTCAGCACCCTTGCTTTGATTTTTATTGGCATACTAGTTTAATTCGCCACAAAAAATTTAATTGGTTTGAAAATAGGTTTAATTCGCCAATGAAAATATTTTGTTGTTTTGAAAACATATTTAATTCGCCAATGAAAATATTTTATTGGTTAGAGTACAAGTTTTATTCACCAACATAAATATTTATTTTGGTTTGAAAATAGGTTTAATTCGCCAATAGAAATATTTTTTTTGGTTTGAAAACAAGTTTAATTCACCAATGAATATTTCTAACTGGTTCGAAAATAGGTTTAGTTCACCAATGAAAATATTTTATTGGTTTGAAAATAGGTTTTAATCGCCAATGAAAATATTTTATTGGTTTCAAAAACATTATAGTTCACCAAGATTTTCTACAAACTTGTACTGATTACAAAATATTTGCCAATCAATTTCATATATTTTTCCCGAAAAAAAAGAAAAAAATTGCCAATAAAATTAATATTTTTTTCAAGAATTATACAAGATTCACTAGATTTTTACACCTTTTTCGAGGAGGGGGTTCTTAAAGTTATCCCTATTGGAAACCATAATTGATAGAAAGTCCCCAAATCCCATGGATATTCCATCTGCCACTAGATTTGAAAATCCCAACACTAAAATCTCCATAGATGACAAATGCATGCTAGAGATGGTAGTGACCAAGGACCAACATAAACAATGCTCTTGGAATAGTATCCTCCATAGGGGGCTTGGGGTCTCTTCTCTATTACTCCTCACTTTGGAGACCTGACTAGTTGAATATATGATGATGAAAAACAACAAGTTGAGTTCCTTTGTCCATCTCACGCCAATCTCCCTTCCCTCTGCAGTCTTCTCACTTCCTCGACTCTTATCTCTAGATTCAAACTTAGCGTCTGGGATGAACAATGGTAATTTTCTTCATTAGTGTATCTTATCTTTGTATTGCTTCCTCGTAATGCAATTAAGATGTCAACTCTTTTGGGAATCACCTTCACAACAAAATTACACATTCAACATTCAGAAACTATCACACAAACTCAAAGGATTCCAATACAACAACAAGACCTCCCATTAGCTTTGATACCAAAACAAACTTTTAAAAAATAGTGAATAAAACAACAAACTCACATTGCATACTTTATTGATTAACACATTTATATATTTATAGATCTAACAAACTTGAAATAGTCTTCCTATCAAACTGATAAAGAGTTTGATAACTCATTGAAATTGTTGACAACAAACTATAATTGATATACTTGTAACTAACTGGAGTTGTTTGACAAGTAACTAAGAGACAAAGGATAATGAATTGAGACTCTCTACCATATCTGATGATGCGTACACAAGTATAATCCTACTATGAATTATATTCTCTAACAAATAGTGTGTAAACACGATCTATCTATATAAAGAGTTAATAATGCTTTTATATTCTTACTAATGCAATTTTGTGAGTATGATTAAATGGTACATTGTCATCGAAATTTGAGATGTTATGAGGGAGGTTGGTTTGTTGGGCTCTCTTCAAATTTGATTATTTAAAACTAGACCATATACACACATATATAGTTGCAATCAAATCTATCTCATGACAATGCAAAATAATCTTGTAAGGTATATATCCATTTATTCTAATGTGCAAGGTGTGATTTATCCATTCTCCCATCAATCTATTTTTTACATCTTTATCCTTTACCCATTGTATACATCCCACCACCATTGCACTGCATACAAAGGAAGCTTTAAGGACCATCGAAGTCCATGTTTGTATTTAAGGAAGCTATATACAAGACTACATATAAGAACAATTGTATAAATAATTTGGTGAGTATATGAATACATAAAAAACAATTGTGTATACACAAAAGACTTCACAAGTAACAAAACAAAAAAATACAAGAATATTTTTTCTTTTTCATGTCAGAAGCCCTTATAAGCCATTACCTCTACTTCTCATCCTTTTTGCCATAATTGTAAATGAGATCTCACCATGTCTATCCCTTTCTTTACGTATTTCATAGCAATGTTCTCTTCTTCTCTTTTGGACATTCCTACTTCCCTCCCTCCTTTTCTATTTGACTCAATAGACATATGTAGTTACTAACCTATTGATGATGATTGTTTTAACCATGAAGTCATTGTAGTTGTTGAAACTACTAAACATAACAAAATTGTTAAACATCTTTTGGCCTTAAAAGAGTTTGTCCACACTAAAGAGGGAGATCCCATTCTTTTATTCTTGATTATCTCTATACAATCTTAATTTCTAATCTCAATAGCTTAGACATCGTATATGGTATTAGCCATATAGTACAAGTTCATGTGCCAAATCAATCTTCCCTATATTATTTCTTCTATTGATATTTCTCTCCTTTGTCATCCACCTCTTGCATCCCAAACCCAACTCTCTATGTCTATTCCTTCCTATCAAACCCATATGCACAACCCTTAATAACCACTAAACCTTCTATTCACACTTCTTACCTAAGAACCTCTTCTAACTCTTTTCACCCTACTCTAAACCCATTTCTATCTATAACTATATTTTATCTACGCAATCAATTCCTTTCACTTAACCAACCTCCCAAAATCACTCTTTTCCAAACTCCTCTCTTTCCTCATACTTCTTTAGTTCCTTCTCTGCCCACCACATTACCTTCTCCTAATT
Organism: Sequoiadendron giganteum; assembly: GCA_007115665.2. Classification (NCBI taxonomy): domain Eukaryota; kingdom Viridiplantae; phylum Streptophyta; class Pinopsida; order Cupressales; family Cupressaceae; genus Sequoiadendron; species Sequoiadendron giganteum. Next base: position 104,888,139 of record CM021110.1, on the reverse strand, counting down.
GACCAACCTCCTCATACCATGACAACATCAATTACACCTAACCCAATCTTTAACAATCCTCCTTATAAACTCGTTCTAAATCTTTAATTTATTTTAAAAAACTTAAACATTACTTTATATTATATTACTCAAAACAGTAAACAATAAATTTTCACGTTCCCTTAAACTTCCTGTTGCCAAATCCATTGCACCTGTCAAACACTGATAATACTGACAAGTCTGACATAAAGGGCTGCCAACACAGCCATGAAAATTAAAGTTATTCTGGAAAGCTCTACAACACTTTACAAAGCTTTTATGTTGATGTCCGCCTGTCACGTTTTACTGGAGAGAAGTAATCATTACTTATTACTTAAAGCTCTCACGTTTTAATTCCATTATGAGGAAACTGATGTTAATTCGTTACAGTGCCGTGCAGAATCTTACTAAGTCATTAATGGCGGACTGAAAAGTGAGTGGGGTCTAGAAATTGATGGTCTGTAGCTGTTTGTCATAGTTTTCAGAGAGGTCATTAATTATGATAATGTAATGATTGAAATTTATATATTTATGTTATTTTTGGTTTTATGTTTATTTTAAGACAGCTTTTTATACATTGACATATTAATATATGGTGTTATTTTATGTAAAGTTAGGGTTTTTGTTCTATAGTACCAATCTATTAGTTACATATCTTTATACATATTTTTTCAAACACTTTTTTTTTTTTGATGGAGGTCATCCACATTCTTTTTTGCTATTCGATACGGGAGCACGAGCCTTTTAGGGCTGAACCTCTTCAGCTAAGAGCCAAGGACTGAGGGGTATCCATTCCGCCAAATTCGCCCGGGGCACGATCCCGACCTCATCCCTTTTTCGGTGTCGAAGCCTTTGCATTCAACAAGACTTAATCCCTGGTGGGCTCATTTAGAACCTTTCAACTTCACCAGTAGACCAAGGGCCCATTGACTCAAACACATTTTTATTTTCATATTGTCTAATATATTTGTCTTACCATATCTTTATTATACCCACACATGCACACATACTTCCATGTACATGTTATCCACCTTGATCCATCCTCTTTAGATTCTGGGTCAAGTTCATGTCCATGAGATTGACTTTGGATCTATTGACTTGACTCTTTACAATTTGAGTTGACTATTACCAATTATTTTCCCTCTAAGAGCTAACTAAATGTAACATTGCATAATTTCACTATTGTGCCCTTGTGTTTAAAGGCATTTAATGCATTCATTTACACATCCCAATATTTTATTATCCTCTCTCATTCTAAGGAGTTGAATATTTTGATTTGGTGCACTAATAAGAATCTAGTTCTACACAATCATCCTAGGAGTATATGCATGACTAATGAGTGTTGTCTTTAATCAATTTCTCAAGTTTTTCAAGGGGTGATTGAAGAACGTGTCTCCATGTGAAACTAACAAAAATCCAACAAAAATATACCTAAATATGACAAGTCGTCAAATATTTGGAAAGGAAGAATATTCAAATGTGAATCAAACAATTAGAGAAGCAAAGTTGCTCATATTATCATAATAATATATAGGTATTGGATATTTGTACAACCACAAATTTGACTTAGATACATGTGCACTCAAACTTGTATAGAGAAACTAATGATTTTGATCACAATCGAAATTATAAATTGGTATCTTTTATTATGATCCAAAGGCATTCAAAATTTAGTGTAATTCCAAATTGTATTCATTATTTAGTCATAAAGGTAAGTAGATTTATTTTCTATTAATTTCCTAATTTTTTTTGTTGCAAATATTAAAAAAAATATGCTCTTAGATTATTACATTGTTAGAGTAAGCACGGTCAATTGCGATTATGTGTATGAATGTTATGTGATTAACCCAAAGTACACCTAAGGAAAGTTTATTTTCCATAATATTTTTGTGAACTTGATCTTTCCTACACAACCTAGTTTTCTTCTAGGGTTTCTTTTCACTAGAGTCAAGGTTTTCAAATTTGATATATCTCTATTTTGTCATCTATTTCTAATTTTTAATGGTTTTGATCTTTAATGCTTACATGTTTCATTTAGGTTTTGATTATATATTGTGACTTATCTTTTATCCTACTCTCCCACTCTAGATTATCACATATTCATGTTCCTTAAAAAATTACATTATTTTATACATGGTAATGAGTATAGTGATGATCATTCTCTTGCATCCCAAGATAAATATACCTGCCCTTCGTAGAGCCATCATTAGCATGATGATATTTAATGACTTGATGATTCTTGATTAGATTCTCAAATAGACTTCATTTGCTTCGTTTCCTTATTCTACATTGCATGATTAAATTATAAGCCTTAGTGAAGAGATCTTATAGGATGATTATGACGAGTCTACTAATGCAGTTTTACTTGTGAAGTCATTTTGACATGCTAATTATCAACATATTATCAACATAGATGATGAATTCCTATTGGTTAGTAAGTTTATATTGTACCTATGTGATAGATATGTACATTATTTTGATCCATCTTACTTGGTCTAGACTTATTTTATGAATTTTGTCAATGATTTCATTGCATATTTTCTAGACCTAATTTGTATGAGGATAAAATTAATTTAGAGATTCCTTCTCATAATATATATTTCAATCCCAATCTTTCTATTAATATGACTCATGTGCCTCCTACATCTTAGTTTCATTTTTCCCTAAATCCACATGATTATAATCTTGTGGGGAACAGTCATCAAATTTAGGAAGAGGAAAAGATATCAAATTACCATAACCTATCCTACCTACCAATGACCTTAATCAACCTCTTATGTCTTAAGCTACATCTAAAACAAATGAGTATAGAATTATTCAACAAATGTAGAGTACTCAAGCCAAAATATATCTATGGGACCTAGTGCAGATACATCACTAGTTTATAGAGATATAATGTAATAGTCCTTATGCCATATATAGTAACATCTTTAATATAATTTATTACCCACATGCAATATCATAATGTATAATTTTATGATAGATAAATTCCACCTATGAAAGTAATTAAGAAATCGCCGCCTTTATATATCATGGTGGAATATGGCAACTCAATCATTAAATGATCTTTAGTTGACAATAAATCTAGCCTTAACATATGTATTGATGATTGTTTAAAATAATTAGATGTAGACATGTCAAATATATGTAATAATAAAATCTTACCATTAGAGGATGTTGTAATGTTCTCAGATCTTATTTGGGTACTATCATACTTCTAATTCCATCCAATATATTCAAGAACGACACAATTTATCCCATAACATCCTTCTTTAGCATATATGTTTGCATGCTATAAAAGTGATTACCTCTATGCTAAATCAATATGTTAAATTTAGGCATAAAGGGAAGCTCTTTCCAATATCTATTAGTCGTCAACTATGCAATAAGTGTAAATCAATGGATACATTTATAATTGAATTACCCAAAATGATATTTTAAAACATGATTATAGGGCTTTACATATTGATGATTGGGTTGCATTAGAATTTATAGTCTTTGAGCATGTCAATGAGTATTGTATCAAATCTAAACTTTATGGTATCTCATATTTATGGGTGGACCTTTTTTTCTATGGAAAACATGAGCTTCTAGTATATAAGGATGCATAGGAGAAGAGTACATATAAAAGTGATCTTGAAAGTGATACTTATTTAGAATAAACATCACCTCCTCCTCAACCATCCTTTCAACAAATTTATGGTCTTGGATATAACCTTTTAAAACCTTGGATATAAAGGCACTAGGCTAGGCAAAAAGGATCAAGGTTATAGGTAATTTATTTAACCAAGAGAACCTAGAAGACTTCATAGAATAGGACACCAATTTGAGGACATGTCATGATGGTTAGAAGAGTGAATAAAAAAATAAATGAACCAAAAGGGTGTGTTTACCAATCTATGACACAAAAAAGGTGCCAAGTTTTGGTGTTTTTACTCAAAATGGCCATTTGGCGAGGGCCAAATTTGGCGAGCGCCAAATTTGGTGCTCGCCAAATGGCTTGGATGACCGAGCCTAAGGCTCGGTATGTCAAAAATTCAAATAATTTTGGTGCTCTTCATTTGGAGAGTGCCAAATTTGGCGCTCGCCAAATGTGAAGCATGAATTTTGCAATCAATTTTTGCGAACTCTTTCTTCTTCTCTTTCTCTTTTTTGACATCTACATATGGACATTTAATTTCTTATACTTTAAGTTATATTTCATGTATATAGTTTCAGGATGTTTGAGAGTGGTTTCGGATCTCTAGGAGTTATAATGCAAATTCTAGTTTTTGGAAGACCTTAAAAATTTTACATAGTCAAATTTCAATAATCAGCATGTCAAATTTTAGTAATCAAGAGGTCAAATTTTAGTAGTCAACAAGTTGTATAACATTTCTCTCTCACTCTCTCCTTCTCTCTCTATTCTCTATCTCTCCACTCCCTCCCTCTCTCTTCCTTCCTCCCTCTCCCCCCCCTCTCTCTCTCACACCCCTCTTCCCCTCCATACATCTACCTCCCTCCCTCCTCTCTCTACTTCTCTTTATCTCTTCTCTCTCTCTCTCCCTACATCTCCTTCCCTCTCTCATTTATTTCCTTTATCTCCCTCTTTACCACTTCCTCACACATCACCTATCTCAGCTTATATGTCTCCCTCCTTACCTCCTTTCCTCTCTCACTTCATTCTCTCTACCTCCCTTCATTCATTACCTCTCTCACTCTCTATCCCTCTTCCCTCTTTCTGTAGTCCTCTCTTTCATTCCCATAATTCTCTCTCCCTACCTCTCTCTATCTCTCTCTCTCTATCTCACACACACACCTCTATCTCACTCCCTAACTCTCCCTCCCTCCCTCCTTCCCTCTCTACTACTCTCTATCTCTCCTCTACCTCCCTCGCTCGACCTCACCCTCCCTCCCCTTCTTTTTTTCTCTCCTCTCAATCTCCCTCGCTATTGTCCCTCTCTCCCTCCCTCCCCCCTCTTTCTCTCTCAATTGATCCTTTTATCTATCTCACCACTCACTCACTCACTCACTCACTCACACACCTCTATCTCCCTCCCTCCCTACCTCTCCCTCCCTCTCTCTCTTTCCCTCTCTATATCTACCTCTCCCTCCATCACTCTCTCTCTCTCCATCACTTTCTATATCACCTATGTCTCCTTCCCTACCTCTTTCCCTCTCTACTCTCTATCTTGTTGGAGTGAAAAGACACTAAGATGGGGGGGTGAATCAATGTTAATAAATTCTTTACCAAATTCAACTGAAACTAAAATAAACTAGATGCATGCTCTCATTTATCAATGATAAACTCATTCATGTATTGAATGCAATCACGTAAACTGAAATGACAATAGTAAACCATAACAATTTAAAGCATTAAAGCACTTAATCAAATTAACCACAAATACTCAAATAAACACAAGATATGCCGAGTGGAAAACCCTCCTGGGGTAGAAAAACCACTCCTGAACCTGCTACCTTTTTTAGGCTTTCATTTTAATAATAATTTTTGACAATGCCTCATAGGCTGATTTCTGAGCACCAACCCCTGTTTTTAGAGACACCAATCTCAAGGAGCACCAACCCCTTTTCTGTTTTTCAATAGAACATACAATGATACAGAGGATCTCTTTGTTTCCTTGATTTCTGTCAAGTGCCTCTTGACAGACAATGTGTAGAATTCTCAAATGCCAATAATGACACTTCAGAGTTCCACCCATTATCAAGCCTTAAGACAACTTGAGGAAAATCTAGTTACAGTCTGAATACAACTTCTCATCAAACTGTATTATCAGTGATGTGTTCTTACTTTAATTTTCTCACACTCTATTTCATACATTTTTCATGATGCTATTCAAAAACAGTTAACACACTATGTTTTCCAAATTTTTAGCAAAAAGGATAATTACCCTATATCTCATACAAAATGATTATATTCTACACTTATGTTCTCTTTTCTTTTCAGGTTTTTCAGTAATGATAAAGCCCTAATCTCTTTGTTTTCCTCTTTTTACATAAAAAATCATTACATTCCATGAAGGGTTACAACAGTTGCTCATTTTTTACTTTCAAAGAATAACTCAAAGATAATTATCAGGTTACCATGCTATTGTCGAGCAATAGTGCCAGATGTTTCTGTGATCATGAGGGAAGGATCAAGATGAATAAGGTCTTCTGACAGGAATACTCAAGCATTGTGTAAATTTATAAGGCAAACTAAAACCTGTCCTCTCAAGCAGCCTGCACAAGCAGTGCTTTAACCAAACAACATTAAGGAATGCATGTAATTTTCAAATAATGACCACTGAAAAACTGCTCTAAAAAGAAGTAACTGAAAGAACAATGCTTCCATAACCAAAATCATTCTTTTAAGAGCAGTTACCAAAGATATTAGGTAATGATCTGAAGAGTTTCGAAGAATTTAAGATTACCCATAAACAAAAATCACAATCCCTTTAAAATTGACATGATAACCTTCAATAAAAATGCAGTCAAGTTTTGGAGCAATCATTTCAGATCTAATCATGAAAGGAATAGACTAATTTCACCTTTCCTTTTGCAAAGAAAACTTAACTCGTAATAACCTTGTCTGAGAAGTAACGGATCTGTAAAGCATACTGAAAGAATACCTGAGAATAGTGATGGAGTTGCTATCACAAAAGAGTTTACCAGATTTGCAGCTAAGCTGAGCAACCCATGCCTCTTTTCTATTTCGAGCTTTTACTCGATGCCAAGAAACTGACAAGAGAATCAACCATGGTGATGGTATTTCAAGCTTCCCCATACGATGTCCAAGAGTTGCAGAATATTAGTAGATTTGATAGTGAAACGAATGAGAGAAAGATTCCATGGTGGCGGCTAGTGTAGGGTTCCAAAAACATGAGCAGTGAGAATGATAAACAGTTTTCCCTAAACATCCAAGGCAAACATATGAAATCCTTTGCAAAGGTTGATAATCATTTGGAGTCCGAAAGGATAGATATGATAATGTATGAACTCATAATACCCTTTGAAGTCCACGGGCTTATCTAAGACTTGCATGCCAACAACCATTATAGCTATTGAATAATTTAGACAATGTGAAATCACCGACCAAGTTAAGCTTTGAAGAATATTGATATGACCACATTACTCATTAAATCTCGATTTCCAAAGACATGATTATTTCCAAATGATCAAAGCTAAGTCACATCCAATGTGACATGAAACATTAATCAATACCTTTATACCTGCTGTCGGCTCTTAAGCCTTGTGGATTTTCCAACATTAGACCCGAATGCAATATAATATGAATTCACATAGAGTGCCAAACATAATTTCCAATACCAAAAGATATCCAATAAATATCAAAACCGATTGCCACCTTATTATGTCCATTGCTATAATGTGCCAATGCCAAATAATGTCCAAAGACATATGAGGTATAATGAAGACTAATTTTGCATGTTAAACTCACAATGCCATTCCACATACCATAAACCATTATCAGTTGATTAAGGAAACCCGATAGGGTTTTTTTAAAACTGAAAAACAAAATGTATCTCATAAACCCAAGCATCAAGAACCAAAGATCATTACCTAAAAGAGGATGGAGCAAGATGACTTTGAATATGATCAACATCCATTAACAATTTCATGAAGCTAGAAACTGATCAAGCCACAAGATATCAACTTGTAGAACACTGATTCATGCCAAGGTCAAATAGTTAAGTGCATCACTGAAATACTAATTGATAAACCAAAAGCATGTCACCTGATCAATAGAACAAAGAACCTGTAACCAGAATACCTCAACCAAGATCTACACATGGAGTCAAGATATCAGTGCCATCACATATAGTATCAAAAGTGAAGTAAATATGCCAATCAAAAAAGAAGATCAACTGAGTAAACTATCACCAAGATGCTAGACTGTAATACAAATTATCATCAAGGACAAATTAGCACAAGAGAGATTCAACAAACCCCCCCTTTGTCCTTGATGGAAAAAATTGAGCCACCAAGCCAAAATATAGTACTGGAACCAAATGCTCATAATTCTCCCCCTTTTTGTCACAAGGATAAAGGGAAGTCATCAAAGATAAACCATAATTAATAGTGAAATTCCAAGAGGCTACAGATGTAACATTTTAGCAGCAAGGTATGAGCTATAGGAAGAGCTAACCAACTCCCCCTATCACCAAGATAGACTGTTTAAGATAACATAGATTGAGAGACAACTCCCAACCTGGACCTAAGTCTTTCAAAAACATGTTTAGCCAACGGTTTTGTGAAAATGTCAGCAACCTGTGCTTGTGTAGGAACATATTGCACATAAACATCATTAGCTAGCACCTTTTCACAAAGAAAATGAAACTTAATAGCAATGTGTTTAGTGCAAGAGTGCATTACATGATATTTTGAGATATTGATTGCTCTAGTATTATCACACAAAATAGAAATAGGTTTAGGGATTTCAATACCCATGTCATATAATGTCTGTGACATCCAGATTACCTGAGTACAACAAGAAGTGGCAGCAATATATTCTTCTTCAACAGTAGAGAGTGAAACAAATTCTTGTTTTTTGTTGTGCCAAGCAACTAAGTGATCACCAAGAAAGAAAGCAGCACCATTGGTGCTTTTCCTATCATCCAGGCAACCAACCCAGTCAGAATCAGTATATGCCACTAATGAAAAATCATTGCTTCTGGGATACCAGAGTCCATAATCAATTGTGCCTTGAACATATTTAAGAATCCTTCTAACAACATTAATGTGGGATTCCTCAGGAGATGACTGAAATTGAGCAACCATGCAAACAAATTGCATAATGTCAGGTCTTGAGGCTGTTAGATATAATAGGCTGCCTATATCATTGGCCTATAGTCAGTTGGGTTGACAGCAGGAGAATCATTGACCTTGCTGAGTTTACAGCCGGTAGCCATTGGAGTGCTAACTGGATGACATTCATCCATTTGAAATTTCCTTAACATTTCTCTAGCATATCTTGTTTGAGAGAGAAAGATACCCGATTCAAGTTGAGAGATTTGAAGACCTAAGAATAAGGAAAGTTCTCCCAACATAGACATTTCGAACTTAGATTCCATAATCTGTGAGATTTTTTGACTCAAAGCAATGTTGTTGCAGCCAAAGATAGTATCATCAACATAAATTTCAACAACTAGAATATCAGACCCTTCAATTTTAACATAAAGATTGTTGTCAACTCCTCCTCTAATGAAACCTTTTGACAGTAAGTGATTGTCCAATCTGGAGTACCAAGCTCTAGGAGCTTGTTTTAGGCCATATAGAGCCTTTTTTAGCTTGTAGACATGATTGGGTTTGTTTTTACAAATGAACCGTTCAGGTTGTTCTATGTAAACTTCTTCATCCAAATACCCATTTAGAAAGGCAGTTTTTACATCCATTTGATATACAGTAAAATTTTTGAAAATAGAATATGCCAAGAAAATTCTAATTGATTCAAGTCTAGCTATTGGTGCAAAGGTTTCACTGAATCAATACCTTCTTGCTGAGCATATCCTTTGCAGACATATCTAGCCTTGTTGCGAACAACATGACCATTTTCATCATGTTTGTTTCTGAAAATCCACTTACCTCCTATGACATTTTTGTCATGGGGTCTTGGGACTAGCTCCCAAGTCTAATTTTTCTCAATTTCATCAATTTCATCTTGCATTGCATTAAGCCAACATTCATCAGTTAGAGCTCCATTAAAATGTTTTGGCTCAAACTGAGTGATTAAACAAAAAGAAGTAAGCTCGGCTATGTGAGCTTTTTCATCATAGTTAACTGTTATTTTCCTTGTTTGAACTCTTGCTGATTTATCTCCTATAATCAAATCTTTAGGATGGTTTCTAGCAAGAGATTTTGAAGGAGTTTTAGTTACACATTTTTCAAAGCTGGTTTCAGCATCTTTAGATTTTGCTTCAGCTAGTTTAGGACTTGCTGATTTTGTTTCACGCTTTGAAGTTTCAAAGGCTTCAAAATTTATATCAAGTTCAAATTCTTCCTCCTCATCATCCTACATAGGTTCAACATCTAAAAGCAAATATTCATCAAATTTGACATTGACAAATTCAACAATTTTATCCAGCCTATTGTTAAAGCATTTAAAGGCTTTTTTGTGAGTAGAGTATCCTAAAAAGATACCTTCATCTATCTTAGATTGAAAACTGCCTAAGTTATCATCGTCTCTCTTGATAAAACATTTGTAGCCAAATATTATGAAATATTTAATTGAGGCATATTTACAATACCATAGTTCATATGGAGTGAAACTGGATTTCACTCTAATCTGGACTCTATTCAAAATGTAGACAGCTGTATGAACAACTTCTTTCTAGTACATGTTTGGAAAATTTGCTTCATTCAACATAGTCCTTGCCATCTCTTTTATAGTCATGTTCTTTCTCTCAACTACCCCGTTCTTTTGAGGTGTTATGGCAGCAACATACTGTCTTTTTATGCCATGTCTTTCACAGTAGTCAATGAATTCTTGTGAGGTGAATTCACCACCTTTGTCAGATCTTAGAAATTTCAATTTTAAAGCTGACTCTCTTTCTACCATTTTTCTAAAGACTTCAAAACATTCAAAAGCTTCTGATTTAGTCTTGAGAAAGGTAACCCATACCATACGAGAGTAGTCATCAACAAATAACATGAAATATTTCTCACCATTGATAGATCTAGTCCTTTTAGGACCACATAAGTCAGTATGAACAATTTGCAGAGGTTTAGTAGAGGAATGTTCCTTGGATTTAAAGCTTACCTTAGTTTGCTTTCCTTTCAGACATTCTTTGCATTTTGCATTATCAGGCTTTTTCAGAATAGGCAAACCTCTTACATTCTAATTTTTACTAATTTTAACCATATTGTCAAAATTAATATGACCTAGTCTCTTGTGCCATAGCCAGGTTTCTTCAACATGACTATTAAGCACATACCTTGATTGTTTTCATTTCCAGAAGTGTCAAGTAAATTGTAGACATTTCCCTTAGTCTATCTTCTAGCAACAATAGCTTTTCCAATCTTGTTTTTGATTTCACACCCCTATGAAGTGAACAAGACTTGGTAGCCACTGTCACAGATTTGACTGACACTCAAAAGGTTATGTTTTAATCCTTCTACATAATATACATTGTAGATAAGAGTGTCTTCATTTAGAAAAAGATAACCTCTTCCTTTGATTTGAATTCATGAATTATCTCCAAACTTCACATAACCACCTACATAATCTTCAAGATTAGTGAATTTTTCTTTATCACCAGTCATGTGGTTTGAACAACCACTGTCCAGGACCCATAAGTCCTTTTTCTTGGAGTGGAAAGCAATTTGAACTAGCATAGTTTGTTCTATGTTGTTGACAACTTTGGGTTTCCAAACCTTGATAGTTTTCAGTTGTTTATTCTATTGATCAACATTACATTGCTTAGCAGAATGACCCAAAGACTTGCAAGTGAAACATCTAATCTGTCTTGCAAAACCATGATTCTACCTAAAGCCAAATCTAGGAGTTCTATAATTCATAAATCTGCAAGAGTTCACCTTGTGACCAAATTTGTTGCAGAAGTAACAATACCCATAAAAGAGAGGGTAGGAGTTATAAACCATTATGTTGCTTCTAAAAGGATGAATATAATTCTTGTCAAAATCAAGATGTTTGAGTTCAGGACTTTTTTTTCCAACAACAACATTTTCCTTTGCACTGCTATTTGAACATTCACCTTTCACAAAACCAATACCAGTTTTATCATTGTTCAGTTTCTATTTACTGAGCATGTCATTCAGTTTAAGAGTGCTCTCATATTTCTCAATGGTCTTTCTAAGATCTACAATCTCAAGTTCAAATTTTTGAATTTCTTGATATTTAAAGCTTATGCCAATTGATACAAAGGCAGTTTTCAACTCTTTTAGATTCTTCAAGTTGAGTTTTTAATGATACTATCTCAAGATTTATGAGTTGCTCCTGTGAAGTATCTTGAGCAATATTTTGTTCTTGAGCACGCATTTGTTTTTTAAGTTTCCTCAACTCTTTTAGAGCACATTTCAGTTATCCTTCATAATACACTTCACCATCTTCAACATCATTGTTGTTAGTTTCATCTTGCTGAATGATTTCAACCATGAAGATATTTTCATCCTCTTCATCTAAAGAATCTCCAGTTTCAGAGTCAGTTTCATTCTTGCTTAATAGACTTTTCTTCTTTTTGAAATTGAATTTTTGTTTGGGTCTATAAGCCTTTTTCTTGGAATTTTTTTTAGATTTTTCGTTATCACTGTTTGTGTCACCATGGGGGCACTTTGCAGCAAAATGGCCTATTTTGCCACAGTTAAAGCATTTGAAGGGAATTTTTCCCTTATCCTTTACAGAACCCTTTTTGAGTTTCCTCACAAAGTGGGATTCTTTAGAATTAGAAAATTCCAATTCAGTGAGCTCATCCCTTTCTTTCCTTTCAACATTAAATGTTGCTTCTTTTGTAGTGGTGTTATTTTTACTAATCCTTATTTCATAGGTAGTCAAAGTGCCTTGTAGGCTGTCAAGGGTAAGTTGGGTAAATTGTCTCTTTTCTTCTAGAGTAGCTATCTTAGCTTCAAATTTTGTTGGTAAGGTTTTCATGACCTTGGTTACAACATCAAATTCCTTGACTTCTTCTCCTAGACCCTTCATGGCATTTACTATTTCATCAACTCTCAAAAATTAGTCAGCTGCTTTTTCATCTTCCCACATTTTTAATTCTTCAAACTGGTGTTTTAAAGTGAGGACTTTAGACTTTTTTACCTTTTCATTTCCTTGATAGATAGTTTCAAGTTTAGTCCAGATTTCACTAGCAGAACTGCAGTGCATGACTTTGATGAAGACATCTTGAGTTAGAGCACACAAAAGAGCATGTTTTTCTCTTGCATTGGTTTCATATCTTTTCTTTTCATCAGAAGTAGTTGGCAAAGTAGTTGGTACAGTGTACCTAGATAAAACTATGCTCTAGACATCAAGGTCAATAGAGGTTAAATAAGTCTCCATTCTCATTTTCCAGAATACATAATCAGTTCCATAAAATAATGGAGCTCTATTCATGGAAGTACCTTCATGAGCTTGAGAAATTTTGAATAGACTCCGAGGCCAGAATCAATCCTAGGTTGGAAAGACCTATCAGTGGACCCTAGGCTATGATCCCAATTGTTGGAGTGAATAGACACTAAGAGGGAGGGGTGAATCAGTGTTATTAACTTCTTTACCAAATTTAACTGAAACTGAAATAAACCAGATGTATGCTCTCATTTATCAATGATAGACTCATTCATGTATTGAATGCAATCACATAAACTGAAATGAGAATAGCAAACCATAGAAATTTAAAGCATAAAACACTAAATCAAATGAAGCACAACTACTCAAATAGACACAAGATATGTCAAGTGGAAAACCCTCTTGGGGTAGAAAAACCACTCTTGAACCTGCTGCCCTTTTCAGGATTTCATTTAAATAATCAATTTTGACAATGCCTCATAGGCGTATTTCTGAGCACCAACTCAAGGAGCACCAACCCCTCTTTTTAGAGACACCAATCTCAAGGTGCACCAACCCCTTTTCTATATTTCAATAGAACATACAATGATACAAAGGATCTCTCTGTTTCCCTGATTTCTGTCAAGGGCCTCTTGACAAACAATGTGTAGAATTCTCAAAAGTCAAGAATGACTCTTCAAAGTTCCACCCATTATCAAGCCTTAAGACAACTTGAGGAAAATCTAATTACAATATTAATACAACTTCTCATCAAAAAATTAATTCTTAGTGATGTGCACTTCCTTTCTTTTTCTCACACTCTATTTCATACATTTTTCATGATTCTATTCAAAACTGTTAACACACTATGTTTTTCAAAAAGTTTAGCGAAAAGAATAATTCCTTATATATCTCATACAAAACTATTATAATCTGCACTTCTGTTATTTTTTCCTTTTCAGGTTTTTCAGTAATGATTTATAAAGCCCTATACTCTCTGTTTTCATCTTTTTACAGATTACATCATTACATTCAAAGAAAATTACAACTTTTGGTTATAGCTGAAACTTGTTTTTTATGAATCAAAATAGAGGTGATCTTTTTGATATTTATCCACTTTCCTATCAGGCTTCTTTTCAGGTAAGAAAAAGTTCTTTAGAGTAGAATATTTTCTCTAGACAGGAAGAGAAAAATAGTAGACCAAAAATAGACAGGAGACTGAGCATTAATCTTCACAAGCAACCTGCACACATTTTCCTCAGTGACCCAGCATAAAAAATAATATATATACCGTGAGCAATACCCAATAAACCAACTGCAAATTTTAAGTAATTGAACGAACTAAGCCCTATAATCAAAATCATTCTTTTAAGAGAAGTTACCAAAGATTTCAGGAAGGATCTAAAGAGATTCAAAGATATTATGATTACCCACAAACATAAATCACAATCCCTTTGAAACTAACAAGATAACCTTCAATAGAAACGTAGTCAAGTTTTGGAGCAATCATTTCAAATATAATCATGAAAGTAATATACTGATTTCACCTTTCCTTTTGCAAAGAAAACTTATCTCATAATGCCCTTGCCTGTGAAGTAATGAATCTGGAAAGCAGTCTGAAAGATGAATACTTGAGAATAGTAATGGAGTTGCTGGCATGAATGAGTTTACTAGATCTGCAGATAAAGAAATGACCAAGACACCTTCCAATCTTGGGCCTTCTCCCAATGGCAGGAAGCAAACACAAAGAATGACCATTTTAATGGTCCTCTAACCTTCCACACACGTTGTCCAAGGTCAAAAATCTAGTGAGTGAAAAGAAATGGCTAAAAGAAAGAGTCCATGGTGGCAGATAGAATAGGGTTTGAGACCCTCAAACAATGAAGCACAAATATTGCCCTACTTTCCAAATGAAATCCTATATAAAAAAGTGATGTAGTTTTAAGTTCGAAAGGACTAACTCAATAAGTTAAAAACACTCAATGATATTTGAAGTCCGCGGCCAAAGCAATCCAAAATCATGCTGACAAACTCATTACCCGAATCAAAGACTAAGCATGTGTAATGCCGACTCAATAAAGCCTAGCATTATTTCATGTAAAGTGTCTAATTCTTAAGAATTAGTGTCCCCAAGTAATCATAGCCTATTCACTTCCAATGTGACAAATAAAAACTAATCAAAACCAAATACATGTTGTCAGCCTTGAGGCCTAGAGATTTATCCACCTTAAGGCCTGAATCATATGCAAATAATTATCAATTTGTTTACCTTTGACCAAAGCCAATTTACCACCTCATTAATATTCAATGCCATATAATGTCCAATGTCAAATACTTTCCAAAGCCTTGTGAAGTGAAATGGAGGCTAAAAACATGCTAAGTTCACAATGCCATTTTCCCATACCATAAACCATTATCAGTTGATTAAGGAAACCCAATAGGGTTTTATTAAAACTGAAAAGTAAACTATATATCATAAACCCAAGCATCAAGAACTAGAGATCATTACCTGAAAGAGGATGGAGAAAGATCACTCTAAATATTATCAACAACCATTAACAATTTCATGAAGCTAGAAATTGATCAAGCCACAACATATCAACCTGTAGAGAACTGATTCATTCCAAAGTCATATAATTAAGTGCATCACTGAAATACTAATTGTTAAACAAGAAACATGTCACCTGATCAATGGAACAAAGAACTTGTAACCAGAATACCTCAACCGATATCTGCACAAGGAGTCAAGATATCAATGCCACCCAAGATAATATCCAAAGTGAAGTAAACATGCCAAACATAAATGAAGCAAATCAACTGAGTAAACCACCAAGATGCCAGACTGTAACACATGTTTTCATCAAGGACAAATTAGCACAAGAGAGATTCAACAGGTGTGTCACGCTATCATCCATGTGTTGCATTATCATCCTAGGTGTTGGCTCTTTTAATTTCCCAACTAGATCTTCAAGGAAGCCTATGGATTTTCCAATTCCAATAATTAGCAACCTAGAGAGGGTTGGCTAATGAACGAGAGTAATAAATTTAGCTTTCCTCCTACACTTTGGGCTCTTCAAAACCCTAGACGGTGATCCCACAATGCTTTTATAGTAGTCCTTCACAAAATTACCATATACATTCATATGTAGTAGATACATTCTCCTGTTCATGACTCAATAAGTGACAATTAGAAATAACTTGGAAAATTATTTACACCTTTACAACTTGGAGAAGAGAATGGACAATTCAACTGACAAATATAATAACTATCATTATTATGAGTATGATTTGAATTAACTAAATTTTTCTTTGACAAGATCCAGCTAATCAAATATGTTTGAACTCACTTGATACATAGAACATTTCTTTATCCTAAGGTGACGAGGTCAAATTTACAACAAAATATAATGCAACAATAATGGCATTCAATATTTATAGACTTTTATGGATTTGCATTACAAATTCATAACTCATATATTCCAGACAAAATGCTATTAAAGATCCTATTACTTCAGACACAAACCACCGACTGCATCAAAGCATTTTAATCAATAACTTGAATTGAAAATAAAATGTAAACACACATCCAACCATGTTAATTGCAGACCAATAAAATAATATTTAATCATTTCATTTCTCATTCATGAACGAAAACACATGAGATAATCTGCTTGAAATTTTCTATTATCAACTTCAAATGTTGTAATTGTTGCAAAACATTTAAGCTAGCTATAAATATAAACTCATAACCTAAGACTCAACAAAAAATTCTATATCCTTTTATGATTATTACATTCCATGAAAATATTTTCTAGGTCTACTTGAGAGAAACCAAAATTTTCAAATACCCCTACACAATAGCCTTGAATTCCCTTTTATAGAAACAAGGGAGCAAATAAGCTTCAGGATATTGGAAGTTATATGACATTTCATTTTATATTTCAAATTATTTCACCTCATTTCAACCTCCAAGCAGCTACCTTTGCATTTAAGAAGTGGGGGAAGATACATAGAGACAAGATATGCAACGACATGTTGAACTCATACCTTTGTTGTTTGATGACTCCTTGTCATAGCACCACTCAGCCCAAAATCATAAAACATAAAAGCATAAGAAAACATAAAGAAAAGAGAGGGAAATTGGTTGGACTACCATGTGGACTTTTTTATTGCGAGGATATAAATTCTAAAAAAATTAATTTCAAAGGCCAGACCTATCTTATACTTGACCAAGTATTATATCCTCCCACCACCCTTGTGTCTTACTCAACATATTTTTCCAACTAGTTTTTGTATTCATATTTAGTGGGCTAGTTAATATCCAATAGTTTCTACACCTTGGTGTCATACACATCATATCTTGCATCAATTTTCACTCTATCCTCTTTTGCAAAGGTGTCCATGCCCGTTTCAATCTTAATGAAGTTGTCAATTAAAACATTAAGTACTGATAAGTCTAACTTATCCTCAATATACACAATCTGGGGACACATGGTTGTCTAATGTTTGAAAAGTGCTCTCTATGTTGCATAATATTTCATTTCTCCATCTTCATTAAGGATCTGGGTACACTTTGGTCTTCCATATCCCTAAAGACCTTAAGTTTACCTTGTAGTTGTCCACCAATTCTTTCGTTCAAAATTGTGACTTCATCAATGGTTTTAATTCCTCTTATTATGTTAGGAAGATGTATTGGAGCTTTAGAATCTCCTTTTGAATTTATTTGAATCTCCTTTAGACTGTTCAGTCTACAACTCAATTTATTCCAAGTGCTTTTGAAAACTTCTTGAACATGTTGAAACTTTCCATATGCTTCATGGATACTTTTTTAGGTTAACCATGTGGTTTCTTCCCTAAGAGAAACTTTGGATAATCTATAACTCAAGATACCTTCAGCCATATCATTAGTAACCTTACTCATACCTTCTTGGAGCTTGTTATTCTTAGACTTAGTTGCTTGGAGCTCCTTTTTCAATGCATCAATCCTCAATTTCAGGGTATCTTTATCTTGTTGTGAAGTGGAGAAGTAGGAAATGTATTTTGAATTGCCTTGGCTATAGTAGCTTTCACTTCATTATACTCTTCAATTAATTTGTTGTGTTTATCCAACAATTTCAAATATCTGGCCTAGGTAATTTTGCAATGTCAACACTCAACATAGCTGACTACATTGTTAACCTTTCAGCCTTTAGGGCTATCATCTTTGAAGCTCTTGCTATGATCAAATCTCCTAAAAGGCCATTCATTGTTCTACTGAGCCTCCACCTCCCTGAATTTGGTGTTAATGACCAAATGGCTAGTGCATATAAACTGGGGTTGAAACCCAAACCAAAAGTCTTCTCATCAAAGGTTTCTTCTGACACCACAACATTCAGGTCATTCCTAATTGCATCTAGATCAATTATGGAAGATAGGTTCCATCTTAGCATCACAAACATCTAGTGTCCTTAACTAGTCTTCTGGTCTCTATGGGATTTATTTGCTCAATTTCTTGAATAATCTCTTCCTCAATTTTCTTCTTGACTTCCTCATGTTGTGAGGGATCAACTCCCTCTTGTGCCTTCTGTATTCTATCATTTATTTCCTAAGCTTTTAGCTCATCTATGAATTTTGTAAATTATCTAGTTGTCACAAAAAAATCATCCTCTAAAAACTTTGCACAAGCTAGAACCCTTGCATCATTATCTCGGCTTTCATCATATTCCCAAGGTACTAACCTGTCATGTGGAACAAATGGTTCCATTACCTCTCCAACATTAGGCTATGATAATTCCTTCTCTATTCCTTGATCAATAGGAATTGATTTAGTAGATGGTTGTTGTACATCCCCTTCAACACCTTGAGTTTCATCAAGATTTATGGAAGGCAACTCCATAAAAGGAATATCTTCAATGTCCATTGGTTGCTGCTCAAACTTTGGTGCTATGGGATCTTTTGGTGGGCCACCAATTTTTAGTAGATGCTCTTGTAGAGCACTGTGAGCCATTTTGTCTACTTGTTGCACCTTCTCCAAAAAAATGCCATCACTCAAATCAACAAGTATCATCTACATTCTCCTAAATTTATCAGTGATGTGCTTGTAAGGGCTTTCATAATATGAGTTATTGGTAAAAGCCCTATGCTCAACCTCAAAAATATTCATCCAAACTCTCTCTCTATTCTAGACAATAGAAAATGTTGGAAAATTTCTTATCACATCTTCCTTGTGATAGAAAACATGAGGCCTATATCCTGATATTCCCCTTTTGATTTTTTCTCTATCAATGAGTCCTTCTAGATCAAAATTTCTAGTGGGGGTTGTATCCATTATTAGATTTTTTATCATTATGCCCAACACATCATATGCTTCCTTTGCAATTACAAAAAAATAATCAAAAGAGAAACTTGTTGCAATTATAGAGGCCCTATTGGATAACCTGAGATTCTCTACATCACTATTATCCATTTGCCACATTATCTCAGTAAAAGCTAGCCTATCAGAAACAAATCTAGGCAAAAGGTGTGGAACCATAGTAGTCTCATAACATATGATGACTATGCAATTGTACTAAAATTACTAGTCTCCCTAATTGCACTCATAGTTAGGATCATCTCCACACTCTGTAGGCCTCAATAACCCCTTAATTGTTTTGGAAATTTTTTCAGCTAGCCTCAATCTCATTTGAACTAGAATAGTGTGTTTTATTGTATTATAGAATACAACGTACTTTGAAGTTGAGCAATGAAAATCCCATATGTGTGTCCACATTTGGACATGCAATCTATGATTCTTCTGATTTGCTTGTCTCAGTTTCATGACTTGAAAAAAATATTCCCTTCCCTGGTATAGCAACATATGCATCAATAATGAATAGTGCCTGAATGTCAGAGGGGTTTTTCTTTCTTTTAACCTTATCAAATCAGTGTATTTGCTCAACAACTTGGTGAGTGTATTCAAACCACCTATGTTGGTTTCTATGTTGAATATCCATGATCATAACTAACAAGGATGGCATTATC
>CM021110.1:104843952-104868034 GCA_007115665.2 Sequoiadendron giganteum | reverse complement strand
GAGGTAGAGAGGGAAGGAGAGAGGGAGGGATAGGATGGAGAGAGGGAAGGAGGTAGAGTGATATGGAGAGAGAGTGGTGAGATAGAGAGTAGAGAGGTAAGGAGAGAATGAGAAAGAGAGATAAAGAGATAGAGGGAGGTTAGAGGGAGCGAGAGGTAGAAAGGGATAGGTGAGATAGAGAGAGGAGAGGAGGGAAAGTGGGATAGAGAGAGAATGATGATTTAGATAGGAGGGAGTGAGAGGGAAGGAGGGAAAGTGGGAGAGAGAGAGAGAGAGAATGGTGATTTAGAGAGCAGGGAGTGAGAGGTAGGGAAAGAGATAATGTTGAGATAGAGAGGAGAGAGTGAGAGAGGAAGATGGGGATGGAGAGATAGAGAGAGAGGTAGGTAGAGGAAGGGAGAGGAGAGATATGTTGAATCTCTCTTGTGATAATTTTTCCTTGATGACAATTTGTATTATAGTCTGGCATCTTGGTGATAGTTTACTCAGTTGATCTACTTTTCTGATCGGCATATTTACTTCACTTTTGATACTATATGTGGTGGCACTGATATCTTGACTCCATGTGTAGATCTTGGTTGAGGTATTCTAGTTACAGATTCTTTGTTCTATTGATCAGGTGACATGCTTTTGGTTTATCAATTAGTATTCCAGTGATGCACTTAACTATTTGACCTTGGCATGAATCAGTGTTCTACAGGTTGATATGTTGTGGCTTGATTAGTTTATAGCTTCATGAAATTGTTAATGGATGTTGATCATATTCAGAGTCGTCTTGCTCCATCCTCTTTCAAGTAATGAGCTATGGTTCTTGATGCTTGGGTTTATGAGATACATTTTGTTTTTCAGTTTTAAAAAAACCCTATCGGGTTTCCTTAATCAACTGATAATGGTTTATGGTATGTGAAATGGCATTGTGGATTTAACATGAAAAATTAGTCTTTATTATACCTCATATGTCTTTGGACATTATTTGGCATTGGCACATTATAGCAATGGACATAATAAGGTGGAAATCGGTTTTGATATTTATTGGATATCTTTTGGTATTGGAAAATATGTTTGGCACTCTATGGGAATGCATATTATATTGCATTCGGGTCTAATGTTGGCAAATCCACAAGGCTTAAGAGTTGACAGCAGGTATAAAGGTATCTATTAATCTTTTATGTCACATTGGATGTGACTTAGCTTTGATCATTTGGAAATAATCATGTCTTTGGAAATCAGCATTTAATGAGTAATGTGGTCATATCAATATTCTTAAAAGCTTAACTTGGTCGATGATTTCACATTGTCTAAATTAGTCAATAGTTATAATGGTTGTCGGCATGCAAGTCTTAGATAAGCCCA
Organism: Sequoiadendron giganteum; assembly: GCA_007115665.2. NCBI lineage: Eukaryota > Viridiplantae > Streptophyta > Pinopsida > Cupressales > Cupressaceae > Sequoiadendron > Sequoiadendron giganteum. The sequence goes on along the minus strand of CM021110.1, from coordinate 104,866,681 downwards.
CAGACTTCAAAGGGAATTATGAGTTCATACATTATCATATCTGTCCTTTCAAACTCCAAATGATTATCAACCTTTGCAAAGGATTTTGTATGTTTGCCTTGGATGTTTAGGGAAAATTGTTTATCATTCTCACTGCTCATGTTTTTGGAACCCTACACTAGCTGCCACCATGGAATCTTTCTCTCAGTCATTTCACTGTGAAATCTACTGGTATTCTGCAACTCTTGGACATCGTATTGGGAAGCTTGAAATACCATCACCATGGTCGATTCTCTTGTCAGTTTCTTGGCATCGGGTAAAAGCTCAAAATAGAAAAGAGGCACCGGTTTCTTAGCTTAGCTGCAAATCTGGTAAACTCTTTTGTGACAGCAACTCCATCACTATTCTCAAGTATTCTTTCAGTATGCTTTACAGATCCGTTACTTCTCAGGAAAGGTTATTACAAGTTAAGTTTTCTTTGCAAAAGGAAAGGTGAAATTAGTCTATTCCTTTCATGATTAGATTTGAAATGATCGCTCGCAAACTTGACTGCATTTTTATTGAAGGTTATCATGTCAATTTTAAAGGGATTGTGATTTTTGTTTATGGGTAATCTTAAATTCTTCGAAACTCTTTAGATCCTTACCTAGAATCTTTGGTAACTTCTCTTAAAAGAATGATTTCGGTTATGGAAGCATTGTTCTTTCAGTTACTTATTTTTGCAGCAATTTTTCAGTGGTCATTATTTGAAAATTACATGCATGCTTTGATGTTGTTTGGTTAAAGCACTGCTTGTGCAGGTTGCTTGAGAGGACAGGTTTCAGTTTACCTTCTAAATTTACACAATGCTTGAGTATTCCTGTCAGAAGACCTTATTCATATTGATCCTTCCCTCATGATCACAGAAACATTTAGCACTGTTTCTTGACAGTAGCATGGTAACCTGATAATTATCTTTGAGTTATTCTTTGAAAGTAAAAAATGAGCAATTGTTGTAACCCTTCATGGAATGTAATGATGTTTTATGTAAAAAGAGGAAAACAAAGAGATTAGGGCTTTATCATTACTGAAAAACCTAAAAATAAAAGAGAACAAAAGTGTAGAATATAATTGTTTTGTATGAGATATAGGGTAATTATCCTTTTTGCTGAAAATTGGAAAACACGGTGTGTTAACTGTTTTTGAACAACATCATGAAAAATGTATGAAATAGAGTGTGAGACAAAGAAAGTAAGAACACACCACTGATAATACAGTTTGATGAGAAGTTGTATTCAGACTGTAACTAGATTTTCCTCAAGCTGTCTTAAGGCTTGATAATGGGTGGAACTCTGAAGTGTCATTATTGACATTTGAGAATTCTACACATTGTCTGTCAAGAGGCACTTGACAGAAATCAAGGAAACAGAGAGATCCTCTGTATCATTGTATGTTCTATTGAAAAACAGAAAAGGGGTTCGTGCTCCTTGAGATTAGTGTCTCTAAAAAGAGGGATTGGTGCTAGGAAATCAGCCTATGAGGCATTGTCAAAAATGATTATTGAAATGAAAGCCTAAAAAAGGCAGCAAGTTCAGGAGTGGTTTTTCTACCCCAGGAGGGTTTTCCACTCGGTATATCTTGTGTCTATTTGAGTATCTGTGGCTCATTTGATTCAGTGCTTTAATGCTTTAAATTGTTATGGTTTACTATTCTAATTTTAGTTTATGTGATTGCATTCAATACATGAATGAGTTTATCATTGATAAATGAGAGCATACATCTAGTTTATTTCAGTTTCAGTTAAATTTGGTAAAGAAGTTATTAACACTTCATTCCCCCCTCTTAGTGTCTTTTCACTCCAACATTTGGTATCAGAGCCTAGGGTCCTCTGATAGGTCTTTCCAACCTAGGATTGATTTTGGCCTTGGAGTCTATTCAAAATGTCTCAAGCTCATGAAGGTACTTCCATGACTAGAACTCCATTATTTGATGGAACTAATTATGTATTCTGGAAAATCAGAATGGAGACTTATTTAACTTCTATTAACCTTGATGTTTGGAGAATAGTATTGTCTGGGTACACTATACCAACTACTCTGCCTACTACTTATGATGAAAAGAAAAGATATGAAACCAATGCAAGAGCAAAACATGCTCTTCTGTGTGCACTGACTAAAGATGTCTTTATAAAAGTCATGCACTGTAGCTCTGCTAGGGAAATCTAGGTTAAACTTGAAACTATCTATCAAGGAAATGAAAAGGTAAAATAGTCTAAAGTCCTCACTTTAAAACACCAGTTTGAAGATTTAAAAATGAGGGATGATGAGAAAGTAGCTAACTACTTTTTTAGAGTTGATGAAATAGTCAATGCCATGAAGGGTTTGGGAGAAGAAGTTAAGGAATTTGATGTTGTAACTAAGGTCATCAGAACCTTCCCAACAAAATTTGAAGCTAAGGTTGCTACTCTAGAAGAGAAGAAACATTTTGCCCAGCTTACCCTTGACAGCCTACAAGGCACCCTAACTGCCTATGAAATGAGGATCAGTAAAAACAATACCTCTGCAAAAGAAACTGCTTTTAATACTGAAAGGAAAGATATGGATGAGCCCGCTGAATCAGAAATTTATGATTCCAAAGAATCCCAATTTGTGAGGAAACTCAAAAAGGGTTCTGGAAAGTATAAGGTAAAACTTCCCTTAAAATGCTTTAACTGCGGAAAAATAGGCCACTTTGCTGCAAAGTGCCCCTATGGTGACACAAGTAGTGATAATGAAAAATATGAAAAACTGGCCAAGAAAAAGGCTTATAGACCCAAACAGAAATTCAATTTCAAAAAGAAGAAAAGTTTGTTCAGCAAAAATGAAAGAGACTCTAAATCTGAAGATTCATTAGATGAAGAGGATGAAAGTCTATTCATGGCTGAAATCATTCAGCAATGATGCTGAAGATGGCGAAGTGGATTATGAAGGGGAATTCAAATGTGCCCTAAAAGGGTTAAGGAAACTTTTTAAAAAAATGCGTGCTCAAGAACAAAATACTGCTCAAGATATTTCACAGGAGTAAATCATAAATCTTGAGATAGTCTCATTAAAAACTCAACTTGAAGAATCCAAGAGAGTTGAAGAATGTCTTCGTATTGGCATAAGCTTTAAAGATCAAGAAATTAAAAAACTTGAACATGAGATTGTAGATCTCGGAAAGACCATTGAGAAATATTAGAGCACTCTTAAACTGAATGACATGCTCAGCAAATAGAAACTGAACAATGACATAATTGGTATTGGTTTTGTGAAAGGTGAATGTTCAAATAACAGTGTTAAGGACAATGTTGTTGCTGGAAAGAAAAGTCTTGAACTCAAACATCCTGACTTTGATAAGGATCATGTTCATCCTTTTAGGAGCAACATAATGGCTTATAGTTCCTACCCTTTCTTTTATTTGTATTGTTACTTCTGCAACAAATTTGGTCACAAGGTGAACTCTTGCAGATTTATAAATCTTAGAACTCCTAGATTTGGTGTTAGGCAGAATCATAGCCTTGCAAGATAGATTAGATGTTTCACATGCAAGTCTTTGGGTCATTCTGCTAAGCATTGTAATGTTGATCAACAGAATAACCAGCAGAAATCTATAAAGGTCTGGAAACCCAAAGTTGTCAACAAGATAGAGCAGACCATGTTAGTTCAAACTGCCTTCCACTCTAAGAAAAATGACTTATGGGTCCTGGACAATGGTTGTTCAAACCACAGGACTGGTGATAAAGAAAAATTTACTAATCTAGAAGACTATGTAGGTGGATATGTAAAGTTTGGAGACAACTCTGGAATTCAAATCAAAGGTAGAGATTCTCTTTTTCTGAATGAAGACACTCCTATTTACAATGTGTATTATGTAGAAGGATTAAAACATAACCTTCTGAGCGTCAATCAAATCTGTGATAGTGGCTATCAATTCATGTTCACTTCACAAGGGTGTGAAATCAAAAATAAGATTGGAAAAGCTATTGTTGCTGGAAGAACGACTAAGGGAAATGTCTAAAATTTACTTGACACTTTTGGAAATGAAAACAATCAAGGTATGTGCTTAATGATTCATGTTGAAGAAAGTTGGTTGTGGCACAAGAGACTAGGTCATATTAATTTTGACAATATGGTTAAAATTAGTAAAAATCAGAATGTAAGAGGTATGCCTATTCTGAAAAAGCTTGATAATGCAGTATGTAAAGAATGTCTCAAAGGAAAGCAAACTAAGGTAAGCTTTAAATCCAAGGAACATTCCTCTACTAAACCTCTGCAAATTGTTCATACTGACTTATGTGGTCCTAAAAGGACTAGATCTATCAATGGTGAGAAATATTTCATGTTATTTGTTGATGACTACTCTCGTATGGTATGGGTTACCTTTCTCAAGACTAAATCAGAAGCTTTTGAATGTTTTGAAGTCTTTAGAAAAATGGTAGAAAGAGAGTCAGCTTTAAAATTGAAATTTCTAAGATCTGACAAAGGTGGTGAATTCACCTCACAAGAATTCATTGACTACTGTGAAAGACATGGCATAAAAAGACAGTATGTTGCTGCCATAACACCTCAAAAGAACGGGGTAGTTGAGAGAAAGAACATGACTATAAAAGAGATGGCAAGGACTATGTTGAATGAAGCAAATTTTCCAAACATGTACTAGAAAGAAGTTGTTCATACAGCTGTCTACATTTTGAATAGAGTCCAGATTAGAGTGAAATCCAGTTTCACTCCATATGAACTATGGTATTGTAAATATGCCTCAATTAAATATTTCATAATATTTGGCTACAAATGTTTTATCAAGAGAGACGATGATAACTTAGGCAGTTTTCAATCTAAGATAGATGAAGGTATCTTTTTAGGATACTCTACTCACAAAAAAGCCTTTAAATGCTTTAACAATAGGCTGGATAAAATTGTTGAATTTGTCAATGTCAAATTTGATGAATATTTGCTTTTAGATGTTGAACCTATGTAGGATGATGAGGAGGAAGAATTTGAACTTGATATAAATTTTGAAGCCTTTGAAACTTCAAAGCGTGAAACAAAATCAGCAAGTCCTAAACTAGCTGAAGCAAAATCTAAAGATGCTGAAACCAGCTTTGAAAAATGTGTAACTAAAACTCCTTCAAAATCTCTTGCTAGAAACCATCCTAAAGATTTGATTATAGGAGATAAATCAGCAAGAGTTCAAACAAGGAAAATAACAGTTAACTATGATGAAAAAGCTCACATAGCCGAGCTTACTTCTTTTTGTTTAATCACTCAGTTTGAGCCAAAACATTTTAATGGAGCTCTAACTGATGAATGTTGGCTTAATGCAATGCAAGATGAAATTGATGAAATTGAGAAAAATTAGACTTGGGAGCTAGTCCCAAGACCCCATGACAAAAATGTCATAGGAGGTAAGTGGATTTTCAGAAACAAACATGATGAAAATGGTCATGTTGTTCGCAACAAGGCTAGATATGTCTGCAAAGGATATGCTCAGCAAGAAGGTATTGATTCAGTGAAACCTTTGCACCAATAGCTAGACTTGAATCAATTAGAATTTTCTTGGCATATTCTATTTTCAAAAATTTTACTGTATATCAAATGGATGTAAAAACTGCCTTTCTAAATGGGTATTTGGATGAAGAAGTTTACATAGAACAACCTGAACGGTTCATTTGTAAAAACAAACCCAATCATGTCTACAAGCTAAAAAAGGCTCTATATGGCCTAAAACAAGCTCCTAGAGCTTGGTACTCCAGATTGGACAATCACTTACTGTCAAAAGGTTTCATTAGAGGAGGAGTTGACAACAATCTTTATGTTAAAATTGAAGGGTCTGATATTCTAGTTGTTGAAATTTATGTTGATGATACTATCTTTGGCTGCAACAACATTGCTTTGAGTCAAAAAATCTCACAGATTATGGAATCTAAGTTCGAAATGTCTATGTTGGGAGAACTTTCCTTATTCTTAGGTCTTCAAATCTCTCAACTTGAATCGGGTATCTTTCTCTCTCAAACAAGATATGCTAGAGAAATGTTAAGGAAATTTCAAATGGATGAATGTCATCCAGTTAGCACTCCAATGGCTACCGGCTGTAAACTCAGCAAGGTCAATGATTCTCCTGCTGTCAACCCAACTGACTATAGGCCAATGATATAGGCAGCCTATTATATCTAACAGCCTCAAGACCTGACATTATGCAATTTGTTTGCATGGTTGCTCAATTTCAGTCATCTCCTGAGGAATCCCACATTAATGTTGTTAGAAGGATTCTTAAATATGTTCAAGGCACAATTGATTATGGACTCTGGTATCCCAGAAGCAATGATTTTTCATTAGTGGCATATACTGATTCTGACTGGGTTGGTTGCCTGGATGATAGGAAAAGCACCAATGGTGCTGCTTTCTTTCTTGGTGATCACTTAGTTGCTTGGCACAACAAAAAACAAGAATTTGTTTCACTCTCTACTGTTGAAGAAGAATATATTGCTGCCACTTCTTGTTGTACTCAGGTAATCTGGATGTCACAGACATTATATGACATGGGTATTGAAATCCCTAAACCTATTTCTATTTTGTGTGATAATACTAGAGCAATCAATATCTCAAAATATCATGTAATGCACTCTTGCACTAAACACATTGCTATTAAGTTTCATTTTCTTTGTGAAAAGGTGCTAGCTAATGATGTTTATGTGCAATATGTTCCTACACAAGCACAGGTTGCTGACATTTTCACAAAACCGTTGGCTAAACATGTTTTTGAAAGACTTAGGTCCAGGTTGGGAGTTGTCTCTCAATCTATGTTATCTTAAACAGTCTATCTTGGTGATAGGGGGAGTTGGTTAGCTCTTCCTATAGCTCATACCTTGCTGCTAAAATGTTACATCTGTAGCCTCTTGGAATTTCACTATTAATTATGGTTTATCTTTGATGACTTCCCTTTATCCTTGTGACAAAAAGGGGGAGAATTATGAGCATTTGGTTCCAGTACTATATTTTGGCTTGGTGGCTCAATTTTTTCCATCAAGGACAAAGGGGGGGTTTGTTGAATCTCTCTTGTGCTAATTTGTCCTTGATGATAATTTGTATTACAGTCTAGCATCTTGGTGATAGTTTACTCAGTTGATCTTCTTTTTTGATTGGCATATTTACTTCACTTTTGATACTATATGTGATGGCACTGATATCTTGACTCCATGTGTAGATCTTGGTTGAGGTATTCTGGTTACAGGTTCTTTGTTCTATTGATCAGGTGACATGCTTTTGGTTTATCAATTAGTATTTCAGTGATGCACTTAACTATTTGACCTTGGCATGAATCAGTGTTCTACAAGTTGATATCTTGTGGCTTGATCAGTTTCTAGCTTCATGAAATTGTTAATGGATGTTGATCATATTCAAAGTCATCTTGCTCCATCCTCTTTTAGGTAATGATCTTTGGTTCTTGATGCTTGGGTTTATGAGATACATTTTGTTTTTCAGTTTTAAAAAAACCCTATCGGGTTTCCTTAATCAACTGATAATGGTTTATGGTATGTGGAATGGCATTGTGAGTTTAACATGCAAAATTAGTCTTCATTATACCTCATATGTCTTTGGACATTATTTGGCATTGGCACATTATAGCAATGGACATAATAAGGTGGCAATCGGTTTTGATATTTATTGGATATCTTTTGGTATTGGAAATTATGTTTGGCACTCTATGTGAATTCATATTATATTGCATTCGGGTCTAATGTTGGAAAATCCACAAGGCTTAAGAGCCGACAGCAGGTATAAAGGTATTGATTAATGTTTCATGTCACATTGGATGTGACTTAGCTTTGATCATTTGGAAATAATCATGTCTTTGGAAATCGAGATTTAATGAGTAATGTGGTCATATCAATATTCTTCAAAGCTTAACTTGGTCGGTGATTTCACATTGTCTAAATTATTCAATAGCTATAATGGTTGTTGGCATGCAAGTCTTAGATAAGCCCGTGGACTTCAAAGGGTATTATGAGTTCATACATTATCATATCTATCCTTTCGGACTCCAAATGATTATCAACCTTTGCAAAGGATTTCATATGTTTGCCTTGGATGTTTAGGGAAAACTGTTTATCATTCTCACTGCTCATGTTTTTGGAACCCTACACTAGCCGCCACCATGGAATCTTTCTCTCATTCGTTTCACTATCAAATCTACTAATATTCTGCAACTCTTGGACATCGTATGGGGAAGCTTGAAATACCATCACCATGGTTGATTCTCTTGTCAGTTTCTTGGCATCGAGTAAAAGCTCGAAATAGAAAAGAGGCATGGGTTGCTCAGCTTAGCTGCAAATCTGGTAAACTCTTTTGTGATAGCAACTCCATCACTATTCTCAGGTATTCTTTCAGTATGCTTTACAGATCCGTTACTTCTCAGACAAGGTTATTACGAGTTAAGTTTTCTTTGCAAAAGGAAAGGTGAAATTAGTCTATTCCTTTCATGATTAGATCTGAAATGATTGCTCCAAAACTTGACTGCATTTTTATTGAAGGTTATCATGTCAATTTTAAAGGGATTGTGATTTTTGTTTATGGGTAATCTTAAATTCTTCGAAACTCTTCAGATCATTACCTAATATCTTTGGTAACTGCTCTTAAAAGAATGATTTTGGTTATGGAAGCATTGTTCTTTCAGTTACTTCTTTTTAGAGCAGTTTTTCAGTGGTCATTATTTGAAAATTACATGCATTCCTTAATGTTGTTTGGTTAAAGCACTGCTTGTGCAGGCTGCTTGAGAGGACAGGTTTTAGTTTGCCTTATAAATTTACACAATGCTTGAGTATTCCTGTCAGAAGACCTTATTCATCTTGATCCTTCCCTCATGATCACAGAAACATCTGGCACTATTGCTCGACAATAGCATGGTAACCTGATAATTATCTTTGAGTTATTCTTTGAAAGTAAAAAATGAGCAACTGTTGTAACCCTTCATGGAATGTAATGATTTTTTATGTAAAAAGAGGAAAACAAAGAGATTAGGGCTTTATCATTACTGAAAAACCTGAAAAGAAAAGAGAACATAAGTGTAGAATATAATCATTTTGTATGAGATATAGGGTAATTATCCTTTTTGCTAAAAATTTGGAAAACATAGTGTGTTAACTGTTTTTGAATAGCATCATGAAAAATGTATGAAATAGAGTGTGAGAAAATTAAAGTAAGAACACATCACTGATAATACAGTTTGATGAGAAGTTGTATTCAGACTGTAACTAGATTTTCCTCAAGTTGTCTTAAGGCTTGATAATGGGTGGAACTCTGAAGTGTCATTATTGGCATTTGAGAATTCTACACATTGTCTGTCAAGAGGCACTTGACAGAAATCAAGGAAACAAAGAGATCCTCTGTATCATTGTATGTTCTATTGAAAAACAGAAAAGGGGTTGGTGCTCCTTGAGATTGGTGTCTCTAAAAACAGGGGTTGGTGCTCAGAAATCAGCCTATGAGGCATTGTCAAAAATTATTATTAAAATGAAAGCCTAAAAAAGGTAGCAGGTTCAGGAGTGGTTTTTCTACCCCAGGAGGGTTTTCCACTCGGCATATCTTGTGTTTATTTGAGTATTTGTGGTTAATTTGATTAAGTGCTTTAATGCTTTAAATTGTTATGGTTTACTATTGTCATTTCAGTTTACGTGATTGCATTCAATACATGAATGAGTTTATCATTGATAAATGAGAGCATGCATCTAGTTTATTTTAGTTTCAGTTGAATTTGGTAAAGAATTTATTAACATTGATTCACCCCCCCATCTTAGTGTCTTTTCACTCCAACAAGATAGAGAGTAGAGAGGGAAAGAGGTAGGGAAGGAGACATAGGTGATATAGAAAGTGATGGAGAGAGAGAGAGTGATGGAGGGAGAGGTAGATATAGAGAGGGAAAGAGAGAGAGGGAGGGAGAGGTAGGGAGGGAGGGAGATAGAGGTGTGTGAGTGAGTGAGTGAGTGAGTGAGTGGTGAGATAGATAAAAGGATCAATTGAGAGAGAAAGAGGGGGGAGGGAGGGAGAGAGGGACAATAGCGAGGGAGATTGAGAGGAGAGAAAAAAAGAAGGGGAGGGAGGGTGAGGTCGAGCGAGGGAGGTAGAGGAGAGATAGAGAGTAGTAGAGAGGGAAGGAGGGAGGGAGGGAGAGTTAGGGAGTGAGATAGAGGTGTGTGTGTGAGATAGAGAGAGAGAGATAGAGAGAGAGTGGTGAGATAGAGAGGAGAGAGTGAGAGGGAGGGAGAGAGAGAATTATGAGATAGAGAAGAGAGAGTTAGAGAGAAAGAGGGGGAAGAGAGGGATAGAGAGTGAGAGAGAGAGATGTAGATAGAGGGAGGTAGAGGAGAGATAGAGAGTAGAGAGGGAAAGAGGTAGGGAGGGAGACATATGTGAGATACAGAGTGATGTAGGGAGAGGTAGGTAAAGAGAGGGAGAGGGGAGATAAAGATAAGTAGAGAGGGAAGGAGATGTAGGGAGAGAGAGAGAGAAGAGATAAAGAGAAGTAGAGAGAGGAGGGAGGGAGGTAGATGTATGGAGGGGAAGAGGGGTGTGAGAGAGAGAGGGGGGGGAGAGGGAGGAAGGAAGAGAGAGGGAGGGAGTGGAGAGATAGAGAATAGAGAGAGAAGGAGAGAGTGAGAGAGAAATGTTATACAACTTGTTGACTACTAAAATTTGACCTCTTGATTACTAAAATTTGACATGCTGATTATTGAAATTTGACTATGTAAAATTTTTAAGGTCTTCCAAAAACTAGAATTTGCATTATAACTCCTAGAGATCCGAAACCACTCTCAAACATCCTGAAACTATATACATGAAATATAACTTAAAGTATAAGAAATTAAATGTCCATATGTAGATGTCAAAAAAGAGAAAGAGAAGAAGAAAGAGTTCGCAAAAATTGATTGCAAAATTCATGCTTCACATTTGGCGAGCGCCAAATTTGGCACTCTCCAAATGAAGAGCACCAAAATTATTTGAATTTTTGACATACCGAGCCTTAGGCTCGGTCATCCAAGCCATTTGGCGAGCACCAAATTTGGCGCTCGCCAAATTTGGCCCTCGCCAAATGGCCATTTTGAGTAAAAACACCAAAACTTGGCACCTTTTTTGTGTCATAGATTGGTAAACACACCCTTTTGGTTCATTTATTTTTTTATTCACTCTTCTAACCATCATGACATGTCCTCAAATTGGTGTCCTATTCTATGAAGTCTTCTAGGTTCTCTTGGTTAAATAAATTACCTATAACCTTGATCCTTTTTGCCTAGCCTAGTGCCTTTATATCCAAGGTTTTAAAAGGTTATATCCAAGACCATAAATTTGTTGAAAGGATGGTTGAGGAGGAGGTGATGTTTATTCTAAATAAGTATCACTTTCAAGATCACTTTTATATGTACTCTTCTCCTATGCATCCTTATATACTAGAAGCTCATGTTTTCCATAGAAAAAAAGGTCCACCCATAAATATGAGATACCATAAAGTTTAGATTTGATACAATACTCATTGACATGCTCAAAGACTATAAATTCTAATGCAACCCAATCATCAATATGTAAAGCCCTATAATCATGTTTTAAAATATCATTTTGGGTAATTCAATTATAAATGTATCCATTGATTTACACTTATTGCATAGTTGACGACTAATAGATATTGGAAAGAGCTTCCCTTTATGCCTAAATTTAACATATTGATTTAGCATAGAGGTAATCACTTTTATAGCATGCAAACATATATGCTAAAGAAGGATGTTATGGGATAAATTGTGTCGTTCTTGAATATATTGGATGGAATTAGAAGTATGATAGTACCCAAATAAGATCTGAGAACATTACAACATCCTCTAATGGTAAGATTTTATTATTACATATATTTGACATGTCTACATCTAATTATTTTAAACAATCATCAATACATATGTTAAGGCTAGATTTATTGTCAACTAAAGATCATTTAATGATTGAGTTGCCATATTCCACCATGATATATAAAGGCGGCGATTTCTTAATTACTTTCATAGGTGGAATTTATCTATCATAAAATTATACATTATGATATTGCATGTGGGTAATAAATTATATTAAAGATGTTACTATATATGGCATAAGGACTATTACATTATATCTCTATAAACTAGTGATGTATCTGCACTAGGTCCCATAGATATATTTTGGCTTGAGTACTCTACATTTGTTGAATAATTCTATACTCATTTGTTTTAGATGTAGCTTAAGACATAAGAGGTTGATTAAGGTCATTGGTAGGTAGGATAGGTTATGGTAATTTGATATCTTTTCCTCTTCCTAAATTTGATGACTGTTCCCCACAAGATTATAATCATGTGGATTTAGGGAAAAATGAAACTAAGATGTAGGAGGCACATGAGTCATATTAATAGAAAGATTGGGATTGAAATATATATTATGAGAAGGAATCTCTAAATTAATTTTATCCTCATACAAATTAGGTCTAGAAAATATGCAATGAAATCATTGACAAAATTCATAAAATAAGTCTAGACCAAGTAAGATGGATCAAAATAATGTACATATCTATCACATAGGTACAATATAAACTTACTAACCAATAGGAATTCATCATCTATGTTGATAATATGTTGATAATTAGCATGTCAAAATGACTTCACAAGTAAAACTGCATTAGTAGACTCGTCATAATCATCCTATAAGATCTCTTCACTAAGGCTTATAATTTAATCATGCAATGTAGAATAAGGAAACGAAGCAAATGAAGTCTATTTGAGAATCTAATCAAGAATCATCAAGTCATTAAATATCATCATGCTAATGATGGCTCTACGAAGGGCAGGTATATTTATCTTGGGATGCAAGAGAATGATCATCACTATACTCATTACCATGTATAAAATAATGTAATTTTTTAAGGAACATGAATATGTGATAATCTAGAGTGGGAGAGTAGGATAAAAGATAAGTCACAATATATAATCAAAACCTAAATGAAACATGTAAGCATTAAAGATCAAAACCATTAAAAATTAGAAATAGATGACAAAATAGAGATATATCAAATTTGAAAACCTTGACTCTAGTGAAAAGAAACCCTAGAAGAAAACTAGGTTGTGTAGGAAAGATCAAGTTCACAAAAATATTATGGAAAATAAACTTTCCTTAGGTGTACTTTGGGTTAATCACATAACATTCATACACATAATCGCAATTGACCGTGCTTACTCTAACAATGTAATAATCTAAGAGCATATTTTTTTTAATATTTGCAACAAAAAAAATTAGGAAATTAATAGAAAATAAATCTACTTACCTTTATGACTAAATAATGAATACAATTTGGAATTACACTAAATTTTGAATGCCTTTGGATCATAATAAAAGATACCAATTTATAATTTCGATTGTGATCAAAATCATTAGTTTCTCTATACAAGTTTGAGTGCACATGTATCTAAGTCAAATTTGTGGTTGTACAAATATCCAATACCTATATATTATTATGATAATATGAGCAACTTTGCTTCTCTAATTGTTTGATTCACATTTGAATATTCTTCCTTTCCAAATATTTGACGACTTGTCATATTTAGGTATATTTTTGTTGGATTTTTGTTAGTTTCACATGGAGACACGTTCTTCAATCACCCCTTGAAAAACTTGAGAAATTGATTAAAGACAACACTCATTAGTCATGCATATACTCCTAGGATGATTGTGTAGAACTAGATTCTTATTAGTGCACCAAATCAAAATATTCAACTCCTTAGAATGAGAGAGGATAATAAAATATTGGGATGTGTAAATGAATGCATTAAATGCCTTTAAACACAAGGGCACAATAGTGAAATTATGCAATGTTACATTTAGTTAGCTCTTAGAGGGAAAATAATTGGTAATAGTCAACTCAAATTGTAAAGAGTCAAGTCAATAGATCCAAAGTCAATCTCATGGACATGAACTTGACCCAGAATCTAAAGAGGATGGATCAAGGTGGATAACATGTACATGGAAGTATGTGTGCATGTGTGGGTATAATAAAGATATGGTAAGACAAATATATTAGACAATATGAAAATAAAAATGTGTTTGAGTCAATGGGCCCTTGGTCTACTGGTGAAGTTGAAAGGTTCTAAATGAGCCCACCAGGGATTAAGTCTTGTTGAATGCAAAGGCTTCGACACCGAAAAAGGGATGAGGTCGGGATCGTGCCCCGGGCGAATTTGGCGGAATGGATACCCCTCAGTCCTTGGCTCTTAGCTGAAGAGGTTCAGCCCTAAAAGGCTCGTGCTCCCGTATCGAATAGCAAAAAAGAATGTGGATGACCTCCATCAAAAAAAAAAAAGTGTTTGAAAAAATATGTATAAAGATATGTAACTAATAGATTGGTACTATAGAACAAAAACCCTAACTTTACATAAAATAACACCATATATTAATATGTCAATGTATAAAAAGCTGTCTTAAAATAAACATAAAACCAAAAATAACATAAATATATAAATTTCAATCATTACATTATCATAATTAATGACCTCTCTGAAAACTATGACAAACAGCTACAGACCATCAATTTCTAGACCCCACTCACTTTTCAGTCCGCCATTAATGACTTAGTAAGATTCTGCACGGCACTGTAACGAATTAACATCAGTTTCCTCATAATGGAATTAAAACGTGAGAGCTTTAAGTAATAAGTAATGATTACTTCTCTCCAGTAAAACGTGACAGGCGGACATCAACATAAAAGCTTTGTAAAGTGTTGTAGAGCTTTCCAGAATAACTTTAATTTTCATGGCTGTGTTGGCAGCCCTTTATGTCAGACTTGTCAGTATTATCAGTGTTTGACAGGTGCAATGGATTTGGCAACAGGAAGTTTAAGGGAACGTGAAAATTTATTGTTTACTGTTTTGAGTAATATAATATAAAGTAATGTTTAAGTTTTTTAAAATAAATTAAAGATTTAGAACGAGTTTATAAGGAGGATTGTTAAAGATTGGGTTAGGTGTAATTGATGTTGTCATGGTATGAGGAGGTTGGTCAATTAGGAGAAGGTAATGTGGTGGGCAGAGAAGGAACTAAAGAAGTATGAGGAAAGAGAGGAGTTTGGAAAAGAGTGATTTTGGGAGGTTGGTTAAGTGAAAGGAATTGATTGCGTAGATAAAATATAGTTATAGATAGAAATGGGTTTAGAGTAGGGTGAAAAGAGTTAGAAGAGGTTCTTAGGTAAGAAGTGTGAATAGAAGGTTTAGTGGTTATTAAGGGTTGTGCATATGGGTTTGATAGGAAGGAATAGACATAGAGAGTTGGGTTTGGGATGCAAGAGGTGGATGACAAAGGAGAGAAATATCAATAGAAGAAATAATATAGGGAAGATTGATTTGGCACATGAACTTGTACTATATGGCTAATACCATATACGATGTCTAAGCTATTGAGATTAGAAATTAAGATTGTATAGAGATAATCAAGAATAAAAGAATGGGATCTCCCTCTTTAGTGTGGACAAACTCTTTTAAGGCCAAAAGATGTTTAACAATTTTGTTATGTTTAGTAGTTTCAACAACTACAATGACTTCATGGTTAAAACAATCATCATCAATAGGTTAGTAACTACATATGTCTATTGAGTCAAATAGAAAAGGAGGGAGGGAAGTAGGAATGTCCAAAAGAGAAGAAGAGAACATTGCTATGAAATACGTAAAGAAAGGGATAGACATGGTGAGATCTCATTTACAATTATGGCAAAAAGGATGAGAAGTAGAGGTAATGGCTTATAAGGGCTTCTGACATGAAAAAGAAAAAATATTCTTGTATTTTTTTGTTTTGTTACTTGTGAAGTCTTTTGTGTATACACAATTGTTTTTTATGTATTCATATACTCACCAAATTATTTATACAATTGTTCTTATATGTAGTCTTGTATATAGCTTCCTTAAATACAAACATGGACTTCGATGGTCCTTAAAGCTTCCTTTGTATGCAGTGCAATGGTGGTGGGATGTATACAATGGGTAAAGGATAAAGATGTAAAAAATAGATTGATGGGAGAATGGATAAATCACACCTTGCACATTAGAATAAATGGATATATACCTTACAAGATTATTTTGCATTGTCATGAGATAGATTTGATTGCAACTATATATGTGTGTATATGGTCTAGTTTTAAATAATCAAATTTGAAGAGAGCCCAACAAACCAACCTCCCTCATAACATCTCAAATTTCGATGACAATGTACCATTTAATCATACTCACAAAATTGCATTAGTAAGAATATAAAAGCATTATTAACTCTTTATATAGATAGATCGTGTTTACACACTATTTGTTAGAGAATATAATTCATAGTAGGATTATACTTGTGTACGCATCATCAGATATGGTAGAGAGTCTCAATTCATTATCCTTTGTCTCTTAGTTACTTGTCAAACAACTCCAGTTAGTTACAAGTATATCAATTATAGTTTGTTGTCAACAATTTCAATGAGTTATCAAACTCTTTATCAGTTTGATAGGAAGACTATTTCAAGTTTGTTAGATCTATAAATATATAAATGTGTTAATCAATAAAGTATGCAATGTGAGTTTGTTGTTTTATTCACTATTTTTTAAAAGTTTGTTTTGGTATCAAAGCTAATGGGAGGTCTTGTTGTTGTATTGGAATCCTTTGAGTTTGTGTGATAGTTTCTGAATGTTGAATGTGTAATTTTGTTGTGAAGGTGATTCCCAAAAGAGTTGACATCTTAATTGCATTACGAGGAAGCAATACAAAGATAAGATACACTAATGAAGAAAATTACCATTGTTCATCCCAGACGCTAAGTTTGAATCTAGAGATAAGAGTCGAGGAAGTGAGAAGACTGCAGAGGGAAGGGAGATTGGCGTGAGATGGACAAAGGAACTCAACTTGTTGTTTTTCATCATCATATATTCAACTAGTCAGGTCTCCAAAGTGAGGAGTAATAGAGAAGAGACCCCAAGCCCCCTATGGAGGATACTATTCCAAGAGCATTGTTTATGTTGGTCCTTGGTCACTACCATCTCTAGCATGCATTTGTCATCTATGGAGATTTTAGTGTTGGGATTTTCAAATCTAGTGGCAGATGGAATATCCATGGGATTTGGGGACTTTCTATCAATTATGGTTTCCAATAGGGATAACTTTAAGAACCCCCTCCTCGAAAAAGGTGTAAAAATCTAGTGAATCTTGTATAATTCTTGAAAAAAATATTAATTTTATTGGCAATTTTTTTCTTTTTTTTCGGGAAAAATATATGAAATTGATTGGCAAATATTTTGTAATCAGTACAAGTTTGTAGAAAATCTTGGTGAACTATAATGTTTTTGAAACCAATAAAATATTTTCATTGGCGATTAAAACCTATTTTCAAACCAATAAAATATTTTCATTGGTGAACTAAACCTATTTTCGAACCAGTTAGAAATATTCATTGGTGAATTAAACTTGTTTTCAAACCAAAAAAAATATTTCTATTGGCGAATTAAACCTATTTTCAAACCAAAATAAATATTTATGTTGGTGAATAAAACTTGTACTCTAACCAATAAAATATTTTCATTGGCGAATTAAATATGTTTTCAAAACAACAAAATATTTTCATTGGCGAATTAAACCTATTTTCAAACCAATTAAATTTTTTGTGGCGAATTAAACTAGTATGCCAATAAAAATCAAAGCAAGGGTGCTGAAAATATCAAATGTTATATATTGTTCTCTTCCAAGGAAAATTTTCCACAAACCCAAATTCCTACATAAAGTCTCTGGAATGGAGACAAGTGTCAACATATTATAAATTTTGATTAGAAGTGAGCAAAATTTATTGCCGCTTGTTAGTGGATATTCATAGTGATTAAGGTATGGCAAGCCACTTAATTCTCTTATCTTTTCAATGCTTTGAAGTACTATATTTGAAGCTAGATGTTAGTGCAACTTAACGACTATGAGTTATAATATTTAATAAGTTAATATAACATTAATATACTCAAAAAATTAAAATTAATGTACAAAAATATTTTACTGCTCAATGAATGAACGATGGAGGGTTGTAGTTGCATTCCGAAAGGAAATGTTTGAAGCACTAGACTTGTGAATTCAAACCTCCAGAATCACCCTAGAACCATTAGATTTGTAAAGATCAATGGTTGACCTTTTATTAAGTGTGTCAAATTACTTATTAAATCATGCTCAAAGTCATGACTCATTTTTTGCGAAATAATATTGTCATTTGTCACATCAACTTGTGTGTCTTATGGTGAATTAAATGCTCAAATGTTGAGTATTGATGTCTTCATTCTATATATATTTTACCAACTTTATGTTCTTCATATCATTTATAATATATATTTACTTCCTCTCTTCTCTATTAACAATTTCACTATGATATTATGGAGTCTTCATGGCATGTAATGCTACCCAAATGTTTTTGGGAGAAAAGAAGCAACAATGCATATGATAGACAAAAGTTGGGTAGGGTATTCACTATTCCTTGTGTGCATGTTGAGGAGGCTATAAGAACAATTTTGGGTAGGGAATGGCTTCAAAACAACCCCTATGGTCTATTTTCAAAGGTATCTTTTGCTTTCTTGTCCAATTGCATGGATAGTTTGTTGGATAAAGAGTTGGTGAAGATGCTAGCAATATATTATTTTCATCCTTTCACTTACTCTCTTTCTTTGTTGGAGTTGGCACTTGAGCATTATAATTTTGAATTTGGGTTAGCCCCTATTGGTGGAATCTCCCAAAGTTGAACTGGCTTCTTCTATAGTGCAAGCCCTTGCCTGGTTGTTATGACATGTGGTCTAGTTTGTGATAAAACAAATGAATCGCTACTAAGTCTAGAGTTTTGGATGAAGGATTTGGGTGATGCCCTTTTCATCTTTGCTCTTACTTTGTTCAAATCAATTCACCTCTTGCTCAAACACCTGGTTTAGGGCCTCCATGGACCATCACAATCCTCTAATGCTAGTCTCCTCTAGTAATGGTAATGAAATTTTTGTACTTCAAAATTGTATCGTGTTTTACATTTAATATATATACAGTGGCTTTAACACGTTGAGGATTGAAAATACAAAAAATTAATTGTTTAAGATTGAAAATACATTTATAATTTTTGTATGATTCATTTGTTTACTTATTTGACATATATATTTAATATTAAACTTAATTGTCAAGAAACTGGCACGCGAATAAAAATCATAGTATATTCCACAAAAATATTATTATTTAATAAATTAATATAACATTAATATATTAAAAAATTTAAAATTAGTGTACAAAAATATTTCACCGTTCAATGGATGAATTTTCCACAAACCTAAACTCCTACATAAAGTCTCTAGAATGAAGACAAGTGTCAAGTTCAACATATTTATATGTTTTGATCATAAGTGACCAAATTTTATTGTGACTTGTTAGTGGATATTGATAATGATTAAGCTACAACAAGCCATTTAATTCTCTATATTTTCAATGCTTCAAAGTACTCTACCTAAAGCCAAATGTTAATCCAAAAGATATTTGCAATGGCTCTCCCATGTGTTGACAAAGTGCAAATGCAACAATTGGCAATTTGGCTCACCTTTTCAATTAAATTTAATTATTCTTCTGACAAAATTAAATTTAAAAAATGTAAATCGAGGTAAGATAACAAGATGAAGATCCTTGATCAGATTATGCAATATATTTTGTATCAAATGTTTCAACTATTAGCTTGTGCTTCAACATAGTGGGATGCAAAACCAAGGTCCAAAATTTCTATAAATTCAGCTAGAATTAGTGATGAAGTTCATCATAATCTTGATTAAAGCTCTGGTCTGAAAATTGTTATGGAATTTTATACACCAATTTTTCTAACCAATCCTCAACGAAAATTAGCCTTCCTAGGAGAAATTACTAGCCAAAGACTTACACAAATTTTCAGGTTACACAGCAAATGGACTATAGTCTTTATCAAGATGGTGTTGGGCTTTGAATTTGTAGAAGTTGTAGATAGATATAGGGTGAACACCAATATTTCTTCATAGTTCATGGCCTCTTTACTAGACATTGGAGTTTCACAAGTTGATGTTTTGTTCCTGGTGAGTTTGATGGCTCAACATGATTATCTTGGAGGCCTAGGGGATGTTTTGGTTGTTGCACACATTGGAGTGGGAATCCTTGCACTAAGGGATATTCCAAGCTTATTAAATGAAGGAGTCGTTGTAACCTAGCATCCTTTTGTGCCAAAGTTTTGCAATGTCACTTTAGTGGGACATTGTCAGCTGGTCACTTTGGGATATGATTTTCTGAGGAATGAATTTTTGTCATAATTTTGATAATGTATGTGAGAAAATTTATCATAATTTTGATAAATGTATGTGAATATTGCATTCTACTACTAGCAAGATTTTGTACCTTAGTAACTTTCGTATGTACATTTTGCAAGTACCTTTATACGTGCTACATTATCAAAGATATAAATTTTGACATATATACATTTCTATTATTTCTATTAATATTAGTTTTATATTATTACATCTTTATTCTATGTTATTTTAATATAACAATTCAATAATTATCGTGTTGTTTTCTTTTTATTGATTTCCACAATCCTATGGGATTATTGTTCATTAGAGAAAATGTGGTTGCACAACCATGGATTAATGTCATATGAACTTTCATGATTTCTAATTTGAAGCGAGTGAATTTTTTTAGATAATACTTAATTTCTTTAAAGAAAAATCTATATTTGTCTAATTTTATTTCATTCAATTATTTAGCACTTATTATTAATTGTTTAATCCAACCACGTGCAATTAGAACTTTCAACTTGTAACCTATCCATGCACAAACACATTCTCTGTAACATATTAACATACATATAGTTTTATATCGATGTAATCCTTGAACCTCCCTTAGGTGCAAGTGCTAGTAATTAATTCTAATTAATTTTAATTTGAATAGACACTAGACACACAAAATAATTCTTTATTGTAAATAAATAATGAATGATAATACAACCATTTATTTAATTACAATTGAATTGCAATGTTACATAGCTTATTAAAGATGATTAGAGAATGCAAGCTCTTGTATAAATAACACATGTCACTTTACATCAAACACAATTGATTCCAAGTTGGTAGTGGTGTTATGGGATGCAGATCATATTCTCAAACCATGGGCTTGTCAACCATGCTTGGGATCTTGGGATTTCACATGATAGCTCCAAGCCACCACTATGGTTCTACATTTATAAAAAATTGTGGACCTTGGTTCTATGTCCCACTATGGTGCAGCACAAGTCGATAGTTAAAACATTTAATACAAAAGATATTGCATAATTTGCTCAATCAAGCCCACCAGAATAACCTAGAATGACATTGAAAAACTACATAGATTGCCTACCATGCTGGGAAAAGGGGAGTTGTGAATATAGAAAATGTACCTATCCTAGTTACCAATTGGGATTATGTAGAAGATAAGTGGTAGTAAATCTGCTCCCACCCTCTTCGAGTAGCTCCAAGACACCAGGAAAGCACAAAATGAATTTGAAAGTCTAGAGTTCCTCTTTGAGGGCCTCTATCAAAATGGAGTATGACAAATAGATGGCTTTCAATACAAACAAGATTAAAATACTTATGTGGCCACACTCTATGAAATCACTTATCTACATCGGAGTTCCACATCTTGGTTCAAAACTTGGTTTGAGGGCCAGGTGAACCAAATCAACTTCTTTCCAATTCCCAATCTAAACTTGAAGGAAATTGGTCTCTCTTTTACTTTGTAACTAAATATCTAGAGGTAGGAGAATTTAGAATACCCCTAATAATATCACATCATTTTATTCCTTATTAACTTCACAAAATGAAAACCCTTATCAGAATTTAGAACATTGCACTCAAAACTATTTTATGGAATTAAGAATGATTTTAGTTGAACTCGCCATCCCTATTATGGGTTGTGGAATTTACTCATGAGTTGTTTGAGGTATAATTATCTTTTGTGTTAACCAAATGACCAACTTTACTCGTGTGAGAGCCACTTACAATGTTATTTTGATTGATGTCTAGCTACATGCAAACTATAATTATCGAGAGTACCTCAAGCAGTAAGCACTCAAATGATATGAAATCTATTATAAATCTTATTTTGATTGGTAATTAGATTCATGGTCACATCAACATGTACAATGTGTTGTGTAGTTTTCAATACCAAGTTATCAAATAAATACATTTCACTTGCTTCAAATTAGAAGAGGAAAGTATTTATTATCTTTTAATGATTTCTCGCTGACACATTAAACTAGGAACATCATGAAAGTACATATGGAATTAATTCATGATTTTACAACCACATTTTCTTCAATGAACAATAATCCCATGGAATTGCAAAAAACAATAAAAATAAAACAAGTGTCATAATTTTTCCATTTTCATGGCTTCCCTCTTCCTTAGTGAATTTTAACCTTGCGGATTGGTGAAAAAGGTTTGCTAAGCGGGGGGGACTATATTAAGCATGGGTTCACTTAAGTGATTTATTTTTAGCGCATACAAAAAAGTATTTTTAAGTGAGCATATGAAATATATTTACAAATCTTATTTTGATTGATAACTAGAATCATGACATCATCATGTACAATAACGTTGTGCAGTTTTTGAAATATCAAGATATCAAATCAATACATTTCGCTCACTTGACACTTCAGATCAAAAGAGGAAATTATTTCTTATCTT